>CM062804.1:198985373-199585373 GCA_031772625.1 Pinus tabuliformis | reverse complement strand
TAAAATGCAGCGTTAGTGATGCTATAAAACATTCACAATGTTTTCCATTTGTCAAATTCATATTAGCTCAAGGAATCATACATTTCTGCCTTTGATCCAGCTCCCACATAGTCTCACTTGGTAGCATTATGATCTCCTTGAACCCGATGATCAACTGTGCCTCTGAATTTGGTTTGCTGAATTCTTTAGTTAGCGTAGCTTGGGTAGCTGTGATTCCCGCATTTGGATTATCACTTGAGTGATTAATGTACTAGGTTAGCTCGTACTCCTATAGAGCGCTACCCAATGTCACTTGCTTGATATTATCATCTATAACTCCCTACGCTTCCCATATGGCCTTTAAATTGAACCAAAACTTGTCTAGGTCTTCATTTCCCAATCCTTTGAACACAAGATACTTTACCATGTTGGCCATGTTAAAATGGGGTGGTGGTGGAGGTGGTACGAGCGAAGATGGAGGTGATGGTGGTGAAACTATCGATGGTGTGGGTGGAGGTGTTATGCACAAAATCCTCTGCCCTATAAAATGGATCGCACTTTGCAAAGAGACCCTCGCGAGCTCTTCCTTGTCCCCTCGCAGAGGTGAAATCAAGGGGCTAGTCTGTAGTCCTGCACTTCCTTCATTTCCATAAATTTTCCCACTTCGCGTAGCCCCAAACATCAATGTAACTACATAATCCTCTTTTCACACAGTACCATTTTAATCCACATGTTCAGAGACTTTACATATTTACCTCGTTGTCCTTTCAAAAAGTCTCACTCTGCCTCACTATAGCTAATTGAAGTATCTACTGCGAACTCTATAATGAATCCTCTTATGATCTGATCGATCCAGTGATCAAAAACGTGCATGATCTTATCCTCTGATGCTTCCAATATGCACACCAATTCAGGGGTCCACACAATAGGACGTCAATCTTCCGCCTTCCTTGGTTATCTACTAGCTTTGCGATCCACTCGTACAGCTTAGTAGCGAAAGACACGAAGAAAATTTCATGGATCTCTGTGTACAGGTCACAGTCCAACTACTCTTCCTTTGATAGTCATGGATTCTTGTTCTCCTGTGCTGTGAATGCATGAATTTTCCTGTCCGACCACCCTTCAATCTCCTTCTTAGTTGGATTCCAGTGATGCAACATCAGACATCTCTATGTAGATTCCGGTCCCGACAACGAAACCATTTGTTGGCATGATGGGGCCTGTCCCAGGTACAAAGTTAATTAGCCAAACAAATCCCTGTACTACTAGCCCTTTCGGCAACAGCTAGTGGAGTGCAAACTGAGGTCTCACTTGAAGCAGTATGGGAGGATGCTGGAATTAGGTTTTCGCACCCTTGAGATGTCTAAGGGGTTGAATTAGTCCAACTAGGAATGTCTTCATGTAGGTCACTTCGTGCACTCTCCTGACTTGCGATACCTTCGTGATCTGTTATAATCGCCTTCGCGCAAACCTAACTGTTACACTAAAATTTGTCACCATGACTATTTGCAGTTAGTATGGCTCCATCAACTGTCATACTATCCTCCTTGGCAAGTCTTATACCTCTACTTTTCATGTCAAAACTCCAAGAAAGAGAGAAAGTCTTTAAAAATCTATATATCTCTGGGTACGCAGTTTCTCTTAGCCTTACCTGCGTGTATGCACCTCAAGTTAACAATACCTGCATACTTGTATGCTCTGTCTGTAAAATGGTTGGTGCGTACTCCTGTAAAGGTCAAAAGGCGCAAGTTTCACTTCAAAAAAATTACTTGTGGTCATTTCTAGAGCATTCTAGAAGCTTGTTCGACGTGTATTGAGTGCCTCCAGATGGTTCATGTATCCCTATGAAACAGGAACTTATCCCATCAAGAGGGGAGCTATCCCATCCAAAGAGGGGCTTATCCCATTGATGGTGGACCTGATTAACTTCCTCCAGAGCACTATAAATACATGCATTGAGCCAAAAGGAGGAGAGGTTGAAAGCTGAACATTCCTAAGGGTAGATGTTGCTGGAATTAGGACTCCCTTATAGAGCTTGAGAGGAGAGATTCCCATCCTTTCCTAGCCTTATTTGGAAGTGGGTGAGCTGATCAAAGTAAAGGAAAACTCTTGCTGGACCCTAGGAGGGACCTGCACAACACCAAGGCTCAGGTTGTAATGGTTTCTTTTGTTTCCACTTAATACAAATGAACTCATTTTTCTCAACAGATTGTTATTCATGATTTGTTTCATATACTCCTTGGTCTGTATGATGAATATGTGTTATTTTATAAGTTTATCAGGTGCTATTTAATCTTTTGGCTTGTTAGTGAATGTATGTTTCAAAGAGAATGAGGAGCTCATCTGGATCAGTGAGGTTGGACTACTACAAAGCGTTGGACTAAAGGTATGTTACAATCACCTGATTACTTGTATTCTAAATGCATGTTTAGAGAAAGGTAGTGTTTATTTGTCTTGTTTGTCACTAGAAAGCCTTAGCTTCTAGGGAGGTTTGTTTTGTCCGCAAAATCGACTCTTTCCACATGACAAAATGGCGACCATACTGGGGAACTCCATTGATGTGAATGTTTTTTCCTTTGTGTGAAACTTTGATTTGAGATAAGTCGTTTTCTTTCTAGTTTTTGGCTGTCTGACTGTCTATTTGGGTGGCTTAGCTTAGGGTTAAATTAGATTTTAGTTTTTCTTAGTTTTGCTAGCAGTACACACCCTCTGAGTTGAGCACAGTGCGTACCTGTACGCATTGCGGCTTTGTGCACAGAGCGTACACGCACCTGTGCAAACAGGTTGCCTGCGTACCCTGTCAAAATTGAGAAAATTTCAATTTTATTCTTTTTTGCCTCTTAGTTTTTGTTTTTAATTTGTTTTTACTGCCCAGATCCATTGGTTACCTGTCATAAATCTTCACCTAAGCTTGTTTCGTCAGTGTCGAGAGTTTTAGTGAAATTCATAGAGATTTTGTCCTAGGGTTTGATTTTTGTACTGGTCTTGTAGTGACTTTGGCTTTAGAAGTGGTAAAACATTGGATCTCCCTGGTTTTGTTCAGTCTTCTTAGGAGTCCGGCCTTTCATAGAATCCACCCTTGTGAGAAAGCTACCTTTGAGTTCTCTCTTTGCCAAATCTCGAAAAAGTTTGTTGATTGAACTTTGAATTTTATTCTTGAGAAAAAGAACAAAAGATTTTGATTTTTGTTTTTGACTGGTTTTTGATTCTGCATTAACTAGTCCTTAGTTAAATTTTGACTGAGTAAAACATCCTGGAATCATACCTGGTAGGCTTTTTCCTCATTAGATTTACTTTTAGGTGCATTACTCTTAAATTTGCTTTTGTGTGAAATTGAGTTGATTTGATTGCCATAGATATTTTTTAACTTTGATTTCTATTAAAGTAAGTTTTACATGCTTTATTAATATAGGGAAAAATACAAAAAAAAAACTCTTTTCAAGAAAAGTTTTCTTTAGTAGCATTTGAGTCTTTGAAAAGAAAAGGAATTTTTGTGAAGTAATTAGTGGTCATGTGTTGTATGCTTTGGAAAAGATAAAGGGTTTGTTTCTTTGATTTTCATTGCCAAGAAAGTTTTTTTTATATCAATCTTGCATTCTCCAACTCTCTTAGCTAGGGAGTTCATTGAAAAAGAAAATTAGTATAAATCATCCTAAGTGCATCTTTTTAGTGGATTTCGGTCGAGTCTACACACCATCAGTTTCATCTCCACTACCTTTTTGTCCTTAAGAAAAGCCATAAAATTAACGCTTAAAGTAAAATCAACTAAGTAACTTTTAATTTACTAGGGCTCTGAAACACCAATATAGATCAGGCTAGTGTCTTGGAGTAGGAGAGTAATTAACTCCCCAAGACAGTAAAACCAAACAAGTAGCTCATCTTGTGGTAGGATAAATCCAACTGTTTCATTTGTACTCTGGGAAAGCTCCTCTTAAAGGAGAAGCACGAGACCGTGTCCGAACCAGTGAGGGGATCAATCCTCCTTCATTGGGAAAGACACCAGATACGCACGTACTACAAACGGTAAACCTCGGATTATTGTCGAGGAGCCTGGGGTCACTTGTCGGTAAACCTTGGATTATTGTCAAGGAGCCGGCAAGGGGATTGAGCTTGTTACTCTGCCCTTGCGTGCTATCGGGTCGTAGACTGTTCCCCCAGGTATATTTGTTGCTGTTGGTAACCTTAGTGACCATTATCTTTAGGATTCTACCGAGGTGACGGTGTAGGGAAGATCCCACTGTACCTGGAGCAGATGTCGGCTAGACTCACTCGGATTTTCTGGGGGGTTCACTTCACTCGAGACGATTAAAGTGGAGGAACTTGGTCCAGTCTATTCATTAAGCAGGTTGTCGGGGTAACTGTTCCACCCACCACTTCTGTACTGAATTCGGCGATGTTGGGTTTCATCACCAACTAGTGTTTTTGGTCCGGAAGGCTACTGTTTGTGTATGGTTTGACACCCTAGATTCTTTAGGCGTGTGATTCGAATTTGTTTGGTTCTTTAGAGACTTTAGGCGGTTTGCTTTGAGATTTTACTTTGTTTGCGTGTGCAGTAGTTAAAAGTTTTTAACTGTGGTTGAATTACCGAGACAGTCCCGTAGACTTCGGGGCAAGTCTCCTGAGATTATTACCGTGGCCGATTTGTTGAGGAAGTCCCGTAGACTTCGGGGCGAACCTCCTGAAGACGTCCTGGGTCATTACGAAGGTTTAAAGGTCCTTGTAACTCCTAGTGGCAGTAAAGTAGGTTCACCTGAAGAAGGAGAGTCGTTGTTGGTAGTCCATCC
Organism: Pinus tabuliformis; assembly: GCA_031772625.1. Taxonomy (NCBI): domain Eukaryota; kingdom Viridiplantae; phylum Streptophyta; class Pinopsida; order Pinales; family Pinaceae; genus Pinus; species Pinus tabuliformis. The sequence continues at coordinate 199,580,610 of CM062804.1, read as the reverse complement.
AGATTACCAAGGTCTAGAAACAGGTTATAATCCTGAAGCTGTTGTAGTTTCTGAGCTTGCTGGTAGTTTTTCATCTACTAGTGATATAGGCGAAGAACCTGAAATATCTAAACCTGTTACTCCGACTTCTAGTGTTCCTGATTCACCTAGGGTAGAAAGAATCATCACCGAAAATCTCCCTTCTGGTTTGATAGCTATTGAAGAACTTGCTCCAAAAGAAGAAATAGGTGTCCCTATCCCTGAAGATCAACCTACTATTGATCTAAGGGAGCGTGAATCCATTTTTTACAGTCCTCCTAGAAGTACTACTTGGTATCTTTCGTTAATTAATTATTTAGACAACTCAGGGTCAAGTTTTTCTCCACCTCGTACTCCTTATCCACCCAGAGGTATTTATACTCCTGTAAATATGTCTGGTCAGTCGTCCGTTTTCACTCAATCTCCTGAATCTTTCTTGTACGGCGGTCCTTCTGTTCCCTCTGGGTATCAGTCACTTTCTGGTACTTTTGTGGGAGCATCTCCTCAACCCATTGAACATGGGTTATTAACTGGAAACAATGGTAATAAACCATTGGGTGTAGGAGACATTTACATGATGTCAGGTTCAATTCCCGGTTCTCAACCTCAGGGTGGCCAGTTACCGCCTGGGGGGCAGCCTCAATTAACGCCTGGGGGGCAACCTCAAGGTACACAAATTGCGTCTGGGGGGCAACCTCAAGGACAGTATGTACCCGTGGTATAGTACATTCCTCAAGGTCAACCCCAGCCTCAATATGTACCCCAAGGTCAACCTCAGTATCAATTTATGCCTCAGGGTCAACCCCAGTATCAGTACTTACCTCTAGGGTATCTACTCCAAGGTCAGTACTCGAGTCAAGGTTATCAACCACCTCAAGGTCAATCGTATGTTCAAGGTACGGGAAATGTACCTTTCAATTTTCAATCCTACCCTCAATCCGATTATGGATCTCAATATCCTCAACCTGTTATGGGTCAATACCCCGGAATGAACATAGTGTGGGATCCATCGCAAGTTCAACAGGTGTTGCAGCCAAGCGTACAGTTGTCATCCCAAACTGGACAACCTTTAGTTTCTGGTCCACCCCAGCAACCTGTCCAGTCTAATGTTCAAACTTTTGTACCTTCGGTAGTTACTCAGTCGCCCATTGCACCTAGTACTCCATCTCAAACGACTGCTGCAACTACCGCAACATCTGTTCCTTCCACCACACTTACTTCTGGAGTATCGACAGCTCCGGTTTCTACTGTCTCTGCAACTACTCCTTAGACATCTTTACCATTGTCTGGATCCACGATTCAAACTACGGTTCAGATGCCTGTAGGACAGCCTGGTTTAAGTACGGTTGTCACTAGTCAACCACAATTCGCTTATCAACCGTACCAGGGACAGTACCAATACGGGCCTGCTGTCCAACAACCAGTTTACCAGTATCAACCGTATCCTGGGTACACTTATCAACAACCTCAGCAACCCTAGTACAGTCTGGTTAATCCTGGTTTTCCAGGAGGATACAATATCTTGAATGCGATCCCTATTCCAAGTTATCCTGGATATCCTCCTCTTGGGACTGGTCTTGTAACCCAGAGTTTTAGGGATCCTAATCGGCAATTTCCGTTTATCGCAACTTTGGATTTACCGGACTTGTCGCGCCTAATGAACGATCCAATAAATTATCTTCCGTTCTGGCTGCCAATGCCAAATAAGTTGCCCAGTGACATTCCCAAGTTCGAGGGTAAGTCTGGAGAGGATCCGTCAAATCATGTGATGACTTACCACCTCTGGTGTGCTTCAAATTCCATCTCGGATGATTCGATCCGCTTACGTCTTTTCCAGCGTACGTTCATTGGTCTCGCAGCCAAGTGGTACATTGAGTTACCACGGGCCTCTTTTTACAATTTCAGTTAGTTAGCTACCTCGTTCCTAACTCATTTTCAGTTGCCGGTCAGATATGATAATGGCACGGAGCTACTAACTTCATTAAAACAGTCAACGTCCACTTATATTTCCGATCATATACATGAATGGAGACGTCGAAGGCGATTAGTGAAAGTTTTTATCCCAGACCAAATCTTAGCTGAATGGTTTGTTAAATCATTATTACCGAAGATTACTGAAGACGTAGCTAAGGCCGGAGTAGTTACTGAGGAGCAAGTGATTGCTCAAGCGCAGTACCTTGACTTAGTTTACACTCAGTCAGGTACGTTACATGAAAAGATCCCAGATCTTCCAAAGTCAAATCAAATCGCTGCTGCTCCTTCGGGATCTCATGATGCTGATGGCATGATTGGTACGGTAAATACTAAAAGCAAGAAGAAGTCTTCAAATAATTCTCCACCCATTATAACCTTACCAGATTCCCCGACAGGAGAATCTTCTCCTGAAATTTCCGCCGATATTCACGCTGTAGAGTCTTCTACAGCTAAATCAAAAAACGGTGGGAAAAAGAAAGGGAAGAAGAAGAGTAAAGCAGACAAGACTCCAAAGGAGAAAACAGAAAAGTCGGAAACCAATGACGAAAAGCGCAAACCTCGATATCCTTGTCTTATTTGTGAAGAGGATCATTTTACAAGAGATTGCCCTCATCGGGCCGAGGTTGTGAAAATCGTCAAGGGTTCCCCAACTCCTGCTGTTTTGAAAGATCCATTTCCAAAGCAGGAGAGTAAGATGATAGGTTCTTCCTTGAGTGCCAGTGAAGAACCCATATTGATGATGTCTCATGTAAGGATTGCGACTCGATCGCAAGATTATGGTAGTAAAAGTCCTGTTGATGGATCGAAAGAAGCGAAATATTCTCATTCAAATCCATCAACCTCAGCTCCCAGTTCCGATCCGCTACAGATCGAGAAACCTAACCCTGACTTAGTAATCAAACCGCCCACTAAGGGTGTACTTCGAAGGTCTGCTTTCAATCCACATGCGAGAGTGGCCCAGAATTACAACATTGTTGAGGATTTAGCTGTTTCACCCTCAGCAATGTCGGCTCTAGAAGTGCTGCAATCATGCCCAGCACAGCGAAAATTACTTTTGTCGGCTATAGGAGCTGTTGATGTTTAGGACCCGAACCTAATAATGTTTGATCTAGAAAATAGTACACCGCGTTTACCTCATCAGATGGCTTTCCAGATTCCAGTGATAGTCAAAAACAGGCCTATTCATCAGACTGTAATTGATGAGGGAGCTTCCACGTGTATTATGTCGATACAGTGCTGGAGATCGCTTGGTTCTCCTTCACTAAATCAATCCCCGACAATTCTTAAGGCCTTTGATGGCCGTGGGTTCCATCCATTTGACATTCTACAGGATTTGCCTATAGGGGTTGAAGGAAAAACTGTTAGTCTGGATGTGGAGGTGGTTGATGCCCCTCTAGACTACAACCTTCTTTTGGGTCGAAGTTGGTCTTACGCTATGACAGCGGTCGTTTCATCGGTCTTCAGGGTAACAAAGTTTCCACATAATGGCAAGATCGTAACCATAGACTAGCTGGCTTACTTTTCATCTGACCCAGCCTCTTCAGAGAGTATCCAGCATGTCGGTAAAACGACTATCCCTTATAAGGATGTTGGCGTAGGATTAGTTAAAGATGCCGGTTTACTGGGAACTTTTCCTTTTCCTCCAATCAACGCCGTGTCTTCATTTGCATCTATTCATATGATTACTTTAGACACCATTGTTTATGACGATCCTTGGATCGTTCCTTCTGAATCTGAGATAGACTCACTTGGTGACGCAATGCCTTTAAGTCCATATGAAATTGCCTATGAGGCCGTGCAGTCTTTTACCGACCCAAGTTGAACCAAAATCGACCAAATGAATGTGGTCTGTGAGGAATCCATTTTCGCGTCAACCTCGGAGTTAATAACGTTTCCTGAAGTTGTGTCATCTGACGAACAACTTTGTGAAATCCTGTGCGTAGACGATTTACCATGGGAAGATCTCCATCATAGATCTTCGTTCTTACCTGAGGATGATCGTTTTGAAAACGATTTCTCATCAATCTTTATAGCTGAATATGTCAAAGAAGCTCAGAGTCCAATGAAACATCCTGATTCAGAGCTGAATTTGGGAAACATTTCTCGTACTCTTCCCATTGACATTTCAGTCAAGCCCGGAATTGTTGAGCACATTCATATAGGAGCCTCGTGTTCAGATAACGAAATTCCGACATACAAGGCCCTATTTCAAGAATTCCGCGACGTGTTTGCCTGGTCTTACGAGGAAATGCCAGGAATTGATCCTGCCATTGTTGTCCATGAGATCAAGACTTACCCGGATGCTAAACCCGTCCGGCAACGTTTGCGTCAGATTCACCCACAAAAAGCGGCTGCGATTAAAGCAGAAGTTGAGAAGCTGTTGAAAGCAGGTTTCATTTATCCGATCTCGTTAACGGATTGGGTATCAAATATTGTTCCGGTTAACAAAAAACAGGGAACAATAAGAATATGCATCGACTATAGGGATATCAATCGTGCTTGTCCCAAGGACAACTATCCAACACCCTATATCGATCAAATAATTGATGATTGTGTCGGTAGTGAAATATTTTCCTTTATGGACGGTTTTTCCGGTTACAACCAAATCAATATTCTACCTACCGATCAACCAAAAACGGCTTTCATTTGTCCATGAGGGACATTTGCTTATTGCAAATTACCTTTTGGGCTTAAGAATGCCAGAGCCACTTTTCAAAGGGCGATGTCTTATGCGTTTCATGACATCAAACACATTGTGCAACCGTATCTCGATGATTTGCCTGCTCACTCCTTACATCGAGCTGATCACCTTGTCCATTTACGAGCAATCTTCATGAGATGTAGGCATTATCGGATTCGGTTGAATCCACACAAATGTGTGTTCTGTATAGAAGTGGGACGATTGCTGGGATTTGTAGTTTCAAAAGCTGGCATCCGCGTCGATCCCTCAAAGGTAGAAGCTATCATCAATTTGCCTCCTCCTTCGAGTCTTCGCCAACTCCAAAGTTTGCAAAGGAAAGCAAACTTTTTACGTCGAATCATTCCTAACTACGCCGAGGTTACAAAGGGTTTCACCCGGTTGTTGAAACAGAATGATCAATTCTCTTGGGATAAGATAGCTCAGAAATATTTTGATGCACTCAAGCACACGTTGACCCATGCACCGTTGCTGCATCCTCCCAACTACAACCAGGATTATTTTTTGTATCTTGCCGCCTCCCATTCCACCATTGGAATGGTCTTAGTTCAGGAAGATGAATTCGGAATGGAACATGTGATATATTACCTTAGTCGGACATTAAATCCAACTGAGCTAAAGTACTCGCATGTGGAGAAGTTGGCACTGGCAGCCATTCAAGCTGTCCAGCGTTTTCGTCACTACATTCTTCTTCGTAAAACTACAGTCATTTCAGATTGCAACCCTATGATCTACATTTTGACTAAACAATTGCTAGGGGGCAAGTACTCCAAATGGATTGTTATCCTACAGGAGTTCGACTTGGAATTTGAAAAATCTAAGTCTAAGAAATCTTTAGTTTTTGTTGAGTTGATGTGTGATTTCCCATGTGTTGACACGGAAACTGTGGCAGAGGAACCCATTGCAGACGAATCTTTGTTTCTCATCAGCACTTTAGATCCGTGGTATGGAGATATAATCGTCTATCTCCAAACCCAATCCTTTTGGCCTGAAGCTTCAAAGTCGGAACGTCGAAAAATTCGATTCCAGTCCCAACAGTACAAAATTATTGGAGATACTCTTTATCGCTGTGGGGCAGACTTGGTTTTCCGACGTTGCTTAACTCACGAAGAGGTAGAAAGGGGTCTGAATGACTGGCACTCTGGGGCGTGTGGCGGTCATATGTCTGGGTATGCCACAGCCTAGAAGGTGTTGCGTGCTGGCTACTTGTGGCCGTCCATGTTTAAAGATTGTATCATTGCGGTCCGAAAATGCCACCACTGTCAAGTGTTTGATCGCAAGATGCGCGCACCACCTGCTCCTCTCCACCCTATAATTGCCGTTGGTCCTTTTGCCCAATGGGGTATCGATTTTATTGCATGTAACCCTCACTCGGCCGGGGGGCATGCGTATATCATCCTTGCGGTTGACTATTTTACTAAGTGGGCTGAGGCGATGCCTACATTCGAGGCAGACGATAAGATAGCTGCAATTTTCGTATTCAATCACATTATTGCTAGGTTTGGTGTCCCACAAGCGATAATCACTGACCATGGGCACCATTTTCAAAACATTATGATGATAGAACTTACAGGCCAGCTTGGTTTGCGTCATGATAGCTCAACTCCTTATTATCCACAAGCCAATGGTCTGGTTGAGTCCATCAACAAAGTTCTAGTTATCATGATCCGACGAATCATTGGTATTCACCGGTCGAACTGGCACAACATGTTATTTTCCGTGCTTTGGGTGTACCGAACCTCAGTGAAAACATCAACAGGGTTCACTCCTTTCCAACTAGTTTATGGTTTGGAAGCTGTGCTACCCATTGAATGTGAAATCCCGTCACTTCAAATGGCTGTCGAATTACTTCCAGCTACTTCCAAAGAGGAGAAGCGTTTATTATACTTAGCTCAATTAGATGAGACTTGACGTGACGCTGCATTGGAAATTGAGACTCACGCAAAACGGATGAAAGCTCAGTATGATCGCAACGTGACCCCTCGAAATTTTTCGGAAGGAGACCTAGTGCTATTATATGATCAAGCTAACGATAAATTAGGTGCTGGAAAATTTGTTCCTATGTGGCATGGACCTGTTGAAGCCTCAAAAATCGCTGCAACAACATTGGGGATAACCACCCGGTCCGGACCTTAGTACAACTCCTTTTCCGTTTGGAATAGTGGCTCCGACTGGGGATAATGGGACCAGTTTCCCAAAAGTGGATAAACGGGATGAATGGATGATTTATAAACTAAATTATCTGTGAGCGAATAACTAAAACTATTAACAAGAATACATAAACTATGATCTATCCCGGGAACTTATTGAGCTTTAAAGTGCAGCGCTTGATGATCCGTGTCTATAAACAGGCATATAGATGACTCCATTTAACAGACATGGACATTATTTCATTCATGATTACTATGCTTAAATAGTTAAGCAAAGCGATTAAAGCGATATTACCACACTTATCATTTATATCATTGACATATACATGATTAAAAAGAAAGGCACATCATAAAACATCCAATAGTGGAATGAATATAGATCTGCTGTTACAGCGCATGCATATACTCAATAATAGTAAGAATAATCACATAACAATTCATATGAAAGGAATGAATTCAGACATAGATAGAAATACCATATGAGCTGCTTGACACTCCCAATATCAATCGCTACTTGTAATTCTTCCTTCAACGCAGAAACATTCTCAACAAAGACAATAGTGCACAATTGCATAAAAACTTCCTTGTTGAATTAAGAACAACTGGTCCAGTTTCATAAAAGAATATTGACTGAAGCACAATAGTGCAAACTTCAGTCTTTAAGTCTGGTACAAAACTTTACGACCCTTTCCAAAACAATGAAAGGGTCTATAAGTACTAAATTAATCTAAATATCTAATAAACTGAAATCCTACTAAATCGGTATCAATAAATCTTGATCCTATTTTCCTCAGTGATCTGGCAATCGGCGGCATGATTCATCAAGTGGGCTGCTTGCCTTTAAATCTGAGCTGACTTAACGCAAGCATTGGCTCTACTTCAGGGGGTTTGTTGAGGCACGAACTGAGCTGGGCGGCATAGGTGGCATCCTGAATATCGGGAATCATATACCCGATCGCATCTGTTAGGCACTTAAGGGCAGCTCTTTGTGTATGCGGCTTTACCAGGAAGAACCAATATGTGTCCCAGGTTAAAATGTTAATCCCAGCGATTAATCTCCCCTTTTCCTCTAAATCAGGATAACATGATTGCTCCAATATGTTCGTTGTTGTCAACTTTCCTGGTGTGCATTGGGAGATCATGTTTGATAAGTAGAGAGTGTTGTTAACTAGTTCAACTAGATTGCTGGAAGTTGATTTACATCTTGAAGCTGCCCTCTCTGCTTTCATTAACTGGGACTGCCATTCTGTGAAGAGTATATCTTTATGCGTTTCTATGATCCTGGGAAAATTCACCGCTTTTCCTTGATCAGAATCTTACCAGTCAAGAAATGGAGCTATGGTTTCTTCAGCTTGATCTAATTCATTTCTGGCCTTCTCTACCTACTGATTTATGAACGCCGTTAATTCACACAGTGGCTCTGCCAGGGCGATTTGTTGACATAGAAGCTTAATTTGGGATATTAATGCAGTGTTTATTTGTAATGCTTCTGCTCTGAATTTAGCCACTTGTGGAACGCCCTTTATTTTTTCGAGCTGTGATGATAATTGAGCAATTTGCTCATCCTTTGTTTTCATCATTTGCTCATTTGCTGCCTTTAATTGTGCCAATGCCTCTGATAATTCCTTTTGTTTCTGGATCGCGCTTTGGTCGATTCTTTGCTTTTCTGCCTGCAATTGTTGAGTTAGTTGACTGTTCACTTGCTGTTGTGTCAACAATTGCTGCTCTACCTGCTTTGCCTTCTGCTTTGTCTCAGCTAACTCTGCCTGTAATGAGAAAATCTCTTGATCCTTGGTTTTCAGTAGAAGACTTACCTCCGATGCCTTATCAATTGTTGCTGCCGAATAGGATCCCGCATACTGTGACAGTTTTGTTAGGTCGTTGGAGGGGTCAAATTCCTCCTTCCAAACCACATTGCCCGTAACAGTTTGCTCTGGGAAAAGGGAAGGTTGATCTGTCCTTCTTCTTTTCCTTTGTCGTTTTACCACTACTTTATGCCTCGGGCTGTAGAAAACATCCAGGGGAGGAATATCTTCTACCTGGAGAATGATTTGGTCGGAGGGGTCCTTTGGTATTATCTCAACGTCTTTAGAAATGGGTGGGCCGCTGGTTCCACTCAGAACCTGTGATGAAGTGATTTCCGGTGTGTCCGTTGTCTTGGAAGTGTCTGTATCTTTGGAACATTCTAACCCATTGATGATAGAATCAAATTGCTTCCATTCCTGGAGCAATCTAGGGTCCATATGAGTATCTATATTGACATCAATGGTGGTTTGTTTTTGCTTTTCGGCTTGGGACTCCTTCTGCACTTTTTCCTGTTCTCTCTTCTGCTGTTCCTCTTGTTCTTTCTTTTGCCTTTCCTCTTTCTCTCTTCTCTGTTCTTCCTCCTGCGCTCTCTTCTGCTTTTCTTCTTTTTCTCTTCTCTGTTTTTCCTCCTGCGCTCTCTTCTGCTTTTCTTCTTTTTCTTTTCTCTGCCTTTCTTCTTGTTCTCTCCTCTGCTTTTCCTCCTGTTCCTTCTTATGATCCTTTGTTATAACCGGAGGTTCCTTTGACTATTGCCGATCAGGCTCGCTTGATGATGTTGCTGGGGTTGTCGCTAGTAAATCTAGAGGCAGAGTTTGCAACCTCTGTTCTCTAAGTTTATTAAATTCAGTCAACCCTTCATCATTATATTTCACTCTAGTGAATGCCTTAACCTGATTTATTGTCTGAGCTGAAGAGAACAGGTCGTCAAACATATCTTCCTTATGATCAAACTTTGACAATTTGGCCTGCTCTAGTGCATTATAGGCAACTTTGTTTGGATCAAATGGCCTATTTGGGAGAGTCGCCAGAGTTAAGGATTGAATCTTTGTAGCTTCCTTTTCTGCATGTTTGAGGTCATGCAAGGTATATACACCGCATCTCAAAGGAAAAGAGGGCCAGCCTTGCTTCTTATTTTTCTTGACCGTTTCTGTAACACTCTCAGCAATGATTTGGTAAGAAATTTCCCTCGCCAGTAGTTTATCCGGTATGTATAAAGGGAGGACATGAGGTCTGGCTTGGCTACCGAAAACTCTTATGTAGGTAAATCTCTCCTCTCCAAACCATCTACCTATTGTGGTTAAATCAATTCCGGCTTGATAAGAAATCTTGGGAGCAGGTTTATCGAAAATGGAATAATAAATAGGCAACATAAAGCCATTACAGACTTGGTATAGATGATGTTTATAAGAAGATTTCCACAATTTCTGATGATATATATGAATAGGCGTGGGTTCTTGTGTAGTCCACCTCCAGCCGAGTATGCGGAATTCAGAGTTAAAACACAGGGTATCTAGAATATAGGCACTGTAGTAGAATGGGGGAATTACCCTTTCAGAAATACGGGTCTTGCTTCTTAACTCAAGCACAGCTGTTGCTAATTTGTTTGAGAGGATAGTGGCCCAATCCATAATTACACTGTTGCATGCTGCTTCCATTAGGGGAACCATTTCTATGGTAAAATTAGCAGAGTCATGCAATCCCCACAATCTACACATCATTATTCTAGCATAGCAATAAGGAGAGGCCAGGGAATCAACTGAGTACTTACCAGACGACTCATGTTTGTGCTTGGCCGGATTTTGTCTCCAATCCTGGATGGGTTCGGATTCAACTTCATTTTCGTTTGCTAATTTCTCCAGGAACGCCTTATTATATATCTTCTCTGGCTCGGGCAAATGATACATTTGCCTTAGATCATCTGCCCTGAATGACCCGAAAATTCTCCCGTCTCTGGTGCTGAAGGTTCTATCCAGGATTGGGATTTCTTCAATCGCCCACCGCACTATGTCTGTGTATGGGAGAATTTGCTCCCTGGCTGCTATCCTGTGAAGGAAAGAGTAGGCTAAGTCCTTGAGAGTATTCTCAGATTTCTGAGTTAAATCCACACTAGGCTCTACTGTTGTCACTGTTGGTTCTTCGGCTTCAATAAGGTTGTAGGTACCTTGCCAAGTAACTCTGACGAGACCCGTACATGTAGTATCAAATATCAGTCCCTTCTTTTTGTCCACGACAGCTTGTCCTGTAGCTGGTGTAGCGGAAGTGCCTGTGGTCTTCTTGGATTTCTTCCCCATTTTGCTTGAGCTTTCTCCTTTGGATGAATTCTGCACAGCGGTGAAAATAAACGTAACACAGAGATATGCCAATGAAAATCCAATATGGGAAGGATATATTGATCAAAGCGTGCTGAGAAATTAACTCTAAAAATGGCTGCAGATACAATCCATGGGAAGATCTTACAATTACATTAAATGGCCGTTTAAAACCTGCCACCCCTTAAATGCGCATTATATCATTAATCGGCCGAATGACCCGTTTAAGCGTGCTATGGATGTTTTGGCGGTTGGGCGCAGGTGCATCATTGCTTAGCAGATTAAGCTTTAAATATGATTTGATCATAATATCCCTCCATTTAACGGCATTTTTGAAATCCGCGCTATATCATAATCGGGCGTTGGGAAAACTTAAATCCTTATGTTAACAATTTGAAACCCCGATCGCCGATAGCGATATCACATCACATCGGGAGAATTGGTATTATATAAACATATGGATAGCATACCACCGATCGCCGATAGCAAAATCGCATCGCATCGGGGTGAATGGGCATAACAATGTGCATAGATAGTGTATCGCCGATAGCCGATTGCGATATCGCATCGCATCGGGGGTATGACCTGGGCGCCTTATTATTGTGCATAGGATATTGCCGATTGCCGATTGCGATATCCCATCGCATCGGGGTGAAAGGCTTGGGGTGCTTTAAGACTGCGTATAGAGTATCGCTGATAGCCGATAGCGATATCGCATCGGCGGGAACCCATATGTCATTTATTTGTGTTTTCTATGTCATTGCGATATGCGATCTTGCGATCGCTTTATCGCAATGATAAAAGATTGTTTTATTTGATCAAAATGGTTTTTTCAAAAGGTTTTATATAATGTCTTCATTTGGTTTTCGGACCTTTTTCAAATAATGCAATATTGATACCAATTAATTTCTAAAGGGACCCATTTCATATGATAATTTTGTAAATATAAATGATATGAAATGGGGGGTTGTTGTAGGGCACAACAATTGGCGATTCGCTGGAAGAACCAGTTATCTCTGAAAAGCATAGAAATACTTAAACTTTTGTAAAATAGAGTTCTAATCAAAGGGGAAAATTCTAATATAACTAGGTATATATGCATTCCAAGTAAAATGAATCTCTTTTTGCTAATTTCCTCTCTTTTTTTAAGAAAATAGATACATTCTAAGTTTTAAATAGGCCTCTATTGGTTTATAATGATAAAACAAAAAACTTTTCCAAATCAGCTTTTATAGTGAACTCTTCTGTCATAGGTAGAGCCTCTGCTACCAGCAAACGTTTATAGTTTCGACAGGGATACATTTTAACCATGCTATTGTCCATTGTTCCATCCAATTAAGAGTGTGATTAACAGAATGAATTCAAAACATGTTTTCATATTTTGTATTTCATTTCCTTTTTCTGTTATTGATAAGATAAAAATCCATTGTCCTGGTTTGGTGGCCAGCTATTGACAATGCCATTCACTGGTAGTAATCTAACTGAACAAGCTGGCTCGTGATGAGACCCCTTGTCTTATAATTTTAAGCCATTACCCTATTTTGGTATGCAGTATTGGTAATGTCGGTTAAACTATTTCACTATGAACATGGTAAGTAGGCTTGTAATAAGACCCCTTATCTTTAATATCAGATATTTTAGAATTACACTCTGAGTAATCATAAACTTTAGTGAATGGGATGAACAATCTTCTCCTTAAGAGTAAATGGATGACAGGGTAAGAGTTGAAGATGCTGAAATTGGATTAGCTTCTATCTTGATATTGATAACCTTTTGAGACCAATTTGAAAACAGAAAATGATTTACAATACTTTTTAAACTGTGAGAGGAGTTCACAAAACTTGAAATATGGTTTCAGAATACAATGATACCTAATTTCCTAGAAATTATCCCTTTTGGTTAAGAGTTCTATTATTTTAAAAGAAAATATCACACTACTTCTGTAGATCAAATTTTCAAACACAGCAAAGGTCAATGGAAGATATCTTACAACATTATTTTCTACAAATCCTACAAACTACAAAACTCTATCAAACTGAAAGGAGAAGGGGTTACCTCCTCAATTAAAGAATTTCTTCAAGATAAGGCCATTAACAGGGAGAGAATCTCTCAACCCTGATAAGTCTTGCAATATAAAGGTCAAATGGCCTATCTTTTCACAGATCCGAAATGGTCCAAGCCACATCTTCTGGAACTTGGTGTGTTTTCCCTTGTCCTCATGGGCTTTGTCCCATTTCAGAACTAAATCACCGACTTGAAATTGTTTTGAACCGGATGAGACTGAATCAAAAGCTGCCTTGATGATTTGCTGATGTTTGGCATGAATAACCTTAGCTTTTTCTCTTTCCTCTTCTAATTTTAGAATTTGATCATGTCTAAGCTGAATAGAAGAAGAAGGTGTTTCCTCAATGAACTGTACTAGGGCTAAAGAAGGAAGAACAAGATTTGTGGGCAGTACTGCTTCTTTTCCATACACAAGGTTGAATGGGGAAGATCCTATAGAAGCTTTCTGTGTTATCCTATTAGCCAATAACGCAAACATTAAGGATTTATGCCAGTTTTTATGATTCTGTTCGATAGTTCGCTTAATGATTTTGATCAGATTTTTATTAGTAGATTCCGCTAAACCATTACACTGGGGATAGTAATTAGCAGAATACTTTAATTTAAATCCTCTTTTAATAGCGAAATCAAACATAGCATTGCCTGAGAAATAAGATGCATTATAAAAAACAAGAGCATTTGGGACACCAAACTTGGTAATGATGAATTGATCTATGAATTCAATGATTGCTTCAGAATTTGCTGTCTTCAAAGGGATTGCCTCAACCCACTTAGTAAAATAATCGGTAACAGTAAGGATATACTTATGCTGTTTGGAAGAAGGTGGAGTAATCTCCCCAATGATGTCCAATCCCCATTGCTCAAATGGTTGTTCAATGTTGACTGGTTGCAGAGGGAAAGCTGATTTGCGTTGTCTTCCACTAGAAGTTTGACAATTGAGGCATTTCCTTACATACTCGTGGGCATCTTTAAACATAGTGGGCCAATAATATCCAGCGTGAATAATTTTGTGAGCTGTTGTGTCAGCTCCAAAATGTCCTCCTGCTGGTCCATCATGTAACTCCTGCAAAACCTTTTGTGCTTCAGGTTTCTCAAGGCATCTTAATAAGATAGAATCATAATTTTGCTTAAAAAGCACATCATCAATAATTGTAAAATTCTTCACTTTTAACCTAATGGCCCTTTTGTTCTTGTAAGACAGGTTTGGAGGTGCATAACCATTCTTTAAATAAAAGATTAAATCTGCATATTGAGATTCAGAATCAGTAACACTTATCTGATTGATTTCTTCAGTTTGATCTGTATCGCTTGATTCTGGAATGTTGGATGCTCCTGCCAATATCCTGCAAAAACCTTGGCCCCTTACAATCTTTGCTGGCCTAATCTCTAAGTCATATTCTTGAAGCGCTGTGACCCAATTTGCCCTTTTTTCACCCAGTTCTTTTTGGATTAATAGTTGCCTAACTGCAGGGAAAGGAACTATAACTTTTGTGTGGGTTTTCAAAAGGAAGGGTCTATAATGCTTGACTGCTTTAAATACAGCAAAGGCTTGTTTTTCTACATCGGAGTAATTCAATTCAGCACCCTGAAGATTTGAGCTAAAAAATGAAATGGGTGCTTCCAGATTGTGATCATTTAGTTGCGTAAGTACTGCAGCATAAGAGAAATTGGATGCGATGGTATACAATGTAAAATGATTAGAAAAATTTGGAGTATTTAAGGCTGGGGCATTGATTATTGATTGCTTGATTAGATCAAAAGCTTCTTTTTCTGTTGATCCCCACTTAAAGACTGAATTTTTCTTAATCATTGTTTGAAGTGGCAAAATAATTTGAGAAAAATCTGGAACAAATCTTTTAACAAAATTGATCTGGCCTAAAAATGACTGCATCGATTTTTTATTGTGTGGGAAAGGGATTTCAGAGATTTCTTTGATCCGATCAGGATCAATATAAATGCCATCTTTGGACACAATAAAACCCAAGAGCTTCCCTTGATCAAGAGCAAAGAAAGACTTTTTAGGGTTAAGGGAAATACCATATCTTTTGCAACGTTGAAAAATTTGATTTAGATCATGCAAATGATTATACCTCTCCTTAGAGAATACAGTAATATCGTCTAGATAGACGACTACTGTTCTATTAATCAACCCTCTAAAAGCTATATCCATAGCTCTTTGGAATGTCGCTCCTGCATTTATAAGTTCGAAAGGCATTTTCTGATATGCATATGTTCCCCATTTTGTTCTGAATGTAGTTTTAAGCTGGTCATCAGGGTGAACCAGGACTTGGTTATATCCTGAGAAACCATCTAGAAAGGACATCAATTCAGAGCCTGATACTGATTGAAGTATTTGCTCCATAGTAGGTAATGGGAAATTGTCTTTCAAGCTCACTTTGTTCAAATTTCTGAAATCAATACAGATCCGAATGTCACCATTTTTCTTTCTGACTGGCATCATATTAGAGACCCAGTTTGAGTGTCGGACAGGAAAAATAATCTTAGCTTTCAAGAGTTTGTTAAGTTCTGATTTTATCTGGCTCTCTAAGTTTGGATGTATTTTTCTTAACTTCTGCTGAATCGGTTTCTGATTGGGAAGTACCGAAATGGTATGCTGGATAATAGATGTATCATATGTCTTCAAATCATCATATTTCCAAGCAAAAACCAGTTTATTTTTCCTTAACAGTTTAATGAATGCCTCTTTCTCTTCAAAGGAAAGTCCTAATCCTAAATCAATATTTTGAGGAGCTTGCTCAGTACCTAGATTTATCAATTCAAACCTTAGGGTAGAGCTTTGGAGCTTTGCATTAGTCACGGGTTTAAACCTGTCTTTAATATCATAAAGATCCTCCAGCTTTACCACAGGCTTAGGAATTGCATTTTCCCGAGGTGTTTCTCTCATTTGGGAGTCATGCTCATCTTCCTCAATGATTTGATTATCATAGGACTTTTCAGAAGTTAAGAATTGTAAAATATCCTCATCATGGTTGAATACTCTCCAATTAGTGACATTGTTAGGAATTGAAGGCCTAAAAAGAAATTCTACGGAAAATCTATCTGGGCTGCAGTCTTCAGAAGGTAGGAGCTTGGAAGCTACATTAGCTAGGAGATCAGCTGCCGAGTTTTGAGACCTGGGAATGGAGGAAATGTTGAATGCGGAAAAGTGCGAGGTAAGTTCTTGTACTAGCGATTGATAATGCTTGAGGTGATTTGAAAGACAATTAATTGCATTCCTCACCTGTTTAACAATAATTTCAGAATCGCCGAATACTTTTAGATATTGCACTTTAAGGCCGATTGCTTTATATAATCCCTGGACTAAGGCTTCATATTCGGCTGTATTGTTAGTGCATTCAAATTCTAGCCTACAGGACAACATTGTCTTTTCTCCTCGTGGGCTAACCAAAATACATCCTGCTCCTGAGCCCTCGTTAGACTTGGACCCATCGAAATATAAAGACCAAAATAAAGAAGTATTAACAATTGTATTTACAGTTTTTCCAGCATCATTGAAACATCTCGACCGATCTGTTTGTGAAAAATTCTCAATTTCAGATGTAAAATGATTGACTGAGAAAGGGGATGATTGGGCAACAAAGTTGCCAAAGAATGACTCTGATGAATAATTCCGCAAAATGTTGTTGTTGAACGCTACGGGTTGGTTTTCTTGCTCAAATTCAGTAACTGTATGGGTCATATGTTTCTCTCGATCGATCCTTATTTGATTTGGCTTACCCTTATAGGGAAGCCACATATGTGACCAATCAGTGGAAATATACCCATGCAATTTTTCGGACCAATCCCTACTCAAAATTAAACCGTAAAATTCAGGTATATCGGCTATTAGGATGTCAATCCTTTGTACTACTCTGGGATCTGCAGACAACCTGATAGTTACGGAATTAATCTCTCCCACAACCTGTACTTTGGTTCTGTCCAACTGTACAATATGAATAGCAGACTTCTGGGGTTCAATGTTCAGTTTAGAACAAACTGAAGCTGGCATTATGTTAGACGATGTCCCTGAGTCAATTAAACAGTTGTGCAGGTTTCTATTATAGATCTCATAGGTTAGAAGGAAGGGTGGAGTATGAGAATTTGATCTATCTCCAATCAGAACTGAATCGGTAGCTTCAACCATACCTGGAGGAGGTTGGCCTGAATCATTAGCAGCTTTTGCACTGGGAAGAGGTGTAGAAAGAACAACATTTAATTCTTTAAGAAGTAATTTCTGCTGATGCTTTAATTTACTAAGTTCAAACATAGCAATGTTTGCTTTAGTTTTCTTCATGTCATCAACAATGTTATACTCCATTGAATCGGATACCACTAATGTTTTAGATGTTGAAGGAGTATTAGAAGTTGAAGGCTGGTTTTGGGGAACTGCTGCAGGTGATTTCTTTGCAGGTATTTTTTCTTTGGTTGTAGTGGCACCAGCACTCCTTTTCTTTGATGTTACCTGAACAGGTTCGGATGTACTTTTACTCCTAGTAGTGACCGGGAACGCTTCCTCTTCATTATCGGTATCAGAGTTGGGGAGTATGAAATCCCACATTCCATGACATTCCACTACTTCTTCTTCATCATTAGTTGGTAAGATTGTTTCCTCTTCCTCTTCTTCTTCTTGCTCTGAATCTGCATTAGATATGACATTTGGTGGCTTTGATTCATTTCTCTTATAAGTCCTAAAGGGTCTTTTGGTTGAGGTTTCGGCTACCTGTTTCTTTATCTCAACCATTTCATTTGATAAAGTTTTTAGGACTTTTTTCAAACCTTCCATGTCATATGGGTCTTCTTTCTTGAGTCATCTTTAAAAGAGACTTTTTTGGCTTTTCTATCTTCCAGAGCAGCTTTCTTCTCTAGAGCATTGATGCGTTTTTCCATAGCAAGTGCTTCTTTCATGTTTTCAGCTAAGGTAGGTTTCCCAGCCCTGTCTACAAAAATGGCTATATTGGCAGGTAGGGCGGTGATATACCATTCGCTTCGAATTTGTTCACTTGGTTTGGAGGCTGTAGGGATTTTATTCAGGAGTTTATTGAAGCGGGCACTAAATTCCTTAATTGGTTCCCTATGCTCTATTCTCAGATTGGAGAGATCATTTATTAAAGTAGCCAAAGACCTATCATCTCCATATTTGGTAAGAAACTACTCTTGGCAAGTGTTCCAACTGGTAATGGAACTAGAGGGTAAAGAAAAATACCAGGATCCTGCTGATCCTTGCAAGGTGTAAGGGAAAAGTCTAACAACAACATCTTGTTCTGTTACTCCTTTCAAGTTGACTGCTAACATGAAATTATTAATGTGTTCCTCAACCTGGGTCCCATCATCTGGATTAAACTTGGGTAGCCATTTTTCAGGAGCATCTGGTAATGGATGCAATGGTGCAGGCATATTGACTGCACCAGGTTTGGTCCATGGATCTGCCATTATAATAGCAGTAGTAGTTGATAATACCACTGGAACTCCAGATGTCTGGGAAGGGAATAATGTTGAGGAATGAGCAGGTTGGGATGCTGAAGCTTCTAATCCCTGGTGAACAACAATATGTAATGGGGGAGTGGATGGTTGACTTTGCAGATGAGAAGTTGAAATGGAGGATGTGGATGAAAGCTCTTCACTGTCAGATCCTTCAGTATTTTTCTTCGCCTTTTTCCTTTTGGGTAAAGGGAACTCAGTGGGTTCAATATCGAGCTTTTCGCTCTGAAGTCTGGTGAGAGGGTGAGGTAAATTGAACTGCGAAGTCGCACTGCTTTGTGATACCTCAGATTTCTGTGGTGAAATCGAGAAGCTCTGAAGTTTATGGATAAGAGACTGGACTTCAGGTGATTCAAGACCTAATTGTTCTAGAGTATGATGGGTTTGAGCAGTGTTAGTTGATTCCTCTTCTTCTTGTTTGGATACTGGAGAACCAGCATGCGAATGAGAAGTTCGAGGGGATTCGGAGGGAGAATTACTCTTAGAATGGCTTGCAGATTTGGGTTTGTTTGCCATTCACAGTCAGGCCCCCCTTCTAGCGCCAAAAATGTTGTAGCCTCGAAAATCGCTGCAACAACATTGGGGATAACCACCCGGTCCGGACGTTAGTACAGCTCCTTTTCCGTTTGGAATAGTGGCTCCGACTGGGGATAATGGGACCAGTTTCCCAAAAGTGGATAAACGGGATGAATGGATGATTTATAAACTAAATTATCGGTGAGCGAATAACTAAAACTATTAACAAGAATACATAAACTATGATCTATCCCGGGAACTTATTGAGCTTTAAAGTGCAGCGCTTGATGATCCGTGTCTATAAACAGGCATATAGATGACTCCATTTAACAGACATGGACATTATTTCATTCATGATTACTATGCTTAAATAGTTAAGCAAAGAGATTAAAGCGATATTACCACACTTATCATTTATATCATTGACATATACATGATTAAAAAGAAAGGCACATCATAAAACATCCAATAGTGGAATGAATATAGATCTGTTATTACAGCGCATGCATATAATCAATAATAGCAAGAATAATCACATAAAAATTCATATGAAAGGAATGAATTCAGACATAGATAGAAATACCATATGAGCTGCTTGACACTCCCAATATCAATTGCTACTTGTAATTCTTCCTTCAACGCAGAAACATTCTCAACAAAGACAATAGTGCACAATTGCATAAAAACTTCCTTGTTGAATTAAGAACAACTGGTCCAGTTTCATAAAAGAATATTAACTGAAGCACAATAGTGCAAACTTCAGTCTTTAAGTCTGGTACAAAACTTTACGACCCTTTCCAAAACAATGAAACGGTCTATAAATACTAAATTAATCTAAATATCTAATAAACTGAAATCCTACTAAATCGGTATCAATAAATCTTGATCCTATTTTCCTTAGCGATCTGGCAATCGGCGGCATGATTCATCAAGTAGGCTGCTTGCCTTTAAATCTGAGCTGACTTATCGCAAGCATTGGCTCTACTTCAGGGGGTTTGTTGAGGCGCAAACTGAGCTGGGCGGCATAGGTGGCATCCTGAATATCGGGAATCATATACCCGATCGCATCTGTTAGGCACTTAAGGGCAGCTCTTTGTGTATGCGGCTTTACCAGGAAGAACCAATATGTGTCCCAGGTTAAACTGTTAATCCCAGCAATTAATCTCCCCTTTTCCTCTAAATCAGGATAACATGATTGCTCCAATGTGTTCGTTGTTGTCAACTTTCCTGGTGTGCATTGGGAGATCATGTTTGATAAGTAGAGAGTGTTGTTAACTAGTTCAACTAGATTGCTGGAAGTTGATTTACATCTTGAAGCTGCCCTCTCTGCTTTCATTAACTGGGACTGCCATTCTGCGAAGAGTATATCTTTATGCGTTTCTAGGATCCTGGGCAAATTTGGTGCTTTTCCTTGATCAGAATCTTGCCAGTCAAGAAATGCAGCTATGGTTTCTTCGGCTTGATCTAATTCATTTCTGGCCTTCTCTACCTGCTGATTTATGAACGCCGTTAATTCACACAGTGGCTCTGCCAGGGCGATTTGTTGACACAGAAGCTTAATTTGGGATATTAATGCAGTGTTTATTTGTAATGCTTCTGCTCTGAATTCAGCCACTTGTGGAACGCCCTTTATTTTTTCGAGCTGTGATGATAATGGAGCAATTTGCTCATCCTTTGTTTTCATCATTTGCTCATTTGCTGCCTTTAATTGTGCCAATGCCTCTGATAATTCCTTCTGTTTCTGGATCGCGCTTTGGTCGATTCTTTGCTTTTCTGCCTGCAATTGTTGAGTTAGTTGACTGTTCACTTGCTGTTGTGTCAACAATTGCTGCTCTGCCTGCTCTGCCTTCTGCTTTGTCTCAGCTAACTCTGCCTGTAATGAGAAAATCTCTTGATCCTTGGTTTCCAGTAGAAGACTTACCTCCGATGCCTTATCAATCGTCGCTGCCAAATAGGCTCCCGCATACTGTGACAATTTTTTTAGGTCGTCGGAGGGGTCAAATTCCTCCTTCCAAACCACATTGCCCGTAACAGTTTGCTCTGGGAAAAGTGAAGGTTGATCAGTCCTTCTTCTTTTCCTTTGTCGTTTTACCACTGCTTTATGCCTCGGGCTGTAGAAAACATCCAGGGGAGGAATATCTTCTACCTAGAGAATGATTTGGTCGGAGGGGTCCTTTGGTATTATCTCAACGTCTTTAGAAATGGGTGGGCTGCTGGTTCCACTCAGAACCTCTGATGAAGTGATTTCCGATGTGTCCGTTGTCTTGGAAGTGTCTGTATCTTTGGAACATTCCAACCCACTGATGATAGAATCAAATTGCTTCCATTCCTGGAGCAATTTAGGGTCCATATGAGTATCTATATTGACATCAATGGTGGTTTGTTTTTGCTTTTCAGCTTGGGACTCCTTCTGCACTTTTTCCTGTTCTCTCTTCTGCTGTTCCTCTTGTTCTTTCTTTTGCCTTTCCTCTTTCTCTCTTCTCTATTTTTCCTCCTGCGCTCTCTTCTGCTTTTCTTCTTTTTCTCTTCTCTGTTTTTCATCCTGCGCTCTCTTCTGCTTTTCTTCTTTTTCTTTTCTCTGCCTTTCTTCTTGTTCTCTCCTCTGCTTTTCCTCCTGTTCCTTCTTATGATCCTTTGTTATAACCGGAGGTTCCTTTGACTGTTGCCGATCAGGCTCGCTTGATGATGTCGCTGGGGTTGTCGCTAGTAAATCTAGAGGCAGAGTTTGCAACCTCCGTTCTCTAAGTTTATTAAATTCAGTCAACCCTTCATCATTATATTTCACTCTAGCGAATGCCTTAACCTGATTTATTGTCTCAGCTGAAGAGAACAGGTCGTCAAACTTATCTTCCTTATGATCAAACTTTGACAATTTGGCCTGTTCTAGTGCATTATAGGCAACTTTGTTTGGATCAAATGGCCTATTTGGGAGAGTCACCAGAGTTAAGGATTGAATCTTTGTAGCTTCCTTTTTTGCATGTTTGAGGTCATGCAAGGTATATACACCGCATTTCAAAGGAAAAGAGGGCCAGCCTTGCTTCTTATTTTTCTTAAGCCTTTCTGTAACACTCTCAGCAATGATTTGGTAAGAAATTTCCCTCGTCAGTAGTTTATCCGGTATGTATAAAGGGAGGACATGAGGTCTGGCTTGGCTACCGAAAACTCTTATGTAGGTAAATATCTCCTCTCCAAACCATCTACCTATTGCGGTTAAATCAATTCCGGCTTGATAAGAAATCTTGGGAGCAGGTTTATCGAAAATGGAATAATAAATAGGCAACATAAATCCATTACAGACTTGGTATAGATGATGTTTATAAGAAGATTTCCACAATTTCTGATGATATATATGAATAGGCGTGGGGTCTTGTGCAGTCCACCTCCAGCCGAGTACGGGGAATTCAGAGTTAAAGCACAGGGTATCTAGAATATAGGCACTGTAGTAGAATGGGGGAATTACCCTTTCAGAAATACGGGTCTTGCTTCTAAACTCAAGCACAGCTGTTGCTAATTTGTTTGAGAGGATAGTGGCCCAATCCATAATTACATTGTTGCATGCTACTTCCATTAGGGGAACCATTTCTATGGTAAAATTAGCAGAGTCATGCAATCCCCACAATCTACACATCATTATTCCAGCATAGCAATAAGGAGAGGCCAGGGAATCAACTGAGTACTTACCAGACGACTCATGTTTGTGCTTGGCCAGATTTTGTCTCCAATCCCGGATGGGTTCGGATTCAACTTCATTTTCGTTTGCGAATTTCTCCAGGAACGCCTTATTATATATCTTCTCTGGCTCGGGCAAATGATACATTTGCCTTAGATCATCTGCCTTGAATGACCCAAAAATTCTCCTGTCTCTGGTGCTGAAGGTTCTATCCAGGATTGGGATTTCTTCAATCGCCCACCGCACTACGTCTGTGTATGGGAGAATTTGCTCCCTGGCTGCTATCCTATGAAGGAAAGAGTCGGCTAAGTCCTTGAGAGTATTCTCAGATTTCCGAGTTAAATCCACAGTAGGCTCTACTGTTGTCACTGTTGGTTCTTCGGCTTCAATCAGGTTGTAGGTACCTTGCCAAGTAACTCTGACGAGACCCGTACATGTAGTATCAGATATCAGTCCCTTCTTTTTGTCCACGACAGCTTGTCCTGCAGCTGGTGTAGCGGAAGCGCCTGTGGTCTTCTTGGATTTCTTCCCCATTTTGCTTGAGCTTTCTCCTTTGGATGAATTCTGCACAGCGGCGAAAATAAACGTAACACAAAGATATGCCAATGAAAATCCAATATGGGAAGGATATATTGATCAAAGCGTGCTGAGAGATTAACTCTAAAAATGGCCGCGGATACAATCCATGGGAAGATCTTACAATTACATTAAATGGCCATTTAAAACCTGCCACCCCTTAAATGCGCATTATATCATTAATCGGCTGAATGACCCGTTTAAGCGTGCTATGGATGTTTTGGCGGTTGGGCGTAGGTTCATCATTGCTTAGCAGATTAAGCTTTAAATATGATTTGATCATAATATCCCTCCATTTAACGGCTTTTTTGAAATCCGCGCTATATCATAATCGGGCGTCGGGAACACTAAATCCTTATGTTAACAATTTGAGACCTCGATCTCCGATAGCGATTGTAGTGTTCTAGCTAGGGTACTACACTAGACTATATTAATTATCGACCAGGATGCGTAAGCTTAGAGGCATGCGTCTAAAGTATATAGACATAAAGGATTGTTGGCCAAGTGGTTATGATGTAGGTCACAGGGCTTCTTTACGGAAGACTGGAATATGTCACCTATCATCCAAACACTCAGGTCACTCTGCTAATATATCTGATTACAATGCTATCATTAAATGCATTTACCAAATCACACACTGAAACTAAACACTGTGTATCACTGCAACAATGATCTTAATCTCCTTACAAAGATATTACACATAAAACCCTTGTTCAGTAAACACCCAGTATTCACTAATATTTATACAATATGAAAATATACAGAGATCATAAATGGATTGTGAAATGAAAACAAAGTTTATGACAGTGCTTTAAAAAGACACACATGGATCGAAACCCTTACAGGACGCACTTCTAGATCTCAGTGATGACTGTTCAGCATTACCATAAACATAAACCATATAAGCAAACCATATACATTCAATGGAAATCAAGATCTATGGAAATCGAAACCAATTAATTGTAACTGCTGTGCAAACCATATAATACCTATTGAAATCGAAATCATATAATACCTATTGAAATCGGAATCCAATCAAGCGTAACTACTGTGCAAACCACACGATAACCTAAGTGCAAATAAAATGAAAAGAACAGTATACCGGTTGAGCGCAGGGCCCGTCCGCACTCCAGAGGTACACTGGACTATAATCGACTGAAGATCAAATCAATGCATGGGACACAAATCGTAACTGCAACTAGGTTCTTAGTATTAAGTTTAAAACACTCTGTTTCAGAATGATACAATGATTAACCTCTATTCATTACTCGGACTGTATATACATATGTCTATCACAACCATGTCAAATGAATGTACATTCAGAATTCGGCTGTTGCCACTTTTATTACATCAAGCTTTTCAAAATGTTTCTATCCTAACTGATTTCAAAAAGATCAAAAACTAAATCAAATTAGAATTAGCTGATGTTTCTGCCTTTGTCGCCAGTGTGCCATGCTTTGACCTGAGTTGACCGCGCATGTAGGAGGGTCGATTCGGCTGTATGATAGGTGTTTGTCCATCCTTGGGCATTCTATTTTTCATCCATGCCTTTCGCTCTAGTCCAGCTGCTGTGACACATGTCAAACAATGAGCTGATTACAGGATGTTGGAACTTCCTGTAACCATTTCACCAAAAACTTCTAATTCTTCAACATAAAATTCCTAAATCAATTTCAATGCATTTTAATAACTATAAGACTATTAATAATTAATTTTCAAGGATTCTAAGGAATATATGATGAAAAGGAATGGGTAAATGACATGTTTTTAGGAAGAAAAAGGGGTCTTGGGATGATACCAACATCTCTCCCCGACTTAAGGAATTAGCATGTCCTCATGCTATCCCCGAAGTGCTTCCCTTGAACTCTGTCCCTGACTGGATCTCTACTGCCTTGAGCAACGTGTCCACATTCTTTTTCACCTGGTTTTCTTTCTGACCCTTGAGCTCCTGCTTTAACCTTTTGTATTTTTCTTTGAGGGTCTTCTTCTGATTGTACCACTTAGTGGCCCAGTTAGAAATCTCAGTTTGCTCAGCCTCCAGTTCACTGATTCTCTCCTTCAACTTTTCATTCTTCTTCTGAGTTTCTTTACTCTGCTCCCGGAGCATTTCATTTTCTCTCCTGATAACTTTTTCTAACATATTAGCCTCCATGAGCTCTTCCTTTAATTCTTCAATTTGTTTTTCCAATTTCTTCTGTCTCTTAATGGGAGGTGGTGAACATTTTTCCTGTTTGTTATTGCTTTCTACCTCTATATCAACTTCTGGTCCTGGTAGTGAGTGGTCACCACTCTCAACATCCATTTGTGCAGGTGCATTGGATTCAAGCTGATCTTCTTGCAACTGGGCTTTTGGTGTCCTCCTTGTTCTTCGTGAGTAAGTGGTGAAAATTTTATCTTTCTCGGCCCTCTTAGCATCTTCCTTTTTCATGTTCCTGGTCCTTATGCTGCCCACAGGTAGAGGTGCCTTGCTGGCTTTGGATACTGGGATTTCTTCATCAATGTCCTTCATGAACCCTGAGTCTTCTTGCACTTCTTCTTTATCTTCTTCATCTCTAATTTGATTAACAGCGAGGAATTCTTTCCATGGTTTCCCTCTTCTGTGCAATTCATGCTCAATGAGAATTTTAATTAAGCCAAAGTGATACAGGCTCTTGTCTTCATTCCCCTTCTGTTTCTGGATAGTCTTGGACATCTTGGTTAAGCTTTGTAACAGAAAATATGGTATACTGATAACACATTGTTTCTTCAAGTGGAGGAGTAGTTTAATGTGGTATAGGTAGACAATACTGTAACGACCTTCACAGGTTATGAATTTTTGAAGGATGTAGATCATCTCATCCCAAGGATGCATCAACCAACTTCTTGGAACACCCTTCTTCTAGTTCACTGATGAGACTCTAGATCTAGACATAAACTGTGTCCACGATTTTTCTTTAAATTGCTTGGTTTTAAAATACTTCTCCCCTTCTGGACTAATCCCTATTGCCTGAGCTATAGTATCCTCTGAAACCCTGAATGAGAAGTTACCTATCAGGGCTTTTTCTCCATTGAAGGTGAAAGCAAATTGCTTGGTAACTTCCTCATTGCTTCCATGAAATTTCTCTAGGAATGGTAACCACTGTATTTCTCTAAGAATTTCAATGCAATCCTCATGATATTGTGAACTGTTGAACACACTCGATTCGACCCTATTAGTCATGGTGGCAGAGGGTCGTGCTTCTAACCCTTCTCTGTTTATGTTCTTACAATTTTAACAAAGAAATTTCAAACTGGTTACCTGGTATATCGCTTTCCTTATTCTTCAATATGATGCTCGGTCGGTCGACTGTATTATGACTGTGGTGGAAGTCGCAACAGGGTGGTTATACTTTCTCTTTAGGCGCTCACTGCTCCCATTCCTCACTGAGTAAATCAGACCCAAATGATAATAATCGAACCTAAATGATAATGCTTCTTCCGGCGCTCACTCCTCCCGATTATACTTTGAAAATTATGGGAATCAAGTGCGAGAATGACTGTGGGATAACCGGCTGTACTCACTTCACAACATATTCATTCATTTTAAAACAGAGGAGTGTTGTACGCTTACATAGATGTCACCACAAGAGTGCTGGGAGCATGTATATATAATGCTGGGTATGGTTTTGGGAAGTCCCTTGAATCATTGGGTACGTTGGGTGGTGGAATTATGATTTGGCTGTGCGGAATGAAATAGATAGGCCGCTTTACATTTGTCTCTTTCCCTTGTATTTAAAAACATAATCCGCCACGTGTCCCATTCCAGATGGTATTCGGTTGGATGGAGGATGTTGGTATGACTGTGAGATGTATGACAAGGTTGATGTGTTGATAATGGGTTTTAGAAGTATGAATGGGTTGATGTTATGAGAATGATGAGAATCGATGGAATAAGGGATGATAGGAAATGTAGGTGTCCTTGAAATCAATCATAACAGTTCACAGTTATCAAAGTTACATTAAAAATCAATCTAAGAAATCAAATGTTTAAGAACAAGAAACATATTACTCTTTTGTTGGTCATTGTTGTATTGACATGCTGAGTAGCTAGTCCCTTTTTGACTGTTCTTTTGCTTGTTGTAACAAGTCCTCTAAGGAAGATTGAATGCACGGGTCCTTTGAGAAAAAATTGAAGATATAACAGGTCCCTTGAGAAAAATTAAGTGTAACAGGTCCATTAAGAAAAATTTGAAAATGTTCATGCAGCTCCTTATATTGATACAGGTTCACTGAGCTTGGGCATTTGATGGAGTCTTGGTGCCTAAATCCTTGTAGAAACTTGATGAAATTCTGTTGAAGTAGCCCTTGGTGTCAATTTCTTTAACAGGTCCCTTCTGAATGTCTTAACAGGTCCCATTACTGCTGGTGTTGGTAGCATAGTTTTCTGGATAGAACAGGTCCCCCTGCATAATGTTTATAACCAGGTCCCTCTGAGATAACACATTGACAAAACAACTTATTTATTGAAGTCTGGAATACTGAAACAAGCTGCTTTGGAAATTTACAGTGAAGATATAGGATAAGAAATCTTTAAGAATTTACAATGGAGAGATAAAAGAACAAAGTGCTGATGCCTCTCTCCCTGACTAAAATTTTGACTTGTCCTCAAGTCATGATTCAGCTGATAAAGCAAACAGTGAAAAAAAGAAAGAGAATTCATACCCACCAACGAATTGGTTTTCAAGTAGGAATTCGAGGTTAGAGTGTGCCAGAGACTTGTTTCCACATCTAACCCATTATTATTTTTTATATTCTTTTTTTTTTATATTCTTTTTTTTAGTTTTTGTTTTATATATATATATATATATATATATATATATATATATATATATATATATATATATATATATTTCTTTTTATTTCTTTTTAACTCTGAAATTGAAAGGAAATGAAACTAAGGCAGTGATACTGCAGCTGAGGGCTGCAGTACCTCAACCTCTCTTTGCTGAGATAGTGTATGGAGAAAATCTTGCTTGCTGATGGGCTTGGTGTATAGCTTCAGGCGATGACCATTGACTGTGAAGGAGTGACCTTCTCCATCAATAGTTTTGAGCTTGACTGAACCATTGTCATAAGCCTGAACAATTTCATAGGGGCCCATCCAATGGGTGGTGAACTTAGCTTTATGATCTCTGAATTTTGAGTCAAAAAGTAAAGCCCAGTCACCTTCCTTAAACTGCTTCTTCTTAATATGTGCATCATGCCATTGCTTCCTATGCTTTTGCATGAGGATGGTGGTTTCTTCTGCTTGCTGCCTCATCTCATCCAGCTAGTTCAACTGCTGAATTCTTTCTTTTTGTGCTTGGTCCAAATCAATTTGTAAATCTGCAGCCAGTTTAAAAGTGTGTATTTGGAACTCAATAGGAAGCATTACCTCTTTACCGTACACCAACTGATATGGTGTAAATCCTGTAGTATCTTTCCAGGTAATCCTGTAAGCCCAGAGTGCATCTTTGAGCTTCGCTTCCCAGTTTTTCCTGTTCATTGCAATAGTTTTAGTAATGATGCCTTCCAAGGTTTTGTTTATGGATTCCACCTGCCCATTGGCCTGTGGATGGTAAGGGGTACTTTTCCTATGCTTGATTTGGTATCTGTTTGTGATGTCCTTCACTAGCTTTGAGGTGAATTGAGTACCTTGATCAGTCACAATTTCCCTTGGTACTCCATACCTCACAAAAATCTCTTCAAAAAGGAAATTGACTACTGTGTGTTCGGTTGCTCTAATCAGTGCTTTTGCTTCAGCCCACTTTGTGACGTAATCAATACATACTAAGATGTACTTCTTACCATTGGAGGTTGGGTTAATGGGTCCTATAAAGTCTAGAGCCCACTTGTCAAATGGCTTTAAGTGAACTTGGGGCTGAAGGGGCATCTCATCGGTAGCTGTGGGTCTGCCCTTTCTTTGGCAGCTGTCACAACTCTTTACATACTTCTTGGCATCCTTGAAAATGGATGGCCAGTAGTATCCAAGAGTAAGAACTTTGAATGCTGTCCGCTTCACTGCAAAATGCCCACCACACGGTTCATCATGGCAAGATTTTAAAATATCAATGACCTCATCATTTCTTACACATCTCCTAATTATCATATCATAACCAGTGTAAAATAAATTGCCATTAAGCCATGAATATCTAGCACTTTGTTTGACTAGTCTCTTCCGTTCCTTTGCAGTAAAGTGTGAAGGTGTCCTTCCTGTAGACAAATAATTGGCCAAATCAGCATACCAAGGAGTTACTATAGAAATTGCAAATAAGTTTTCATCTGGAAAAGAATCTTCAACTGGAACAACCTCACCTAGATTTTGCAGTCTAGAGAGAAAATCTGCCACCTGGTTCTCTTTGCCTGGTCTATCTAACACTGTGATGTTAAATTCCTGTAATAATAGTAACCATCTGGTAACTCTACCACTAGTTATTGGTTTATTCATTAAATGTCTAATGGCCGAATGATCAGTATGTACAAAGACTTCATAACCAGTTATGTAATGTTGGAATTTATTCACAGTATAAATGATGGCAAGTGTTTCCTTTTCTGTAACTGTGTAGTTTAACTCTGCAGGTGTTAGATTTTTACTAATGAAATAAATGGCATAAATACAAGATTCCTCTTTTTGGCCTAAGGATGCACCTACTACAGTGTCGGATGCATCTGTAAAGATATGAAATGGTAGGCTCCAATTAGGCCCTCTCAAGACTGGTGTGGTGGATAGTTTCTTTTTGAGCTGTTCGAATGCTTGTTGGCAGTTTTCATTCCAGTTGAAAAGTACATCTTTGGTGAGAAGTTTAAACAAAGGTAAAGCTATCTTACTAAAATTTTCAATAAATCTGCGGTAATAGCTTGCATACCCAAGGAAACTTCTTACCTCTCTTTGATTCTGTGGTATTGGCAAATCAGCTATGATCTGGATCTTGGCTGGGTCAACCTGGATGCCTTGAAAAGAAATATAGTGGCCTAACACTATCCCTTCGTTTAACATCATAAAGCACTTTTCATTGCTGAGGGACAGGTTAGCTTCAATACATCTTTTCAAA
The DNA here is from genome assembly GCA_031772625.1 of Pinus tabuliformis. Taxonomy (NCBI): domain Eukaryota; kingdom Viridiplantae; phylum Streptophyta; class Pinopsida; order Pinales; family Pinaceae; genus Pinus; species Pinus tabuliformis. The sequence goes on along the minus strand of CM062804.1, from coordinate 199,550,302 downwards.
ACTCTCTCAAGATTTTCTAATGCATGTTCAAATGAATTGCCATATACTGAAAAATCATCCATGTAGACTTCAACACAATCATGAATTAAATCAGCGAAAATAGCTAACACAGCTCTCTGAAAGGTAGCTGGAGCGTTACAAAGTCCAAATGGCAAAACATTGTAGGCATAGGTGCCCCAAGGACAGGTGAATGTGGTTTTGTCCTGGTCTTCAGAGGCTATCCTGATCTGGTTGTAGCCACTGAAACCATCAAGAAAAGAAAATGATGATTTGCCAGTTAGGGTGTCTAACACTTGGTCAATAAATGGTAGTGGGAAGTAATCTTTGAGCGTTGCTTTGTTCAGCTATCTGTAATCAACACAAATGTGCCACTTACCATTCTTCTTGGGCACTATCACCAATGGGGATACCCACTGACTGTCAGAGATAGGATATATAAAATTAACTCTGAAAAGTTTTTGCAATTCCTCTCTGACAATATCTTGGAGCATGGGGTTCATTCTTCTCTGTGGTTGCCTCATTGGTTTAATGGTGCTATCGGTATAGATATGGTGAGTGCATGTGTCGGGGTGAATCCCATGCATATCGGTGTAGTCCCAAGCAAAGGCTTTTTGGTATTTTCTCAAGAGTTTAATCAATTTCTCTTGTTGAGATGAGTCTAGGTGATTGCCTATGTTCAGAGTTTTCCCTGGACTGATCTCTATGATCTGACTCTGTGTATTGGTGATGGATTGAACTGGAAAAATGTCGTGAAATGTAGTTTGCAATGATTGGATAGAGCATGTTTCTTGAAAGTTTTGAGCCAGAAGTAAATCTGCAGCATGATATTGTTCATTTCTCAAATTTTCAGACATATCAGGTTGAGAAAGGAATAATTCTACCAAATCATTATTGTCTTCCTGGAAATCATAGATTTGGTCAATGCTAAAAACAGATTGTACTTCTTATTTATCATTAAATTTATCATCAAGCCACAAATTATGTGTTACTGCTGGTGATTGTGCCGATGGATAAAGGGTGAGTTGTTTTCTTTCGGTCCACCTTGAAATGATCATGTTACCTGATCGACATCCTATAAATGCATCAGGAGTCGCTAACCATGGTCTACCTAGAATGATAGGGTGTCCTCCTAAATTGGATTTGGGTTGAAGGACTAGGAAATCCACTGGATACTCCCAAGAATCCAGTGAGACAATGATGTCTTCCAAAATCCCTTCAGGAATGACTTTGGACCTATCAGCTAGTTCTAGAACAATCGTGGTATGTTGCAAATTCATGAGCTGGAGTGTTCTCATGGTTTCAAGAGTCATGACATTGATTGTGGCTCCAAGATCTATCAAAGTGTTTGGAATCCGTATGTTGTTAATGATGGTGGTCACTTTGGGAATGCCAGGATCAACATACTTCTCCATGGAGATGGTATTGGTCATAAGGCCTGCTAAATTTCCTAAAACATGAATGGTTTGAGGATCAATTCTTTTCCTAGCAGGTTTCTTGAGGCACATGTCTTTGATGGCTTTGGTATAGATAGGAATGTCTTTTATAGCTTTCAGCAGTGGGATTTTTATGTAGACATTTTTAAGTTCATCTAAGACATCAAATTGTGGTGTAGACAATGGTGGTTTTACTTGGATCAATCGGTCTGGAAAAGGTGGATGCAATGGTTGCATGTGTTTGTCTTTGGTATCACTGTTTGGTTTTGTTTGATTTGTCATTTCATTTTCCTTTTCTGAGTTTTCTTCTTGGTTATCTGTTATTGGAGAATCCTTGTGGAGCACCCTACCAGACCTCAAATTAATGTTTTGCAAAGGCAGTGTGGAATATGAGGTTCCTTCCTCTACGTTATAGGCTGGCCTCTCTGCTCTATTATTCAGATTTGGGACAGTTTGAGCAGGAATTTGAGTGGGTCTGGGAGGTTGTGAGTTAGCTGGAAATGGCAGTTGTGGTGCATTTATTGGTGGAGGAGTAGGCAATGCTTGTTGAGGAGGTTGGGGCTGATAGACAACTTGCTGAGGATACTGCTGATATGGTTGAGAATGTGATGGATACGACTGTTGGTATTGCTGATATGGTTGTGAGTAAGGTGGGTATGATTGAGGATATGTATTATAAGATTGGGAGTACTATTGAGATGGTCTCCATTGGTTTTGTGGTTGGTTCTGGTGCTGCCATGGCATGGGTACATTCCATGAGTTTTGTGCATACATTTGATCATTCATAGGAAATTGCAGATTTTGATTTGGAAACATACCTTGGGTTGCTGGCCGTGGCTGCCATGGTCGCTTTGTGCCCATGTAATACACGTTTTCCATCTCTGTATTGGCTGCCATATTACAGTTCTGCAAAATTTTAACTTTAGGACAGTTAAACATATCATGATGTTCAGTACAGAAAGCACAAACTTGGATATTCTCTAGAGGGCAATCTTTTAATGCATGTTTCTTTCGGCACTTTGGGCAGAAGATAGCCATGATATGATCTTCATCTTCTTGTTTCTTCTTGGCTTTTAAAGTATCAATTTGGTTCCCTAGAGTGCTTAACAAATCTTTTTTAAATTCTTCTAAAAGATTCCCTATTTCGGCCCTAGTGACACTTGCAGAGGCAGATTTTGTGACCCTTGATGATAGGCCTCTCTTTCCCATTTTAGCTTTACTCCTTGAATACTTTTCGCACAACTCAGCGATTTCTTCAAAGGGTAAGGCAGAAATGTCACCTTTACCCATTAAGTTGAGATCATCCATGTATTCCTCTCGGATACCTTTCAAGAATATTGTGCAGACCAGATCAGGAGGCATAGTTCGGTGTTTAGATTTTTGTAAGTTGTAGACAAACCGTTCTAGATATTCCTCTAAGGTTTCATCCTCTTGCTGACTCATTCTAAAGATATCATCTCTTGAGTCTTTGGATCTGCAATAAGGCTGATATTTCCTTAGAAATATTCTCCTCATGCCATCCCAATCAACTATAACATGCTCACCCAGCCCCATGAACCATTTTAAGGCTGATGCCTTTAATGTGGCTGGGAACAATCTGAGTCGATGGGCATCATCTGTATAGCCATAAGTTCGACATACAATGTCAAACTCGAACAAGAATGAGTCCGGATCCTCTGAAGCCATACCATAGAAATTTGGTAGGACGGATGGGGGTATGTTTTTCATTTTGATCTCCTCATCCTCCTATGGTTCATGTATAGGGAACTTAAAAGTTAACTCTTCTTCATCTCCTTGGCATGGGACTGATCCAGATCCTTCCTCAGCCATTCTAATTGGTCTCTCTGTGTCAGTGTCACTTAGTGGAAAAAGGAGGAAGGAAGATTGTTCGGTAACTGTACTACTTTCTCCTTGTGTAGAAGGTCTGGGAAAGTGCTTCTTCTGCGTTTTATGTGTGAATAAAGTTTCCCTCTCAATAAGAGTAAGTTTCTGTCCTGAATAAAATTTTTCTGCCAATGTCTGGATAACTTCTTCAGCTGGTGTTGTATTCCCTAGAGAGTTTGCTCCTGATGATGATGGGTTAGTTTTTAGATGGTGGGGGGTTTTTACAAATCTCCCTTGACTGTCTCTAAATCTAGGCATAAATGAACATGATTTCTAACTGTGTTTTTGTTTATTTTTTTGTGTTGAATTTTTTTTCTTTTTGTCTGAATCCTTTAAGTACGCCTCCCTGGCAACGACGCCAAAATGTAGTGTTCTAGCTAGGGTACTAGACTAGACTATATTAATTATCAACCAGGATGCGTAAGCTTAGAGGCATGCGTCTAAAGTATATAGACATAAAGGATTGTTGGCCAAGTGGTTATGATGTAGGTCACAGGGCTTCTTTATGGAAGACTGGAATATGTCACCTATCATCCAAACACTCAGGTCACTCTGCTAATATATCTGATTACAATGCTATCGTTAAATGCATTTACCAAATCACACACTGAAACTAAACGCTGTGTATCACTGCAACAATGATCTTAATCTCCTTACAAAGATATTACACATAAAACCCTTGTTCAGTAAACACCCAGTATTCACTAATATTTATACAATATCAAAATATACATAGATCATAAATGGATTGTGAAATGAAAACAAAGTTTATGACAGTGCTTTAAAAAGACACACAGGGATCGAATCCCTTACAAGACGTACTTCCAGATCTCAGTGATGACTGTTCAGCATTACCATAAACGCAAACCATATAAGCAAACCATATACATTCAATGGAAATCAAGATCTATGGAAATCGAAACCAATTAATTGTAACTGCTGTGCAAACCATATAATACCTATTGAAATTGAAATCATATAATACCTATTGAAATCGGAATCCAATCAAGCGTAACTACTATGCAAACCACACGATAACCTAAGTGCAAATAAAATGAAAAGAACAGTATACCGGTTGAGCGCAGGGCCCATCCGTACTCCAGAGGTACACTAGACTATAATCGACTGAAGATCAAATCAATGCACGAGACACAAATCATAACTGCAACTGGGTTCTTAGTATTAAGTTTAAAACACTCTGTTTCAGAATGATACAATGATTAACCTCTGTTCATTACTCAGACTGTATATACATATGTCTATCACAACCATGTCAAATGAATGTACATTCGGAATTCGGCTGTTGCCGCTTTTATTACATCGAACTTTTCAAAATGTTTCTATCCTAACTGATTTCAAAAAGATCAAAAACTAAATCAAATTAGAATGAGCTGATGTTTCTGCGTTTGTCACCAGTGTGCCATGCTTTGACCTGAGTTGACCTTACATGTAGGAGGGTCGATTCAGCTGTATGATAGGTGTTTGTCCATCCTTGGGCATTCTATTTTTCATCCATGCCTTTCGCTCTAGTCCAGCTGCTGTGACACATGTCAAACAATGAGATGATTACAGGATGTTGGAACTTCCTGTAACCATTTCACCAAAAACTTCTAATTCTTCAACATAAAATTCCTAAATCAATTTCAATGCATTTTAATAACTATAAGACTATTAATAATTAATTTTCAAGGATTCTAAGGAATATATGATGAAAAGGAATGGGTAAATGACATGTTTTTAGGAAGAAAAAGGGTCTTGGGATGATACCAACAGCGATATCGCATCGCATCGGGAGAATTCGTATTATATAAACATATGGATATCATACCACCGACCGCCGATAGCGAAATCACATCGCATCGGGGTGAATGGGCATAACAATGTGCATAGATAGTGTATCGCCGATAGCCGATTGCGATATCGCATCACATTGAGGGTATGACCTGGGCGCCTTATTATTGTGCATAGGATATTGCCGATTGTCGATTGCGATATCCCATCACATCGGGGTGAAAGGCTTGGGGTGCTTTAAGACTGCGTATAGAGTATCGCCGATAGCCGATAGCGATATCGCATCGGCGGGAACCCATATGTCATTTATTTGTGTTTTCTATGTCATTGCGATATGCGATCTTGCAATCGCTTTATCGCAATGATAAAAGATTGTTTTATTTGATCAAAATGGTTTTTTCAAAAGGTTTTATATAATGTCTTCATTTGGTTTTCGGACCTTTTTCAAATAATGCAATATTGATACCAATTAATTTCTAAAGGGACCCATTTCATATGATAATTTTGTAAATATAAATGATATGAAATGGGGGGTTGTTGTAGGGCACAACAGGACCCTACATTGTCAAGCGAAAGCTAGCAAAAGGGGCCTATGAGCTGGTAGATTTTGACGGGGACTCTTTGGGTAAACCCAGAAATGGACTTTACCTAAAGAGGTATTATGCTTAAATGATGGGTATGGAGATTTAGTTAGGTTAGATTTTTCTTTCTAGCTGGTGTGTTTGTTAGTATAGACAGTGTGCTTAGCTTAGAGAGTGTGTTTTTCGTCGTTATTCTGGCTTATCTTGGTTTTACTCTTGATATTGCAGATGTCGACGCCTCTCCAAACATACATTGGATTCGCTGATGGTGCTTGTCGTAGTACACGGAATATCTCTTCCGCAGCTTGGGTTATCTATTCGCCCTCTGACGAGTTAGTTTCTGGGTGAGCCTCGGTCAAACAACAAACAACATTGCAGAATACAGTGCAGTGATTGAATTATTATCTGAATCTATTTCATTTGGGATTCGGAGTTTGATAGTGAGGTTAGATTCTGAACTCGTTGTATTACAGCTTAATAGAGTTTATGCCATTATAAATCCAGTGTTATTAAGGTTATTTTTGAGAGTGCGTCTCTTGGAACGTGAATTTGATTACATTGAATATCAGCATATTCCAAGGTCTTTAAATACATTAGCAGATGCAATTGCTTCTCGAATGTTAGACAGACATTTGCGATAATCATACATGTAAATTTAAAAACATTTCATCACACATGTTTAACAGGATAAGCCGATAATAATGATATATATAGATAGGAGTGTGTCAAAAAATACATCGTCTTCGATCATAGGTTGAAAAACACCTTATGATCGGAAAAAATGATAAGTACAAAAAACCAAAATGTCACATGTGTCTACAAAAGTGACCATCCAATCACTGGTGGTGCTCTCTATACGACACCACTGCATGGGCTACCCTACACAAGAACCTCCTAAAAGGTCCTGGGACTGCAACCACATAGCGCTGAAGTCTGATAGGAATATCATCTATAGTCGTCTCTGGTATGTCTACCGTAAGACGCTCTAGGTCTTGTTCCAACTCAGCTAAGGTCTCTGCGGCTGCGTCCTGTGGGGCCGGTGCCGGTGCAACTAGTACTCTCCTCTCGAAAGGCCGGAGATTGGCCGGATGCTGTGGACCTACATCTGCATTTTTAAAATTGTCACTGTTAGTTTTGAGACGATATAAAAAAAAAAAAAAAAAAAAAAAAAATAGATAATTTAAAAACTTGTGAAAATGAAGTACCCGTGTTGTCCCACTGTTCTCCCGGTGGAAGAATCATGTCCGGATCTCCACGAAAATCAACTCTGGCATACGGAAAATCCTGTATCGAGAAGACCTGGTTCTCTAACCAGTGAAAATACTCCGGTCTAAATCGGACAACCTCCGTGCCCTCGTCAGGATGACGGGCCATCACCGCAACCCATCGCATCAACTTAGGCTCTCGGGGAAGCCCAGCCTCAACAGTGAGATGTTGCGGGATCAACATCGGAACCCTCTCTAGAGAAAAACTCACAACTAAAGGCCCATAACCAAAAGTCTTCAGTTGCCCGTTTTTTGCCCTAGTCAGTTGGCCCTTTAAATTGGTCAACACAGCATCACACCAGTTGAAAATGGTGCCCTGATTGCAGTCAATCACCATCCACATTTGGGACCCGGTAGCAATGTGCAAAGCGGCAGCGTTGCAAAGTCTGGTAACTGTAAAGGAAATTACCATAAGTTCATGTCGGGATATCTTTTTGATCTCTATCCCCTTCTCCTGGTTCTGGTTATTACACCACTCTAGACGGAGACTAGCAAGGGACTGGCCACCCGGCCTAGTCCCGTACAGAGACAATTGTTCACCCCTCTTGGGCAAACCAGTGAGAAAATATATGTCTGAGGGCTCTATCTCGAGCTGGTGCCCTCCGATGTAAAAGCATTGATCCTGAACGTTCCACCTTTCAACCAGCCACTCTAAGAATCGCACCTGGGCCCTCATGCCAGGTATGGCCCAGTATTTGTAAAGACCGCATGCCTTCAAAGCATCAATGGAAGGTTGATGATTAATTGCGGCCAAATCGACATCTTCATGTTCTCTTTCGCGCCAATCAAGCATGGTGGGCAATCTACACACTAGAAAACATCTATTAGAATTCACTAAATCAAAAATTAATGGTCCAATTTGGAGATTTGGGGGGTTTGAATTTGCTTTACGCGGAGTATGCACCCCACCTTTAGAGACAGAGCGTATGTACGCAAGTTCTCTGAAGGCAGGTTGCGTACACCTGCCATTTTCCCAATTGAGAAAATGTCGGGGTACGCAGGTCACCCTTGGAGCACCTGCGTACCCCGAAAGGCGGACCTTGAAACCCCAAAGCCCCCAAAAAATCAAACTAGGGCCTAAAATGAAATTCTAAATGGATGAAAACAAAGAGGAGGATGTTGTGAAATACCTGAAAGAGACGGCGCTCGATTCCGACGGTCGGATTCTCCGCAAAGTCCACGGGAAGTTTCTTGCCAAAAGCCCTTTTCTCTCCCTCAACAGTAAAATGGTAAAAATGACATGGTAAAAGTTCTTTTTATTGGTTTTTTGGGTAAATGAATGCTAAGTTTGTTTATTTTTCACCGTGAAAGGATATTTTTCAATGTATTTTTGCCTATCTTAAACAGGTATGAGTAATGTGTTGTTTTTGTGCAGGACAAAAGGATTTTCAAGGAAAATTGTCATTTTTCACATACAAAAACATCAGAGTCATCTTTTAAGCCCTTTTCTGACTCCTAAAACATGAAAAGATTGCCTAGCGTTTCTTTTACACTCATTAAAACGGAATTAAAAGACGGTCCCCTTATAGCCCTTTTCTGACCGTAAAAACAGGAAAAGATTGCCGGATTTTTGTCGTTTCAAATTCGATACTGGAAATAAAACGACATGTCCTTGATCGCTTTTTACTTTTCAGGTCAAAGGCACTAATCATGAAAGTACTCCTTGGTCGCAAGATCAACCGGTTCTCTCAAGTATTATTTTATACTTTTTCGGGCTTGGGAGACACAAATTTATGAAAAAGTTCAACCCTGGAGTCTTCTTAAGTTTTTTAGACTCTCTAAAATTGAAAAATGCTGAGTTTCTCCTATACTGGACTCGTTAAAATTTCACAGTAAAGGACCTGTTCGATTACAAACAGGAACAGACCACTCCTTCTTAGGGTTCGAATCAAAACTAAGTTGGACTCATCTGAAGGATGAGCTTATAATCAAGCATATGTTATCCTCCTCAAGCTTGTAAAAAATAAAGAGGTACTTGCCAGAAATGGTGGGGGAAAAGAGAGAAAAATGAGCCTATTTGTTATCCTTTGTCTCAGAAGAAGCCTTATCACCACTCTTGAACACGACACTTTCCATTCACCTGGGTTGGGAAATCCTTTGCCTCACAGTTGATCAAACCACATTGAAAGTCTTCAGCCGGGTATTAACTTTGGGTCAAATGTCACCAAGCCATCTGTTGTGTTGTTATGTGTTCAAGAGGTTACTGCAAATAAACCATTCATCTGCAAAATACCCATCATCCATCTCGACCATCCCCGAGTCAGTCCTTACAGCTACATTTCTTCAACTTGATCTATGATTTCGTGTTGTGGGCTTGCCTGCAACGGGTCGCTTTCTATCGACATCAGCACATTATCTAGAGAGATGACCTAGAAATCGTCAGTACCTTGAAATCTGCATGCATCAATGGCAGGTTTCTCGCCTTTGACGACAATTTACATCATTGACTTTCGATCGAAGGATTCCGTGAAATGTTCGACATCAACTCATTCATTCACATCTCATGGATTGTACTGGGTACTTTGAGAACCATTGACATCACTGGTGGTCTCTCTCACACTTGTTAACAATTTACATCATCGACTGGTAATCAAGTGGTTTCTACCATGTTTGACATCAACTCATTTATTCGCATGGATAGAATCGTACTATTTCGGGAAGCAGAAATGAAAACCCTGGATCTAGTTTCCACCATCCAGGCTGCGAGGAGTTTTGTATTCATTGTATAGTAGACCAACTATAAACAGATGGCTGCGTCCATACTGTGTCTACACAAGTCTATGATTATGATGTACTGCAAAATCATTCCTGTATCAGAGCAGTAGTTAGTCTGTTAGTTAAAGTTTTTGATCTGAGTATGGGAATGCCTACCTCAGTGATGATATGATCTTATATATGTATTTTGTGTTGAATACTTGCAGGTTCCGACTGGGCTCTCCACAAGATAATCCTTGAAATGATAAAGTACTTCACCCTTCCTAGATGATATGAAACCCTAATCTACTACAGGCTTCGCACTTTAGGGGGCAATCTGTTACACTAAAATTTGTCACCATGACTATTTGCAGTTAGTATGGCTCCATCAATTGTCATACTATCCTCCTTGGCAAGTCTTATACCTCTGCTCTTCATGTCAAAACTCCAAGAAAGAGAGAAAGTCTTTAAAAATCTATATATCTCTGGGTGCGCAGTTTCTCTTAGCCTTACCTGCGTGTACGCACCTCAAGTTAACCATACCTGCATACTTGTACGCTCTGTCTGTAAAAGAGTGGGTGCGTACTCCTATAAAGGTCAAAAGGCGCAAGTTTCACTTCAAAAAAGTTACTTGTGGTCATTTCTAGAGCATTCTAGAAGCTTGTTCGACGTGTATTGAGCGCCTCCAGATGGTTCATGTATCCCTATGAAAGAGGAACTTATCCCATCAAGAGGGGAGCTATCCCATCCAAAGAGGGGCTTATCCCATTGATGGCGGACCTGATTAACTTCCTCTAGAGCACTATAAATACAGCCATTGAGCCAGAAGGAGGAGAGGTTGAAAGCTGAACATTCCTAAGGGTAGATGCTGTTGGAATTAGGACTCCCTTATAGAGCTTGAGAGGAGAGATTCCCATCCTTTCCTAGCCTTATTTGGAAGTGGGTGAGCTGATCAAAGTAAAGGAAAACTCTTGCTGGACCCTAGGAGGGACCTGCACAACACCAAGGCTCAGGTTGTAATGGTTTCTTTTATTTCCACTTAATAGAAATGAACTCATTTTTCTCAACAGATTGTTATTCATGATTTGTTTCATATACTCCTTGGTCTGTATGATGAATATGTGTTATTTTATAAGTTTATCAGGTGCTATTTAATCTTTTGGCTTGTTAGTGAATGCAGGTTTCGAAGAGAAGGAGGAGCTCATATGGATCAGCGAGGCTGGACTACTACAAAGCGTTGGACTAAAGGTATGTTACAATCACCTGATTACTTGTATTCTAAATGCACGTTTAGAGAAAGGTAGTGTTTATTTGTCTTGTTTGTCACTAGAAAGCCTTAGCTTCTAGGGAGGTTGGTTTTGTCCGCAAAATCGACTCTTTCCGCATAACACTAACCAAGGGCTGGGATGCTTTTGCATTACTAAGGCAACGATCTGCGCTATTTTCCAAGTACACCACAGATCTTACTTATCTTCTTATAACTATTAGTTAACTTCATGTAAATAGATCCTTATCTTATATTCACTTGTTCAACACATTCATATGAGTTCGTGTAGCAAATAAACAGTAAACTTGCAATTCATACCCAATATACTTTAATGCATAACACAAGAAAAAGATACATGGAATGATAACAAACTTCTCTTTATTATTTCTCCAATGGTTACAGACTCAACTCACCCTGGGCACTCAGTTGCAGGGGTCCGCGCACTCAGTTGCAGACTTCTAGGCCTTTGCGACTCAACTACGGAGCCTTCTCCTACTCTACAACCCAAAGAAATGACTTTACTCTTCCACTCAGACTCAATGCTTCTTCTTCATTTTCTTAGATTAGATTCCATTAGATTTCTCTTTACAACTTAGAGCCTTACTCTATTAATACAATTCCACGGTCTGCGGACCATGGGTATAACTCTCAAGCCGACATTACATTACAAAAGTAAGGGCGGACAACTGTATAACTCAATTACAACTTCACGCTCCGCACCCACAAATCACGGAGTCCTTGCATCAGACTTAGTCAAAACTTGGTCTTTAAGCCCCAAAACATGCCTTGGGGGATCCCATGCCCAACAGGAGTAATAACATAATAAGAAATCACATATAAGAAACACACGTGAACACCAAGATTTAAGGTGGAAACCTGATGCGATAGAAAAAACACATGCTTCCATTTACTTCGTCTTCTTTTAATATAGGAAAATGTTGTTTACAATCTCATACTGTCTCAAAGTCATACCAGTATGTAGGCACCCTCCTGCAGAAGGCTACAACCTTCTCTTGAGCTCCAGCTTCTACTCGAATGGAGCTATAACCCCTTAGCTCTTGTACTAGCTGATATGTTTACTAGTACATAGGCACCATCCTACAGACGGCTCCAATCTTCACTTGTTCTCCAACCCCCTAGCCCTTGTACTGGCCGATATGTTTACCAATACTTAGGCGCCTGCCTATAGAAGGAAACAACCTTCTCTCTTCCTCCAGGGACCATGTTTCTTAAATTTTTTAGACTAGATACTCCTGCTACACAACAACATAATACGAAGGCCACGTTTCATCCAATTTTCATATTGGACCCATCAGTAACATTGAAGCTCAAAATCAATCACCACTGTAATACAGCCAATCGCTGAAAACCCATCAACACAGAAGCAAATCACAATCAATCAATCTGAACAATTAGATCACTGTCACTAGGACACATAACAAAACCTAGAACTCTGTATCAACAACCAGAACCAACTGGAAATTCAAACATCATATTTCATAATGTATACACTACTTTCAGGTGACGAACCAACGTGTATACGCTCCTTCACCAAGGCGAACCAATGTATAGAAATGTAGATAAATACTTATAACTTTGCAGCTATTCGAGATTTCACATATACTCAGATCATAGCATATAAAGGATAAAACATGCGTTAACAGTTAGATCTAGACTATCCATTACCAACCACATAATGATAATTCATTTCAGGTCTTATGATCTTGATACATCATTAGATATCATCCATTATCAACCACTTAGGTGCATCCTTAGTTCAGATCAAGAAAAGCACCCGAAACCCATAACATGCATATTTGCATTCGATCTAACTCTTCATAAGGTATTAATTACTTGCACACTTAGCCCTTTAATCTTCTCCTTCTTATATAGTTAGCTTTTTTGTCAATAGTTCAGAAAAAAACCATAGTTATGCTGTTGGTATTCTTTGATGGTATCAATATTATTTCTCGTGCTCATTACCGTGGGTCAATACCATGGTAGGAACCCCTAGTATTCATTATCCTTAATTTTCCATCCCATACGTGCTTTTCCTTTTGTGAAAGTGTGTGCATACATATACGCTTCTTTTGTTCTGTGAACCACCCTGTATACGCTACTTGAACAATGTTAACCACAATATAATTACTAAAACATTCTCTTTCTTCAATCTCTGGAGTCCGATATGTAATCCTTTGAGGTTACCTCTGAGTTGAGTTGTTTCACTGTGAACTACCATCATACATCACTGAATCATTTCTAGGTATCATATATGTGAGTTTCTATCAAGGACAACACATGTACCATAATGCCACCAATATCCCCCTTTGGACTTGATGGCAGACATATTGGTGTTTATTATGATAAGATATAGAACTTTTTAGATATATCAAATAAAATCAAGATATTCTCCCCCTTTGACATCAAGGGTAAAGGGCGGACCAAGATATTCTCCCCTTTAGAAATGCACTATGATTTCTATGCTCCCCTTGAGCACATGCAAAGTTTACAGAGATAGAATAACATGAATCTATAACTCAACCATGTGAGTATGACCTGACTATTACCAATGACTCATACATATATCAATCACCCAAACAAGTGGGGATATACAAAATGGTCATACATGACTGAAAAATTTGCAATTATTACATCATCCTTCCCATGCATAGTGGGGTACAAATTACATCATAGGTATTTACATGACCTTTACATCAAATGATATACATGAAATTTATAGAAAGGACCAACAATATAAACAATACCATAACAGTCATCAACAAATATCATACACCATATATGATCTGCACCATAAGCATATGTCAGAAACAACAAGATCAACAACCTGCATATGTCCATCATCAAAAGAGTCATCTGAATGAAAATAACTATGTGGATTAAGAAATATACGTATCATCATGTACCAAGGTCTTCTAATATAATGCCAACAATGCATTATTAGAAGCATGTTTTCTTCTTGAACCCGTGCCAACTATTCACTCTTAGATTTGATCATCGCATTTGTCAGTAAGAATAATTAAGGCATCATCAACAACTACTTATTCATCACATCATAAAAAACTTATGAGGGACAAAAAAACTTCTACATGTCATCAACAAAGTGTAACCATCAATCGGAACAGAAAGGTAATTAATAATTGACTGAACCATATCAAACTCCTTTTCCTGAGTCTGTCCATTGCTTCTTCATCAAACCAACATATATGTGACTGTGCAGAGTCTAACTTGCGCATATACGTGACTTTGGCTTCATGATAACTGTGTATGAGAATTGGAATACTGAAGTTTCACACTTTCAACTCCCCCTAAGTATGTTATGTCTGTATACTGGCCTATGCCACATCTTTCTGACTGTACTTCCTTCTTATTCCATACGTTGGAGTGGGATGATGTTTGCTCCTTTTGGTATGTTGGACGAAATTTGCTCTTGCATTCTTTTGCTATATGCCCAAACTTTTTACAAGCATAACATCTTATCTCTTTCATATTCCCTTTGCAGTAGTCAATGGCTTTGTGACCAAACATATTACAAGAAAAACAATATCCCTTAAAGTACATGGAAGTTGATGATCTTTCTATGTGACGGTTATTTGCTTGAACGATTCTACTTCTGCATCTAGCTACAAAATGTCCAAAATTATGACATCTAAAACATTCAACATTATTCACCAAAGGAAAGAACTGATTATCGCTTCCATAGTTATGAGTAAATGATTTTCTTTGAATACATTCTTTCATTGGTTATTGATGGGGTTGACCTCTTATCTCCTTGTTGATCATTTCTGAATTTGCATTAGAGTTCCTTGCCTCATCTTGTGAGCTAGATTCACCTTCAATAGTTTCATGAAAACCAAGACCATTTTTTATGGTAGGAGACCTTTGACCACTAATAATATTATTCAATATCTTAGTACTATCTTGAAATCCTAACATTTTATCCTTTTCTTCTAATTTACCTTTTAAGATATTTACTTCAACATGATATTGCTCTTCCTTTTCTAGATATTTCTTCTTCATGATTACTTCAGCCTTTCATCCTTCTTCCACTTGTTGCCTTAATTTGAGAATCACATTTCCTTGTTCTTCATCTTCTTGAGGTAGTTCTTCATTCTGATTATTCGAATTTTCAAGATCTTCTTTTAGAGAGATGATCTCAGCTTCAATATTTTCATAGTAACTAGATCTATCTTTAAGTCTCTTGGTTGTTGTACTCTTTTCATTTACTTCATTTCCTAATGATGTCACTTCATCCTGCAGCTTTTTACATTGATCTTCCTTTTCCTTTTATTGCTTCCTTACTTTATTTCCTTCCTCCAACTGAGCTTTTAATATGGTAACTTTTTCTTTGAAGGCACACTCCCTTTTGTTAAATATATCTTGTTGATCTCTAATTTTATCTGTGAGCCTTTTAACTTCTACCTCTATATTTCTTTCACTATCACTTTCAATATCTTCAACATTGCATGAATAGAGAAAAGTATCACCAGAGGACCAAAATTTTATACCTAATACTTCTTTTGCTTGTTCATCTTCAATCTGAGCTTATTTTGAATCTAAATACTTTCTTTCACCTAACGACCAATTCTTTCTACTACTGTCATTGCTCCTTTGAAATGTCTTCTTCTTCCAAGGCACTTTCTTCTTTAGCTTCTTTCCCATTGTTTCTACGAATCCCGTTAAAGCAATCAAGCTTCTACCAAAGGACCTACTCTAATACCAATTGTTGGGAATAATACTGAGAGGGGGGGTGAATCAATATTATCAAATCAAGAACCTTTTCTTTTCATAATAATATTTATATACACTACTTCTGTGAAGGGAACTCATCTGTGCAAACAACTGTTCTTAAGGCAACCAACATATATCCAATGAACTTATGATTTGGTTTATTCATCATATGTTGATCTTTAATCAATGCAATAGCACTTAATTAACCATTAAATAGTAACCATGTGCAGTAATAACAGAATAAGAAATCACACATAACAAACACAAATGAACACCAAGATTTAAGGTGGAAACCCAATGCGGGAGAAAAACCACCTGCTGATGTTGTCTTTGTCTTCTTTTAATATAATAAAAACATATTTACGATCTCGTACTGGTGCAGACTCATCCCAATACACAGACATCCACCTGTAGAAGGCTACAACCTTCTCTCATTCTCCAGCTTCTACTGGAATGGAGCTACAACCCCCTAGATCTTGTACAAGCCTATATGTTGACCAGTTTGTATGCGTCAGCCTACAAAAGGCTCCAAACTTCACTCTTTCTCCAGTTACTACTAGTAGGAAGATCCAACCCCTAGTTCTTGTACTAGCCAATATGTTTACTAGTACATAGGCGCCAACCTACATAATGCAACAACCTTCTCTCCTCCCCCAGGGACCATGTTTCATAACTTTTCAGACTGGATACTCTTGGTACACAACAACACAATATGAAGGAAACCTTTCATCCAATTTTCATATTGGACCCATCAGTAACATTGAAGCTCAAAATCAATCATTACTGTAATACAACCAATCACTGAAAACCCATCAACACTTAAGCGAATCACAATTAATCAATCTGAGCAATGAGATCATTGTCACCAGAACACAGAGAAGAACCTAGAACTCTACATCAACAACAAGAACCAGCTACAACTTCAAATATCATATTTCATAATGCATAAACTACTTAGAAGTGAAAAACCAGTGTGTATACATGCCTTCACCAAGGCGAACTAGTGTATAGATCTGCAGATAAATACTCATAACTTCGCAGCTATTCTAGACTTCACATATACTCATATCATAGCATACAAATGATAAAACATGTGTTAGCAATCAAATCTAGACTATCCATTACTAGACCACATAATGATAATTCATTTCAGGTCTTATGATCCTGATCCATCATTAGATCTCATCCATTATCAACCACTTAGGTGCATACTTAGTTCATATCAAGAAAATCACCAAAAACCCATAACATGTATATTTTCTTTTGATCTAACTCTTCATAAGATATTCATTACTTGCACACTTAGCCCTTTCATTTTCTCCATATTACATACTTAGATGTTTTGTTAATACCTTGAACCAAAACCATGGTTATCATACTAGTATTATTTGATGGTATCAAGATTCTTTTCCATGCTCATTACCATGGGTTAATACCATGGTAGTAACTCCTAGTATTCATTATCTTTAATTTTCCATCCAATACGTGTTTTTCCTTCCGTGAAAGTGCGTGCATACATATACGCCGCTTTTGTTTAGTGAACTTGTGTGTATATGCACTACAAGAGAAAATTTCATTGGTGAGGGTCATGCTTGTGACGGACCTTTAAGGTCCATCACCAATGCCACATATGGTGACAATCTTTAAAAAAGTATTGTTGTAAGTGTATATAGTGATGGTCCTTTACGGTTTGTCACCAAAGCCATTTTCAATGACACTCTTGGTGAGGGTCGTTAAAGGCCTGTCACTAATTCTCTCTTTGGTGACACTTTTGGTGAGGGTCGTTAAAGGCCCATCACTAATTCTCTCTTTGGTGACACTTCTAGTGATGATCTTTTGTTGACCATCACCAATGATATTTTTGGTTACTTTTGGTGACGGTCAATAAATGTTCGTCATGATTTATCATTCCAATGAGTTTTTCATGATGCTTCATGCCTGTGACAGACCTTTAAGGTCCATCACCAATGTCGCATATGGTGACGGTCTTTTAAAAATCATTGATGTAAGTGTATATAGTGATGGCCCTTTAAGGTTTGTCACCAAAGCCATTTTCAATAACACTTTTGGTGAGGGTCGTTAATTTCCCATCACTAAATCTCTCTTTGGTGACACTTTTGGTAGGGTTGTTAAAGGCCCATCATTAGTTCTCTCTTTGGTGACACTTCGAGTGACAATCTTTTATTGACCCTCACCAATGCTCTTTTTGGTTACTTTTGGTGACGGTAAAAAAAATTTCATCATCATTGATCATTCCAATGACTTTTGATGACACTATGTACCTGTTACTATATTTTTTTTCAAAATATAATGATTTAAGACCATTGTTGTGGAGTCTTTTTCATTATGTGTCCAAGGTTATAGTGGTTATAATAGCCAGTCAATTTGTTAAGAAGTAATTAGTGTGTGTCATTTCCCTCTAGTCATAAGAATATATTCTTCCTATGAGTCAACACATGATTCATCTCTATTAGGTTTATTATCTAGCAAATTTCCTTTAAATAAAGTTCCATTAGTGTGTGTAGGAACTATATTATTTAATACATAATCAAGCTCTGTCAATTCGATTAATGAGAGAGACCTAACACTCCTCAACACTCATGGCACACCTTAACATGCTTTGGAACAATACACTAACATTCCTTGGCACCTCGCATGTCTTGGAACATCTTTGCACCTGAAACATCTTTTTACCTAGAACATCTTTCCATGAGTAGGATGCCAAAGCACATGTTGGCATGCCATATCATAGCATATCACTCCCCTATCATGTGTTGGCATTCCCTATAGTCCCTAGTATGCCATGGAACTCCTTGGCATAATATTTCATTGATAAAAAATAGCACTTCGAACAAATTGGCACTTGGCATGTATTGGAACATATTATTAGTGCCTAGCATGCCCCTTTTGAAAAAGGTAAAGTCCCAACTTATTAACCCTTTTATGTGTTCATTTCCTTTCATTTTATCTTCGTTATTCCTTTTGTTGCCTTGAAACTCGTTGATGCATATTGGCATACTTTGGCACCCTACACGTCCTCGCATGTCTTAGCACCTGGAATGCCTTGGCACTATTTGGCACATGTTAGCACACCCCGAAACTACCTAGCACACTCTAGTACTTCTTGACATTCCCTGATATTTCCTGGCATGCCTTACCCATTCTTAGCATACCTTGTCACTCCCTCCTTGGCATGACAACTAGCACTGATTGACACTCCCCAACACACCCTCATATTCATTCACTTCCATGCATTTTGACCTAGTGCTCCCTTGTGTTGTCCTAGTACTCCCTAACAATCCTCAGGATGCAATGACACTCCCTAACACACCTTAGCATTCATAAGTGGAGAATGAATCTTGTAACCAATGTTACCAGACTCAAAATAGACAATAAATTGGTGAGGAAAAAGAGCTAAGAGTTTTAATTAGATTGGGGAAAAATTAGAGAAAAATCGGGAAAAAATTAGTGAATTCAATAAATAAAAGTGTTCACATATATTGAATTAAAAAAAACATTTTTCATTGATATTTAGTAAAACCATGTCCAAACAATTCATAATATCAATAGATGTCCAAAATATCATGAATGAATAAGCATCTCATATATGTTATCAGTCCAAACATGATCCAAAGTACTGAGTCATGACTCCTAACTAGTGACTACATAGAAATAGAAGGAGCTGCTTCTAAAAGCTTACAAACAACTGCATACTAATTAGAAGAAATCAGTAACTAAGAGTCTGAGACTCTTAATAGTGAGGACTACAAGTGATTCCTCCCACTCCTCGGCTTGCTTGACTCTCAGAGTTCTTCAGGTCATTTAGGCTTAAAAGAGGAGCCTCCTCTAATTGGACCCAATCTGCTACATTTGTAGTTTGCAAATCTATCTCTTCAAGGTCTATTGGTCGATGATCTAAGCCTGCCATTATAATGAGACATTGAAATGTGAATTTAAGTTTGAATTTGAACTTTAAAATTTAAACTTTAAATTCCAAATCAGATTATGAAACCTTCAAATTCAAGCTCTCACCTAGTATTTTCTTGTTGTGAAGTTGTACATTGTAATGGAAAAATACAAGGTCATTTAAGCACATTTGTGTCAATTGGTTGTGCTTCTTAAAATATATTTTCTCAAACATTCTCCAGTTGCACTCACAACCTGAAACACTACATGCTTGGTTTAAGATTTGAATGGAAAATCTCTTCAAATCTGGCGTATCAGTACAAAAGTTTTGCCACCAAAGACCTAGAAAGTGGCAAGGGTTTGTGAGTAGTCATACTAAATACTAAATAGTAAAAACCTGAAAAGAAGACAAAATTTAACGAAAAGTTTAACATAAAAAATAAAATTTAAAGAAATTTAATGAACTGATAAAGCCTTCAAGCCTCAAAGAGTACCTGGCAACACCTTAGACCTTTCTCTTATAACACTAGTATAGGAAAATAATTTATATGGTGTTGTATAATCCTATAGTTGGGAAAAGACATGACTTGGAAATTATGGATCAGGGAAGCCCCTTTCCATGCATGTCTTAAGTCCTCAGTGAACATCCCCATCCTCATTAAATTTGCTCTTATCATAAAAATACTATGGGTTTAAGAAGTACCTAGCAACATGTAAGGGGGAATGCAATTTCCTATCCCAATGTGCATCAATAATGTCCCAAAGAGGCATCTAATTTGCCTCCTCATCCCCATATATTCTTTTGATGGCCTCCTTTGTGAGATCCATCGCCTCATAAATGTAACCCATAGTGGATTTGTCAACATCAACCATCTTGAAAGTTCAAGATTTCAAATTTAAATTAATATGAAATGTTGAAAATAAAAAGAAGCTTGAAATGAAATTTAAAACATGAAAAAGTTAAAAGACTTGACGTACATGAGAACTCTAAAAAGGGACTCCATTATAGCAATAATCTCTTTGACATCTTTCCAGAAATCGTCATTAAACATAAGTGCAACAACTTCAATGTCTTCAAGGGTATTGGAATGTTTAAATGCCATCCACTTAGGTCCCATGGACATCCTCTTCAGATTTATCTTTTTCTCAACCAAAAATTGTAAAGATATGAAATTTGTTACAAATCTAGTCACTACAGGTCGAACAATTTCTTTACTCTCAATGTATTTACTCATGGTGCTTAGGAAAATAATGTGGTGGCATAGGTATTTGGTTATGGGTTTTTCCTTCCCCACAACCTCATGTATCCAATGAAGCTTACCAATGTCCTCAAGCATTAAATCTATACAATGGGCAACGTAATAAGTCCAAAAAATAGTGGGGTGCCTAATCTCAAAAAGTCTATCAGCGACCATATAATTAGCTGCATTGTCGGTGGCAATTTGTACAACATGTTCTTCTACCATTTCTTGAACGACTTCCGCCATCATTCCACAAATAAGTTGCGTAGTGTTAACCTTGTCTAAGGCATCCACTGATTTGAGAAACATTGTACCTACTGGACAAGATACAAGGATATTTACTAAAGTTATATTCCTCTTATCTGTCCATCCATCACTCATGATCGTGCACCATGTTTCTACCTATCACATGGAATGAGTCGATCTTGTGGACAAGATAGACCTTCCTAGAATCTAACGATATCTAGTGACAAGCAAGCCAATCAAAAACTATCTTTCTCTAAATATGCATTTATAAACAAAGGAAAATAAGTGTTTTGGGCCTACCTTGGGTCCAATGCAAGTTTGTTGAAGCCTTGCTCCTTTCACCCAAATGAGCTCCCTTGTCGCGAATCTGCAAACACAAACAAGCAAACAAATTAAATAGCACTTGAAAAGCCAATATCATAAAGCATACTTAACATGATGATCAAGGAATTCATGAAGCAAATGACATAAGACAATTTGTTGAGAAAAATGAATCTGATTGTATTAATTCAAATCAAAGAAGAGCTTTACAACCTGTGCCTTGATGCTATACAAGCTCCTCCCAGGGTCCAACAAGAAGTCTCCTCTACTTTGACAAGTTTCACTCTCTTCCCAATGAAGCCAAAAAGGTATGTGATCTCTCCTCTCAAGCTTAACTAGGAAGTCTCAATTCCACCAGCGTTTACCGTCAAAAATGTTCAGCTTCTAACCTCCCCAGCAACCAGCCCAATGCCTTAATTTATAGTGCAATGGAGGGAAGTTACTAGGTCCTCCTATAAAGGGATAAAGCCCTCCTTCAAAGGGATATCTCCTCTCATCAAGGGATTAGCTCCTTCTCTTTTGGGATGCATGAAACACCTAAGAGCGACCAATACACATCAAAATTCCTTCTAGAATTATCTAGAATTAACCCAAAGTGAGTTTTTTAGAATAAAATTGCACCTTTTTGACTTTCACAGGGGTCCGCACCCACTCCTTTAGGGACAGAGCGAGCAGGTCCACAGTTTTTGTGAACAGGGGGTGCGGGACCGTAGGCAAGGGTGAGAGAAAGTGTGGAACCAGAGCTTTGCTGATTTTCAATGTCTTTCTCTCATTTTCAAAGCTTGACTTGAAGAGCTGAGGTCTGAGACTTGCTTAGGAGGACAGTACAAGTGTGATAGACCCATACTGACTGCAAATAGTCATGGTGACGATATTTTTTTGTAACAGATTGCCCCCTAAAGTGCGAAGTCTGTAGTAGATGATGATTTCATTTATCATTTAGGAAGAGTGAAGTACTTTATCATTTCGAGGATCATCTTGTGGAGAGCCCAGTCAGAACCTATAAAAACATTCAATGCAAGATATATATATGAGATCATATCATCGCTGAGGTAGGCATTCCCATACTCAGATCAAAAATGACTAGAAAACTAACTACTGCTCTGATATAGGAATGATCTTGTAATACATCACAAGTATAAACACATGTAGACATAGTATGGACGCAGCAATTTGTTTGTGAATAGTCCACAATATAATGAATACAAAATTCCTCGCAGCCTGGATTGTGGAAACTAGATCTAGGGTCTTCATTTCTACTTCCCGAAACAGTACGATTCTATCCATGCGAATGAATGTGTTGAAGTCGAACATGGTAGAAACCACTTGATTACCAGTCAATGATGTAAATTGTTAACAAGTGTGAGAGAAACCACCAGTGATGTCAATGGCTCTCAAAGTACCCAGTACAATCCATGAGATGTGAATAGATGTGTTGATGTCGAACATGTCACGGAGTCCTTTGATCGAAGGTCAATGATGCAACCTGTCGTCAAGGGCGAGAAACTTGCCATTGAGGCATGCAGATCCCAAGGTACTGACAATTTCTAGATCATCTTTCTAGATAATGAGCTGAAGTCGATAGAAAGCGATCCGTCATAGGCAAGCCCACAACACGAAATCATAGAAAAAGTTGAAGAAATTTAGTTGCAAGGACTAACTCAGGGATGGTCAAGATGGATGACAGATATTTTGCAGATGAATGGCTTATTGGCAGTGACCTCTTGAACGCATAACGACACAGCAGATGGTTTGGTGACAATTGACCCAAAGTTAATACCCAGAAACCGGCTGAAGACTTTCAATGTGTTTTGATCAACTGTTAGGCAAAGGATTTTCCAACCCAGGTGAATAAAAGTGTCGTGTTCAAGAGTGGTTACAAAGTATGACAAATAGGCTCATTTTTCTCTCTTTTGCTCCACCATTTCTAGCAAGTACCTCTTTATTTTTGACAAGCTTGAGGAGGATAACATTTGATTGATTATAAGCTCATCCTTCGGATGAGTCCAACTTAGTTTAAATTCGAACCATAAGAAGGAGTGGTTCATTCCTATTTGTAATTGAACAGGTCCTTTACTGTTAAATTTTAACGAGTCCAGTACAGGAGAAACTCGACGTTTTTCAATTTTAGAGAGTCTGAAAAAACTTAAGAAGACTCCAGGGTTGACCTTTTTCGTAAATTTGTGTCTCCCAAGCCCGAAGAAGTATCAAATAATACTTGAGAGAACCGCTTGATCTTTACGAACAAGGATTACTTTTTGTAATTAATGCCCCCGATCCAAAAAAGTAAAAAAGCGATCAATGACATGTCGTTTTATAACCAATATTGAATTTAAAACGACAAAAATCCGGCAATCTTTTCATGTTTTTACGGTCAGAAAAAGAGCTATAAGTGGACCGTCTTTTTAGTTCCATTTTAATGAGTTTAAAAAGAAAAACTCGGCGATCTTTTCATATTTTAGGAGTTAGAAAAGAGCTTAAAGGTGACTCTAAGTGTTTTTTCCGTTGAAAATGACCGATTTCGCCTGAACAATCTGTTATCCTAAACAAAAATTGCAAACATTACTCATACCTATTTGAAATGGATAAAAATGTTGTAAAAGTAAAGTGAAACATAAACAAATTTACAATTCATTTATTCAAAAAACTTATAAAAATGGCTTTCGTCAATTCATTTTTACGGTTTGAGATTTGGGTGAGAAAATAGTGCTTTTGGTCAGAAACTTCCCGTCAAGATTGCGGAAAATCCATCCGTCGGAATCGAGCGCCGTCTCCTCCAGGTAATCCACATCATCCTACTCTTCAATTTTAACCGTTTCAAATCGTCTTTTATGGTTTTATTTCATTTTTTAAAGTGTTTTCATGCTAGAAACCCGCGCGCGGGGGCCCGCAGGCATAACACTAGCAGCCCGCGCACCTCGACTTTTTCTCAATGGGGAAAAAGTTAGGGGTCCACATCTTCCATGAAGGCAAGGTGCGGACCCACGCACTGCCTCTAATAGAGACGGTGCGGTCCCTGCAGCAAGGGTTTTTAACCCAAAAATTCTCAAAATTGACCCAAACAATTTAATTTCTTGCATTCTAATTCACCTTTTGTTGGATGTAGAGTATACATCATGCTTGATTGGCGAGAACGGGAGCATGAGGACGTAGATCTTGCCGCGTTGAATCACCAACCTTTGATCGATGCATTGAAGGCATGTGGCTTGTACAAATTATGGGCCATACCTGGCATGAGGGCCCAGGTGGACTTCTTGCAGTGGCTGGTAGACAGGTGGAGCATACAGGACTAGTGCTTCTTCATTGGTGGCCACCAGCACGAAATCGAGCTGGCAGACATATACTTTTTGACTGGTTTGCCTAAGAGAGGTGAAGACTTGACTCTATTCGGGACTAGGCCAGGTGGCCAGTCTGTCAATAGCCTCCGGCTAGAGTTCTGCAACAACCAGGCTAGAGAGAAAGGGATAGACATTAAAACCATATCCCGTCCTGAACTCATGGTGATCACGTTTACTGTTACCAGGATTTGCGGGAGCGCCGCACTACATATTTCCACTGGATCCCAGATGTAGATGGCAGTTGACTTCTTTCGAGGCACCATCTTCAACTGGTGCGATGCTGTGTTAGCTAATGTAAAAGGCCAACTGACCAGAGCCAAGAACGGACAACTGAAGACCTTTGGTTATGGTGCTTTAGTTGTGAGTTTTGGTCTGGAGAGGGTCCCGATGTTGGTCCTGCAGCACCTTACTGTTGGAGTTAGGCTTCCTCGAGAGCCAAAACTGATGCGATGGGTTGCAGTTATGGCTCGTCATCCTGACGAGGGGACAGAGGTTATTTGATTCAAACCTGAGTATTTCCATTGGTTGGAAAACCAGGTCTTTGCTATTCAGGACTTCCCTTGCGCTGGGGTAGATTTTCGCGGTGACCCAGACATGGCTCTTCCACCAGGAGAGCAATGAGATGACTCAGGTAAAATCATTTTCAACATTTTCCTATTTAATTTTTTTTTTTATGTCGTCCCAAAACTGATAGTAAAAGTTTCAAATGCAGATGTGGGTCCACAGCGACTAGCCACTCTACGGCCTTACGAGAGGAAACAACCAGCTGCAGTGGCGCCAGCCCCGCAGGATGAATCAACAGAGACCTTGGCCGAGTTGGAGAGTCATCTAGAGCGCTTGACAGGGGACATTCCAGAGACCAACATAGATGACATTCCTCGTCGACTACAGCGCTATGTGATTGGGGTTCCAAGACCTTTTAGGAGGTTCCTTGGTAAGGTGGTCCGTACAGTGGTTTCTTATCGAGATCATCACCAGTGATAGGATGATCGCTTATTGTAGACACATATGACATTTTTTATTTTTGTACTTATCATTATTGCTGATCATAAGGTGCTTTTCAACCTATGATCGAGGACGATGTATATTTTGATGCACTCCTGTATATATCACTATTACCGGCTTATCTTGTAAAACATGTTATGGAATGCTTTTAAATTTACATGTATGATTATTGCAAATGTCTACTTAACATTCGAGAAGCAATTACATCTGCTAATGTATTTAAAGATCTTGGAATATGCTGATATTCAATATAATCAAATTCACGTTCCAAGAGACGCACTCTCAAAAGTAATCTCAATAACACTGGATTTCTAATGGCATACACTCTATTAAGCTATAATACAACGAGTTCAGAATCTAACCTCACTATCAAACTCCGAATCCCAAATGAAATCGATTCAGATAATAACTCAATCAGTGCACTATACTCGGCAATGCTGTGCGTTGTTTGACCGAGGCTTACCCCATGCATAGATACCAACTCGTCAAAGGGCGAATAGATAAGCGAAGCTGTGGAAGAAATGTTCTGTGTATTACGACAAGCACCATCAGCGAAACCAATGTATGTTTGGAGAGGCATCGACATCTGCAATATCAAGAGTAAAACCAAGATAATCAGGAATAATGACGAAAAACACTCTCTAAGCTAAGCACACATTTTAAACTAAAACACACCAGCTAGAAAGAAAACTATCCTAACTAAAAATCTCCATACCCATTCTTTAAGCATAATACCTCTTCAGGTAAAGACCATTTTTGGGTTTACCTAAAGAGTCCCCGTCAAAGTCTACCAATTCATAGGCCCCTTTTGCTAGATTTCACTTAACAACATAGGGACAGTGCCACATAGGAATGAATTTTCCAGCGCCTAATTTATCATTAGCTTGATCGTATAATAAGACTAGGTCTCCTTCCGAAAAATTTCGAGGGGTCACATTTCGATCATACTGAGCTTTAATACGTTTTGGGTGAGTCTCGATCGCCAATGCAGCATTACATCGATTCTCATCTAATTGAGCCAAGTATAACAAACGTTTTTCCTCTTCGGAAGTGGTTGGAAGTAGCTCGATAGCCATTTGCAATGATGGTATTTCGCATTCAATGGGTAACACAACTTCCAGACCATAGACTAGTTGGAAAGGAGTGAACCCTGTTGATGTTTTTACTAAGGTTCGATATGCCCAAAGCACTGAAAATAGCATGTTATGCCAATTCGATCAATGAATCCCAATGATTCGTCGCATCATGATGACTAAAACTTTGTTGATGGATTCAACCAGACCATTAGCTTGTGGATAATAAGGAGTTGGACTATCGTGACGCTAGCCAAGCTGGCCCGTAAGTTCGGTCATCATAACGTTTCGAAAATGACGCCCATGATCAGTGATAATCGCTTGTGGAACACCAAACCTAGCAATTATATGATTGAACACGAAAATTGCAGTTTTTTTTCCGTCTGCCTCAAATGTAGGCATCGCCTTGGCCCACTTGGTAAAATAATCTACCGCAAGGATGATATATGCATGGCCCCCGGCCGAGTGAGGGTTACATGTAATAAAATCGATACCCCATTTGGCAAAAGGACCAACGACAATTATAGGGTGGAGAGGAGCACGTGGAGCGCACATCTTTTGATCAAAAATTTGGCAGTTGTGGCATTTTCGGACCGCATTAATACAATCTTTAAACAAAGACGGCTAGAAGTAGCCAGCGCGCAATATCTTTTGGGCTGTGGCATACCCAGACATATGACCACCACACGCTCCAGAGTGATAGTCATTTAGAACCCTTTCAGCTTCCTCGTGAGTTAAACAACTTCGAAAAACCGAGTCCGCCCCAAGGCGATAAAGAGTATCTCCAATAATTCTGAATTGTTGGGACTGGAATCGTATTTTTTGACATTCTGACCTTGAAATTTCTGGCCGAAAGGATTGGGTCTAGAGATAAATGATGATATCCCCATACCACGGATCTAAAGTGCTGATTAGAAAAAAGGATTCGTCCACAATGGGCTCCTCCGCCACAGTTTCCGTGTCAGCACGCGGGAAGTCACACATTAACTCCACAAAAACTAAAGATTTCTTAGACTTAGATTTTTCAAATTCCAAGTCGAACTCCTGCAGGATCACAATCCATTTGGAGTACTTTCCCCCTAGCAATTGCTTGGTCAAAATGTATATCATAGGGTTGCAATCAGAAATTACAGTAGTTTTACGTAGTAAAATGTAGTGACGAAAACGTTGGACAGCTTGAACAGCTGCCAATGCCAATTTCTCCACATGTGAGTATTTTAGCTCAGTTGGATTTAAAGTTCGACTAAGGTAATATATCACACGTTCAGTACCGAATTCATCTTCCTGAACTAAGACCATTCCAATGGTGGAATGAGAGGCGGCGAGATACAAGAAGTAGTCTTGGTTGTAGTTGGGAGGATGCAATAACGGTGCATGGGTCAATGCGTGTTTTAGTGCATCAAAAGATTTCTGAGCTATCTCATCCCAATAGAATGGAGTATTCTGTTTCAACAACCGGGTAAAACCCTTTGTAATCTCGGCATAGTTAGGAATGAATCTTCGTAAAAAGTTTGCTTTCCCTTGCAAATTTTGGAGTTGGCGAAGACTCGAAGGAGGAGGAAATTTGATAGTAGCTTCAACCTTCGAGGGATCGACGCGAATTCCGGCTTTTGAAACAACAAACCCTAGGAATCAACCCGTTTCTATACAGAAAACACACTTGTGTGGATTCAACCTAATCAGATAATGCCTACACCTCATAAAGATTGCTTGTAAATGGATGAGATGATCAGCTCGATGTAATGAATGAGCAGGCAAATCATCGAGATAGGGTTGCACAATGTGCTTGATTTCATGAAACGCATAAGACATGGCCCTTTGAAAAGTTTCCCCGGCATTCTTGAGCCCAAAAGGTAATTTGCAATAAGCAAATGTCCCCCATGGACAAATGAAAGTTTTTTTTGGTTGATCGGTAGGTATAATATTGATTTGATTGTATCCGGAAAAACCATCCATGAAGGAGAATATTTCACTACCGGCACAATCATCAATGATTTGATCGATATAGGGAGTTTGGTAATTGCCCTTTGGACAGGCTCGATTAATGTCCCTATAATCGATACATATTCTTATTGTCCCTTTCCTTTTATTAACTGGAACAATATTAGATACCTAATCTATTAATGGAATTGGATAAATGAAACCCGCTTTAAGTAATTTTTCAACTTCTGCTTTAATAGCAGCAGCTTTTCTCGGGTGAATCTGACGCAAACATTGCCGGATGGGTTTAGCGTCCAGGTAAGTTTTGATTTCATGAACAACAATTGCGGGGTCAATTCCTGGAATTTCCTCATATGACCAGGCAAACACGTCGCGGAATTCTTGAAATAGGGCCTTATATATTTGAATTTCATTTTCTGTACATGAGGCACCTATATGAATGTTCTCAACAATTCCAGGCTTAATCGAAATGTCAATAGGAATAGTTCGAGAAATGTTTCCCAAATTTAACTCTGAATCAGGATTTTTCATTGGATTTTGAGGTTCCTTGACATATTCAGTCGTAAAAATTTATGAAAAATCATTTTCAAAACGATCATTCTTGGGTAAAAATGAAGATCTATGATGGAGATCTTCCCATGGTAAATCATTGACACATAGGATTTCACGAATTTTCTCATCAGTGTGAACAAGTTCAGAAAATGTTATTGAATCCGAGTTTGATGTGAAAGGTGATTCCTCATGGACCACATTCATTAAGTCAATTTTGGTTGAAGATGGGTCGGAAAACGACTGCATGGCCTGATACGCAATTTCATATGGACTCAAAGGCATAACATCACCAAATGAGTCTATCTCAGATTCAGAAGGAACGATCCAAGGATCATCATAAACAATGGTGTCTAACAAAATCATATGAATGGTTGCAAAAGAAGATGATGCGTTGATTGGAGGAAAAGGAAAAGTTCCCAGTAAACCGGCATCTTTAACTAGTCCTACTCCAACATCCTTATACGGGATAGTCATTTTACCGACATGCTGAATGATTTCAGAAGAGGCTGGGTCGGACGAAAAGTAAGCCAGCTGGCCTATTGTTACAATCTTTCCATTATGAGGAAACTTTATAACCCGAAAGACCGATGAAACGACAGCTGTCATAGCGTAAGACCAACTACGACCCAAGAGAAGGTTGTAATCTAGAGGGGCATCAACCACCTCCACATCTAGATTAACAGTTTTTCCTGCAACCCCTATAGGTAAATCCTGTAGAATGCCAAAAGGATGAAACCCACAGCCATCAAAGGCCTTTAGAATCGTCAGGGATTGATTTAGTGAAGAGAACCAAGAGATCTCCAACACTGTATCGACATAATACACGTTGAGGCTCCCTCATCAATCACAGTCCTATGAATAGGTCTATTTTTTACTATCACTGGGATTTGGAAAGCCATTTGATGAGGTAAGCGCGGTGTGCTATTTGCTAGATCGAAAATTATTAGGTTAGAGTCCTGAACGTCAACAACTCCTATAGCCGACAAAAGTAATTTACGTTGTGCCAGACATGATTGCATCACTTCCAAAGCTGATAGTGCTGAAGGTGAAACAGCTAAATCTTCAACAATGTTATAGTTCTGAGCCGCTCTTGCATGTGGATTGAGAATTAACTTTTGAAGTATACCCTTGGCGAGTGGTTTGATTACTAAGTCTGGATTAGGTTTCTCGATCTGTAGTGGATCGGAACCAGGAGCTCAGGTTGATGGGTTAGAATGAGAAGATTCTGCTTCTTTACCATCAATAGGACTTTTACTGCCATAATGATGCGATTGAGTCGCAATCCTAACATGGGACATCATCAGTATGGGTTCTTCATTGGCATTCGAGGAAGAACCTATCATATTACTGTCTTGACTTGAAAAGGATCCTTCAAAACAACAGGTGTTTGGGAACCTTTGACAATCTTCGCAACCTCTGCACGATGAGGGCAGTCTCTTGTAGAATGATCTTCATCAGAAATGAGACAAGGATAACGAGGTTTGCGTTTCTCATCATTTGATTCCCCTTTTTCTGGTTTCTCTTTTGAATTTTTATCTATTTTATTTTTCTTCTTCCCTTTCTTCTTACCACCGGATTTTGATTTGGCTCTAGATGACTCTACAACATGAATATCGGTGGAAATTTCCACGGAAGAATCTCTTGTCAGGGAATCTGGCAAGCTTATGATAGGAGAAGAATTCTTGGAAGACTTCTTCTTACTTTTGGTATTAACCGTACCAATCATACTGTCTGCGGCATGAGACCCTGAAGGAGCTGCAACGATTTGATTTTGCTTAGGAGGATCGGGGATTTTCTCGTGTAACGTACCTGACTGATTATAAACTAATTCAAGGTACTATGCTTGAGCAATTACTTGCTCCTCAGTAACGACTACGGCCTTAGCTAAATCCTCAATGATCTTTGGCAATAAAGATTTTACAAACCATTCAGCTAAGATCTGATTCGGAATAAAAACCTTCACTAAACACCGTCGACGTCTCCATTCATGAATATGATTTAAAGTATAAGTGGACGTCGACTGCTTTAATGAAGTTAGTAATTCCGTGCCATTGTCATATCTGTCTGGCAACTGAAAATGAGTTAGAAACGAGGTAGCTAACTAACTAAAGTTATAAAAAGTGGCTCACGGTAACTCAATGTACCACTTGGCTGCAATACCAATTAGGGTGCACTGGAAAAGCCTTAAATGGATTGAATCATCTGAAATGGAATTAGACACATAGCAGAGGTAATAAGTCATCACATGGTTCAACGGGTCCTCTCCTGATTTGCCTTCAAACTTAGGAATATCACTAGGCAACTTATTCGACATTGGCGGCCAAAACAGAAGATAGTTAATAGGATTGTTCGTTAGGTGCGACAAGTCAGGCAAGTCCAAAGTTGCGATAAATGGTAATTGATGATTAGGGTCCCTAAAACCCTGGGTCATGAGACCAGCCCCAGGAGGAGGATATCCAGGATAACTAGGAATTGGAATTGCATTTGGGATATTGTATCCTCCTGGAAAACCAGGATTAACCAAAACGTACTGGGCTTGTTGAGGTTGTTGATATGTATACCTAGAGTACGGTTGATACTGATAAACTGGCTGTTGCACAGCAGGACCGAATTGGTACTGTCCCTGGTACGGTTGATAAGTAAATTTTGGTTGACTTGTGACAACTGTACTTAAACCATGTTTTCCTACCGGCATCTAAACCGAAGTTTGAATTGTGGATCCAGACTGAGGTAAAGATGTCTTAGGAGTTGATACAGGAACAATAGAAACTGGAGCTGTCGATACTCCAAAAGTAGGTGGGGTAGATTGAACAGATGTTGGAGTAGTTGCAGCAGCCGTTTGAGGCGGAGTACGAGGCGTACTAGGCCCAAGCTGAGAAACCACCGAAGGTACAAAAGTTTGAATAGTAGACTGGACAGGTTGCTGGGGTGAACCAGAAACTAAGGGTTGTCTATTTTGAGATGACAACTATACATTTGGTTGCAAGACCTATTGAGTTTATGATGGATCCCACACTAAGTTCATTCCGGGGTACGGACCCATAACAGGTTGAGGATATTGAGGACCATAACCAGGTTGAGGGTAGGGTTGATACTTCAAAAGTACATTTCCCGTTCCTTGAACATATGATTAACCAGAGGGTGGTTGGAAACCTTGGTTCGAGTGCTGTCCTTGGGGTTGATACCCTTGAGGCACGTACTAATACTGGGGTTGACCTTGAGGTACATATTGAGTCTGGGGTTGACCTTGAGGAACGTACTATCCCGTAGGTATGTACTGTCCTTGAGGTTGCCCCCCAGGTGCAAATTGGGTACCTTGAGGTTGCCCACCAGGCGATAATTAAGGATTCTGAGGCTGCCCCCCAAGCAGTAACTGGCCACCTTGAGGTTGAGGATTAAGAATAGTACCTAACATCATGAGAATATCTTCTACACTTAACGGCTTAGTACCATTGTTTCCAGTTAATAACCCTTGTTCAATGGGTTGAGGAGATGCTCCAGTAAAAGTACAAGAAAGAGACTGATACCCAGAGAGAACAGAAGGACCGCCGTACAAAAAGGATTCTGGCGATTGAGTAAACATGGACGACTGTCTTGACATATTTAACGAAGGATATTAACCTCTAGGTGTTGGGTGATAAGGAATACAAGGTGGTGAAAAACTTAGTCCCGGGTTTTGCAAAAAATTAGTCAATGAAAGATACCAAGCACTTCTCCTAGGTGGACTGTAAAAAATTGATTCACACTCCCTAAGTTCGATGACAAGTTGATTTTCAGGGATAACGATGCCTACTTCTTCTTCTGGAGTAGCAAGTTCTTCGATAGCTATAAGTCCAGAAGGAAGATTTTGGGTAATTATTCTTTCTACCCTAGGTGAACCAGGACCACTAGAAGCTGGAGAGGTAAACCCCGATGTTGGAGTAGCAACAAATTCACTTTTAGGTTTGGATATCTCAGGTTCCTCACCTATATCACTAGTAGATGAAAAGCTACCAGTAGTTTCGGAAACAGACATTGATTGTGGATTATAATATGCTACTAAAGCTTGAAAATCAGGATGTACCACCAAAGAAGACTCTCCTTCTTCAGGTGACCCAACTCTACCGTCTCTAGGAGTTACGAGGGCTCTTAACCCTTCCGGCTTGCTTGGTGAAAACTCAGGAGGTTAGCCCCGAAGTCTACGGGACTTCCTCGGTAATTCAGCCACGATTAAAAAATTTTAACTACTTCACACGCAAACAAAGTAAAATCTCAATGAAAACCACCTAAAGCCTCTAAAGAATCAAACAAATTTGAATCACACGCCTAAAGAGTCTAGGAGATCAAACCACACACAAATAGTAACTTTCCGTACTGAAAACACTAGTTGGTGATGAAGTCCAACATCGCAGAATTCAATACAAAAATGGCGGTTGGAACAGTTACTCCGACAACCTCCTTAATGAATAGACTGGCACAAGTTCCTCCACTAAACCGTCTCGAGTGAAGAGAACCCCCCATAAAATCCAAGTGAGTCTAGTCGACGTCTGCTCCAGGTACAGTGGGATCTTCCCACCATTGTCACCTTAGGAAGAATCCTATAGAATATGGTCACTAAGGTTACCAAGGGAAACAAATATACCTGGGGGAACAGTCTACGATCTGATATGCACGCAAGGGCAGAGAAAGAAGCTCAATCCCCTTGAAGGCTCCTTGACATAATCCAAGGTTTACCAACAAGTGACCCTAGTCTCCTCAACAATGGTTAATCCGAGGTTTACCGTTTTTAATACGTGAATATCTGCCGTCATGCCCAATGAGGAAGGATTGATTCCGACACTGGTTCGGACACGATCTGGTGCTTCTCCTTTAAGAGGAGCTTTCCTAGGGCATAAATGCAACAATTGGATTCTCTTCTACTGCAAGATACAACTGCTTGTTTGTTTTACAGTCTTGGAGAGTTAATTATTCCCTACTCCAAGACACTAGCCTAAGCTATGTTGGTGTATCAGAGCCCTAGAAACAAAACGATTACTAGATAGATTTTACTTTAAGAGTTATTTTTATTGGTTTTTGTTTAAGTCAAGAGGTACGGAGATGAAACTTGTGATGTGAAGACTCGACTCGAAATCACTAAAAAATGCACTTAAGATGATTAAGCAATCTTTTCCCTTCAATGAACTTCTAGCTAGGAAAGAGTTTGAGAATGCAGATACTTGTAAACACAAATCTTTCTTAACGAAAAAATTTGAAAAAAGCTTTTTGTCTTTTCCAATGCACTCAAAACGAGACAACTAGTTATTTTCACAAAAAATTCCCTTTTCTTTCAAAACACTCAAACACTACAAAAACAAACTTTTTCCAAAAGAGATTTTATTATTTTTTATAAAAGACTCAAAACTATGGAAATGACTAATCTTGAGATCTATAAACTATAAAAAACTATTTGAAGTCAAAGCTTACAAGATGTCTTTTTCAAGGATGTTTTACTTAGCTATAAGCAAACTAAGGACTAATTTGTCCAGAATCACAAATCAGTCAAAAAACAACCAATTTTTGTTTTCTTTTCTAAAAATGAAATCCAAACTTTTAACACAAGACTTTTTGAAGTTTCGTAAAGAGAAAACACAAGGTGGGTTCCTCAACAAAGGTAGATTTTGCAAATGGTCAGACTCATAAGAAGGCTAGTAAAAACCAAGGTGATCTGAGGCTTCTACAGCTTCTAAGCTCAGAGCTACTACAAGACCAAAATGAAAACCAAACCCAACAATCAAAACTTCTAGGAATTTCACCTAAAACCCTAACACCAATGGAATTAACCTAAGAAAAGCTTTTGACATGTTATATGCAGGTCTGGGCAGGGGATAATAACATCTAAACAAAAAACTAAGCTGACTAACAGAGAAAATCCTAGGTTTTCCAAAAT
Source organism: Pinus tabuliformis (assembly GCA_031772625.1). Taxonomy (NCBI): domain Eukaryota; kingdom Viridiplantae; phylum Streptophyta; class Pinopsida; order Pinales; family Pinaceae; genus Pinus; species Pinus tabuliformis. The sequence goes on along the minus strand of CM062804.1, from coordinate 199,515,110 downwards.
TTTGACAGGGTCTGCAGGCCCACAGTTCACACAGGTACGGTACCGCTCTGTGCTAAAAGCAAAAGTGCAGATAGGTCCGCACTGTGTCCCAAGCCGAGGGTGCGTTCCTCTCCCAAAGTTATGAAAAACAAAAAATAATCCTATATCTACGAAATCTACCCAATTCCACACACAACAAGCCAGAAATAGAAACAAAAACACAGTTTCTTAGGTCAAAGTAAAAACAAGGAAAAAATCAAGTCCCCAGTGGAGTCGCCATTTTGTCACATGGAATGAGTCGATCTTGCGGACAAGATAGACCTTCCTAGAATCTAACGATATCTAGCGACAAGAAAGCCAATAAAAAACTATCTTTCTCTAAATATGCATTTATAAACAAAGGAAAACAAGTGTTTTAGGCCTACCTTGGGTCCAATGCAAGTTTGTGGAAGCCTCGCTCCTTTGATCCAATTGAGCTCCCTTGTTGTGAATCTGCAAACACAAACAAGCAAACAAATTAAATAGCACCTGAAAAGATAATATCATAAAGCATACTTAACATGATGATCAAGGAATTCATGAAACAAATGACATAAGACAATTTGTTGAGAAAAATGAATCTGATTGAATTAATTGAAATCAAAGAAGAACATTACAACCTCTGCCTTGATGCTGTACAAGCTCCTCCTAGGGTCGAACAAGAAGTCTCCTCTACTTTGACAAGTTTCACTCTCTTCCCAATGAAGCCAAAAAGGTATGTGATCTCTCCTCTCAAGCTTAACTAGGAAGTCTCAATTCCACCAGCATTTACCCTCAAAAATGTTCAGTTCCTAACCTCCCCAGCAACCAACAGAATGCCTTAATTTATAATGCAATGGAGGGAAGTTACTAGGTTCTCCTTTAAAGGGATAAAGCCCTCCTTCAAAGGGATAGCTCCTCTCATCAAGGGATTAGCTCTTTCTCTTTCGGGATGCATGAACCATCTAAGAGCGACCAATCCATGTCAAAATTCCTTCTAGAATCATCTAGAATTAACCAAAAGTGAGTTTTTTAGAGTAAACTTGCACATTTTTTACTTTCATAGGGGTCCGCACCCACTCCTTTAGGGACAGAGCGGGCAGGTCTACAATTTTTGTGAACAATGGGTGCGGGACCGCAGGCAAGGGTGAGAGAAAGTGTGGAACCAGAACTTTGTTGATTTTCAATGGCTTTCTCTCATTTTCAGAGCTTGACTTGAAGAGCTGAGGTCTGAGACTTGCTTAGGAGGATAGTACAAGTGATGATAGACCCATACTGACTGCAAATAGTCATGGTGACGATATTTTTGTGTAACACTACCCATGATGAATCAAACTCATACAGCACAAGCATGGCATATTCAACACTTTCTAATAGAAAATTTGTCCTAATGCTCTCTAATGAAGGAGCTTTGGACCCTGGAACTACAACAACAACTACATCAATCATAGCTTTCCAATCAGGACATATGGCATAGTGGAAAGGTGTGTCAGAATAGTACCAAAAGTTAGCAATGGCCTTCCTTGCCTGACTATGGATATTTTTTTTTCCAACCAGTGGTATCCAAGGTAGGTTGGAAACTAAGTTTTGTGCGAGGAGAAAAAAAGGTGTTTATGTTTCCACCTCCAATGTTGAATGCATGAGGATTCATTTGGCCTTGAGTTTGAATTGGACTTGGAGGCATGTGTGGGAAACTTGGGAACTACATTGAGGATTCAATAGACAGAGACGACAATGGGGTAGTGGAAGAAAAGTTGTCAACTCCGAGAGTTCCTATTTCTTTTTTTTTCCTTTTCTTTCTTTGCATTATGCTGACTCAACATATCAATGGCCAAGGTTGCTTGGTGTTTGACATTTTTGTCAACGATTTTGCAGAGACCTATATCATGGTCGGGTATTTGCGGAAGATGGTACTTGAATCTATAAATGCCTACACTACATTTCTCTTTGCAAAATTTATGAAGGAGCTTAGGGTCTCCAAGAATCTTGTCACAATAAGCCTAATCAAAGTCCTTCTCCCTCGACATTGTTGTTGTTTTGGACTTGTGTTTAAATTGAGGCTTCTGTTTAGATTTGGAGTTGTGCCTTCTATTTAATTTGGATCCTATAAAATACAATAAAAATTTGAAATAAAAAATTCCATATATGACTCCACAAAAAATATGGTTGGTTTTAAATGATATGAGGTTTTGTTAAGTATAAAAGAGGAGTTTGTCCAGCAACACAAGCACATTTCAACCTAATATATCACTATGACCTTGAAACACAATTAGGTATATATGAGGAAATGATACCTAAAGGAAATATTATCAAAATATTTTTCATTGTAATCTTGAATTTGCAAGTTTGTTTAGCATAAGACAACTGAACCAATACATCAATAACATATTCTGGAAGAATAAAAATACCCAAAGTTGTGAATGCATGGTTAAAGCCTTTGAAGTCGGTAGGACATCGACCAAGGAAGGAATGCATGATGACTTTGATGGTTGGTATGAAACTATTCCTTAGTGCATTTTTAAAAACTATTTAAGCCCCATTTATTGGATTGAAAAGTTATAACCAAAGGAATACACCGAACATTCGATTGCTAAACAGTGAAAATTGAAACTTTCCATTGAAAACAACATTGAAACTTCAATATAGCAAAATACCTATTATTTAAGCGAAGTGCCAATGTACCTTGATTGTTGAATAGTGAGGCGGATAAGCCTAAAGGTAACACATGCTGAAGGTGACGCGAGACTCCTTGAGGGTCGATATGGAGTATGGATAGAGCACACATTGGTGACTGCCCGATATGGAGTCTGGACTCGGGCTCACATTGGCAGTTCCCTGATATTGAGTCTGGACTGTGTAATTGTGAGTAGTGATTGATTACTGAACATCTTGACGTATGAGTTTTGGGCCTAAGAAATGAGAAATAAATTTTGGAACGACCGACATTTAGTTTTTAGCAATGCAGCATGCCTAAACTCAAAAAACTCGTGCTTGTCGAGTCAAGGTTGAAAATTGAATAAATTGAAATCAATCGCAGGAATCTTCTTTCATTGGAAAGTCTCAAGTCAAACCTGCAATTACCATGAGTTAAACTTGGTCAACATGAGTTTGACTCGCAAATATTTACAACGGATCATTTGGAGAGTGAGCAGATTCAGACTCATGATTAATCATGATTGATTGATGAGTCCTGTTTCATTGCTTGTATCTGAAATCTAAACTGAAAATAGGAGATCTTACAATTGAAACTAATTGTGAGTTTTCTAAACTGAAATTGGCCCATCAACATCATTTCTATTTGTGGCTAGGCGCGTAAATGGAAGAGATTCATTTTTAGTCAAGTTCATGGAGAAAATATTTTATGGAAGATGTTTATTTTATGTTGAGGAAGACATTGTAATATTTTTTATTAAAATTGAATAACAACAGTATCTACTCTGTATCTCATGTATCTCATTATTTTTATCTCATGTAACTCATATAGAAAGTGGGGTAATAGTGGACATGTAGCGTCAAGCTCCACTCCTTTTAATCAAAAGTTCTGCATGCAAACCTTTGTGTCACTTGTGCCGCAAAGCCTTCACTGCAGAGTGTGGAGTTAACACCTACCTCTGCATGAAAAAAGCTACACATACCTTTTGACTTGGTTTTTTCACCTTTTGTCCATTCTTTGTTTGGACTCTGGGACAACAAGCTCCACATACTTTTTTTCCATACCTCTATGTAAGTGTAACTTTGCACATTTTCTTTGCTTCAACCAATATCAAAAGAAGTTTTGAGCTTCTTTCAAGGCATGAATACATTCTTCAATCATGGAAATTAACAAAGTTTCTAATGAAAAAAAAACCCATGGAGTTATCCTTTTCCATTTCAAATATGTTAGGATTCTATTGAGAGTTTTTTAGAGATAATTGTTAACTAGCCCTCTACTTTTTCCTTTTCCTTAATATAAACTGCATCTCTTATTACATTTCTAATCAAGATATTTACATCAAATACTGGATCAATGGACCAAGGACTTTTTATAAATTCTTCCTTGTCCAGTAGAAGAATAAATGGTCAACATGTCGGCTTGGTTCCAATTTTTTGGGAATTAATAATTGTTTTGAAAAATGACTACTCTTGTTTGAATCTAGAACTATGTTTAAGCTTTGAAAATGGATTTTCCTCCAAATTGATCTTGGAAAGGTCCTTATTAAACGCTTCTCCATATCTCCTCCACTAGAATGAATGGCTTGTATGTTGAAAAGTATAGCAGAGCTCCCTTCTAAAAATCCTGATCATCCCATTTTCACTAAGAGCTCCTCCTTTTGCTCAAATTGGACCCAAAACAACATTGAGTACTTAATTATGATCCAACCTGAGAAATTTTGATTGACACTACAACTCAAGAGCTATTAAATTTAAAGTGCGCTAATATGATTCATCATTCTTTCATTGAATAAGTATATTGTTTTTGAATTTGTCATTTGTCATTGTAGTATGTGGTACTTACCTTGTTTCACCTGAAAGGGTTTTTATTCTTGGACTATGGCAATGCTAGTAAGATTTAGGCGTTTTGTAATATTTGTACCCCATGATCATTTTTGCAAGATGTATGTCCTATGTGGAAAGAAATAAGCATTTAGTTATTATCTCCTAAACTAAAGCACTGTTTCTTTTATTAGGTGCCATATAATGTCCTCTACAAATTGAGGATGAATGGGACATAATAACCTATCCATCCCTGTAGACTATAGTCCTCCATAAAGGGGAAAAATCCCCAAAATACCTATTGTTGGGAAATTTCTGGGGAAATTGGGCTTAAAAAAGCCAAATTTGGGGTTTGGAGTAAGGTTTACTCAATCACTTAAGAATATGAAACCCCTTTTGAAAATCTATAAATAAAGAAGGATTGAATTCATTTTGGATCACCAAGTGTGGATTAATTCATTTGCTCTTGAGCATTAAGTCTGATAGTTTTTTGATCCCTTCTATCTCTTGTCAATTTCGACGGTGAAATATTCCACCCTAGTTGACATTCCATTATTATCTCAATGTTTGAGCATAAGAGTCTCTAGCTGGTCAGCGAATTCTATTGGATATTGGTCTCTTGTCTTTTTCTGGGCACAAGATTTCTTTCAAAGGTGAATGAATTTGGAGCATAGTGCATCACAGCTTAGTTTTGTTTGTCATACACCTCTCTTGAATGAAGCAACAAAGTTTTTGAGTCCTTAATATCTTGTTCTGGGAAAAGCACTTACCTTATGTTAGTGTCGGTATTTTCATCCCTCCGTTAGTGATCAAATTCTCTTGTTGCATTGCATATTAGGTGTCTCGCTCAGACAACTGCATTCCATTAGGAGCATGGATCATTTGATGGTAGTGTCTTGTTATACATTTTCCCTCATGTCCTTTACTTGCTCGCCAATTTCCATTCATCATGATTATCTGCAGTCACTTTTTGTCTTTAAATTTGCAAGAGTCATTTTTAGGGTTTCAGTTTCATTAGGTCTAGGGTTTCGTAAAAAAGGTCTTCATAATGTTCAATAACGGTCAGCAGGTGCATGAGGAGGTTGAATAAAGTTCCAGTACCAATAAATTTCATAATCACATGCTCAGAAATGTATTTTTCCTCAAAACCCTGTTTTGAGGAAAAACAGAGTATTCCATGTTTTCATGTAAAAAATTTGGTGTAATTTCAATTTTTCATATGTAATAGCTTTAGTGGCAACCCTGGTCACCTTGCCAAGCTTTAGCATCTTCATCACCTGCAAGGAAAACAAAAAGTTAAAGTCATTCAGTTCATAAAAGGCAAAATAAAGCAAAATTGCCTAAAAACAAAGTTTGAAAAGTAATGTCAAATGCAAAAGTTATAAAGTGGGTTTTTTATGAGTGAAAAATTAACATTTTTTGTATATAAACGATTGGTCCTATTGAAAGAGTTCATTTGCATCTAAAGAAAAAGGAGAGAACGAGTGAAAGGCTGTATTGGATAAAAGGAGAAAAATTACAGCAAAATTGGCAAGTTTCAGGGGCGCGGTGCATTGGGTCATGGCCGCGGCGCATACAGCTGGCACACCGCTTTGGGCCACCCTCCACAGTGCAGAAAATACATTGGTGCAATGCATAGAGCAGTTGCGGTGCATTGGGTTTGTGGCACGACACACAGGGTTTCAAGCCCGATTTCACCCACAAATTCATTCAAACTACTAAATTTGCTAAATTTCCACTCGCTCAAGTAAGTCATCATTCTTACACTGCAGATGACTGAGTTTTTCTTAGTGAGTCTATGGTGATTTAAAGAGAGAAGCTTGAAACCTTACCTCCTTGCAATTTTTCTCAAAAACAGGTGCTTAGGGTTTGCAGTTTGTGTTTTTGCTGCCAAAAATCCATTCCCTCACTCCCACACTCTTTGTTTCCCACATTCTTTTTCTAGTTTCATTAACTCATTCCCTAATCCCATATCCCTAAGTTCCCTAACCGCATATCCCTAAATCTCACTATCCTAAACCCTAGCTACAAGTTCTTAAACCCTAATTGCTATCCCAAAGAGCCTAAATACTATTCCCTAAACCCCCTATTCCCCAAATCCTATCAACAAACATTCCCAAAACCCCTCATACCCTCTCCCTCCACAGTCCCTTAAAAATTTTCATATATTTGGCAGCAAAACCTAAGACACCATAAATCTCTTCATACTCATCTAAGACAACTCAAGCATTCAGAAAACATGGAATCTGATCCTTCATATGACTGAGATGAAGAAACACATAGTGACTCTCCTACAGAAATGCATGCACCAAGGAGACATCATAAGGGTGGTAAACATAAACGAGAGGAGCCTACTTCAGTTGCCGAGCTGCAAGCCTGCCCTCTTGCTGTCACATGCTTTCAACACCAATCCTATTATTAGTTTTGTGAGATGGTAGAGAGGGTCCAATACCATCATGAGTTGGCCAGGTTGTTTGTGCTCCATTTACATAACGGCCAAGTCACTCTAGCAGGTGTGACATTGACCATGACACTGGAGTCTATTTCTCTAGCAACTGGCATTCCAAATATCAGTGAGCAGTGGAATAAAAGGCAGCAGATTGACAGAGAACACTATGAGCCTTACATCAAGGCTCGTTATCAGAGACATCTCAGCAAAGTTTTTCCCTTCCGGTATTTGAAAGATTCATATGTTCCCTTGATGAAACTCATAAAATATTTCAGCTATGAGGGTCGATTTTCTCACCTATATGCTTATCACATCAGATTGTTGATGCACTTTACTAGGGTGAGAATGATGAATCTCTCCTAATTTATTTTCCAGAACATTGAGAAGATGACCATTTTGGTGCAAATAAAGACTCCTCAGCAGCAGTACAACAATATATATCATCTTGCACTCATTAAAATTGTGGTCATGCATCAGCCTGGTTTGCAAAACATCTCATGGGAGGATTTCATTTCTCATGAGGTCTTCACAGCTCCTCAAGTACCTCCACTAGTTTTTCATGAGACGGGTGGACCTTCACATCAGCAAGAGAGTCATGAGACACAGACCACTAGTGTGATGGTGTTTGTCACCTATCAAAAGGGCATTAGATGGTTGTTTGCAGCAGTAAAGCGAGTATTATCTCCACCTGGGGTGGAAGGGGTCTCGCTTCCTCCATCAGTAGAGCAGGTTCAGGACAAGGGCAAGCAGCCATTACATGATGAGGGGCCTTCACGGGAGCAGGAGACAAATTTCATTCTCATTCAGGATGATGACACTGATTTGGGCCCACAAAGCTCAAAGCTTGAGGAGATCATCCAGGAGCAACAAGAAGACATCAATGATTTGTCCCTCAACCTCGAAAGAGATAAGTGGGCAATCAAATACCTAGAGCAAAGAAATAAGTAGCTAGAGGATCAAAAAACGATTATGGAGCTTTAAAACATACGAGAAAACCGACAAGCTGCTAAAAGGAGGAAAGTGAAGCTCACAACACTTGAGCAAGAAATCAATGTTGATCATGAGTATTGGCTTGAGAAAGCTAATATCCACTTGTAAAAGTTGCTAGAGAAGGTCAACAAGGAGAAAACAATGTTAAGGCACATGGCCTACGATTACTTGGTGAGAAACAAAAGTTGCAATGCACGAATCAGGAACTTGAAGGCCAAGTTGAAGAGGTCATCAAAGAAAGGAGCAAGATAGACTTCATATATTTGCTGACACTTCCTTGGCCAAACACAGCACTTGATGGAGAAAACTCAGCCCAAATTTCAAAAAATTTCTAACACTTTTTGAATTTTTGGAATTTTTGGGCCAAAAACAGGTTTTTCTGCCCAATGTGCCGCACCACCTAGCGCTCGCTTTTGATGGGGGACTCCTTTTTATGAAAACTCAACATTTTTGGATTTTTCATGGAAAGATATGAATGCTCACCAATGGCCAATTTCGACAGGTTTTGAGCCCTCAAAAAGGTCAAAAACACCAAAAAAATGACCTTTCTGCCCCTTTTTAGACACACAGGAAGCAGTGTTGGGAGAACTCAGTTTTGGAGGGGCAAATGGAGGCCAAATTCAAAAATTCTACTTGTCTGGAAAGTAGACAGGCATAACTTTCCACCAAACACACTTGGAGCAAATTTGGACACCAGGAAGGCCTCCACAGGCAGCTGCAAATAGGCACTATGCATAGGGAAAGCAAAGTGACGCATTGGGGAAATTTTTCTCAGTTTGACCAAAAATACTCTGGTGACTCAACTAGGGATAAATTGTTTTTTTTGTTAGTGTTCTTCATTTTATAAACTACAGAAGGAGCCTGAAGATTAGCCAGGTAGCCTTCGAAATTATTTTGCTTTGCATTAGCGAAAGTAGATAAAAGTTGCTTCAGTCAATCTCCGGTCTAGTATTATAAGCGAAACATCTAACTTGAATATTGCCCCAATACATCTGATCATTCTAATATTTTGGATGATAAATTTAGAATTTGATAGGCTGCACTATGTTAGTGCCTAAATCTACCTCAGGCTGAGAAAGGTAGGTTCTAGGATGACACCTTTCGTAGTGGATTCGTTTCTGGCACCTGGAGTAGCAAAACTCTTTGCTTTATTTAGTTTTTGCATGCACAGTTGAAAGGATCACTTCCATAGTTATTAATTCTCAGCCTTAGCTAAGGAAGCATGTTTGCATATATCATATCATATTCACTAGCGACAAACTTTAATTGTCTTGTCTATCCATGCAAGGAAGGTGCATTAGAATTAGGAGTTAAGAAAGTTGAGACATTGTTGTACATGTTTCCAAATTCATTTTACCTTCTAGACTAAAGGAAAAGTGAATAGTAGTGTTCGAAATTTTTAGTTATTTCTTGTTTCAAAGAGTAATAAATAGTGATATGATTTGAGTTTCAAATTTTTGTAGTCGATGTTACTTTCTTCAGTCGCATGTGCTTCCCTGTTCAGAACATGGGGTTTTTCTGCAATATCTAGCCTCCAAAGCTTCTTCAATGCAAACTAAATATAAAAGCATGCCCTCAGGCATCACCCTAGAGATGTTCCAAAGTAGACCAATGAGCTTTGACAGGCCAAATCCAACCCCATGTCACTATACAAGTGTTGAGATCACTGCTACAAAAATTATTATGAAGTGTTGCACCCTACACCAATTCCTAAGATGGATGCCCAAAGGGGTTCTAGAACAAGGCTCAACCTTCATTACCACATTTAAGACTTTTCATAGGGATCGGTCCATTTAAATCATACCAATATTTACGCTTTCACAATTTGGCAATGTTCCTATCAATTTATATTTTGTATTGAAAATTTAGTCATATTTTACATGTTTATTAAATTTAGGAACAATTATAGGTTAGCTCCAACAAAATTTCAACAAATTTGTGGGTTACATTGCCATTTCTCCAAATATTATCACACATTTATATATAATAACACATTTTCCTTTTAAGATCTTGATTGGTTGAACAAAAGGGTTCACTGCCTGTGTAATTTTGTCCCATAAATCCACATTAGCACTCATAGATAACAATATTCTTAATTCTTCATTTGTGTGTGCAGTAAGGTCTGTTTTGGTTTCTATTTTTGATTGAGCAACCTTTGATAGTACACCTTTTACCATAGAGATGTTGTTGTTGGATAGAAATCTCCAGAGGAGTCTTACACTAGATATATAAATGGCTATTGTATATCACAATAATAAGCATTAACATATGAAGATGTGCAAACCCTAAACTATGTGCATTCAATCCATTACTTTTTCCTTCATGGAAGATTTCATTCTGCATAGTAGATGTGTTGTCGCACTTGAGTGTGTTCACATAAAAAATTCTAAGGCCAAACCTAGATTCTCATGCGTCATGGAGATTCAACATATGCCTTGTTCACCTAAGAACTAATTGTAACTCATCTTGGGGTACTCATGTACAATCTCACTCATCCCACTTAACAAGTTACCAAGACGCGGCTCATCACATCCAACCTTGGTCTAAAACAATTAAGCAACACAATTTACATCTTGACATGCCATAGCACCTGACATGTCTTAGAATGCCTTGGCACTATGTGGCATGTGTTAACATCCCCTACATTCCTTGGCATACTTTGACACTCCCTAGCACACCATGGCCTTTCCTGACATTCCTTGGTAGTTTAGCATACCTTGGCATTGCCTAGCATATAACCTTGTCACTCCATCCTTAGCACACCTAGAACTCATTGAAACTCCCTCTCACACACCCTTATTCATTAATTTCCATTCATCTTGAACTAGTGCTTCCTTATGTTTCCTTGACACTAACACTCCCTAGCTCACTCTAGCATTCCTTGGCACTACATAGTATACCTCATCACTCTCTCCTTAGCACACCTATACATCGCTTAGACTCTTGGTCACAAACTCTTATTCATTCATTTCCATGCATTTTTACCTAGTTATCCCTTGTGTTTCCCTAGCACTCCTTATCACTCCTTGACATGTGTTGTTACACCCTAGCACATAGGACATCTTGGCATGTCACCCTAGCCTCTAGCATGCCTTAACACGGCCTAGCATACCTTGTCAATTTGTCCTTAGCACACCTAGAAATCATTGAAAATTCTAATCACAAACTCTTATTTGTTCATTTCCATTCATTTTGACATAGTTCTTCCTTGTGTTTCCTTGGCACTCCCATGTAACACTTCCTTACACATGTTGGCACATCTTGGCCACATGTCGCCCTAGAAATCTAACATTCCTTAGCATTGCCAAGAATTCCTTGTAACTACTCCTTAACACACTTGGAACTCACTAACACTCCATGCCACACACTCTTATTCCTTCATTTCCATGCATTATGACCTAGTGCTCCCTTGTGTTTCCCTAACACTCCCTAACACTCCTTGGCAAACATTGGCATACCATGGCACTTGTCACTTGGCACTGTTTATCATACATTGTCACTCCCTCCTTATCACACCTATAACTTGTTAACACTTCCTATCACACACGTACATTCATTCATTTACATGTAATTGAAACGATTCATCCCTTGTGCTTCCTTGGCAATCCATAGCATGTGTTGGAGTCACATCCTAGAACTTAGCACACATTGACATGCCTAACATTCCTTGGAACTTTATGTGTTAGCACTTCCTAAAATTCCCTGCACACCTTGGTACTCCCTAGTTTTCATGCCCTCATAGATAATGTTACTTTATTTGTGACTTGGGAACCCAACCAAGTCATTGAAAAAATATTTTTTTGCCTAGACCAAAGTCTCCCTTTGTGTCAAACTTACTTTTGCATCCTGTTATCACAATCGTAGACTTTCCTCCTAGAAGACCTAATATGACATTCTCCTAACACACTTCATCCATGGGACACCTACAATTCACTGACACTCCGTGGAATAATCTGACCTTATTTATTCATTTCCATGCACTTTGACCTAGTTCTCCCTTATGATTCCCTAACACTCCCAAACACTCCTTGACATGCATTGACACTATCTGGCATATGTCAGCATGCCTTTTCATTCCTTGGCATGCCATGGCACTCCTTAATTATCATCCCCTCATAACTACCCTTATTTTCTTTTTGACTTAGGAACCCAACCAAGTCTTGCCTCAACTACAACAACTTTACCAAGTTACATTTACTACAACTAGACTATGCCTTGTTCCCCTAATGGACTATAAATCATCTTAGGCTTCTCATATCCAATATTAACTCATCCAACTTAACAAGTTACCAAGTCAAGGCTCACATCCAACAGTGCCCATAAAACAACTAAGCAACATAGTTTACATCTTCACATGTCATAACATCTGGCATGTATAACAATCCATCGGCACTACATGGCACACATTATCATCCCTTGCATTCCTTGGCATGATTTTCCACTCCCTAACATCACTTGACACTCTAGCATGCCTTGGAACTGCCTAGCATATACCCTTGTCACTCCCTCCTTAACATAATTGGAACTTGTTGACACTCCCTATCACACACTCTTATCTATTCATTTCCATGCAATTTGAACTAGTTCTCCCTTGTGTTCTCATGGCACTCCCTGACACACATTGACACACCCTAGGACTTGGCACATCTTGGCATGTCACCCTGGAACTCTATAATTCCTTGTAACTACCCAACATACCTTGTCACTCCCTCCTTAGCACACCTAGAATTCACTGACAATCCCTTTCATGCACTCTTATTCATTCATTTCCATGCATTTGAAACTAGTGCTCCCTTGTTTTTCCCTGACACTCCATAACTCTCCTAGGCATGCATTGGCACACCTTAGCACCTAGCACATCTTGTCATGTTTCCCTAGCCTCTAGAATGCCTTAGCACTGCCTAGCATACCTTGTCACTCCCTCCTTAGCACACCCTGAAATCACTGACACTTCTTGTCACAAACTCTTAATCGTTCATTTTCATGCATTATTTTCACCTAGTGCTCTCTTGTGTTTCCCTAACGCTCCGTAACACTTCCTAGCATTATTTGGCACACCTTGGCACCTAGCACATATTGGCTGCATGTTGCTCTGGAACGCTATAATGACTTAGCGTTGCTTAGCATACCATGTCACTGCCCTCTTACCACACCTGGAACTCATTGACACTCCCTGTCACACACTCTTATTCATTCATTTCCATGCATTTTGACCTAGTGCTCCCTTAGGTTTCCCTAGCACTCACTAACACTCACCACACATTGGCACACCTAACTACAATGAGTTTCACTAATAGTCAATCCCAAAACCCTTCCAGAGTCTAGCTAGTTACTTGTTTCCCACTAAGATATTAGGGTTAAGTTTATTGTATAGTGTTCAGTGTGAAAATATTACTGGGTGTTTTTATTGCATATATTAATTATGATCTTCCCCATGTACACAAGGATAACTGAGAAGTGTTTCCCATAATCATGCAAGTGGAACTTCAACATGTACATTAGGGTAACCACAAAATATTTATCATCTTTACACAATGCAAGGTGATAGGAAAATATTTACATTATATACATGAATGTACTAATATTGGGACCATTAGCATCATATCTACATATTTACCACAAGACAAGGGTCATTATAGCCCCTTAAAAATAGCCATAAGGCCTTCCTCTTTTGTAGCTCCTTGACCACAAGGGTTTAATTGAAAAACACATAGTTTCTTTAAATATTTGTAGGTTGAGGTAGCCACTTCAAGACCTTGAAGTTAAAGATAATCAAATATTTGCAATTTGTTACAGTAATAAGTCCATTATGCACACTCCTCATCTTAGAGTTGGGTAGAGAGGGAGAATACTTGATTGATTCCAACCTTTTAAATGAAAAACTTTGCCTACTCATTGGTTGGACACTCCACCACTAATTGACACCACTAACGCACACCAAAAGTCCAAGATACCCATAATATGTGCCCTACACCAAAGGGTTTAGACTACACCTTTATAAAATGTACCTTCAACTTTAGATGTCCCAAAACAATAATATCCTAGCCCATGGTATTGACCCATGGTATTATAAAAGGGTCTATTTCCAAGTTAATGATATCCATGGTAAAGCGAGAATGAATATCCATAGTTAAGAATATTTTCATATTGTTATAAAATATTTTTCTTGTGAAATAAGTTATGTTTTTAGAGCATGTGGTATTGATAAGCCATAGTATTGACCCAAGGTATTATAACAAAACCAATTTTTTACAAGTTAATAATATCCACTGTAAAGTGGGGCGTGAATATCCATGTTTAAGAATCTTGTCATATTGTTATAAAATATTTTGGTTATGAAATAAGTTATGGTTTTTGGGCTTGAGGCATTGATAAGCCATGGTATTGGCTCATGGTATTGTAACAAAACCTATTCACAAGTTAACAACAAAATCAAAATATAACAAATTGAATATTATTATTTTTATTATTAATTGAGCCAACATTTAGATTTTTTCACTCATCCCCATACTTTTGACTTTTATTATTATTATTACTATTATTCTTTAACTAAGCCCATATGTAGAATTGTTTACATATTTACATTATACCTACACATCTACTCTATACTCTATAAATATTGTATTTATTGTTTTTTAGGGAGGGAAATTTTAACATTTTTGAAAAAATTCAGCCTTAATTTTGATGTAACAAAGCCCTCCTAATTCCAATCTTCATTTACTTTCTAAAACAAGTAGTATATTTTCACTTTTCATAGGGCAGAGTGAAAACTAGTAGATATTTTCACTTTTCATAGGACAGGAGGGAAAATGAGATTGAAGAGAGTTGTGAATTAAATTTTCACTTTTCATATGGTGGAGGGAGGGAAAACTAGTAACATATTTTCACCTTTCATAGGGCAGGAGGGAAAACGAGATTGAACAGAGTTGTGAATTAAGGTTTTACCAGTAGCAGATTGATATCGAACCCCACCGATAGATCTTCAATCCATTAATGGCGCCCAGGTATGTTTCATTTCTAACCTCGCTGCATTTACACCCCATTGTTAGTCTTCTTCCACACATGGAGGAGTACACGCACCTCATATATATGGTTAAAAATTCACTATCTTTTCATCCTTGCTTTAAGTTTACAAGTAGCATATTTTCACTTTTCACGGGGCAGGAGGGAAAACAAGATTGAAGAGAGTTGTGAATTAGGGTTCAGGGAAAACGAGATTGAAGAGAGTTGTGAATTAAGGTTCTACCAGTAGCAGACTAATATTGAACCCCACCATTTGATCTTCAATCCATTAATGGTGCCAAGGTATGTTTCATTTCTATCCTCGCTACATTTCCACCCCACTTTTAGTCCTCTTCCACACAAGGAGGACTGGTTCAAAATTCACTATTTTTTTCATCATTTCTTTTAAGTTTAAGAGTAATATATTTTCACTTTTCACAGGGCAAGGAGGAAAAGGACATTGAAGAGTGTTGTGAATTAAGGTTTTACTAGCAGACTAATATCAAACCCCACCATTGGATCTTCAATCCATTAATGGCACCCAGGTATGTTTCATTTCTAAAATTCACTATTTTTTTCATCCTTTCCTTTAAGTTTAAGAGTAGCATATTTTCACTTTTCATAGGGTGGGAGGGAAAACGAGATTGAAGAGTGTTGTAAATTAAGGTTTTACTAGTAGCAGACTAATATCGAACCCCACCATTGGATCTTCAATCCATTAATGGTGCCTAGGTATTTTTCATTTCTAACCTTACTGCATTTCCACCCCACTTTTAGTCTTCTTCCACACAAGGAGAAGTACACACACCTCATATCCCCCACCATTGGATCTTCAATCCATTAATGGAACGCAAGTATGTTTCATTTCTAACCTCACTACATTTACACCCCACTTTTAGTCTTCTTCCACACAGGGAGAAGTACACACACCTCAATATCTGGTTCAAAATTCACTATTTTTTTCATCCTTGCTCTCAAGTTTACTAGTAGAATATTTTCACTCTTCACAGGGCGGTAGGGAAAACGAGATTGAAGAGAGTTGTGAGTTAAGGTTTTACCTCTTCAATCCATTAATGGCACCTAGGTATGTTTCATTTCTAACCTCGCTCCATTTCCACTCCACTTGTAGTCTTCTTCCACACAAGGAGGACTGGTTCAAAATTCATTAGTTTTTTCATCCTTTCTTTTAAGTTTAAGAGTAGAATATTTTCAGTTTTCATAGGGCGGGAGGGAAAATGAGGGAACATAGGTAAAATCATATGTATTTTTCCTTCTTTTATGGTTTGTCTCTATAGAGTTGATTTTACTGGGTGTACACTGTATGCATCTAAAAATTTCTCTTTAGGAAATCCTAGTTTTATTCTTTCCAAGAAAAACTCTCTTGAGAATCCCAATGGATGTTTCTCCACATTCATGGATGGCATCCATGGTAAGCCCATTGGCATTGACTAGTGCACCTCACCCAAGGGATTTCAAACAGGGCACCTAACAGTAGAGAGCTAGTCAAATACCCAGTAACCCCTTGGGCTCAATAAATCATAATCAACTACACTATTTTCCATATTAACATATTGATCCTATTTAACATTTTGTTAGAGTAACCATAACAATCCAAGCATGTTCCTATTTATTTGGTTTCTAATTCCTTCTTTGGTGTGGTGACAACTTTATATGACTATATAGATGTTTACTTTTTTCAGAGTATATGTTGAAAAGTAGATGCTCTCTTACATTCTACCTTGTCTGTTATGTATTGATGGAGTTTAGTTTCATTAGTTGTGACCAAATAACTGTGTCAGGCATGTATACAAGGATTCTTGTATCACTATTTATAAACTAAACTTTGTCCTTAAACAAGAAAAGTAGATCCTTAATGCTACATGTTTGTATCTCAGGAAACTTCCAATCCTAATAAATGAGGTGAAATTTAAGTGTTTCCATCATCCAAATCTTAGGTTTTGCGAATTCACTCATATATGGTCCTGGAAAAGCGAAGTGAAATTTAATTATTTCCAAATCTTAAGTTCTGTGAATTCACTCATATTTGGTGCTGGAATCTTTTGAGAAAACAGGAAGAATTTCTTTTAGTTGCATTCAAATTTTCCAAAAATAATACTAAATTTCTCCTTGACTAAAATTATCCCTGAAATGGCTTTGGGATTGAAAATTTTGTAAATATTCTTAGGGAAACAACCCAAAATAATTTTTCGAGTATAACACTAGGTAGTAAAACAGTGTTCTATTTTCTACTACAAATGTCTGATAGAGTCTTACTAGAAACTGATAAGAAAATTAGGTAGATGCGCTGGATGGACTAAATAATTTTTAATGAATAATCACTTAACATAAATGATATATTAGGTTGCATAAATATATAACTTAGAAGCATGAAATGAAGAAGAAATCTCAACAAGATTGAGATATTGTTAATTCAGTTGAATGAGGCTAGGAATAACTTTGACAGGGTGGTGTTGAAAATGGCATAATTTTGTTCTGGTTGGATAGATTTAGAACTAAAAATTAGTAGTTTTCTTGCTTGCATAACTTGGAAAGGCTTTCGTATCTCAAGTCTCAAGCTTATTGAATAATATGATTTATGCCTTGAAATGTTGAGATATGCTATGATACCACTTGCTAATAACCTAAACACTTTGGATGAAAATTTAGTTGTGAATTTTACTTGCAAAAGATATAACTAAAAATATAGATTAATTGTCCCTTGTGTAGAATTTCCTTGAAATTCTGCCATTGCTTGAATGAATAAATCTGAAACTAATTGTTAATTGTTGCATGAAGACAAAAAATACCTCTACCAATTTGTAGTGGAATAGAACAGAAATAAAACACAGTCACACTATAGCAAAAAAAACAAACATTTCTAGGGAACCCAACTGGGAAAACCCTCTGCTAGCTGTAGAAATTTAAAATACTATCCATATCAGACTTTGAGACACCTTCTTCAAGACTAGGTTCATCGATACTTATTGCTTTCCATATTCATTTTCATAAGCATTAGGGTTGTTGTCCATCAAATTAGAGTAGCTAGAAAGTGTCTCTTTGATTTCAGAAAGTAGATCAAGATCAACTTCATCAAAGAATCCTCTAGAAGGGTCATCAGTAGCAAGAAGAAAGGTCTTTTTTTTTATTTTATTTCATCACATGCATCCATCACAATCACTGATTTGTCTTCATATCTTTCAAAATGATTTTAAATGTTAGATGCAAAAGGTAATTTAGTATGATATAATCCTTAGGTAACCAACCTCAGACATATTGTTGGTTAGTTTATGTTGTTTGAAGTTTATTGAGTTTGAGTTTTATCATGAAACTACTAGAAGTGTACTAGAATGGGTGAGTTGATTATCTTGATAACAATGTTATGGTTTGATCTAGTCCTTGAAAGGAACTTATAGTTGATGGTCAAAATTTCACACTCCTTTAATTTTTTTATCTTCACATATAACAAACATCTTTATGTTATAGCCTCTACCTAGATATATATAGTAATTACCGCTCAGAAGTTGGATGCCATCATTTTGGAGCTTCAGCTTACTCAACTTACCTTTGTTTGAGTTGAAAATGTCATTAGATCTCATTATATCATCTATTGCAAAGCATGAATCCAATTTACCTTTGTTTCAGTTAAAAAAGTAATTAGATCTTGCTATATCATCTTTTGTAGAGAATGAATCCAATTTCTCATAGTCCATTTTCTTGAGGTATAACAAAGATAATTTAATTCATTAAACTTTTCATATTCTAACTGTTGATTGTGATTCTGCAGGTCACATCTGCATTGGAAAAGGGGCATACTTAATGAAGTGTGGAAGGAGAGGGAAGCTTCAGTTATTTACTTTCAAACTTTCTAAGGTATGTAATAAAATTTTAAAAAAATTCTCCATATAATGTTGTGCTTTAACTTTTTCTTTTAATAATGTATTATTTATGTGATCTCCACTCTCTTACACACAACCAGAGTCTAGACATACATGGTTTTTTGGGATATGTGGACAATGGACACATTTACGCTAACCATTAATCTAGAAATTTACACTGTAGAAGATCAAGCATTTACAATTGAATATTTCCTTGCCATTAAATTAGAGTTGAAGAGTCAGACTCCTATTTTTCAGGCATATACCTCACTTTTAAATCAATTTATTGCTGACTCTGTATAGAACTTTCGTGGGAGGGAAAAGAGTGATCACTACCATTGCTTAATCTTTCTACAAACAAATAAAAGATTCCAAATGTGTATAAATTAGTGGCTCCTTGGAGAATCCCAAGAGTGGCACTATTGTAGCAACAAGAAATTCATTTATTTTGAGTTCTTGATTAGTGCATTGATAATATATTGTTTATTCCATACAATACATCAACAGTGTATGATCAAATTACAGTTAAGCCTATAATAATATTTTGACTTACCCTCTTTTAGAGGAAAACTAGAGTGCGTGTCAATCTTGCACATCACAATTGTATCATGGAAAGTTTACCTGGGACAAGTTTTGTGGATCTAAGCAGTAAGATACCTGTTGGAATTGAAGAGGCAACAATACTACAAGGTGGGAAAGAGGTTTCATGGTTAACCTAGATTTCACATTATGGTTGGATTTGGTTTGTTGGAAAGATTTTGGATACCCCAACTTCCCTTTTATGACTGAGTGCAAGATCGAATCATTCGACATATTCCTCGCTCAATTGTCATTAAGTGATGGGTTTTCTCAGAAGTGATACACAACTATAAACATTACTAGACCTGTTCTTGAGTCTTCTGAGGTGGTTAGCTTTTCGAAGCACACACATACAAGAAGAGGAGAAATAATATGCCCGGCTAATTTGAAGTTATCTATCTGGGAATAGGGTGTTCTCATTCATAAACCTGGTGACTTTCTCTACTTCTTTCTAGTGAACAACTTTGGGACTTGCCATGAATCGTGAGACAATTCCAACCCCATAACTATAAATTTCTTATTTAAATATATACCAAATAGATTAGAATATGTACAAGGAGAACTCCATTCTTATTTCGAAAGAACCTACAATCGAATTGTACCATGCTATTTAATATTTTCTATATTTATTGGCATCCTTGGTCTATGACATAAAGATGCAACAGGATCCCTTGCATTTTCTATACTAACACTCCTAAAAAATAATAAAGTGTGCCCAAATCTATCATTTCAAATGATCTATGTAGCTCACCTTTTGGTTTTTGAATTATTGAAGTTGTTACCTATATTGGTGAGAACTTTTGCAACCGATACCACAGTGATAATGTATGTTATAGTTTTATCCATGTTTCTTTGAAGGTGTTTCTCCTTCAGTAGAGCAGTAATACACTATAGTTTCCATTTAGGGGAGAAGTGTACCGAGTAGCAACCTTGGCCTGTGTGCAGATGGGTTGAATTCACATTAGACTCTATCTATTGTTTTGAAGGTGTTTCTCTTTCAACAATACTTCATCTTAGTAGATGCTTCGGTCTGCACCTTTAGTAGATGCATGCAGCCTTGGGATACATGTTGTATATTATAGTTTTCTTATGAGGTTGTAGTAGCGATGAAAGAAGTCCATCGATTTTAGGCATATTTAGTATGCCTTTATAGTTTGACTTAGATGCTCACTTTTCTTAATTTAGGTGTTTTTATTAGTTATGTTTTATGCACAGATTTATATTTAAGAAAATTGCATAGTAGAGAAGGGTTCTATATTTTGAGCATGGGACACACTTCTAGGTAGGAGGTACTCTATTCTAGGAAGCTTTTGCCATGCAGGTTAGGCGCTTTATCCGAGCATCCCAAGAGACGATATTGTAGCAATAAGAAATTTGTTTATTTTTATTTCTTCATTAGTGCATTGATAGTATATTGTTTATTCCATGCAATAGTATACAACCATATTAAGTATGCTTTTATAGTTTGAATTAGATACTCACTTTTTTTAATTTAGGTGTTTTTCTTGGTTTTGTTTTATGGACAGATTTATCTTTAAGAAAATTGCACAATAGAGAAGCGTTCTATATTTTGAGCAGGGGACACACTTCTAGGTAGGAGTTACTCTATTCTAGGAAGCTTTTTCCATGCAGGTTAGGTGCTTTATCTGAGAATCCCAAGAGGCGCTATTGTAGCAATAATAAATTTATTTATTTTGAGTTCTAGTGCATTGATAGTATATTTTTTATTCCATGCAATACCTCAATATTGTATGATCAAAGTACAGTTAAAATTGTCATAATATTTTGACTTACCCTCTTTTAGAGGGAAACTAGAGTGTGTGTCAAGCTTACACATCACAATTGTATCATGCAAAGCTTACCTGGCATGAGTTTTGTGGATTTAAGTAGCCAGATACCTGTTGGAATTCAAGAGGGAACAATACTACAAAGTGCGAAAGAGTTTTCGCAGTTAACCTGCCTTTCACATTATGGTTGGAGTCGGTTTGTTGGGAAGATGCTGGATACTCCAACTTTCTTTTTATTACTGAGTGCAAGATTGAACCCTTCGACATATTCCTCACTCAATTGTCATTAAGCAATGGGTTTTCTCATAAGTGCTTCACATCTATAAATTTTACAAGAGTTGTTATTGAGTCTTTGGATGTGGTTATCATTTCAAAGCACACACGTACAAGAAGAGGAGAAATAATATGCCTGACTAATTTCAAATTATCTTCTTACGAATAGGGTGTTCCCTTCCATAAAACTGACGACTCGTTCTACTTCTTTCTAGTGAACAAATTTGGGACTTTTCATGAATTGTGAGACAATTTCAACCCCATAACTATCAGTTTCATATTTAGAGTTATACCCACTAGATTAGAACCTGCACAAGGATAATTCCATTCTCATTTCAATATAACTTGCAATTGACTTATACCATGCTATTTAATATTTTATGTGTTTCTTCTCATCCTTGGCCTGTGATATAAAGACACAACAAGTTACCTTGCATTTTCTATACTAACACTCCTAAACAATAATAAAGCATGCCCAAATCTGTCATTTCAAATGATCTATTCATCTCACCTTTTGGTTTTTCAATTATCGAAGTTGTTACCTGTATTAATGAGATCATTGACAACCGAGGCCACAGTGAGAATATATGTTAGAGTTTTATCCTTGTTGCACTAAAGGTGTTTTTCCTTCAACAGCACTACAATACATTGTAGTTTCCATTCAATGGAGAAGTGTACCCAGTGGAAGCCTTGGTCTGTGTGAAAATGAGTTGAATTCATAATATACTTTATCTATTGTTTTGAAGGTTTTTCTCCTTCAGTAGTACTTCATCTCAGCAGATCATTTCAATCTACACCTTTATAAAATGCATACAGCCTTGGGGTACATGATATATATTCCAGTTTTTCTATTAGGGTATAACAACGATGAAAGAATCACATTGAT
Organism: Pinus tabuliformis; assembly: GCA_031772625.1. NCBI lineage: Eukaryota > Viridiplantae > Streptophyta > Pinopsida > Pinales > Pinaceae > Pinus > Pinus tabuliformis. The sequence continues at coordinate 199,492,799 of CM062804.1, read as the reverse complement.
TTTAGGCATCTTATTGTTGTTGTATGAAAGTATGCTTGTCTAGTGTTTCCAAAACTTATATAGAGCCATATTTATTATACTTTTATAGTTTGACTTAGAAGCTCACTTTTCTTAATTTAGGTGTTTTTCTTAGTACTATTTTATGCACAGATTTATCTTTAAGAAAAGTGAACATTAGAGAAGGGTTCTATATTTTAAGTAGGGGACACTCTTCTAGGTAGGATGTACTCTATTCTAGGAAGCTTCTATCATGCATGTTAGGTGTTTTATCCTAGACAGAGTTCCAAGTCCTTTCCTCTTTGACAAAGTCCCTACTAGACAAGACACCGGTGGATAGAGTTCCAAGTACCTAAATTTTCCAAAAACCCACCTGACCCTACCTATCTAGCCTAAAACCCTTTACATTCCAGTCATCTCTTGACTATGATTTCATAGAGAGAGCCCTCTCTGGTTTCATATGGCTAGCTACCAAACTAAAATTTTGGTTTGTGGTTACATCCGTCGATCTCTTCATCAGCCTGGGACATTATGGAGGATAATAGAGGGCATGACAACTAGGGAGTTCCAAGGTGTTCTAGTGAATGTAAGGTTCACAAGTCATGGAAAAATGCAATGCTATTTGTGAGGTCATGACTGCGAAGGTGTGTTAGGGAATGCTAGGGAATACCAAGATGTGCTAGATAGTACAAAGACATGTCAAACAAGATCAGATGTGCCAAGTGCTAAGGCATGCCAAGATGTATAAGGGTTCCAAGTCCCTGCCTCCTCTTCTTCCATATGATATCCACTTATGACATTTCTTTTCCAATATTTGGTGCATTTTATAGTTATAGGTCATTTATAGGTTATAAATGTCTTTAGAGTTTCACTTCTAATTGAGTATTGAACTGAACATATTGATTCTTTAATACATAACTATTTTTCCCTCCACCCAATTTTCATAACTTCAATAACCATTAGGTAGGGACCTACATCTTTGATGTTGCTTTTCATGTTTAGTAAAATATTGTTGAGACTTTAATTTATTGAAAGTTGTAGAATTTACAATTTTTGAAATTTGAAGGTCCAATTTAAAAAAATATAATTCTTTAAAGGGTGCTAGCTCAATGGAAGAGTACCTGCTTTACAAGCAGGAGGTTAGTGGTTTGATTCCATCGTGTCTTGACATCCATATGGAATGGTGATGATCAATTTTTGGTGACAAAGGCTCTTTTGACCATCACCAATGAGCTTTGGTGACATTTTTCGACCCTCACTAAAAATATGAAATGGTGATGGTACACGAACACCACCATATATATGCATCAATAGTGACGACCCTCAAAGGTCTGTAACCATAAATATTTGTTGTTCATATGAAATGGTGACGGTCGTTTTCCGCCATTATAGTCATTATTCATGATGGACATTAAATTTCACCCCAACACCTCTATTTATAGCAATGCGGCTTTTGGTGACGGTCAATGAACGTCACCATATATATGCACCAATAGTGACAGCCATTAAAGATCCATCACAATAAATCATTATTGTTCATATGAAATGGTGACGGTCATTATCCGTCATTATAATCAATATTCGTGATGGACCTTGAATGTCACCATTACACCTATACTTTTGGCGACACCACCTTTGGTGACGTTCCATTTTTGGTGACCGAGGCTATGGTCTATCACCATTGCTCATATGCAATGGTGACGGTCGCTATCCGTCATTATAAATCATTATTGGTGACGAATTTTGAATGTCACTACAACACCTATACTTTTGGCGACGCCACCTTTGGTGACGTTCAATTTTTGGTGATGAAGGCTATGGTCCATCACCATTGCTCATATGAAATGGTGACGGTCATTATCCATCACTATAAATCATCATTGGTGATGGAATTTGTATGTCACTACAACACCTATACTTTTGGTGACATTTAGTTTTTGGTGACGAATGTTATTTTGACCGTCACCAATGAGCTTATGGTGACATTTTTCGCCCCTCACCAATGTCCTTTTTTCTTGTAGTGACACTACTTGGACAAGTTTGAACAATGTATACTTCTTAAAACATTCTCTTTCTTCAATCTCTCGAGTTTGATCTACAATCCTTTGTTGTTACCTCTAAATTGAATTATTTCACTGTGAACTGCCATCATACATCACTGATTCATTTCTGGGTATCATATATGTGATTTTCCATCAAGGAAAACACCTATACCATAATGCCAAAAATCGGTGTTGCCCAAGAATCTCTGCATAGTACCAAAAAACAAAACAAGAAGGGAATGCCAAAATTTATCTTTCAAAGGCCTACGATAAGATCAGCTAGATGTTCTTACATATTTTGATGACTCATATAGTGTTTAATATTGGTTTTATTAATTGGTTCATGGGTTGTATAACAAATGTGATTTTTGCAGTCCTTATCAATGTTGTTGCCTCTCCTTTTATATCTAGGTAGTGGGGCTTTCAACAGGGATTTCCATTAGAATGGGAGAGTTCAAAGATATTGAAGATGCAATAAATCTCTTTATTACTCATCTCCTCTTTTTAGATGATATTTTACTATTTCGTGATGGTTCTAGGGGTGAATTATCACAACTAAAGCTTGTTCTAGATTTATTTCTTAAAGTAACAGGGATGAGCATAAATGTGCAAAAATCCTCTATTTCTCACAATGGGATCTCGGGGGCGAAGATCAAAAAAACCTTGTCACTATTTCCTTTTGAAATTAAACATATGTTTGAAAGCTTTAAATATTTGGGTTTCTTTAAAAAGTTGGAATCCTATAGGAAAACTGACTAGAAATGGTCGGTTGCAAAAATTGGAAAGTTAGTTAAGCACTGGAGTTTTAAGTGGCTCTAAAGAGCAGGATGTCTGGTCCTTATAATATTTGTTTTAATGGCAATCCCAGTATACTTCATCACTCCTACATGGGTTTTGAAAGAAGTTCTTGCTTAGATCATGAAAGTTTGTGGTCATCTCTTATGGGCGGGCTCAAAGGATGATGGAGTTCTTCCTTGGGTTGCATGGGAGAAAATTTCTCACCCAAAAGATTGGGGAGGGTGGGGAATTAAGGATATTTCAAGCTTCACTCAATCACTGGTGGCTAAATCTAGTTGACACCTTCTAACCAAGGACAATCTTTTGACTTATGTTATAAAAAGGAAATGTATTGATCCATTTGGTATCGATGATTTGTTGCAAAACTCGGATAAGAACTCAAAAAGATCTTCGACCATTTGGAAGGCCATCATAGAATATTTTCATCTCATAGTTCAAGGTCTTTCTTGGCTTGTCAGAAGTGACACTGCTTTTCAAGTGGAGGTGAACCCATGGGTGGGTTGTAGTAAATCTTTCACTCTTCCAAGGGATCTAAGGCATTTTCTTAGTGCTCGGGGAATCTATTATCTTAACAAAATTACAAATGAGGAATACACTTCGATCTGGAATTAGGGATGGAAGTCGTCTGAGGGTTTAAACCTTCAGCCCCAGTGGGGTGGTGTTTGGATTGGCTATACTATGGAACTGCAAAGAACAAATGCTAGAATTAGGGATGGGGAAGACGAATTTCGGTGGGTGCACTCCCCTAGTGGCCTTTATGCTTTGAAGTTTGGATACAACCTTCAAATGAATAGAAGGGTAGGTGGAGATAGGGGTTGGTGACACAAGCCACTTTCAAACATATGGTCTCCCACAAAATCCACACTTTTCTTTTGCTGTATTCTCAAGAATAAAGTTCCAACTTGGGATAATTTGTAGAAAAGGAACAAGCATGGGCTAGGTTGGTGCATACTAAGCAAAATATTTGAAGAAAACACTTCACATTTATTTTTAAGTTGTCCTTTTACTTTAAAAAACATGGGAGATCTTCTTAAATTTTGTAGGCATTAGACTCAATTGGCATGGTTATTCATCAATGAAAGGCTAGCAAAACTAGTGGTTTAATTCAAATGATGTCTAACTTAGGAACACTCCCCCGATTATTTACTGGGGGGTAGGGTTGGCCCATAACAAAGGCATTTTTCAGGAAGAGGATTCCACACCTTACCTAATCACAATGCAGTGCACTTAGGATTTTATCCCTCATAACACATCCTCTCCCCCTTGTCAGAACATTTGCAAAGAACAAATCAGACCTTGTGCTCCGTGGGCATATTTTGATGTTGCCTTCGATGCACAAGATAGATGTGGGGTTGGCATTATCATTCATGTTAATGATCACAAATCTATAAAAGCCTCAATGGGCATTGGTATAGGTTCAAACAACTTTGTATAATTAAAAACTCTGAAAATCCTTTTGTGTTTGTTAAGACAACTGGGGATTGACTCAGTACAGATTTTAGGTGACTCTATGAATGTGATAAATTGGACAAACATTATGTAGTGTTGTCAAAATATTACTTTGGTTACTATTTTAGAATAAATTTCTTTCATAAAATCTAATTTCATTAATTTTTTTTCTCTGACATAATTACAGGGAGAGGAATGTTGAATTCGATCTCCTTTCTAAAATTGGTTTACAACAGGCTTTGAACATCTAGCACATAGTTGAATTAGAAAATGGGAAGGCCACCGAGTCGGATCATTCACCTTACATATAGTGGCCCTTTCATTTGTTTTATCTTTTCTCACGATGTTACTGTTATTTACTACTTTTGGACTTTAATGGACCTTTGTTTGGGTTTTTTCCATAGTTTTTCTCTGTAAAAAATATATTTTTCCTCGATGTATATGTATATGTGATAGTAAAAATTGGCATTTGGTAAATAATTTTTTGATATCGACACGTTGTTTTCTTTATCGATCATAGAGACCCGGTTATATGCATCTAATGATGTAACTTTTTATTCTCTTAATAAAATGTTCGATTTTTCCCTTGGAAAAAATGGATAGGAACATTTAAAATATGTTACTTTTGTTTCTTTTATGAGATAATTAAACATTAATTTAAATAAATGGACATAATTTGTATAATTATATCCTTCTCACACCATTGATCTTGACCTATTTGTGAAAATTCTAGTTGAATGTAGTAGTTAAACGAAAATATTAAGCTTTAACAATATTATTTTAAAATATAATTATAGCAAAAAAATATTTGTATAATTAACTAAATCATCTGATATTACTCATAAATTTTTATATATGTATATAAACTTTATGCATTTCTTCACATAATAATAATACTAATAATTATAGCAGATTTCATGTATATGGTATCCAATTTTGGTGTGACTAGAGCATGTGAGTGTAATTTTTCAGGAATATATAAGTGTTCTTAAAAACTGTGTATGCATTATTATTTTAAGTTCAATGCTGGCTGAACTAGGATATTGGCCAAAGTACCTGGGAACAAAATTTGCATATGTTTTTGTATACGAACACACAACAAAAACACACATGCATTTCATGCTTATATGCATGTGCACATCCCTTTCTTATTGAAATGGAAAAGGCATGGGACCACATTGTTTGACATAGACCTAGCAAACTAGAAGCAACTTGGCATCCAAATGTGTGTGTGCTCATCAACCTACATCTCTCTCCCATTTAAACTACATGCTTCTAAATTCGTTTGTGTTTTTTGTTTTGTTTTTAAAACTTAATTTTTAAATGCAAAATAGATGTATAATTTTAAATATATTTTTTTTAATTAGATTAATTTAAAAATAATAATTATGACTAAAAAATCCAAACTCAATCAACAGACCAATCACAAAACAAATCCATAAGAAAAAAATGAACCAAGAGGAAAGTCGCATTCCACAAACCCAAATTACAATGATTTAAATGAATTAATAATATTCATTGAATAACTCATGCACATAAGGAAACCATCATGACTCTCATTAACCACAACCCTTGAGAGTATTGTTTCATGAATTAATTGTACCCATGGCCAATTGGGAAATATCAATGAATGTAGGGTTAACATGAGAGAATCTTATTCAACTAGCTTTAGTAGAGAATAGGCTAAATAATTGAATATTAACATTGAATGCTTATGGGGTCATATATTGACGTAAGAACCAATGAAACCCTTGACTCGAGGAAGAGACACCTTTTGTATGGATTGGTGCATGTTATATCCTTAGAAAAATAATTGGATGACTCATTGGTTTATGGTTTTTAATAAACCTCCTAGTAAGAGTAGGAAGGCGCTATTATATTTCCTTCGAAAATTATGGTCAGATTTCACATGTGGTTTCCATGTTAACTATTTTCACATGAGTGAGTTTGAGGGGGTTCGTCTAGGATTTTCCCAAAATCAACCAAATACTAGGTGTAATCCATTGAGAGGGCCACCTTTTTCTAGGCATATGCCTACACCCCCAAGAGGAGCCTCAGGTTTCATATCATCTTACTAATGCTAGGAATGTGATATGACATCTCACATATAGTCTAATGCAACACATTTATGTTGGGCTCCAGTTGATATCCATCATAGGAGTCTACCAGACCTTTAGGTATAAGACCTTGGGGCAACACTGATCATTTACCATCACCTCCACGTAGTCACATTGATGTTCTTGGTTCAAGTCTTGTAGCACCATATTTATTCTCTCATTGTGACACACATACAAATTACTTTCATTGTTTTACATTGTTATTTTGTTTATTATCATCAAGTTCTTGTTTGATTACTAGCATGACTATGTGTATTAGCTCACTTCTCCTTGAATTAACATATAGCTCCATCTATGTTATGCTTTCTTATTTTGATTTGATAATGTTATTTCATGGTCAATTTTCCACTTTATGTTAGAATTTTTTGTTTCCAAAGGTTTACCTTAGGTATTTTTAGGAATATCCTCATACTTATGTCAAATGATAAGACTTAGAGTGAAAAGGTGGATTCAAGCCTTAAAATTGGAAACATGAATCCCATGTAGCTACCGACTTAACCACCATACCATGTCATTGCTATGTTATTGCTTATACCTTGTATTCTATGTTAGTGGGATCTCTACTTAGATAATATTCATATTGATCCCCATGGTCACTTAGTGAAAAAAAATTATGACTATTTTATAACTCAAGGAGAATTTTGAACCCGTAACCTTATACTTGAAAGTTCGCATACATTTCCTTTGCACTATGATAAGACCTTATACCTGGAAGCTAATGCACCTTACCCATGTGGAAATGTCATTTGAACCTTGCATACATGGCTCCTCCTATAGTTTTTAAAACTAACCCACCCACATGGAGTCTCAACAATGGACGGATAAAATCACTTATGATGATCCAATGGTGGGGAAGCTATTATCCACATTTTCATAGGGTGACCTACCTCCCACTTGATTTATTTGCCAAATTTTTTTTCCATTAACATCTATATGATTAGGAAGGACAGTTTCAACCTTTTGTTGTCAAGATTATCTAATAAAGCTACTTTAATTCATTTTATACTATTCACCTCTTCGCAAGTTATCTTATTACGAAATTTGGTGGCTTTTTTAGGGTTGTTTCTTCTTGGTGCTTTATTAATTCTTGATGGCGTTATTACTGGTAAATGACTGTCGGTCATTTTTTTTTTCTTTTTTTTCTTTTTCAAACTACAATTGTGTTGAATAATTCTTCTAATTATGGGTGTCCTTGGTCTCTTTTGCAAGTTCCATTTGAAAACCCGTAATAACCTTTGGTCGTTCAACCATTGTTTCAATGTTTTCCTTTCGTGAAAATGTATTCTTTGTCGATATTATCAATTTTTTAGAATTCTTATAGATATTTTGATTGACTTATTGCTTTTCATTTGGAAAAGTGAATGTTTTCAAATTTAGGTAAATTAGAAAGGTTTCATGTGTTTTTCTTTTGGTTTGGCTTTGATAATTTATAATAGGTTGTTTTTCTCTTAATCATTCCTTTATTTTCCTTGTGCAAGCCAACCATGGAATGTCACCAAGAGTGTCTAACAATAACCCTTGAATTTATGCATTTTGGCCACCCTTCAAGAGATTTTCTTCTCATTGAGCCATCATGTTGTTTAGGTTTCATAATATTATCAACGAACCCTTATTTGTTTTCTATCTCAATTTCCCCTCTTCTCATGGTTTTTTTGTAAGTGTACTTGCCTTAAGTTTCATTGCATATTTTTTTTGAATATGTGGCTTACCACTCTTCCAAGACTTACAAGATTTATATTTATTTCTAAGGCCTCTACTAGATCCATGCATTTTCACTCAGGGTTTAAATTTCTTTGCTTTCTTTTTCTTTTGCATTTTCCTTTATACTAGAAATGTATAAATTTATGAATTCCCTTTTCCCTTCTAAAATGTTATTAGCAGTTATGTTATAGGAAGTTTGTATAGGTAATTACCTTGACAGTTCCTTTTATTCCTCAAGAATATACTAAGAATCTTTCTAATTTTATATTTTCATTTCATACAAATTTTCAAATTAATGTGTGTCTCATTTTTTAAAAGGTGTGCCATATGAACGAGGCCTCAGGGGTCATCAGAACAATTTTCCAACTTTTTTTCTTTTCTTTCCAAGTAATATATTTGTGACACCACTTGATTCACTTCTTATTACATGTTAAAATGGATGAAGAGATTTGGCTGATATTTGTGACCTACTTGGCTAGTAAGTTAGGGATTATATATATTTAGTTCTTTAGTAGCCATGGTTTCTTGTTGCCTCAAAATTGAGATTATTTTATCTACTCTCCTATAAAAAAATTGATTTGTACTTTTTAAGTATACCTATCTTACCCATTTAGGAATTTTATATATGAGCGCTCTGAATTTACTAAAAGTTTGGATATTTAAGACTTAAAGAAAAAAAAATACATTGATTTCATTGTGAATTAATGACTTATCAATATTGTATTTTTTTTTTTTCTACACTTATACTATGTTTTTACTTGGTAGTTTTCCTTAATAGAACCTTAGAGCGAGAACCAAATTGCCTCATAACTTATGAATGTGTGAGTATGTGTGTAGTGGTAGTTTTTCCAACTGAATGCGAGTCTACAATTTTTATAATCCATTCTTATTTTCATGGTTGCACTCAAACCAATTTCATATGAATTATGTATACAAAGTTTAGAATTTAGTATTTTACCTATATATATGTTCTAATTACACAATTCCTCTTATATAAACATAGTTCAAATATTTTTGCAAGTAATTTATTTGAATAATTCTTATTTACACTAGTGTTGTCGACTTTTTTATAAATCTATGATTCATATGCATGTAACAAGTATATCTTTTCGTTGAATAGTGTTATTCTACTGTTCATGTACATTTATGAATGTATCACGAACTATAAATACTCATGATTTTTTAGATTGGAGTAGGTTTGTAACACTTCTAATATCTCCATGTTTCTACAATTGATACACATTTAGTGTTTCCTTACCCCACAGATTTAGTTTCCCCTTCTTAATTCTTACTTTAGTAGTTCTTATTCAAGCCATAAATTAGTCTCTTATAGACATGCTCATATGAACATAATTATAATAGGACTATACTTATAGGTATTATACCCTTTATCAAGCTAGGTTTATAGTTTGGTAATAACTAATTACCATTCTCAAAACCCATATATGTAGCTAATATGAACCGTTCATTGGAAAATCCAAGCATTTGGATAGGAAATATTCAGCTATTGTGGTTCATCATGTTCACATATAGATGAATCAAGATAATTGATTTTACTCGAATAGATATGCATATATATAACAACTCCTTGTAAATAATGACCCATTATTCATGTGGTATCCTAGTTAACCTCTATTGAAGACCATATACACAATTCAATACACACTTTTTCCAAATCTAAAACAACCATGTAGGACTAATTATCAGTTAACACAATGAAGAAAGGTATCAATTAAAACACAGTACAATACTCAATTACTTATCTCAACCCTTGGAAATAAAGAGCTAACACATTAACCCAACCAACTAGTTACACTCCAAATAACTCCCCCAATATCATGCTTCCTCCTTCCTCCTTAGTGTCTAAATAAAATTCAATTACTTTACTTGTATTTACCATTGTCCTTCCCCTCTAATTTTAGGGGAATCCTACTTTTAAGGTTTTTCAACATTTTTTCTTTACCTAAGATTTTTTCAAAATAGGAAAAATATTTCCTCTTTTTCCATCTTTAAGCATCAATTCTCTCAAGAAATGCTTATCCTTATTCTCTCTCTAGTTGTTTTATTTCCCGGTGGCAATCATTCTTCATACAATCTTGGAGAATTCGGGAAGGTTACAAATGTGACCTTTGTCACTTACCTTTTTTTTATCCACCACTTGGACTTGACAACTTTAACAATTTTTGTAGATAAGAATAAGCCAAAACTACTCAAGTGTTGTTTCCCATATTATTTCCAAGGGAAAAGAAAAAATGATTTATTATTGTAAAATTATTTACATAAGTCAATCAACTTAGTCTTGTCCCCATAGCCAACATTTCCATTTCAATAGTTATCCGTAATTATAAACCAATAATTTCTACAAAATAGATTACACCAGGGGTATTACATCTCACCCCTTCAAATTAGGAACCATCCTCATTGTTTCCTTTCCTTTCATCACTTCTCGAAAAGTGAAGGAAATGCTTCCTACATTGCTTCTTCCATTTCCCAAGTAGCTTCCTCTACAATAAAGTGTTTCCATTAAATTTTAACCTGACTAATGACTCAATTTTGGAATTAAGTTTCACTCTTGTCTAAAATTTGTAGAGGTTTGACTTATAATTTACCTTATGTTGACGCACATCAACAATTTCAAAGGGTTCATAAGACATTGTGGGTGTTTCCTCCCATTTTCATCTCTATGTATATCTCATGACTTGTCCATTATGAACCTTCACTAAATTGAAAGAAAAATAAGTTCTACAATATTTATCTCATAGCATTTTCTCCCATTTTATGTTCTAGACATATCGCTGTAATTGTGACATGGCCTACCCTCTTAATTCATTATAAGTCTAAAAGAAAAAAAAAAGGAAAATTTTCTTAATCTATGCATTGATTTCACAAAGTGAAAATACCTCCACATCTAAAATAAAGTTGTGTTCACTATATATTCTCATAGAAATGTTGGAAAGGGTGTTCCCTTTTACATTTGATCTAGGATCATTTTCATTAAAAAAAATTATGTCCACCATTTGTCATCATAAAAGTATTAAAAGGATGTACGTCTTGCTCTCTCATGAGAGTGTCTTAACCAAAGGAGATATTTACCACAGGTCCCAAGGCCTACCACCAACAATGGCACTCATATCATTGAATTATGACATCAACAGATGCAACACATAAACAATTCATAGCATTCACCCATGCCTCATGTGGGATTTATGTTCATGAGGAGAAATTGGCAATGCAAAATAGTTTATCAAATATGGATTGAAGCTTAACCATGATGTTGACCAAGTTTATTTTAAGCGATGGAATTTGGTAGACTTCCCTGTCGCGGGATGATTGTCCATAAACATTCAAATCTTCAAAACGAGCACTAAATTGGAGAATCACAAGTGCTTCAGATTTGAAATCCATTTACAATGTTGAGTATTGATAATGTTACATTGTAGATAGTTATTCTCACAATAATTTTTACCAATTTGAAAGCATCATGACATTCCCATCATGCATCTAAACTCAAAAAAATAATAGTTATGTTACTAGATTTATTCCAAAATGGCTTTGATATCTAGAATATGGTGCATGAGTTCCCATGTTTTTAGTATGGAGTTTGACTCTCTTTCCATATCTTCAACTAATACCAATTTTGTTGATTGAAACAATTCACGATGAAAGATGACATAAAATCGAATGTGATCAATATGCCGGGTTTCCTTGACCCTAATGTTACAAAAGACTTTTTAGGCCAAGAAATTGTTAAATGTAGAAACTAAGTAGTCTGCATAATAACATTGTCTGAATGGAGCCAACGAGATTTAGTGTGTGACTTATGTAATTTCCTTTGATGTATTGAGTGACCAGTGTCAAGGATCTCATTGGAAGCTCTCAAAGGAATATAAGTAGTGGTCATGGGTTAGGTCCAATAGGTGTAGCATTCACACATATGCACTATTGTTTATTGAATAAGTTAACCAATGTAATTTGTAGTGTGTTTGGAGCATTGGACCGTGGACTTGTAAAGAAAATAATGAATATCATTTTTCTATATGATAGATTTTCCTCTCTTGTGAAGGGATACTCTTGGAGGTCTTGCATTGGCAATTGAAACCCCAATAGATCACATAATGCACCAACCTCTTCTAAGGGGTAGGGAACCACTCGTGATAAACATTATCTAGAGAAATGTTATTGTGCAAGATTTGTACCAAGTTACACTCTTCCTTATACTTAGATTTGAAGAATAACATTTTAAAGTTGAAGCATGATAAAATAGGCCATGAAGACAAAGTTGAAGCACTATAATTTTTAATGTCTTTTTCTTTTTCCAAAAATTCAATGAATCCAATTAAAGGAAACCCAATCAAAAGAAAAGCCTTAAAAGTACTATTATCAAGCAATTTGTTCAGTGGAATAATAAGCATTACCCTTTTTCTTCAAGTTTTGGTTGTTGATTTTGTTGGCAAAATTGCATAAACCACTCCCTTGGATTGTAACACATGGATTCTCTGTGTTGTAATAGGTTTTATAGGTTTGAATTTAGTGGCCATTGAAAAACTCATTATTTTACCTTTAACGCATTTCTTAGATTACTTTAGTGGACCAAAATCTTCTTCTGAACACAGGTCAATTTGCTGCAGAAGAGAAGAAGATAATAGAGAGAAAATTCATCATATTGAAATAATATGAGATCACTTCATTCATAAATTTTGCATGGATTTTACATCAGTTATGGTCATATATTATAGGAATTTTAGTCAGTTTTATCTTACTATTCATTTGAGGTCATTCTGTGAATATTAGTCTTGGTTTCATGATTAATATGGTCTAGAGGGGTTTATTCATCATAATTAAAACTGTAATGTCATGAAGAATCGACGTTAAAGGGGCAATCATAAGGGGTCAAGTTAAATACGTATAGCTGTCAATTAGCATCAAGTAATCATGAGAAATATTGTGCTACCATGCTTTGTCATGTTGGGCACAAAATTATAGGTGTCTTGAGTTATTTTATGTGTAAAATTATGTTTGGTCTTGAGATCAACAAGGGTACAACTGTCAGGAGTACAAGTGTTGCATTTTGGTCTTTCAAGTTCAAAACCGTAATCATTGCCAGCCACCATGTGATGTTATTTACATGGTTTATTTCATAAAAGATCTCCCAACTCTCCATTTCTTCCATCAAAAGCTCAGTGTGTGGTCATTCTTATTCGTTGCACAAGAGAGGTCGGGGAAGCGCTGTGCTTTTGTGGTCAAGAATAATTTTGAATGATGGAGTACTTTGGATGGAGTATAAGTTTTCAGATAGGTTTACAATGTTGTTTGAGTCATTTTCTACTTGCCTAGTGGTTTCAAAAGTTTAGAGGATGACCGGAAGCATAAAATATTTGAGGTTTTGTGCTTTTACCAAGGAAACACATTTTAATGAAGAAATCATGGTTTTTGGCATTTGGTCCTTGAATGAATACATGTAAGAGGCTTTTTGTGAACATTTAAATAAACTCCAAGTCATTTTTATCTGTCAGGATATCATTGTTGGGTCATGTCATGTTGATGGAGGTGTGTTGCTTAACTACATCACATTTCTGCTGCAAGAAGAGGGTTTGGGGTTTGAAGCTTTACATTTGAACTAGGAAAATTCTCATAGATTTAAAATGTTTAATGGGTAATTCCAAGCCATCCCACTACCCTCAGTATGTCAGATGATGGCTGAAGATAGTATAAGCTTGGAGAAATGTGCTTCTGCGCTACGCTTTTACATAGTCATCGTATTTTAACCATATATCTTAAACCTTGTAATTTTTTTCCACAAAAAAATTAGGGGAATGTATGGGGGAAACATGCACACAAAAATTAATTTCAGGTCAAAACACTTCACAGTTTCTGAGAAATGGGTCATCGTCATCAACAACCATTTTTGGATTTTCTCAAAATCCACGAGTCAGATTTGGCTCAAACTATTTTTGCATAAGGTTTATGATGATATTAACTTGATTTCAAAAAATAAGCTCAGTCTGGCTTACCATTTAGGATATATTTAAAAAATAACATTCATTGCAATTTTGGTGTTGCGTTTTTACCTACAGACGAAATGTCAAAGTTCAAGGCTTTTTATGGCAAAGGAAATATTCCAAATTGGAAAGTATCCATATGTAGGATTGTTTACATGTACTGGAGTCATTATTCAACTCATTAATAAACCAAATCCATCAGAACAATCTAGTGTTGTGCTTTCATGCTGTTTTTTTGCATTTCTTGGTAGTTGCACGATGCCAGGTGTTGTGTTTCAAGACAAACTTGCTGCGTAAACCATAAATGAGTTTGAGACCACCCAGATCAGTAGCGCTAACCTTTTTTGAGTGCCAACACAACTTTTAGTTTACGGATGTGAAGATCAATATGCTTCCCACCTATTTAGCAAGGTGATTGGATCAATATCTTAGTCAACGATTACATCCTAGTTAGGATATTAGTCATAATTCAAAAATCTAATTTTATATTGCAATTGATATCTAATGGAATTCGGTCCCTTGAGAAAAGGAGTTTTTTATAGTATATATTTTACTAAATTTCATAAGCAAAGGGTTGGGGAAGAAACTTTGTTGTTATATAGATTTCAATTGAATTTCTAATGAACGAATGAAGGAAGAAGACTCCATGTTATAAGAATTCAATTGTCATAATTTATGGTGATGTGATATGTTGTCATTGTTCTTTCTTGTTTAATTTCCACATTCTAATGTTAAGTATTCATTTCAAATTAAGTATAAATGAATTGCAAAATTCATTTTGAGTTCTATGTCTTGGCTTATTGAACATTTTTATGTTTACTCTTTATTTGTAAATCTAAAAATCACCCTCTAAGAGGTTCTTTTGGTGTCATCAGATTCATTTCTCTTATTACCACCCTTATACAATGAACTTGATTGAAAAAGAACCATAAAACTACTTGTCTTTCCATTGTTTCATAGAGCCTTCATTATCCCATTTATTCACTAGGATCATTAGATTAGGGTGACTCCATGCCCAATGGATTCTTCCTCACACCAGTGATCAAATACTTAAAAGAATGATTCCTTTATGTTAGTAATAACTATCCTAAGAACATAACATCCATCCAGCTAGTTGACAAAGAAGACCTAAGTGAAAGAGCCTTCTCCGTGGCTAGAAGGGAGAGATTCTAGCCTAATGGTGGTTTGTGGTTACCTCTAAATTTATCCCCTCAACTTAGGGAAATTATATAGTGCTAACAAAACCACCCTTAAATAATAAATTCCACGACGGCTAAGGACCAAATGAGGCAGATGGATCTCATAAAACTTTTATAAATTTTGATTATAGCTTCTAGATATTTGTTGGAGATGCCAACGCTTCTGTTATAAATGAAATTACATAAGTTCTCTTGATCAAAAAGTAGAAGCCTATTTTGGGGATAATTTGGCTTCAAATGTATTTTACTAAAATTATATATTGGATAACCTGGTATATCATGTAAGTGATAAATTAGTATTGGACCAGTCTTATCACAGGTCTCCATTCTACCCAAAAAAAAAAAAGTCCTTAAAAATATGTTACTTACCACTTTCTATTAAACTATTACATGATATTATTTATTCTATAGAAATGTCAATTTATTTTATTGAATGCTATAGAAAGGTTTCATACTCGACATGAGTTTCTCATGTTTCTTTATATGCTCCCCTTATGCATATATATAAACTTTTGTTTCCTTTCTATAACCCTAGACCACTTCACTACTCTTGCAATAATTTACTACATTATAAGGATTCTCACATACTTCCAAAGCTTGGTAAAATCATGCGGGTGTATATCTCTACCCATATATGGTTTAAGATGAACATTTTTAATCCCATGTGCTCTTGGATATGTAATGAAACTTATTAGTATTTATCGTCTGACCCGACTGTGTAAAATTATCTATCAAACCCTTTCATGGTATGGTTAATTAACCTATGATGTGCTCCAAATGTATCATCTGGACATGGTATTTGATTAGAGGTTTGGTACCCTTGGGAACTGCACACAAAATCCTATCATGCCACACGTTCACCGCCATGCCCTAGTCACATGAGACTGAGGTTGGTTTTCAGTTAGACTTTGGTTAGATGGTTTAGATTTTCCGAGATAATCGAACAGTTGTGATTTTTTTACCAACGCTAACCCTACACTATCCTTTTCTTTCCTCCTCATTCTCTCTTCTTCCTCTTGCTTCCTAGTCTCTAGTTAACTTGGAGAATTTTTTCCAACAAATGCCTTGGATGAGCGACCGTGTCACTAAGGAGGAGTGATATTGATTTCATTTCACAGGGGTGATATTTGTCATTGGTGTTGTGATACTATAATATGAAATTCCACCTGGTTTATTTCCTACGCACTCATTGTGATCTCTCCTCACCACGAACACCCTTTCTTAGCCAGTAGTAAGGCCTAGTCTCTGGCTGTAACTTATAATTTATTTATTTCTGCATTCTTTTTTGCTATACTCATGCACCCTATTAATTGGTACTCAACAGGCTAACTCCTTAGGTCTTTGCTTTCTTTTTCTTATTTTTTTTACAGGTTTTCCTCACCGGTTTCTTTCTCAAGTAACCACCTTTTGTTTTATTTGAATTCTATGTAACTCACTCATGTTGTGAATGTATAAAGGAGAGTTCACCAGATTTTATTACTCTTCATACACTTTTTTTTTAATCTCTGTTCATAATGTGCATGGATTTTCCCTCAGCAAGGTATTTGATTCGAGCCTCCTCAAGGACGTTGATGTTTGTTGTGCAAGGGCTCTATAGGTAAAATATGGCTTTAATCCCCTCTAAAATTCCTACTACTAAATTTTCATTCTACAAGAAGACAGAGTGGAACTCTATTTCGCTATTGAGCTTTTGACATATGGAAAATACCTGAAGCATCTAGGTGGTCATGTGAAATTAGCTTGATTTTCATGAGCTAATTTGACGTAAGGCTTACTTTTGTACCTTCTCTATCAACCATTTTATTTGTCTCAATTCAATACTGTTGTTCATAGCCATGTATTCTAATGTGGATATCTATACATGTCTTTTGTTTTCCATTTCAACCACTAGGGAGGTCATCCAGAATTCCTTCTCGCATGTAATTAGTTTTCTTTTCTGATTTATTCGCTGAGTTATAGGTTATGAATATGTTTTTTCTAATTATTAAATTTTACCGTTTTACTGAAATTTCAATTGGGGTTATGTGGAAGGTGCCAGCGATAGGTATGGAGGTAAGCTCCATCTACCAGCGCATTCTGCCGAGCTATCACTAAAATTTCCTAATACCCATCGTTTATGTTCCATGTCGATGTTGCATCTGAATTCCAGATTTGTTCGTTCTCCCCATCCTAGTGATGGGTTTTATGGGGTGGAGAACCCCTTTTACATAATCTTCCCTTAAGGGCTTAGGATAATAAATTCACTTCTAAGTTATTTAGGGTTTATATTTGTTGTAATCCTTGGGGATTTCTGTATAGTTAGGGATTTAGCTATAAATTGGGTATTTCTAGTTATACCTTCTTTTAGTTGTTGTTTGCAAGTATAAATGTAACCTTCATTGAATGAATTACGATATAGATCACAACAATTGAATCAATAGAATTCTGCATACTTCTTATCAGTGGTATGAGAGCCTGGATCAAACTACATTGAACCAAAACACCTAGATCTTGCATTGTTATAAACCAAGGAAGAAGATGTGCTTGCTGACCTAAATATTTAACTATCAACAACATTGGTAGAGGCATGACCTAGTAGTGTGCGCAGCAACATTGGTGGAGTCAGCAGCGTTGGTAGAGGTGTGCTTGGTGGAGACTCTGCTCTGGATATTTTTAATATACAACCCTTGGGTTGTTATGAGATTTTTTTCTTCTGTAAGTCAATACAGAAAATAATTTTTTTTTAAAGGAAATTTATGCTGTAATGATTGAAATAGATTTTTTGAAAAGAATTTTTTTCCTATAATCATAATAATTTTTTTTAAGAATTCTGTTATTATCTGAAAAAATATGAACTCTTTGGTATCTTTAATTGGGATTGTTTTTTTACGGAAAGGAAAATTACCAAGAATGGTTAAGGAAGGTTAAAAATAAACTTATTTTTAATGATTTGTGGGATGGAATCTGTGAAGGAAAGGAATGGAATTCACCAAATTAGTCTGATGAGGAGAAACAATTAGCAATCTGGCAAAGTAAGGATAACAAGGCCTATGCCTTAATTTTCACTTCAGTCTCAGAAGAGGTAAGCAGATACATTGCTCAGAATAAAATAGCATATGATGCCGTAAGAAAACTAAAAGAGCTTTCTAATTCACATTCTGAATTGGAAATAATTCAATTATTGTTGAAGTTATTTAATTTGGAAATGAAAGATAATGATCCTCTAAAAATTTCTTCTGAAACTAAAGCCATCAAGCATGAAATTGAATCTACTGGAGTTAAAGTTGATCTATAACTCATTGCCCTTATAAAATCTCTTTACCCTAGTTATTCACACTACTTGGAATCTCTCCAATCTAGTGGGCAGTTAAAATATTTAGATTTGGATAAATTAGTAGGGAAAATTGCAGAAAGAGAGAAGGCTTTTAGCAAGAAAGAAACATCACGTAATTCTACTACTGAAACCCTATGTCTTGCTCAAAAAGACCAAAAACATCAAGAAGAATTTGAAAGAAATACTAAGGGTAATAGAGGTCACAGTAGGAAGAATTATAGAGGCAGGGGGGGTAGAAATATTCAGGGTGATAGACATTAGAGTGATAAACAAAAATTTTTTCCTGATAAAACAACTGTAAAATGCTTTAGATGTGGTAAAATTAGACATACAGTTGAAAATTGTAGAATTCCCTGGGAGAAAATTAATGAAGGAAAAGAAAAAAAATTGAGAAGAAAGATCATCTAATTCTAGAAAAAAGACAGTCTTCTGAGAATGCACATTATGTTGTCGCTCATCGTAATTTTCATATAGAAGATATATTTAGTACCTCCTTTTCTACATGGCATGACAGTTGGATTTTATACATAGGTGCCACTTGGAATATGACATTTAGAAGAGATTTTTTTGAACAATTAAGTGATAATATTGATGGAGTAGTGTATTTTGCTGATAAGTCTCAAATCAAACCATCGGGGATTGGTTCTATTCAGTTAAAAATTCCTAGAGTTTATAATTATACTTTGAATGATGTTCTTTACATTCCTCAGTTCCAAATAATTTTATTATCTCTTGTACAAATAAGACAACAGGGACATTCCATCCACATAATTGATTATAAAGTGGAAATTTGAAGAGAGGCCAACAATAAAATTGTAACGAGTGGTGTAGTGTTGGGTCCCTAAAATACTAGTGATTACCCCATTACTATTGTAGTTGTACCCCTTATTAATATTTTTGTGCCCCTATTGTCCCCATATTGTTATTATTGTGCCCCATAGAATCCCTCTATTGTTATTTTTATGGCTTTATATTATTATTGTTAGGTCGGCTGGGTTATATTGTGACTCCTTAGACTCCTATATATAGGAAGGAGGTTTTGTCATTTGAATCATCCAAGAATTGTTCATTTATGTAATGTAAAGGAGGTTTCCCCTTCAAAGAGGCTAAATTTTAAGGCGTTGATCTATCTTTTCTATCTTTTTCTTGAGCTGGTTTCATAACATTTGGTATCAGAGCTTTGGATTGTAGGGTTTCGCTACTCTAGACAGGTCATCGTGGAATTTTCACTATAACTTTTGTTTTGTGACATCTCAGAAGATAAAAAAAAAAAAAAAACCATTTGAGAAGACATCATGTTGAATCTTGGGTCCAAATTTCAAAGCATTTCACGCTATATTTGTGGAGATATGATTTGAGGAAGTTGGTCTTTTTGTAGACTCTTGAATTACATTCCAAATAGGTGACCTGGGGAAAATCGTCATAACTTCCCCTCTGAGCATCAGATTGAAATTTCATAAGAAGGTATAGAAAGAGGATAGACAGTAGTTTCTTGTATATATTTTTCAGAGCCAAAGGTCGAAACAGTGACTCGTAGCACGTCGTACAAGTTTGCTCTACTGAACTAGTCTATAATCAGGTCATTGTAGGAGATTTCGCATAACTCTTCCATGGAGAATCCAATTTGGATCAAACTAGTGGCATTGGAAAGAGGACACAGAGGACTACTGCAAATCGCAATTTCAAAACTGGATGATTCGAAAGTACAAAGATACATCAAAGGAAATATCAAGCTCCTAGCAAGTGAAAAAAAGTGTGTAAAGTTTTTTAAATTTTTGCTTAAGCTTGGTTTGAAAATTTATTTTGAAGGAATTCAAAGGGCATAGTAGAGAATTATTATCAGTAACTGATGCCCTGAGGAAAGAAAATGCAAACACCTAGTAAGCAACCTGAAAGCTCTAGCATGACTCATGAAGAAGAGGAAGAAATGCTACATGATATATCAAAATTACAAGACCAGGTGCAACAAATGTCAGTCTCACAAAAGCTAATAGAAGCTAAGATAAAGGGCGTGAAAGCTAAGATGGACAATTTGAAGATAGATTTGAAGACAAATTCGAAGAGAGACATGGAATATTTGAAGACAGATTTGACAAATTTTCTACAAGAAATACTTACTAATGGTGAAAAGGTAGTAAAGGAAACTCATGATGCGAACAAAAGAAATGTTAATCATGATTTCATAGACTCTAATGTGCGATCGAAGACCCACCATATTCCCAAAATCGAGATATTATAGATGGATCAATTTTTCGATCTCAATAATGTGCAAAACACACAAAAGGTACATATTGCAACTCTATATTTGGAACCAAATCTGTTTGTATGGTATCAATGGCTTTGCTCTCGTAAACAAATTATCACTTGGGCAATTTTTACAGAAGAATTGACATCACATTATGAGGATACAAAAAGCAACACTTTTTTTAGCCAATTGATAAGTCTCAAACAAAAGGGTTCAATAATGGAGCACATTGAGGAGTTCCAAAAATTGAACATAAGGGTAAAAAAAATTCCAGAGGAGCATAGGATTTATATGTTCATAGGGACTTTAAAGGATAATATCCAACATGATGTTTGCCTTTAGGAACCTAATTCATTAGAGAAGGCATTTAGGTTAGCAAGAAAAATGGAAAGCAAAATTATGGCAGCCAGAAAACATACCACTCACAACTATAAAGATGGAAGTGTTGTTGCCCCTAGTCTTCGCAACCTATAAGGTTGACACCACAAAAATTGGAAGAAAAAAGAGCAAAAGGGCTTTGTTACAGTTGTGATAGAAAATACACTAAAGGTCATAAGTGTGCTGAGAAGAAATTATTCTATATAGATTATGTAGAGGAAGAAGAAAAGGAGCAAGAAAGATCAAAAGAAGAGGATATACTCCAGGAACAAAGCCTAGATGAAGAAGAAATAAATCCGACCATATCTTGTAATGCATTGGCAGGAATTACCTCTCCTAAAACCATCAAGATAGAAGGACAAATCAAGAAGAAAACAGTAATAGTGTTGATTGATTGAGGAAGTACCCACAATTTTATTCATTGTAAGGTAGCAAAAGAATTGAATTGCCTCTTATATACAACACCAGAGTGTCAAGTGATGGTTGCAAATGGAGGAACAATAAATTGCTCTGGAAAGTGCCATAATATCAAGCTATCCATGGGAGAATATGTATTGACTAGCCCAATGCTTTCCATTCCAATGGGAGGTGCCAATGATGTACTAGGAGTCCAATGGCTACAATCCTTGGGTACAATAGCTTTTAATTTTCAAGAACTTTTCATGAAATATTTTGTGGAAGGAAAGGAAGTTGAATTAAGGGGCATTGCAAGGAAAATAGGAAAGATAATCAGCTCTAACGGTATGATAAATCTTCTAAAAAAGAACAAAGAGGTGTAATTGCACAATTATGTTCGCTAGATGTTTCCACATTGGAATCATCTATTTCTCCAGATCTCCAAAAAGTCTTGGACAATCATTCCAAGGTATTTGAGACTCCCAAAGGTCTCCAATCTATTCGTGATCATGATCATGCTATTCATCTGATTCCAGGAAGTGTTCCTCCAAACATCAGGACGTATAGATATCCCTATGCCCAAAAGAGTGAAATTTAACGTATGGTTGCATGCTAGAGGCTGGTATAATTCAACCGAGTCAAAGTTCTTTCTCTGCTCTAGTGGTATTGGTGCAAAAGGATGGATCATGGTGCATGTGTCCGGATTATACGGAGCTCAACAAGCTCACTATTAAAGATAAGTTTCCCATTCTTGTCATTGATGAATTACTGGATGAATTGCATGGATCAATTTACTTCACCAAGTTGGATCTTTGTTTAGGATATCATCAAATCAGAATGAAGACTGAACACATTCTGAAAATAGCATTTAGAACTCATGAGGGTCATTATTAATTTTTGGTCATGCCTTTTGGTCTTACCAATGCACCTTCAACATTCCAAGGTTTGATGAATTTAATTTTAAAACCATTCCTTAGAAAAATTTTGTTAGTATTTTTTGATAATATACTAATCTACAACAAGTCGTGGAAGGATCATGTTGAACATGTTGATAGGGTGCTACAACTATTGGAGGAGAGACAATTATATGCAAAAAGATCCAAATGTTTCTTTGGAGTGTAAGAGGTGGAATATTTGGGTCATATTGTATCTCATGAAGGAGTTAAGGTAGACCCTAGCAAAATTAAAGCCATTAAGGAATGGAAATCCCCACATCCATAAAGCATCTATGATGATTTCTCGGGTTGACAGGGTATCATCGCAAGTTTGTTAAGAATTATGGGAGAATAGCAGCACCTATAACAAAATTATTGAAGAAAGATGCATTTTCATGGACTCCAGAAGCAACAAAGACCTTTGAACATCTTAAAGAGGAACTGTGCCAAGCATCGGTCTTAGCTACACCGGACTTCACAAAAACCTTTATTGTGGAATTTAATTCTTCAGGAAATGGAATTGGTGCTATTTTAATGCAAGATGAAAGACCCATTGCTTTTGAAAGTCATCCAATCAAGGGAAGGTTTTTACACAAAGCTATTTATGAGAAGGAAATGTTGGCAATACTCCATGCACTTAATAAATGGCGACCCTATCTAATGGGAAGACACTTCAAGGTAAAAACGGATAATGATAGCCTTAAATAATTTTT
Organism: Pinus tabuliformis; assembly: GCA_031772625.1. NCBI lineage: Eukaryota > Viridiplantae > Streptophyta > Pinopsida > Pinales > Pinaceae > Pinus > Pinus tabuliformis. The sequence continues at coordinate 199,469,517 of CM062804.1, read as the reverse complement.
AGAACAAACATTATCCTCTGAAGAGCAACAAAAGTGGGTGACAAAGATGTTGGGTTATGACTTTGAAATCATCTACAAAAAAGGGAAGAAAAATGTGGTGGCAGATGCACTCTCAAGAAAGGATGAGGATGTGGAAGCATTGTTGTGCACCATTTCTATTATTCATCCAGATTGGATAAATGAAGCAAGGGAGGAATGGAAGAATGATGAAGAAGTGTGGGCACTTATTCGAAAGTTACAACAAGATTCCAGTACGTCTAATACATTTAGCTGGAAAAATTATTCGTTATGGTACAAATATCGCTTATACCTCTGTAAGAATTCCTAGCTAAACCAAAATATTCTTATGGAATTGCACACTTCTCCTTTAGGAGGGCACTCAGGATTTTTAAAAACTTACCACGGGGTTAAGAAGGAATTTTTTTGGGATGCCCTTAAATCAGATATTCAAAAGTTTGTCGTGGAATGTTTGGTTTGCCAACAAAATAAAGTTGAAACAATTAAGATACCAAGTCTATTACAACCATTATCCATTCCAAGCCAACATTGGGAGGAGGTTTGAATGGATTTTATCACAGGTTTACCCAAGTCTGAGGGAAATAGTGTCATCATGGTGGTAGTTGATAGACTTACCAAGTATGCACACTTTTGTGCATTATCACATCCATTTAAAGCCAATATAGTTTCTAGAGCATTTATGGAAACAATTCAAAAGCTACATGGAAACCCAAAGATTATTGTATGTGACAGAGATCCCATTTTCACTGGAAATTTTTGGACAGAATTATTTTCTTGTCTTGGTACTCAGTTAGCTCATAGCTCATCTTATCATCCTCAATCTGATGGGAAAACTGAGATAGTAAACAAATGTTTGGAAGGATATATCCGTTGCTTTGTATCTGATAAATGGACACAATGGGTCAAATGGTTTCCTCTGGCTGAATGGTGGTATAACACTTCCTTCCATACAACAACAAAAACGACCCCATTTATGGCACTTTATGGGTATCAGCCACCATCCATCATGATGAGCCCCAAATTTGGTAACATTTTGGGTTCATTTGGCCTAACTACCCTTGCTCAATCCTTCATTTTTCATAACTTATGCATCATTTTTTAGTATGTTTATGTCATTTGTATGAATAAGGGTAGTCACTATTCCTAGGTGGCTAACACGTGCTCATTTCAGGGTTTTTTGACACATGTTGGAGCAAAACCGAGCAGACAAGGGCTAGGAGATAGCCAAGCTGGGGTTGAGGATTCGTAGGGGGGTTGTCCACGGCATTAAATAGCCTTCCTCGGGATCTTCACCCCCAACTCCGAGCTCCAAAAGCCACCAAAACCGGATCTAGAAGGCAGCCAAACAGATTTTGTGGAAGCAGTTGTTCACTCCCAGTTTGGTCAGCCAAGTCCCATAGATTTAGGAGGCCAGCTTGGGCCTCGTGATGTATAAATGATAAGGCTTCAGCCCTCGAAAAGGACTTTTGGAAAAACTTTTTCACATTCTGCACTACGAGCTGCCAGCTCTGTTTTGTTCTTTTGTAGCCATTATTGGCATAACTCTTGACTTATGATTATTATTTTTTAATGAGAAGCAGTCAGATTTGATCTCAGCTCTGAGTTTCTAGAGGAGCCATAGCTCTCGGGGTTGGGCCCAACATGAGAGCCTAGGGCCTCCTTCTTTGTATTGATATCTTTCCTTTCAGCATTATGATTTTCTTTGTATGCATTTGAAACGCAGTTTGTTGAGTTAGATTTCGTTGTGTGGTTAAGTAGGTCATTGTTGAAGAATAGATTTGTTTCAGATGTCTAGAATAGAGTAATAAGATAAGAAGTGATAAAAGCTCCAGAAAAGGGTTGCCTGCACTCTCATTTTCACCTCTTCCTAGGGGTTGGAATTGCAGACAGTGCTGCCCAACAAAAACACTAGTTTGCTTACCCATGCAATCTTCGGTGAAGTGTTTTCATTTGTAGGAGTTATTCATGCATTTAGACCTCTTGGAATGTTTCTTTGCTTCAGTACTGTACGTGGTTCTCTTTAGAAATAACGTTGCTATTCATTGGTTTCATTAACAGTTAGGATAGATTAGTTAATATTTTGATTATGTGCAGGACGTGGTTGATTTGGCTAAGTTTACACTGTGCGGTGCATCTCCATCACTCTCTCATCCATCTCAGCTTCGTCTAGGCCAACTGCTCATCTCCAAGTTAGATCCCTTGTCTCACAACTACTCTTTTGCCCACGTCACCCTACCATCTTGGCCTTCCATTTCCTCTGCCCTCTTTAAGACAAGCTAGCTTTCCACACCCTCTCATCACTTCATCTCTCTGTCACTAAGTCATTACAAACCCCTATCCTACCTCCCTATCCATTCATGCATCCCCTTTCACTCACCCATCATCCAAAATCCAATTGTAGAACATCCTGTAGAAACTTCTGAACATCCTGTAGAAATTCTGAAACATCCCGTAGAACCCCTGCAGACTTCCTGTAGAAGCTCATAAATGAGGTTTCTTGATATCCAAACTTTGTGAAACTCTCTGGAAGGGTGTTAGGGACTCCTTAGACCCTCTCTGAACCTTCCCAACCTCTTCCAAGCATTTCTCCTCCTTGACCCACCTCTGCACAGTAAAAAGCCAGTTAAAAGCACAAGCATGTTAATTCTAATAACTTATTCAAAAATACAAAAAGAGGTTTCTTCAGGTAGAGGTAGTCTAGACACATGTATCTTCCCTTCATAGAAAGTAATGGCATCTCTCTGTAGTTTTCATTCTCCTCTTTGCATCAGTAGGACTAGCTGGTAGAATTAAGGTTTGCTAGGGTTTGTGGTTCTTTTTGGCTTTCAGTTTCTTTCCGCAAGTAGATTAGCTTCCTTTGAGTTAGCTTTCATCCATCAATTAAAAAGCTTCTTCTAAGAGCTCATAGAAGTTGGCTTGAGCCCCTAGCGGACTTGTGCCAGCTGACCAAGTGACAGCTGCGGCAAGTGCTAGTACTTGTGCATACAGCACCATCGCTTCCAAGTTTGTTACGAACTACCGAGTTGATAAAATTAAAGAAGGGAGTCCCAGGAGTTGTAGCATTATTGCTACAATACTGGAGCCCACCATCGTTTTGGCGCCGTTGCCGGGGAGGCGTCAGAGTATTGGTGATTGTTGATTTTCTTCTATTTTCCTACTCTCGCCTTCTGCTAAGTAGTTTATTTCATTTCCATTCTGCAATTTCCTTTCCGCAAAAGTATCGTAGACATTTCCTGCTTTCATAGATTAGCATTTCAATTCCGCAATTTCATTTCTGCAAGCGTAGATTAGCATTTCAATTCTGCAAGCGTAGCCTAGCATTTCATTCCTGCAATTTCAGTTGAGCAAAATAGATTAGTTCTTTCATGCTTTCATTTCAATTCCGCATTTCCATTTCAGCAAGATAGTTAGTTGCAGTTCAATCTATTTTAGTTTTGTAGGTACCAGAAAAAAAGAACAAAAGCAATCAAAAGTCTTTCCATTTCATGCCTCGTAGAAATCGAGATAAAACAGACAAATTCTTACCCAACACCCCCACCACTTCACTGAGTCACCCTTCTCTCTTCTTTGGTGACAGTGATCCAGAAGAACCTATAGGCGAGCCTCCTGAGATATACGAAGATCGTATAACAGAAGAAGAGTTAGAGAACACTCCATCTGAAGCCATGGCTGACAATAGAAGAGAAGATGAGAGAATAGAAGGTGCCTTTCCCATCCGAGAGACCAATGGAGACATGAAAATGAAAAACATAAGCCCCTCTTCTTTACCTCACTTCCATGGACTGACTACTGAAGACCCCGATACCTTCCTGTTTGAGTTTGCTGTCTTTTGTCGAACCTATGACTATACCGAAGATGAGCAAAAACTAAAACTCTTCCCCTCTACCCTTAAGGATGCATCATTACGCTGGTTCATGGGCTTACCTGCGAACAGTATCACCACTTGGGCTCAGATGCAGCAAGCTTTCAATAGCAAATACCGGGACTACTGTAGGTCCAAGGAAGCCAAGGGAGAAATCTTTCGGATGACCATGGGGAATGATGAGTCTTTAGAAGATTACGAGGAAAGGTTTCAACTTAGCTATAAATGGGCCAGGTGCACACTTGACCCTGAATCTTTCAAGTTGGTCCTGCTCCGAGGAGTCCCTGAAGACCTTCTAGATACCCTTCACATGCTAGCTAGAGGAGATATTTACCAACTACCTTATGAGGATATTAAGACTGTGTTTAGGAACCACTCTAGGGCAACCCGGAAGAGAGGTAGAGGAAACCCCCTCTCAGCTAGTATTCCTTTCTCCAAACATGAGTTTGCAAATCAGTTAGAGGACCTCAAGAGTGAGGTGAGATATACCATTGCCATGCAACTTGATACATTCAGAATCCAACAGAAGAAAGAGGAAGCTGAGAGGGCTTTGGCTATCTTCTGCCCTAGGTGTACAAGGAAGCACCCTAAGAACGAGTGCCCATTACATTCGGTAGAGGTATGTTTCATTTGTGATGAGGATCACCCCACAAACCAATGCCCAACCTTACCTGGGCTTAAAGCCATGTACCAAGGAATGGAGGCGCCCACTGAACCTCTCTATTTCCTCAACCAGAGGAGGCCACATGGACCGAGACCTTACCAGCAAGGGATGCAAGGGACATCCCAAGCTTATTATAGCCCCAACCAATCTGCTTCTATGCCTTCCTGGGGTCCCCCTGCTCATCCTTCCTGGTCTGTACCTCCCCCATGGTCTTACCCACCTCAGTACCATACTCAGCCCACTACCCATTCATTTCACTCACATGCCCAGCCACAGCCTCAGTGGAATGCACCTCAACCGGGGTAGAGGCCCCAGTACAATACTCCTCCCGCCATTTTGCCTCCACCACCAGCTCAACCACAACCATTACCTCCTGCTCCTCCAATACAACCCCAAATGCCTGCTCAACCGAACCCCAATCCCAACAACTGACAGGCCCAGCAAGTATATACCGGGGAAACAACATGCCCTACCTATGCTGTGGAGATCCAGGAGATCAACCTGCGATCTGGGAAGACTCTTCTGGATCGCCAACCTCCTCCCCCAGAGGACGAGGAAGATAAACAGGAAAGTGAACCAAAAGCCATTCCACCCTTTCCTGAGAGACTAACAGCAACCACACAACCCAACCCAGAGGAGGATGAGCTTCTGGGAGAACTCAAATAGTTGTGTGTGAGAATACCACTTCTCCAAGCCATCAAAGATGTACCGATTTACAGCAAACTAGTTAAGGAAAAATGTTTCAGACACCCAGGCAGGCGAAAAAGAGATGCCTCAACCATCAACGTCATAGGACAACTGTCTGATCTTATGTTGGGGCAAGTAATCTGCCGAAAGTATTTGGATCCTAGGAGTCCTGTAGTTGATGTCCACATCAATGGCACCATCATACCCCACACTTTGATCGATCTAGGGGCTGCCATTAATGTGATGACCAGAGATACCATGCTCAAACTCAACCTTTAGGGTTCCTTAAGAAAGACCTCGATAGTCCTGCAGCTATCAGATCGCTCCACCGTGACTCCCGAAGGGATTGTAGAGGATGTCTTGGTCTCTGTTGACTCTTGGGAGTACCCTGCAGACTTCTTGGTTCTTCAACCAAAGGCAAAGCTTACTGGATACCCCCTTATTTTGGGAAGGCCTTGGTTAGCCACTGCAGATGCTTACATAAGCTGCCGTGCAGGAAACATGACCATAACAAATGGTCCTATGTCCAAGCAGCTAGTCCTATATCCTCCTGCCCAACCTCTATTAGAGCATGACTTACCACTTTGGTTGGAAGAAGGAGAAGAGGATGAGGTGTACTATGCACCCTTGTGCACCTTAGAAACCACCAGGGGAGGTCCTCAAACCGAGGATGATTTGATTGAGACCTTGATTCAAAATCCACCTCCCAGTGCATTGTCCTTAGAGAAATTGGTGGAGGATACCCAAGCCAACACCTTAGTGGACCTTTGTGTGACCAATCCAACCACTCCCAGAGTCAAAAATGTGGAGTTTGGCCCCGAGAGAATGTTAAAGATCAGCTCCTCCTTATCTCCTTCCCAGGAAAAGGAGCTGTGTAGTCTGTTGGCCAGTCATCTAGATGCTTTTGCTTGGAGCTATAAGGAGATGAAAGGAGTCCATCCTTCGGTTTGTACCCATCACATCTACATCAAAGAAGATTGTAAACCGGTCAGGCAACCCAAAAGGAGAATGAATCCAGCCCTTAAGGACATTGTCAAGGAAGAATTGCAAAAACTATTGGATGCAGGATTCATTTACCCCATCTCGGATAGCGAGTGGGTGTCTCCTCTAGTGTTGGTTCCCAAGAAAAATAGGAAGTGGAGAATTTGTGTGGACTACCGAGAACTGAACAAAGCCACCAAGAAAGACCACTTTCCTCTACCCTTCATAGATCAAGTGTTGGATGGACTGGCGGGAAAGAAGTTTTTCTCTTTCCTAGATGGGTTTAGAGGGTATAATCAGATCCAAATTAGCCCGGAAGACCAAAATAATACCACCTTCACTTGTCCTTGGGGTACCTTTGCTTACCGAGTTCTTCCCTTTGGACTATGCAACACTCCTGCCACCTTCCAGAGAGCCGTCTTGAGCATCTTTTCTGAGCTGGTCCATGACTTGGTGGAAATCTATATGGATGACTTCACTCCTTATGGGTCCAACTTCTAGGAAGCATTGTCCAATCTGGGAAAAGTCCTAACCAAGTGCATTGAGATGAACCTGTCCCTTAGTCCTGAAAAATGTGAGTTCTTGATGACTGAAGGGACCGTGCTAGGACATACCATTTCTCGCCAAGGGTTACAGGTGGATCCTAACAAAATTCCTCTCATCAAAAAGGTTCCACCTCCTCAGAAGGTAAGAGATGTTCGAAGTTTTTTAGGTTTAGCAGGGTATTATAGGAGATTCATTAAAGACTTCAGTAAGCTAGCCTCGCCATTGTTTGGCCTTTTAGCAAAAGATGTTGAGTTTAAATGGACTGACGATTGTCAGAAGGCTCTGAATGAATTAAAGGATAAGTTGGTGTCTGCCCCAATCTTGAGAGGTCCAAATTGGGCCCTACCTTTCCACATCCACACTGATGCCTCGAACAAAGCCATAGGGGCAGCCTTAGGACAAGTTGAACAAAAACTTCCATACACCATATAATTTGTCAGCAAAAACTTATCCAAGGCAGAACTGAATTATACTGTAACTGAGAAAGAATTCTTGGCCGTGGTCCATGCACTGAACAAGTTCCGACATTATATCACTGGCTATCAAACATTTGTACATATTGATCATGCTGCAATTAGATATTTAATGAATAAACCAGATGTGAATGCTCGTATTATTAGATGGTTACTTTTGTTGCAGCAGTTTGATTTGACTATCGTTGACAAACCAGGTAAAGAAAATGTTGTTGCTGACTTCTTATCTAGATTGGATTTACCTGCAGGTGAGGATGGAACAGTGCATGACCAGATGCCAGATGAACATCTGTTTGCTATCTCAGTACTCTCTCCATGGTTTGCTGATATAGCAAACTACCTTGTCTCAGCACAGTTCCCTTCGTACCTATCCTCAAGAGAGAAGAGCAGAATCGTAAGGAAGAGTGCCTCATTCACTTGGATCGGGGGCAACCTGTTCATGCTTGGCCCCGATCAGATCTTAAGGCGTTGTGTAAGGGAGGAGGAAGTCTTTGATATCCTCCTAACCTGTCATGACGGGCCTTATGGAGGACATTTTGCAGCGAAAATAACTGCCTTCAAAATCCTACAGGCAGGCTACTATTGGCCCACGCTTCATCAAGATGTCAGAAGATATATCAGCCAATGTGACCGATGCCAAAGGATGGGGAAACCGACTCCAAGGGACGAAATGCCTCTCCAACCTCAAGTGACTCTTGAGCCATTTGAGAAGTGGGGTATGGATTTTGTGGGTCCAATCAATCCTCCTTTAAGGCAAAGGTCTTACATCATTGTGTGCACAGACTACCTGACAAAGTGGGCAGAAACCAAGGCAATCAAAGAAGCGACAGAAGAAAAGGTGGCCGAGTTCTTAAGAGAAAACATCTTCTACAAATTTGGCTACCCAAGAGAGCTAGTCACCGATCAAGGAAGCCAGTTCACCTCCAACTTGATTAAAGACCTACTCGCTCATCACAAAATCAAGGATAGGACTTCCACCCCTATCATCCTCAAGCAAATGGGCAGGTGGAAGTCACCAATAGAGCATTGGAAGGGATCTTGACTAAGGTGGTGAGCAGCAGTAGAAAAGATTAGGCAGATCGCCTGGTTGAGGCCACTTGGGCTTACAATACCACTTGGAAGACCACAACTGGCTTCACACCTTATGAGCTGGTCTATGCGAAGAGAGCTTTGTTGTCAATTGAGTTCAAGTACAACACCTTGAGGATGGCAGCTCAACTAGACCTAGATCTCAGCCATGCCCAACAAGAAAGGTTATTGCAGCTGAATGGGCTGGATGAACACTGAATGCAGGCCCTTCTCCACTCAGAGGTGGTTCAACTTCAGAGGAAGGTATGGCATGACCGACACCTCAATGACAAGCAATTCCAGCTGGGAGATTGGGCACTGTTGTACGGTTCCAGACATAAGGATTTTAAGGGGAAGCTGAGAACAAGATGGCTGGGACCATATGTAGTGGAGAAGTGTAATGACAATGGGTCTGTTCTTGTTCGGACCATTGATGAGGAAGCCATCCCCATGCTCGTCAATGGGCATCGACTAAAGATCTACAGGAAACCTCTTTCGAGGCAAGAATTCATCAAAACTGTGGAAAAATCAGTGCTGGTCATAGAAAAGGGTTCTGCCTCTGTTTTGGGCATACCCTGAACATCAAAAAAAAAAAAAAAAAAAAAAAAAAGAAGAAGAAATAAAGATCCTTGGGTGAAAAACTTTCTGAGACTCCCAAGGCAGATGGTAGGGGTGAAAACCTCATTGAGGCGCCCCTGCTGTCTTTCTGAAAATTTTTGAATAAAAAAGACCCTTGGGTGAAAACCTCTCTTAGGCACTCAAGGCAGATGGTAAGGGCGAAAACCTCACTGAGGCACCCCTGTTGTCTTTCAAAAAAAAAATAATAATAAGAAAAAGAAGAAAGAAAAAACAAACAAAGAAATGGAAAACAGAAAAGAAGGAAGCAGAAACGGGAAAACAGGCTCAAGATTTGACAATTCATGCAGGTTGCAGGTATTCCATGCAGAAAAGGAGGTCTCTCAACTCAAGGACAAGGGTCCCTACTATGCTACCAGGTGACCTCACCAGCACTCCCTCCAGAAACACTCATCTCTTCCAAGGTCTGGGCATGATTTGATCACAGTTTAGCCTTCTACAGGAAGCTACAGGACTTTCTACAGGAAGTTCTGTATTTCTACAGGAAACTTCCTGTAGAATCTTTGGATGGCCCAGGACCTACTGTGTGGAAGAATTTGAAGCCCGAAGCCCAATAAGGAGGCATGCAACCAATGTTTTTCTCCATCACCCACTGCTGTCGCCTCCTTCTACCACCCCTGCTGCCATGCAATGGAAATACCTGCACAGTCAAATCAGAACGTTGGATTCTCAGAAGAAACAATTCTCAAATGGAATAAAGTATGTAGAGGCCCAATGCGCTACTTATCAAAGCAATCTGAGGGCCCTGCAATCATGATCGTGATTCCACTGTTTCGGCATGCACCCGAGGAGGAGAAACGGCTACAAGATATCCTACAGGAATCTTGTAGCAGTTGATCCGGCTAGAGCATACACCATGAAGGCACCTGCAACTTATAGAGCTGTCACATGCACCATCCGCAGCCAGGTAACCGGTCTCGTAACCAGCAGCTATCGGCAAGAAGGAACTCCCGTTCCTGTGCATGAAGCAGCAACAAGCGGATCCGTCACCCTCGTCCTGAAGCATGAAAATAACGTCGCGGCCGCACAAGTAAGTGCCTCACCCTTTTTTGTCAAATTACATGAACAATGATCTAAAATGTGTGTGAGTATGGAAATGAATGGGTTGAGCCAGTTGGGTAACCATTCAACTGGCCACCATGACCAGTCCGATGGTCTCGTCCAATTCGGAAAGCGTTGGTTGTGTCAAACAAGACAGGAAATGGACACATGGGAAGCGTCCAGTCGGGGAGAAGCGGTGATCTAATAGAAATGGCGGCGGTAGATATGCGGGGAATGATTCGATGGTCAGGCAGACTTACAGTGGGATGATAACAGGTGACGTTGTCCAACGGTCTGGCAGGGACAGCTCACCCCCGTGCCACGAGTTCCGCAGGGATTCAAATCCACCGGCTAGATCGCATATGGCACTCCACTCATTTATCCTCAACTGCTTTGCAGTCAAGTAAGCATCCGAAATTTCCTGAAGACTGTTACTCCGAGTTAAAACATCCAGTGGTTGCACAGAAGGCCCAGAACCACTGACGCGCTCTCCAGAACCCGTGCACGACTTCTACAGGAAGCTGCGCTACAGGAAGCTCACCTCTACGGAGGAAATTAATCTATTCACATCAAAGGTGGCAAGTTGGAATGAGGTAAGCCTGAACCTAGTCCTCCCATGCAATTAGTTCGAAGGGTGGCGAAGTCGACGTCCTAAAAAAGTAGAATTATAGTCTGCGCATGAATTTGCAAGCGTCGTCTTACTTCTGCATGAGAATTGTCGTCGTAGTGTATATGCGGGGTTTTCTATAGGAGTTGGGTCATAATTGAGCCACTGTCAAGGCTCACCTGTAGACAGTCGTGAATTCACAAACTGTGTGCTAGACAGAGGCATAATTCTGCGCTCTGTCTAAGGAAATCCCAAAGGTCCATCTTTTTATACGCGCCAGCCAGCTCCGGCTAACACAACAAGCTTTCACCATGCTGGGTGTGTTCATCAGGAAAGAACCGACAGACTCAAAGAAGCTACGGGAAAACCCTGAGGTGGTAGACCTGTTTTCTCATGCACGGTGGATGTCGTTCTGCGACAAGCTTCAAGGTTACGATGACGAGGTGGCAGAGGAATTCCTACGAGCTTTAAAGCCAAAATCAAAAACGCTGGCCGTTGTCAATTTCAGAGGTTTAAATCTCAGACTCACCCCACAGTTCATCAGCAGAGTCACTGATCTCCCGATGGGGGTACCGTGGGATAAGGAGGAGAGAAAACTAGGCCAGAAGGCTAAGAAGGAGTTCTTTCTGCCGGAGGAGCAATTCTCAAAGGACAAGAACGGAGTTCGAAGAGCCGGCCTACAGCCGCTCTGGAGTGATGTCAGCCTCCAAATTATGAAGTATATCACGTGCGAGGGGCGATTCAGCATCGTGTATGGATACCATTTCCGGCTACTCACAGAACTTAGGCACCAAATGGACCTACCCTCAGAAAACAAGTTGAGTATTCCTTACTTCCTCCTGCAGTCCATGACTGAATGTGCAACCAAGTTACGAGAGGGAACGCCAGACCAGGTAGCCCATCATGGGCTCATTAAGCTCCTCGTGGAGGATGCACTCCACACATACACCGTTCCTCTCTTGTGGGAAGCCTTTCAAAACTTGACTAAGGATGATGACATCAAAATTTTGGCTGAGGAGCTCACCTCCTCCAGTAGTGAGGAGAAGGAACCAATTCAAGCAGAGAAGAAAGGAAAATGCCAAGAAACCATGGCCAAAGCACCAAAGAAAGAACACAAGGGGAAACAAGAGAAACACCAGGTTGCCAAAACAGAGGATGACAAACCCACATTAACACCCAAGGAGAAAAGGTTACAGAGCAGGGTGGGAAGGACTGAACAAGTCCACATCAGTGAAGGAACCTCTAAGGCAGCCTCAGCAAAGTCAAAAGACGAAGCACCCTCAGCCAAGCAGGCTAAAATGGTGCCACCTGTTTCTACAGGAAAATCAAAAACGGCTTCTACAGGAAGCCAGAAATCAGCCGCTACAAGGCTTTCTACAGGAAGTCCTGAGAAAGGAACACAGAAGGGGAAGATGGCCGAAACCCTTGCTAGGGAGGCAACAACTGTGTTGGCCACCCTAAGTACCCCTCCCAATCCAAAGGAAAAATGAAAGCGGGAGATCCCTCTGTATTTCAAAGCAAGGAGAAGTGTCAGAATCAAAACAGGCAGGCCCCAACCTCCATCCAGTGACCCAATTACCATAGAAGACACCCCTACCTCGCCAATGGAGAGGTCCCCCTCAAAAATATCAGTCACTTATGAGCGGGGGAGCCCGAAGACAACTGCCTGGAAGGAGAGGATGGAAAGGTTGGCTTCAAAAACCCCTCTACAGGATGCTGAGGCCGTTCTACAGGAAACATTGGCCAGGCTCAAGGAGACCGAAAGAATGGAGGGAGAGGCAGCCACATCACCACCAAGGGAAGACGGAGTAGAGCCACAGAGGGAAGAAGAGGTAGAGCATATTCCGGAACCTAGTCCCCAACCAAGCTTGAGCTCGTATTATAACTTTTTGGAGGCTGGAAAAATTATTCCACAGAAATTCATAGTGCCGCTTTTGTTTGCGTTGGAGGAAGAAAGAGTGAGAACCCACACATGGATGAGGATAGCTAAATCTAAAGGAGTGGCAAATATAGGCCCCTTGGAGGAACAACTCAAGGAGGCACGAAGAGAATTAGCTATGGCCAAACACGTGGGAAACTTCCTGCGGGTATTCCTACAGGAAGAGAATGAGAAAATCAAATTGCAGCTACAGGAACAGAGGAAAGAAAGGGGCACAGCATCAGAGGACACTACAGCAGAACCTCAAGGCCAAGAAGGACTGCAAGTTGGTCTTGGGGAGCTAAACCAGCATCTACAGGAAAGGGAATTGCAAGCACAAATCGAGATACAAGCTCTCAAATAGCAGTTACAACAAAAAGAGGCACAACTGGCCTGCATGGCCAGTTGGGCCATGGATGCTCTACAATGTAGACAACCGGCCAAATCTTATGGCTTATACCTATGGGAACAGTGGTTGCAATTCCAAATTAATGCATTAGCACAGAGGGGTATCTCCCAAATCCAAGACCCCCAGCAGTTCACAGAGTTATGCAATAGCAGTTCATTAGAGGACAAGGCCAAGCTATCGGAGTTCTATCTCCATAATTTGGCCCTTCCTAATGTGACTTCATGGGATCCCAACACAGTCGTAGCAGATATGCAGTTGATGGCATTTGCCTCATGGTTGAACCGTGAAGAAAAGAGAGCAGCAGAGGTCAAAGAGGTCATGAACTGAGAGTTACATGAGCCACTGCTCATTAGAGTAGAGCCAGGGGACCCCACTACATTGATATCAGCCCGCCAACACTTAGCAACCGACTCTCAAGCTTTATTGAAATACATGGATCAGCAGGCTCAGGCTATAGCACATTTCGAGGATATGGAGCGACTATTAGGGGACAATTGTGTTCATGCTTGCACTCGCCGGTGGAACACATTGTCCCACAGCCTCAAAATCAGGGAATATCACACTCTAACTCGAATGAGGGAAGCTCTAGTATGGGTGCCCCTCTACAAGAAGTCCATACAGAACCTCCAAGCCAGCTGGATTGGCCTCAAGTTAAGCCCACCTTTGCTTTTAGGATTGATGGAAGGCAGCATAGAGAAAGAAGAGCATAAGCAATGGGAAGAGGTGGAAAGGAAGGCTGGGTTCCATGCCAGTGAGTAGGATACTACTTCAGAAGCCTGGGATGTGAGAGTGGTGGTGAAAGCAATGAAGGACGAGGAGCTAGATTAGTTGCTCAGGGATGAGCAATCATTTTAGCTGGGGGGTGATGATGAGCCCCAAATTTGGTAACATTTTGGGCTCATTTGGCCTAACTGCCCTTGCTCAATCCTTCATTTTTCATAACTTATGTATCATTTTTTAATATGTTTATGTCATTTGTACAAATAAGGGTAGTCACTATTCCTAGGTGGCTAACACGTGCTCATTTCAGGATTTTTTGACACATGTTGGAGCAAAACTGAGTAGACAAGGGCTAAGAGCCGGCCAAGCTGGGGTTGCGGATTCGTAGGGGGGTTGTCCATGGCATTAAATAGCCTTCCTCGGGATCTTCACCCTCAACTCCGAGCTCCAAAAGCCACCAAAACCGGATCTAGAAGGCAACCAAACAGATTTTGTGGAAGCAGCTGTTCACTCCCAATTTGGTCAACCAAGTCCCATAGATTTAGGAGGCTAGCTTGGGCCTCATGATGTATAAATGATAAGGCTTCAGCCTTCGAAAAGGACTTTTGGAAAAACTTTTGCACATTCTGCACTACGAGCTGCTAGCTCTGTTTTGTTCTTTTGTAGCCATTATTGGCATAACTCTTGACTTATGATTATTATTTTTTAATGAGAAGCAGTCAGATTTGATCTCAGCTCTGAGTTTCTAGAGGAACCATAGCTCTCAGGGTTGGGCCCAACCTGAGAGCCTAGGGCCTCCTTCTTTGTATTGATATCTTTCCTTTCAGCATTATGATTTTCTTTGTATACATTTGAAACGCAGTTTTTTGAGTTAGATTTCGTTGTGTGGTTAAGTAGGTCATTGTTGAAGAATAGAGTTGTTTCAGATGTCTAGAATAGAGTAATAAGATAAGAAGTGATAAAAGCTCCAGAAAAGGGTTGCCTGCACTCTCATTTTCACCTCTTCCTAGGGGCTGGAATTGCAAACAGTGCTGCCCAACAAAAACACTAGTTTGCTTACCCATGCAATCTTCGGTGAAGTGCCTTCATTTGTAGGAGTTATTCATGCGTTCAGACCTCTTGGAATGTTTCTCTGCTTCAGTACTGTACGTGTTTCTCTTTATAAATAACGTTGTTGTTCATTGGTTTCATTAACAGTTAGGATAGACTAGTTAATATTTTGATTATGTGCAGGACGTGGTTGATTTGGTTAAGTTTACACTGTGTGGTGCATCTCCATCACTCTCTCGTCCATCTAAGCTTCGTCCAGGCCAACTTCTCATCTCCAAGTTAGATCCCTTGTCTCACAACTACTCTTTTGCCCACGTCACCCTACCTTCTTGGCCTTCCATTTCCTCTGCCCTCTTTAAGACAAGCTAGCTTTCCACACCCTCTCATCACTTCATCTCTCTGCCACTAAGTCATTACAGACCCCTATCCTACCTCCTTATCCATTCATGCATCCTCTTTCACTCACCCATCATCCAAAATCCAATTGTAGAACATCCTGTAGAAATTTCTGAACATCCTGTTGAAATTCTGAAACATCCTGTAGAGCCCCTGCAAACTTCCTGTAGAAGCTCACAAATTAGGTTTCTTGATATCCAAACTTTGTGAAACTCTCTGGAAGGGTGTTAGGGACTCCTTAGACCCTCGCTGAACCTTCCCGACCTCTTCCAAGCATTTCTCCTCCTTGACCCACCTCTGCACAGTAAAAAGCCAGTTAAAAGCACAAGCATGTTAATTCTAATAACTTATTCAAAAATACAAAAAGAGGTTTCTTTAGGTAGAGGTGTTCTAGACACATGTATCTTCCCTTCATAGAAAGTAATGGCATCTCTCTATAGTTTTCATTCTCCTCTTTGCATCAGTAGGACTAGCTTGTAGAATTAGGGTTTACTAGGGTTTGTGGTTCTTTTTGGCTTTCAGTTTCTTTTCGCAAGTAGATTAGCTTCCTTTGAGTTAGCTTTCATCCATCAATTAAAAAGCTTCTTCTAAGAGCTCATAGAAGTTGGCTTGAGCCCCTAGCAGACTTGTGCCAGCTGACCAAGTGACAGCTGCGGCAAGAGCTAGTACTTGTGCATACAGCACCATCGCTTCCAAGTTTGTTACGAACTACCGGGTTGATAAAATTAAAGAAGGGAGTCCCAGGAGTTGTAGCATTATTGCTACAATACTGGAGCCCACCACATCACATCATATTTAAGAGAAAATTCTAAGGTTCAAGCAGTGGAACATCACATCAAACGTCAACAACAAGTCCTCCAACTCTTAAAGGATAACCTCGTGTTGGCACAAAATAGAATGAAATAACAGGTAGATCAACATCGCAGCGAAAGAAGTTTTGATGTAGGTGATTGGGTATTCCTACAGCTACAACCATATAAGAAAATGTCCCTCAAGAAAGCTAAGAACGATAGTAAATTATCACCAATGTATTATGATCCATACAAGGTGTTGCAAAAGAGGCTAAATTTTAAGGCGTTGATCTATCTTTTCTATCTTTTTCTTGAGCTGGTTTCATAACATGTAGAAGAAGATAAATTGTTGAAATTGAAAGGTGTGTCATCTGTTACATTGAACACAAATTATTTGGTTCAACAAAATGATACTTTTTCATCTGCTTTATTGTGGCATGCACGCTTCGGTCATATTAATTATGAAAGTATTAGAATTATGAGACAACAGGGGATTAAAGGACTTCCAACAATTCCCAGAAAATTGACCCCATGTAATGCTTGTATATTGGGAAAGCATCACAAGAAATATTTTCATAATTATACTTCTCAAGCTACAAGAAAATTAAGTCCCATACACTCTGATTTGTGTGGACCTACGCCTGTACCAACTGTGAATGGCAATAAATACATACTGACTTTTATTGATGATTATTCGAGGATGTGTTGGGTTTATCTACCTAAGGAAAAATCACAAGTTTTTGATGTTTTTAAAAAATTTCATCTCTTGATTACAAATGAAGCTCAACTAAATATTTGTACTATAAGAACTAATAATGGAGGATAATATACTCCACATGTCTTTGAAAAATATTTGCAAGAGAATGTCATCAAACACCAAGCCACAATACCATATAATCCACAACAAAACGGAGTTGCAGAATGAATGAACAGAACATTGCTTAATATAGTAACGTCAATGATGTTTTTTAAGAATGTAAAATTGATGTTTTGGGGAGAAGAAGTGCTATGCGCAGCATATATTAGAAATCAGTGCCCATCCTCTGTCATTAATAAAAAAACTCCATATGAAATACGGTGTAATCATCTACCTGCTATTAAACATTTCAGAATTTTCGGTTCTTAATGTTATGCTTTAAATCCTAGACAACAAAGGACTAACTTGAGTGAATAGAGCAGAAAATCTATTTTTTTAGGGTATTCTATGACTTCTAAGGCATACCGATTATATCATGAAGAGAACAAGAAATTTATTTTATAAAGAGATATAATTTTTCTTGAATCTGATAAATATTCCCTCATTGTTGATAAACAACTTAATCAGATAGAAAAGTTTGTGCATCAAATGTTTTATTATGAATTAGATAATATACTTCCACATCCTAAAGGAAGGATACCTATATTAGATCATTATGTGGAGTTTCCTTCTCTCAATGATGATAATTCTTCTATTGAGGAAAAATTGTTTGATGCAAACATTTCTACAGACATGATAGGGACGTAAATGGAAACAGAGTTGTTAGGGACAAAAATGGCAAGAACTGAGACAAATGACGAAGATGAGAAACTTCCTACACAACCTTTGCGAAGATAATCTCGTATTCAAACATTTCCGAAGAAATAGGATGAGTTTAAGACTGGAAGTTCCTCAAGTAACCATTCTCATTGTGAATTTGACTTTTCTCTGGATTGTAAACCTAGTTGTTTTGAAGAAGCTAATATTTATGATTAGTGGAAAGATGAAATGTAAAAGGAATATGATGCTCTCATAAAAAATGGCACATGGAGGCTAGTGGATCCTCTTGTTGGCATCAAACCTATTGGTTGCAAGTGGATTTATAAAACTAAGTATAAATATAATGTTTCACTAGACAAACACAAGGAAAGACTTGTAGCGAAGAGATATGAATAGAAAGAGGGTATTGAATATACAGAGACATTTTCTCCTACAGCTAAATGGGGAACTATTAGATCCTTGTTTTCTATTGCAGCTCAGAAATAATGGAAAATTCGTCATATGGATGTCAACACTACTTTTTTAAATGGGGATTTGAAGGAGGATGTTTACATGTTTAAGCCAGAAGATTTTTCCATTAAAGGGAAAGAACAAAAGGTTTGAAAACTAATGAAGTCTTTGTATGTATTGAAACAAGTGCCACGAGCATGGTATGAAAAACTAACTAAACATATTCTAAAGTTAAATTATAAACATTTTGACCTAGATGATGCAACTCTATTCGTTAAGAAAGTTGGAAGATCAGTTGTATATCTAGTTGTATATGTTGATGATTTGATGATCACAGGAAACAATGATGAATATATATCATCTATTAAGAAGGAATTGAAAAAGGTTTTTAATATGACATATTTAGGTTTACTTCATTATTATCTTGGAATTGAAGTTGATAAAAAACCACAACATATTTTCATCTCTCACAAGAAGTATGTTGGCAAGTTATTGAGTAGATATAGCATGATGGATTGTAATCCTCTTGCTACATCAATGGAGAAGAATTTGAAACTTACTTCAGAAGAAGGAAAATCATTTGAAGATCCAACAAAATATAGGAAACTTGTTGGAAGTTTGATCTATTTATCTATTACTCATCTTGATATAACATTTGTTGTAGGAATACTTTCCAGATTTATGCATCATCCTTGTGAGGGGCATTGGGTAGTAGCAAAAAGAGTACTAAAATATTTAAATGGAACCCAAACTTAGAGCATTAAAATATACCAAAGTTTTAGACTTCCATCTTGCTGGTTATTCAGATTTTGATTTTGAGGGAGATAAAGAGAATGGAGTCTCTACTTCTGGCTATTTGATGAATCTTGGATCAACATCCATCAATTGGAGATAACACAAACAATATGTTCCTGCTGATTCTACCACCGAGGCTGAATATGTTGCAGCAACTGAAGCCAGTAAGGAGTTCATTTTTCTTCGGAAAATACTTGAAGATTTACAGGAGAAACAAAAAGCTTCAACTCCTTTATTTGTTGACAACTCTTCTGCAATTCAATTGGCCAAGAATCCAAAGTTTCATGATTGAACCAAACATATCAACACCAAGTATCATTTGATTCAACATCATGTAGAGGCAAAAACAATTCATCTGACACATTGTCCAACAACAAAACAAATTGCAGATATCTTTACTAAAGCATTAGGACATGAAAAGTTTGAAAAATTTAGATCTTTACTTGGTACATTAGATGTCCCTTCAGATTAAGGGGGGAAATGTTGTAATCCTTTAGGATATCTGTATAGTTAGCGATTTAGTTATAGTTTAGGTATTTCTAGTTATAACTATTTTTTATTATTGTTTTCAAGTATAAATGTAACCTTCATTAAATGAATTATGATATAGATCATAGCATTTGAATCAATGGAATTCCCTAGACTTGTTATCAATATTATTTTACAGTAGTTTTGTTGTTTTCCCAAACTCTAGTTTGTAAATCTATGACACTGTTAATATCTTTCCAAATTGTTTTCTTTGAATAGTAGCTACACTTGGTGTGTAAAGAACCTCTAAAGGTCATCTCAGCGTACATTACATATACTGTTAGTAGATTAATAATTTATATATATTATTTGTTGGACCAAGTTGTACTTGTTGTTGTTGTTAAGAAATAATGTACTTTATTTGATTTACTTATAGATGTTGTTACTATCAATTTTGAGCTCATGAATCTATGAATCAGGAATGTGTTTGGCCATTGCTTTATTAGGCCCATGTTTTTCATGGTTTTCCTTTTGTTATTTTTTTAAAACTTTGGTAATCCTATAGGTGTAATTACGTTTATGGACTGTGTGTGATATTAATTTCCTTTGCTTTAAATTTAATCGTAAAGTCACTTTCATATGTTAATAGGATGAATTTATGACTATTACTCAATATGTATCTGAACATGGTTTTATATTTATGGTAGCTAAAAAAAGAACATGTAATATTTATGTTGCGCTCGAGTTGTCAAATAGAGTGGTAACTAATTGTAAGATAAATATGTCTGTAGCACATTTATTTTCTCTATTTTCTTTCTCATTCCTTAATCGTTCCCACTTGGTCTTAACACACGGTTTCTAATCCTAAAGAGTCATGTTCTTGCATAGACCCATTCTCTTCCCTACCATTTATCAACCATTCCCATGAATATTTTTTTGTTATATGGTACGATTCTCTAATGAAATGTCTTTTTCCTTTCACTACTGTCAGCCTTCTCAACAGAAATGAAACAATCTTCTAACTTAGTTTCTGAATGGATGTGTACCTAATACTAAATGGATATAAATTAGGGGTCTATGTTTACAGTTCAATAAGATTGAAATTTTTCAGTTTCTTTTTCTTTTCCTAAAGCGAGAGAACAACTTTTTATTGTTTAGTCAACTGGTCATCTTAATCGGAGGACATCCACATTAACAATGTATATTGGTAAAACATTACTGTGAGATTGTGTGCATCCACAAGTGAATGAGAAGTTATGATATTAAAAGAAAACAATTCTTATACCATATAAAAATTATGTTCATTTAAAGAAATCAAATCAAATTCGCCTTCAATCCCTTACATGTCTACATATAAAATATTCTCAGGGTATGATACTTATCTCATCTATCTCTATATTTTAACACTACTACAAGTAGTTAAAAATAAAATAACCATTTTTCAAGCTCTCTACACACCTGCTACTAGACGTACTACCAAAATATTTATTGTATAATATACGACAACAATATTTATTGATGGTCATGAAGCCCCGATGCTGGAAAACAAATAAGAATACAAAACTAATTCACACAACAACATATTCGATGTCAGACAATTAAAACAACTTTCATATAAATATGGCGAGGACACATAATAATATTTAAAATAAACAACAACCAAAATCTACCCATAACCACTAAACCTACTTGGGATAGAAAATTTTCCTCCCATCAACTTGGGATCTTTCTCTTACCCTGAAAAATCAACAACCTCTTGTGATTCTACTTAAGGATTTTTTATGCCTTACTTTCCTTAGTGGTATCACAGTTTCTAGGGTCTGCAATCCTCGTGGCCTAGGCATTTTCCCCTTTTTTTTCAAAAAAGTATCTTCCCTTTTTCTTATATAAGCCTTTGTCTCCCATGGATCTTTATTCACCCCTTTCCTCAGTGAAATTTTCCACATTGGCTGATTTAATTAAACTTTTTCCTTCCAACCTTATTAAGTCACATTAACCCACTCCTAGGGATTTTTAGGACTAATTAAGGGATGTTTATCTTGATCTTATCTGTCCACCTTAGTTTCCCGATATTGGGTAAGGATCTCATTAACTCAAATTGTTTCCCAAGAAATTAGTCAATTAATCATTAATATTCAATATTATTTCATACATCACCATGTTGTGTTTCTGTTAGGTTCCTATAATAGTAGTGATTTCCCCATTACTATTGTTGTTGTATCCCTTATTGTTAATGTTGTGCCCCTATTATCCCCATATGGTTATTATTGTGCCTCTATTGTCCCCATGTGATTATTATTTTTCCCCATAGAATCCCACTATTGTTTCTTTTGTGCCTTTATATTATTATTGTTAGGTTGACTTTGGTTATATTGTGACTCATCGACTCCTATATATAGAAAGGATGTTTTATCAATTGAATCTTCTAAGAATTTTTCATTTCTGTAATGTAAAGGAGGTTTCCCCCTCGAAGAGGCTTATTTCTAAGGCATTGATATATCTTTTCTATCTTTTTGTGAGGTGGTTCCATAAAATTTGGTATTAGAGCTTTGGATTCCAGGGTTTCGTTGCTTCAAACAGGTCTTTGTGCAATTTTCTCTATAACGTTTTCGCTACAAAGTTGCAGAAGCTAAAAAAATTCATTTGAGAAGGAATCGTTCTAAACTTCAAACCTGAATTTCAGATCTTGTCTCACTATATTTTTGGATATATAATCTGAGGAAGTTAGGGTTTTTGTAGACACTCGAATTACATTCCAAACATGTGACCTTGGGAAAATCATCATAACTTTCACTCTTTGCATCAGATTGAATTTTCATAAGAAGTTACAGAAAGAGGACATATTGTATTTTTTTGGGTATCATGTTCAGAATCCAAGGTTGAAACAGTGACCCGCTGTATGTCGTACAAGTTAGCTCTACTAAACTAGTATATACTCAGGCCATCATGGGATATTTTGCATAACTGTTCACTGGAGAATCCAATATTGATCAGACTTGCGGGGTTAGAAATACTACTTAGAGGGTTACTGCGAGAATAAATTTCAGGCCTTGGAGATCCAAAATTACATAGATATATCAAATTCAATATCAAATTCCTAAAAAGTGAGAAATGGTGTGTAGTTTTTTTAAATATTTGCATAAGCTTGGTTTAAAGAAATAGTTTGAAGGAATTAAAAGGGCATATTGAAGCATTATTAATGGTAATTGATGCCCCGAAGAAAGAAAATGGAAACACCTAGTAAGAAACCTGAAATCTCTAGCATGACTCATGAAGAAGAGGAAGAAATGCAACATGATATATCAAAATTATGAGACCAAGTGCAACAAATTTTAGTCGCGCAAAAACTAACAGAAGCTAAGATGGATGACTTAAAGAAATGCATAGAAGCTAAGATGGATGGTTTAAAGAAAGGTGTAGAAGCTAAGATGAATGGCATGGAATCTAAGATGGATGGTGTCGAAGCTAAGATGGATGGCATGGAAGCTAAGATGGATAATTTAAAGAAAGGCATGGAAGATTTGAAGACAGATTTGACAAAGTTTCTACAGGAAATGCTTAGTAATGGAGAAAGGATAGTAAACGAAAATCATAATGAGAAAAAAATAATGTTAATCATGATTTCATAGATTCTAACATTGGATCACAGAACCACCATCATCCAAATATCGATATGAGGAAGATTGATGGCAAGGATCCTGGAACATGGATACTATAGATGGAGCAATTTTTCAATCTCCATAATGTGTAGAACACACAAAAGGTATGCATTGCAACTTTATATTTGGAACCAAATAAGTTTGTATGGTATCGATGGGTTTTCTCTCGTAAACAAATTGTCACTTGGGCTATTTTTACGAATGAAATGATAACACATTATGAGGATACAAAAGGAAACACTTTTTTTAGCCAACTGATAAATCTCAAACAAAAGGGTTCAATGATGGAGCACATTGAGGACTTCAGAAAAGTGAATATAAGGGTAAAAGATATTCCAGAGAAGCTAGGATTGATGTGTTCATAGGGACTTTAGAAGATAACATCCAACATGAGGTTTGCCTTTGGGAACCATATTCATTAGAGAAGGCATTCAGGTTGGCAAGAAAAATGGAAAGCAAAATTATAGCAACAAGGAAGCCTATCGCTCACAATCATAAAGATGGAAGTGTTGTTGTCCCTAGCCATCCACAACCTACAAGGCTGACACCAAAAAAATTGGAAGAAAAAAAACCAAAAGGTCTTTGTTACAGTTGTGATAAAAAATACACTAAAGGTCATAAGTGTGCCGAGAAGAGAATATTTTACATAGATTGTGAATAGGAGGAAGAAAAGCAAGAAGAAACATCAAACGAAGAGGATATACAATAAGAACAAACCCTAGAAAAGAACAAATGAATCTGACCATATCTTGTAATGCATTGGATGGAATCACCACTCCTTAAACTATTAAGATAGAAGGGCATATCAAGAAGAAAAAGGTAATAGTGTTGATTGATTCAGGAAGTACCCATAATTTTATTCATTGTAAGATAGCTAAGGAATTGAATTTCTTCCTATATCCAGCACCAGAGTGTTAAGTGATGGTTGTAAGTGGAGGAGCCATAAATTGCTCAGGAAAGTGCCATAATATCAAGCTATCCATGGGAGAATATGTATTTAATAGCCCAATTCCTTCCATTCAAATGGGTGGTGTTGATGTTGTACTAGGAGTCCAATGGCTACAATCCTTGGGTACAATAAATTTTAATTTTCAAGAACTTTTCATGAAATTCTCTTCATAAGAAAAGGAAGTTGAAATAAGAGGTATTGTAGGGAAACTGGGAAATATAATTAGCTCTAACAAAATTACAAATCTTCTAAAGAAAGAACAACGAGGCATAATTGCACAATTATGTTCACTAGAGGTTACCGCATCCAAATCATCTATTTCTCTAGATCTCCAAAAAGTCTTGGACAACCATTCAAAGGTATTTGAGACTCCCAAAGGCCTCCCACCTATTCGTGATCATGATCATGCTATTAATTTGATTCCAGGAAGTGTTCCTCCAAACATCAGGCCTTACAGATATCCCTATGTCCAAAAGAGTGAAATTGAACGTATGGTTGCAGAAATGCTATATGTTGGTATAATTCAACCTAGTCAAAGTTATTTGTCTGCTCCAGTAGTATTGGTTCACAAGAAGGATGGATCATGGTGCATTTGTCTAGATTATAGGGAGCTCAACAAGCTCCCTATTAAAGATAAATTTCCCATTCATGTCATTGATGAATTATTGGATGAATTTCATGGATCAATTTACGTCACCAAGTTGGACCTTCATTCAGGATATCATCAAATCAGAATGAAGACTGACAACATTCCAAAAACAACATTTATAACTCATGTGGGTCATTTTGAATTTCTGGTCATGCCTTTTGGCCTTATTAATGCACCTTCTACATTTCAAGGTTTGATCAACTCCATTTTTAAACCCTTCCTTAGAAAATTTGTGTTAGTATTTTTTTATGATATACTAATCTACAAAAAGTATTGGAAGATTCATGTCCAACATGTTGACATGGTGCTCGAACTATTGGAGGAGAAACGATTATATACAAAAATCTCCAAACGTTTCTTTGGAGTACAAGAGGTTGAATATCTATGTCATATTGTATCTCATGAAGGTTTTAAGGTAGACCCTAGCAAAATTAAAACCATTAAGGAATGGAAAATCCCCACATCCATAAAGAATCTATGAGGATTTCTCGGGTTGAGAGGTTATTATCGCAAGTTTTTTAAGAATTATGGGAGAATAGCAGCACCTCTAACAATATTATTGAAGAAAGATGCATTTTCATGGACTCCAGAAGCAACAAAGGTCTTTGAACATCTTAAAGAGGAAATGTGTTGAGCACCAGTCTTAGCTACACCGAACTTCACAAAAACGTTTATTATGGAATGTGATGCCTTAGGAAATGGAATTAGTGTTGTTTTAATGCAAGAAGAAAGACCCATTTCTTTCGAAAGTCTTCCAATCAAAGGAAAATATTTAAACAATGCCATTTATGAGAAGGAATTGTAGGCAATACTACATGCACTTAAGAAATGGTGACCCTACCTAGTGGGAAGACACTTCAAGGTAAAAACAAATCATGACAGTCTTAAATACTTTTTAGAACAAATATTATCTTCAGAAGAGCAGCAAAAATGGGTCACAAAGATGTTGGGTTATGACTTTGAAATCATCTACAAAAAAGGGAAGCAAAATTTTGTCGCAGATGCACTCTCAAGAAAGGATGAGGATGTAGAAGCATTTCTTTGCGTCATTTCTATTATCCAACCATATTAGATAAATGAAGCAAGGGATGAATGTAAGAATGAAGAGGAAGTGTGGGAACTCATTCAAAAGATACAACAAGATCCTAGTACATCTGATAAATTTAGCAGGAAAAGTGATTTGTTATTGTACAAGGATCATTTATACCTATGTAAGAATTCCCAACACAAAAAAAAGATTCTTAGGGAATTGCACACCTCTCCCTTAGGAGGGCACTCATGATTTCTAAAAACCTACCACAAGGTAAAGAAGGATTTTTTTTGGGATGGCCTTAAATCGGATATTCAAAATTTTGTGGTGGAATGTTTAGTTTGCCAACAAAATAAAGTTGAAATAATTAAGACTCCAAGACTATTACAACCTTTATCCATTCAAATCCAATGTTGGGAGGAGGTTTCAATGGATTTTATCACAGGTTTATCGAAGTCCGAAGGAAAAAGTGTTATCATGGTGGTAGTTGACAAAGTTACCATGTATGCACACTTTTGTGCATTATCCCATCCACTTAAAGTGAGTAGAGTTTCTACTGCATTTATGAAAACAATTCAAAAGCTACATGGAAACCCAAAGATTATTGTAAGCGACAGAGATCCCATTTTCACTGGAAATTTTTGGACATAATTATTTTCTTTTATTCATACTCACATATCTCATAGCTCATCTTATCATCTTCAATCTGATGGGAAAACTGAGATAGTAAACAAATGTTTGGAAGGATATCTTTGTTAGGTCAAATGGTTGCCTCTGGCTGAATGGTGGTATAGCACTTCCTTCCATACTGCAACAAAAATGACCCCATTTATGGCACTTTATGGATATAATCCACCATCCATCACATCATATTTAAGAGAAAATTCTACGGTTCATGCAGTGGAAGATTACTCATCAGCAACAAGTTCTCCAACTCTTAAAGGACAACCTCACCTTGGCACATAATAGAATGAAACAACAGGCATATCAACATTGCAGCAAAAGAAGTTTTGGTGTAGGTGATTGGGTATTTCTATGGATACAACCATATAAACAAATGTCTCTCAAGAAAGCTAAGAAGGATAATAAATTATCACCAAATTATTATGGTCTGTACAAGGCATTGCAAAAGATAGGTACTATGGCATACAAATTGGAGCTTCCTGCAGCTTCCCGAGTGCAGCCAGTTTTCCATGTTTCATGCTCAAAGAAGGTTATAGGTGACAAGCTTCCAGTTCAAACAATATTGCCAGAACTTGATGAGGAAGGAAAAATCATATTGGAACCTGAAGCAGACAAAGAAACAAGAACTCGACAACTATGAAATCGATCAATTTCAGAGTATCCCATCAAGTGCAAGAACTTAAATCTGTTAAAGATTCCACATGGGAGGATGAGAATTTTATACAGAAGCATCTAGAATTACACAAGCATTGAGGACAAAACTTTTTGAAGGACATGGGCATGTTAGGTCCCTATAATACTAGTGATTCCCCCATTACTATTGTTGTTGTATCCCTTATTGTTATTGTTGTGCCCCTATTCTCCCCATATCATTATTATTGTGCCCCATAGAATCGCACTATCGTAATTTTTGTGCCTTTATATTGGAAAAGTATGATCTAGATTATCCACAGTATTATGTTCAATATGTCGACATTTTGAACCCCAAAGGGGGTCCATCATCAAGACAGAAAATGATAGATTATGAATGATAGATCGATTAAGAGAAGAATCTTCCGACCAGAACAGATAAACCTCAAGTATGATATATTCAAGTAAAAGGTGACTAATTTAATTCAAGAGGAAGCCAACTAGTTTAGTCTTTAAATTATTCGGCTTCGTCTTGAATTAAATTAGTCGTCTTGTACTTGAATATATCATACTTGAGGTTTATTTATCTATTCCGGTCAGAAGATTCTTTTCTCAATCGATCTATCATTTTCCATCCTGATGATGGAACCCTTTTAGGGTTCAAAACATTGACATATTGAACATAATACTGTGGATAATCTGGATCATACTTTTCCAAAAATCTACTGCAGAAGCTTAAAGTCTAACATGCCTTTATATTATTATTGTTAGGTTGGCTTTGGTTATATTGTGACCCCTTAGACTCTTGTATATAGAAAGGAGGTTGCCCCCTCGAAGGGGCTTATTTTTAAGGCATTGATCTATCTTTTCTATCTTTTTGTGAGCTAGTTTCATAACAATTTCAAATAAGTTCTGTATGGCTTTATAGTCATTACAATAAATAGTTAATTCTAAATACAACATATTTACATGGACATAAAGGAGTATTACATTTCCCCCCTCTACAAAATCTAACATTTCATTCGATGTTTATTCATTCACTACCACTTTTTTGAACAATGCATGGTAGGATTCTTTGATAACCTCATCGCACTTCTGAGTAGATTCTTCAAGTGTAAAGTGCCTCCACTTCGCTTTAACCCAAGTCCGATCCAGGATAGAGAATGGCTCTGGGAGAAAGTCTCCTTTGGTTTCTACCTATATCAAGTTCTAATCAATTACATGAGAAATATCATGGATACACCTTTTTAATAAGGATACATGAAATACCTTATGAACTTTAATATGGCTTGACAAAGCCAACTGATATTGCACTGGATCAAGTATGTCCAGAATTCCAGAAGGCCCACAGAATTATGGTGTCATCTTGGCAATTGTTAGTGTTGAGAGTACATATTCTCTATTTGACTCATAAATACACATGATCTCCAACACTAAATTCTTTATGAGTCCTCCTTTTTTCTGCATAACTTTTTTTCCTCTCTTGTGCTGTTTTGATATTCTATCTAGTCCTCTGCACTATTTGTTCCATTTCTTGCAAACCTTTAGGTCCATAAATTAATTTTTCTGGTTGACTCCAGTTGAGTGGTGTATGGCACTTTATACCATATAAAGCTTCGAAAGGACTCACCTTGATGAATCTTGGAAGGTATTGCTGTAGTCAAATTCTGCTAAGTGTAGAAAATCCTCCCACATAGTAGGCTTATCCATGACATACATGCATAACATATCATCTAGGATCAAGTTTGTTCTTTTTATCTATCCATCTGTTGATTTGATTGAAGTTGATAATTAGTAGTGAAGTTTAATTGAGTCCCCATGGCCCCAAACAAAGTCTTCCAAAAACTGGAGGTAAATTTTTTGTCTTTGTCTGACACTATCATTTTTGGTAAATCATTCAATCGAAAAATTTCCATCATGAAAATGTTAGCAATTTGTGTGGTTCAAAAAGTGGACTACACTGGTATGAAATCTATTTCTTTAGTTAAAATATCCACCACCACCATGATAGAATCATGTTGGTATTTTTTTTCTTGGTAACCTGTAATAAAATCCATTGAAATTACCTCCCACTTCCATTAAGGATTGGGTAATGGATTCAGTAATCCAACAGGATGTTTGTGCTCCACTTTTACCTGTTAACACTCTAAACATTTGGCCAAGTAATCTGCCACATCCTTCTTCATACCCAACCAAAAAAAATGTTTTCCTTAGAGTTGTTATCATTTTCTAGTATCGTGGGTGACCAACATATGGCTTCTTGTGGTATTCATCCAGTATCATTTGTTTCAGCATGACCACATTAGGAACATACAATCTGTTTTTGTAGATTAGAAACTTTTTAGGGTTTTCAACATATCCCAGGACTTCTTTTTGTTTTATTTTTTTCTACATTTCCTAGTATTGAGGATCTTGTTGTATTTCTTGTTAATTTGTTCCCCAAAATCAATACTAGTGTTGGTCATAGAAATCACTATCAAAACATGAGCATGTCTACTTAGTCCATCTTTGATTTTACTCTCCTTTCCTTTTATTTGTTTGATATCAAATTCAAAGTCACTAAGGAAGGCTAACCACATTTCTTGTCTAGCCTTTAAGTTGGGTTGGATAAAGAAGTACTTCAAACTGATATGATCAGTGACTAAAATGAACATCTTTCCCAATAAATAATGCCTCCACATTTTTAGAGTGTGTATCACTGCTGCCAATTCTAGATCATAAATAAGATAATTTTGTTCATGATTTTTCACCTTTCTCGATTGATATATAGTCTATTACTGCATTATCCTCTATGAACACACCCCCAAGTCCTTCCACATAGGCATCATTATAAATAGTAAATTCCTTCTTTGGGTCTGAAATTTTTAATATAGGGGTTGTTGTTAACAATTGTTTCAATTTAACAAAAATTTCATGGCATTTGGATGTGCATTAAAAATTTATTCCCTTTTCTGCAAGGAGGTAATAGGATAATATACTTTTGGAAATCATTCTACAAATCTTTGATAATACTTGGAAATCACCATGAAAGTGTGAACTGCTGACACATATTTTGGTATGGGTGAATGCATGATAGCTTTAACCTTTTCATGATCCACAAGTAATCCTTGTTTCAAGATAATGTGGCCTAAATACTGAATTCTATTTTTGTAAAACTCATATTTGTTGAGTTTTCCATACAACTGATGTTCTCTTAAATTCTATAATAATCTGAGATGTTCTTGGTTCTCCTCTTGATTTTTAGATTATGCTAGGATGTCATCTATGAACACTAACACACATTTGTCAAAATATTTTTGAAGTACGTTATTCATTAGACACATGAACATTGTGGGTACGTTAGT
The DNA here is from genome assembly GCA_031772625.1 of Pinus tabuliformis. NCBI lineage: Eukaryota > Viridiplantae > Streptophyta > Pinopsida > Pinales > Pinaceae > Pinus > Pinus tabuliformis. The sequence continues at coordinate 199,439,476 of CM062804.1, read as the reverse complement.
GAGACCAAAAGGTAACACTGCGAACTCATAATTTTCATTCAGGAGTGGGTAAAAGATCAGTAATCCTAGAGGATGTTGGTGCTCCACTTTTACCTGTTGACACTCTAATCATTTGGACAAGTATTCTTCCACATCCTTCTTCATACCCAACCAAAAAAAAAATTCCTTTCTGTTGTTATCTTTTTTTAGTATCCTAGGTGACCAACATATGGGTTATTGTGGTATTCATCTAGTATCATTTGTTTCAGCATGACCACATTAGGAACATACAATTTTTTTTTGTAGATTAACAAATTTTTAGGATTTTCAGCATATCCCAGGACTTCCTTTTCTTTTATTTTTTTCTAGATTTCCTATTATTGAGGATCTTGTTGTATTTCTTGTTTAATTTGTTCCCTAAAATATATACTAGTGTTTCTCACAGAACTCCCTATCAAAACATGAGCATGTTTACTTAGTTCATCTTCAATTTTATTCTCCTTTCCTTTTATGTGTTTGATATCAAATTCAAACTCACGAAGGAAGGGTAACCACCTTTCTTGTCTAGCCTTTAAGTTTGGTTGGATGGAGAAGTACTTGAAATTGATATGATATGTGACTAAAAGGAACTTCTTTCCCAATAAATAATGCCTCCGCATTTTTAGAGTGTGTATCACTACTTCCAATTCTAGATCATAAACAACATAATTTTGTTTATGTTTTTTCAACATTCTGGATTGATAGGCTATTACTGCATTATCCTCCATGAAGACACCCCAAGTCCTTCCAAATAGGCATCAGTATAAATAGTAAATTCCTTATTTGGGTCTGAAATTTTTAATATAGGGGTTGTTGTTAACAATTGTTTCAATTTATCAAAACTTTCATTGCATTTCGATATTCAAACTTTATTCCCCTTTTCTACAGGGAGGTAATAGGATAATATACTTTTGAAAATCCTTCTACAAATCTTTGATAATGCTTGGAAATCCCCATGAAAGAGTGAACGGTTGACACATATTTTGGTATGGGTCAATTCATGTAGCTTTAACATTTTCACGGTCCACAACTAATCCTTCTTTCAAGAGAATTTGGCCTAAATACTGAATTATTTTTTTGTAAAACTCACATTTGTTGAGTTTTTCATACAATTGATGTTCTCTTAAATTTTGTAATAATTTGAGATCTTCTTGGTGCTCCTCTTGATTTTCAGAGTACAATAGGATGTCATCTACGAATACTAACAAAAATTTGTCAAGATATTTGTGAATTAAGCTATTCATTAGAAACATGAAAGTTGTGGGTGCATTAGTGAGACCAAAAGGTAATAGTATGAACTCATAATTTCCATATGAAGTTCTAACTTACGAATATCTTCATCTTTGATCCACAAGTGATGATAGCTAGTTCTTAAATCAATTTTTTAAAAGGGAGTTGTGCTGCTCACTTGATCAAATAGGTCATCAATCTCGAGTAATGGACATCTATTTTTCGTAGTTAATGTGTTCAACTTCCTATTTCAATGAACATTCTAAATGTGCCATATTTTCCTCTTAACAAAAAGTACAGAGCCCCCCCACGATGATACACTAGGTCTAATATAACCCTTATCTAGCAACTCTTGTAGCTTCATTTTTAATTCTAGTAAGTCTGTTATGCTCATTCTATATGGGGCCATAGACACAAGGGAAACACTTAGTGCTAAGTCAATATCTCTATGAGGGGGTAACTTAGGAATTTCCTCTGGAAAAACATCTTGAAACTCCCTTATGACTAGTAAAGTTTCCACCCTATCTTTCTTTTTGGTTCATCCTTTTCCACATGTACCATATACACATGACATGATTTTCTTGTAGTCCCTTTTGAATGTAATGCTAAAATTTCCCTGATTGAAAATGGTTTTGGTTTTCCTCTTATCAGTTTGGGTTACCCACTTCGATCTACACAACTTACAGTTTTCTCCAAGAAGTTTAAAACAACCCTTTATTTTCCTAACCAATTCATGCCAACTAATATATGATACAATCCCAACGAGAGAAATTTTAAATTTAATTCTATGGAATAACCATTTGGTTCCAAAGGACACTATCTTATTTGATGAATTAACTTTCATTTGATATTTTTTGTTAACTGTACCAACCATGCATTTTGAATTTTTCCTGATTGTAGTTTACATTTTTTTGCAATTTAGGGACTAATATAGCTTAAACTAGCCCCGCAATCAATTAAAAAAGAAACATATTTGTTTATGATAGTACCTTCAATAACAATCATAGTAGACTAATATCTAGACTACATGTCCTCTAATACCACACTGATTCTTGGAATGTTTCTCACCACATCATTTACTATGGTTTCTTCATCGACTTCTTGAATATTTTGGATCGATCTCGAATTACCAGACAATCCCTTAACGGATTCGGCTCACCACAACCCTAACACTTCAACAGTTCCCATTCTTTGCCCCCTATGTTCTTTTTCTATTCAGTTCTATGAAATTTGATCCCATATGAGACATAGCCGACTAATTTACACTTCCCTTATTAATATTCTTCCTCTATTTTCCTTTCCCAAATTGTTTGAGGTAGGGAGATTTTTGTCTTTTTATGTTTATGACAACTTTGTTTATATCTTTATTTTGTCATGATTTTGACCCTTCATTTTTATTTCTGAACTGTTGGTAACATAATATATCTTTCCTGAATGCTTCATACATGGTCTAGGGGTTGTCAAACTCAATGGTCTCTTTGTAAGATGCTGGAAAACAGTTCAGAAATCTGTGAACTTTTTCTTTCTCCTCTTTAATATAGGGCACATACCAGATTAAATTTGTAAATTTCATTACAAACTCATCCATGGCAAGTTGTCCTAACCATAATTCATGGAATTCCTTAGTACAACCACCATAATATCATTCAATCAAATATCAAGCTTTAAACCACTTTTGAAAATCCTCCCAAGAAACCATCTTCTCCTCCAACAAGTGTATAGTTTTAGCCTCTTCCCACCATAAAGTGGCTTTACCCTGCAACTGGTAAATAGCCATCCAAAACTTCAAATTACTTTTATTCATACACTAGAAGCATTTGGTCACGTTAAGAATCCATGCTTCCACATCTATCTCCCTTTCCCCAACAAATGTGCGGGGTTTTATTTTCCGAAATTCTCCCTACAACTCCATTTTCATTGATTTTTTATGTGCCTTTGAATATGTTTTATCTGACTCTTGAGCACTTTCAAAATTTTCTGACTCTGTCTCTACCACATCGCCTTCAACCTTTATGGATCTACACTTTTACGGCTGGATATTTTTGTCATCTCCCTTATCATACGTTCCTAATTTTCACTAGCTCTCATAAGTTTTTCATTGTTGTTTCTTAGCTGAGCCATTCCGTGTTGCAGGTTTTCAATAAATTTTGTAAAATGGGATTTTGGAGTAGTGCCTCCTTCCCCAATTCAACATATAATTCTTCCCCACCTATTATGGCTGGAGGAGATTCTTCATCCATTCTCTGTAATCTTCTTCCTATATACCTTATAAACCAAGGCAAGTTATGATCAATATTTTTTGTTTTTTTAATAACATTTATATAAAAAAATAAAAAAAAAATCTAGATTGTAATTTACCATTGCAGGTCCATTATTACAACATAGGCTTTGATTCCACTCACATGTCTCCATTTTACAATTTTTCTTCCCTAAAAATATGCTAGTTACCACTTTCTGTTAGGCTATTACTTGATAGTAGTTATTCTATAGTAATGTCAATTTATTTTATTGAACTCCAAGTGATAATCGACAGAAAGATTTCATACTCGACATTGGTTGCTCGTGTTTCTTTATATGGTTCCCATGTACACATATATAAACTTTTGTTTCATTTCTATCACCCTAGACCACTTCACTATTCTTGCAATAATTTACTACATTATAAGGTTTCTCACATACTTCCAGGGCTTGGTAAAATCTTGGTGGCGTATATCTCTACCCATATATGGTTTAAGGTGCACATGTTTAATCCCAGATGCTTTTGGATATGTAATGAAACTAAGTAGTATTTAACCTCTAACCCGATAGTGTAATATTATCTATCAAAGCCTTTCATGGCATGGTTAATTAACCTATAATGCATACCGACTGTATCATGTGGACACTGTATTTGATGGTAGGGGTGGTACGCTTAGGCAGTGCATGACAAATCTTGTCATGCCACACCTTCACCAGCACGCGCCAGTCACGTGGGACTGAGGTTGGATGTCAGTTTGACTTTGGTTGAATGGTTTAGCTTCATCGAGGTAATTGAACGGTATTATTTTTTTAACCAATGCTAACCCTTCACTACCGTTTGTTTTCCTGCTCATTCACTCGTGATCCTCCTGCTGCCCGATCTCTAGATAACTTTGGAGAAGCTTTTCTAGCGAATGCCTTAGAAGAGAAACCGTGTCACTGCGGAGGAGAGAATTTGATTTCCTTTCACAAGGGTGGCACACCTGGCCCTGCTCAACCTTTTTAGCGTTAACCTTTATCATTGATGTCTTGATAGTGCAATATGAAATGGCAGCTGGTGTCTTTCCTCGGCATTGCTGCCAGCCTCTCCTCTCCATGAACAACATTGCTTAGCCACTTGTATTGCATTATGGTTTTCTATACTCATGGTTTTAGTTTTGAATTATGGTTTTCTATACTCATGCACCCTCTTAAGCGGTACTCGACACGCTAACCCCAAAGGTCGTTGTTTTATTTATTTTTCATTTCTGTAGGTTTTCCTCACCGGTTTCTTTTCCACGTAACCACCTTCTGTAGCATTCGAGTGTTTCGTAACTAGCTCATGATGTAAAGGTATAAAAGAAGAGTTCTCGGCTTTTCATTACTCTTCATACACGTTTTTTTCTTTTCTTTTTTATCTATGGTCATAATGTGCCTTTCCCAAGGTTTGATTCGAGCCTGCTTCAGGCCGTTGATGTTTGTTGAGGAAGGGATTTATAGGTAAAATCTATTTTTAATCCCCTATAAAATTCATACTGGTAAATTTTCGTTCTACTAGAAGACAGAGTGTAACTATGTTTCACTATTGATCCTCTGACATACGGCGAATACCTGAGGTGTCTAGGTGGCCGTCTGTAATTATCTCGTTTTCCATGAGCTAGGTTGACCTAAGGTTTAATTGCATACCATCTCTTCCTGGAATTTTCTTTGTTTCAATTCCCTACTGTATTTCATACACATGTATTCTAATGCGGATATCTATATATGTCTAGTGTTTTCCTTTCAGCTGCGAGGGAGGTCATCCAAAATTCCTTCTGGAAGGTCATTAATTGTCTTTTCTGGTTTCTTCCTTGAGTTTCATGTTATGAATATGTTTTTTTTTATGGTTGAATTTTCCCCCTTTACTGACATTTCAATTGGGTTTTTGTGAATTGTACCAGCTATAGGTATGGAGGCAAGTGCCATTTACCAACGTGTTCCCCCGAGTTATCACTAAAATTGCCTAATACCCATTGTTTCTATTATAGGTCGATGTTGCATCCGAATTCCACGTTGGTTTGTTCTCTCCATCGTAGTGATGGGTTTTATGTGGTGGAGTACCCCTTTTACATACTCTTCCCTTAAGGGATTGGGATCATAGCTACACTTCCAAGTTACCTAGGGTTTATATTATTTTGTGAGGGTTTTGTTGTTTTCCCGAACCCCATTCTGTAAATCTATGATACCGTCAATATCTTTCTAAATCGTTTTATTTGGAAAATAGCTACGCCTGGTGTGTAGATACCCCTCATGGTAATCTCAATGGACATTACATATACGCTTAGTAAATTATTAATTTTTATATATTATTTGCTGCGCCAGATTGTACTAGTTGTTGTGCTTAAAGAGTAATATATCTTATCCAGTTTACTTTTAGATGATGCTGGTATTAATTTTGAGATGATGAATATGTGACTCAGGAATGTGTTTGTCCGTCTCTTTATTAATCACATGATGTTCAAGGTTTTTCTTTGGTTGTCTTTTGAAAAAAAATCTAAGAATGTGGGTGTAATTACGTTTAGGGATCATGTGTGATATATACTTCCCTTGTTTCCGTAAAGTCACTTTCTTATGTTATTAGGATGGATTTATGACTATTACTCCATATGTATCTGAACAAGGGTTTTATATTTAAGGTAGCTAAAAAACACTTGTAATATTTAAGTTGTGCTAACTACTTGTAAGATAAATATGTTTGAAGCATGTTTCTTTTCTCTGTTTTTTTCTCGTTCCTTGGTCGTCCCCACTTGATCTTAAAAGGCATTTTCTAATCCTAAAGAGTCATGTTTTTACTTGGAAGCATTCTCTTCCCGACCATTTATCAACCATTCCCACACATGCTTCTTTTTATATGGTACAATTCTCTAATGACATGTTTTTCTTCTTTGACTACTATCATCCTTCTAAATTGAAATGAAACTATTTTCTAACTCACTTTCCCAATGGTTGTCTACTTTAGATATTGACCCCATATAAATTAGGGATCTACATTAATAGTTCAATAAGATTGAAAGTTTTATGTTTCTTTTTATTTTCCTGAAGCGAGAGAACAATTTTTTACAATTTAGTCAACTAGTCATCTTAATCAGTAGACATCCACATTAACAAAGTATATCAGTAAAACAATACCATGAGATTGTCTGCATCCACTAGAGAAAAAAAGGCTCTGATACCAGATAAAAATTATGTTCATTCAAAGAAATCAAATCAAATTCTCTTTCAATCCTTCACATATCTACATAGAAAATATTCTTAGTGTATGATCCTTATCCCGTCTATCTCTATATTTTAACACTACTAGTAGTAGTTAAAAATGAAAAAACCATTTTTGTAACTCCCTACACACCTAGATGCTCAGATAAAGTTAATTATGTACATGGTTACAACTTATTCAAGTTTCTACTAGACATACTACCATAATATTTATTATGTAGTATACAGAAACAATATCAAATGATGCTGATGTAAGCCACATGCCATAAAACAACCTAGAATACAAAAATAATTCACACAAAATTAGATTCCATCTAGGACAATTAAAACAACTTTCATTTAAACATATGGTTAGGATGCATACTAATATTTAAAATAAACAACACCCACAATCTAACCATAACCACTCAATCTTCTTCTGATAGAAATTTTTCATCTCAACCATTAACCTTTCACCGTAGGTGCTCCTCTGATCTAAGATCTTTATCTTACCCTCCAGAATGAACAACGTCTTGTGATTCTAATAAAGGCTTTTTTATGCCTTACTTCCCTACCACAATTTTCTTAGCGATGTCCTGATTTTTACGGTCTATTAGCCCCATGGCCTTGCCTTTTCCCCCTGTTATTCTTGAAAAAGTATCTTCCTTTTTCGTTAAAGCCCACCTTTGTATCCTGCAATGCTTTATTCACCTATTTTCTCAGTGTATTTTTCTACAATGGGTGATTAAATTAGATTTTTTCCTTCCAACCTTATTAAATCACATTAATCCACTCCTAAGGATTTTTAGTAGTAATTAAGGGAAGTTTATCCTGATCTTATCCATCTACCTTATTTTCTGGATTTTGGATAAGGATATCATTAACTCAAATTGTTTCCCAAGCAATTCTTCAGTTAATCATTAATATTCAATGTTATTTAATGCATCACCATGTTGTATTTAAATATAAGTTTTGTATGTCTTTCTAGTCATTACTAAATCCAGTTCATTCTAAATACAACACATTTACATGGACACAGTGGGGTATTACAAGTCTAAGGACCACCAACATTTAATAATATTGCATTTGCATGTGTAGTAGCTCCATATAGATTGAAGCTCCATGTCCGAATATTCATAATGTCATTATTGCAAAACTGAGTGATGAGAGAAACTTTAGAAGTGCTTCATATCTGAATGTATTTTTTTATATAATGATTTTATTTTAATAAAAGGTCAAAAAAAGGGAGGAAGAAAAGACACACATAATATACATACATATACATATACATACACATACATACACATACACATACACATACACATACACATACACATACACATATACACATATATATATCTATATATATATATATATATATATATATATATATATATATATATATATATATATATATATATATATATATTATAAATGTAGGTTTTGAATATGTATTAAATAATTTTTTTAAGATTATGAGCTCAATGCAATAAATATTTAAATATGGAAGGTAGTTGGAAAATGAAAGAAATGGATGTAACCACCAAAGATCCATATGGCGGTGAATTGAGGATGATTAAATCCATCAATCCACATGAGGAGACCCATAAAAATAAAGTAGCAACGTAAATCAAAGGATTCCATTGCTTTCATAGCCATATGTTGCCCATTTGTGAGTGAGGGCATGAATATAAGGAAGGTTTCTTTCTTTTATTCCAAATTTTCCTCTTAGTGCATTTTACTTATGCTTATGTGGTCATTACCTAGTGGCTCTTGTACAAGATATTTTAGTAAAGTCACCTGTCATGTAACTTGGAGGTCAAATTTCAAACCCAATAAGGCCATTTTGTTGAACTAAAATTGTATAATAAAGGGATATATTCATTCATTTTCCCAATGTCTAATTTTCATTTAATGAAGTCTTATTCATTATGAATTAATAATGTGTATCATAGAAATGATTAGTATTTTTTATATTTTGATTTAAATATATCAAACAACAATTAAAACATCTTCAACGTAAACAAGGAACAATATGTATGTAAATATGTCTTTACATATTCATCTATAAATATGTCTTTACTAGTTCACATATTCATCTATGTCTTTAATGTGTGACATAAATAAGCGAAAGAAAAATCTATTTAATTTTTGTTACATATAGGCCATTGTAGTCAATGTCTTTTAATTTATAACTAAATGTAGTTGAGGCTCTAGAGTACTTTAAGGAAAAAACCTTATAAAATTGTCTAGTTTGATGCCTTTGTGAATAAATTGGTGTTTAGAGTTAGGATAGATAGGTTTTCTGTTTACTTTTTCTTTTGACTGTCAGGATTGTTAGCTGCATGATTCTTCCTTGTCAACTACAACTCCTTGACATTTGAGAGTGTTAATCTGTGCCACTCTTAATGTGGAATAAACTCTAATTCAAGTATATTTAAACTATCATATAAAATTATTTTTACTTATCATCAACCACCAAGAAGTTCGACATGTTGATCTAGTGTGAGAGCGACACACCCCGTTCCAAAACATCAACGCCATCTAGTTCTACATACACCAATTGTAGTCAATGAAATGAGTGGGATCATGTGCATATTTCTTTAGAAGTTATACATGAAATAAATTATGTACTTTAATGTGTGTTGGTAATGCTAGTCAGTAAGCAAATGGTCTTACACTTATTAGTACGTCAAATCGTGCAAAGAACCTAGGTGCTAATTTAGCATAGGTTCCAAATTTGAATGTGTTATTCTTGGGCTTGAATTTAATGTAAACATGTTCCCAAAATTATATTATTTATGAATTATTTTATGATCTGCATAAATTTTTTGTCTGTCTTGAATTGTCTTAAATCTTACCTTACCTTTTGAATGTCATATCCTTCAAGGGATCACATTCGAAAACCAGTCTATCCTTTGGTTTACTCCATTTCAATGGAGTATGAAATTTTCATACATAAAGGACTTCAAAGGTACTCATTTGAAGAGATACGTAATAACAATTTGTATTGTCAAATTCAATCGAATGTAAGTAATCTTCCCATTTAGCGCGGTTTTTCCATTTTGTATATGAAAATCATATCTTAGTGTTTTGGTTGATCGTTTGATTCTATCCATCAATTTGAGGATGATTAGAAATGATAAAGTTTAATTTTGTACCAATGGACGAAGTGTGTTAGAAGAATTTCATATTAGGACTTGTAGGAGGAAAGCCTACGATTGTGATAAGAGGATGGAAAAAGCAATTTGAGACAAAGGGAGACTTTGGTCTAGGCACAACATTATTTTTTCAATGACTTGGTTGGGTTCCCAAGTCACAAAAAAGTAAGCTTATCTATTACGGCATGAAAACTAGGGAGTGCCAAGGTGTGTAGAGAATTTTAGGAAGTGCTAACATTTGTTATAATGTTCCAAGGAATGTTAGGCATGTCAAGACATGCCAACTACTAAGGCATGCCAATGTGTGCTAGGTTCTAGGATGTGGCGCCAACACATACTAGGGATTGCCAAGGAAACACAAGGGAGGACTCACTTAAATTACATGGAAATGAATGAATGTGCATGTGTGATATGGAGTGTTAACAAGTTATAGGTGTGCTAAGGAGGGAGTGACAACGTATGATAAGTAGTGCCAATAGACAATAGAGTGCTAGGAAATCCTACTAAGATGTAATAAGTGCCATGGTGTGCCAATGTGTGCCAAGGAGTGTTTGGGAGTGTTAGGGAAACACAAGGCGGCACTAGATCATAATGCATTGAAATAAAGGAATAAGAGTGTGTAGAATGTAGTGTTAGTGAGTTCCAAGTGTGTTAAGGAGGAGTTACAAGGCATGCTTTGCAATGTTAAGGAATGCTAGAGTTCTAGGGCGACATGCGGCCAAGATGTGCCAACGCATGTAAGGAAGTTTTAGATGGGAGTGCCAGGGAAACACAATGGAGAACTATGTCAAAATGAATGGAAATGAACAAATAAGAGCTTGTGCTTAGAAGTTTCAGTCAGTTCTGGGTGTGATAAGGACAAATTGACAAGGTATGCTAGGCAGTGTTAAGGCATACTAGAGGTTAGGGTGACATGCCAAGATGTCATAGGTGCTAGGGTGTAACAACACGTGTCAAGGAGTGATAAGGATTGATAGGGAAAGACAAGGGAGAACTAGGTAAAAATGAATGGAAATGAATGAAAAAGATTTTGTGACCAAGAGTGTCAGCGATGTCTAGGTGTGCTAAGGAGAGAGTGACAAGCTATACTATATAGTGCTAAGGAATGCTATAGTGTTAAGGTGGTAGGCCAAGACGTGTGAAGTGCTAGGGTGAGCTAGGGAGTGTTAGGGGTGTCAAGGAAACATAACAAAGCACTAGTACAAAATGCATGGAAATTAACAAATAAGAGTGTGAGAGGGAGTTTCAATGAGTTCTAGGTGTGTAAGGAGGGATTGACAAGGTTATATGCTAGGCAATGCCAAGCTTTGCTAAACTACCAAAGCATGTCAGGAAGTGTCACAGTGTGCTAGGGAGTGTCAAATCATGCCAAGGAATATAGGTGATGTTAACACATGCCACTTAGTGCCAAGGCATTCTAAGACATGTTAGGCGCTATGGCATGTCAAGATGTAAATTGTGTTGCTTAATTGTTTTAGACCAAGGTTGGATGTGATGAGCCTTGTCTTGGTAACTTGTTAAGTGGGATGAGTGAGATTGTTGAGTACCCTAAGATGAGTTACAAGTAGTTCTTAGGTGAACAAGGCATATGTTGAATTTCCATGACACATGAGAATCCGTGTTTGGCCTTAGAATTTTTTGTGCGAACAAACTCAAGTGCCACAAAACATCGACTATGCAAAACGCAATCTACCGTCATAGAAAAAGTAATGGACTGAATGCACATAGTTTAGGCTCTACACATCTTCATATGTTAATGCTTATTATTGTGATATACAATAGCCATTTATATTTCTAGTGTAAGACTCCTATGGAGATTTCTATCCAACAACAACATCTCTGTGGTAAAAGGTGTATTGTCAGAGGTTGCTACATCAAAAATATCAACCAAAAGGGACCTTACTATGCACACAGATGAAGAATTAATAATATTTTTATCTATGAGTGCTGATGTGGAGGTATCGGAAAAAATTACACAGGAAGCGAACCTTTTTGTTCAACCAATCAAGATCTAAAAAGGAAAATGTGTGATTATATATACATGTGTGATAGTATTTGGAGAAATGCCAACCTATTCCACAAATTTGTTGAAATTTTGTGGGATCTGACCTATAATTGTTCCTAAATTTAACAAACATCTAAAGTATGACTAAATTTTCAATACAAAATATAAATTGATATGAAGATGGCCAAATTGTGAAAGTGTAAAAACTGGTATGGTTTAAAGGACCAATCCATTTGAAAAGTCTTAAATGTGGTAATGAAGGTTGAGCCTCATTCTAGAACCCGTTTGGGCATCCATCTTAGCAATTGGTGTTGGATACAACACTTCAGAATAACTTTTGTAGCAGTGATATCAACACTTGTATAGTGACATGGGGTTGGAGTTGGTCTGTCAAAGCTCATTTCTCTACTTTGGAACTTCTCTAGGGTGATGCCTTAGATTATTTGGAGTACGAGGGCATGATTTGATATTTAGTTTGCATTGAAGAAGCTTTGGAGGCTAGATACTGTAGAAAAACCCCGTGTTCTGAATAGGGAAGCACATGCCACTGAAGAAAGTAGCAGCAACTACACATATTTGAAACTCAAATCACAACACTATTTATTACTCTTTGAAACAAGAAATAACTAAAAATTTCAAACATTATTATTCACTTTTCCTTTAGTCTAGAAGGTACAATGAATCTGGGAACATGTACAACAATGTCTCAACTTTCATAAATCCTAATCCTAATGCACCTTCCTTGCATGGATAGATAAGAAAATTAAATTATGCCGCTAGTGAATATGATATGAGATATTCAAACATGCTTCCTTAGATAAGGCTGAGAATTAATAACTAGGGAAGTTCTCCTTTTAACTGTGCATGCAAAAACTAAATAAAGCAAAGAGTTTTGCTACTCCAGGTGCTAGAAACAAATCCACTGCCTAAGGTAAGTGCTTTGCACAGAACAAGATATTAAGGACTCAGAAACTTTGTTGCTTCCTTCAAGCGAGGTGTATGCCAATTAGAACTAAGCTATCATGAGCTATCCTCCAAATTCATTCACCTTTAACAGAAATCTTGTGCCCAGAAAAAGACAAGAGACCAATATCCAACAGAATTCGTTGACCAGACATAGAGACCCTTATTCTCAAACAACGAGATAATAAGGGAATGTCAACTAGGGTGGAATATTTCACCACCAAAATTGAAAAGAGATAGAAGGGGTCAAAAACTATCAGACCTAATGCTCAAGAACAAATGAATTAATCCACACCTGGTGATCCAAAATGAATTCAATCCTTCTTTATTTATATATTTTCCAGAGGGGTTTCATATTCTTAAGTGATTGAGTAAACCTTACTCCAAACCCCAAATTTGGGGTTTTTAAGCCCAGTTTCCCCAAAAATTGCCCAACAATGGGTATTTTGGGGTTTTCCCCCTTTATGGAGGACTATAGTCTACGAGGATGGATAGGATATTGCGTCCCATTCATCCTCAATTTGTAGAGGACGTTACATGGCACCTAATAAAAGAAAAAATGCTTTAGTTTAGGATGTAATAACTAAATTCTTATTTCTTACCACATAGGACATACATCTTGCAAAAATGATCATGGGTTACAAATACTACAAAAGGCCTAAATCTTACTAGCATTATCATAGTCCAAGAATAAAAACCCTTTCAGGTGAAAGAAGGTCACTACCACATACTACAAGCACAAATGACAAATTCAAAAACAATATACTTATTCAATGAAAGAATGATGAATCATATTAGTGCACATTAAATTTAATATCTCTTGAGTTGCAATGTCAATCAAAATTTCTTAGGTTGGATCATAATTAAGTACTCAATGTTGTTTTGGGTCGAATTTGGGGAAAAGGAGGAGTTCTTGCTGAGAATGGGATGATCAGGATTTTCAGAAGGGAGATCTGCTATACTTTTCAACATACAGGCCATTCATTCTAGTGGAGGAGATATAGAGAAGCCTTTAATAAGGACCTTTCCAAGATCAATTTGGAGGAAAATCCATTTTGAAAGCTTAAACATAGTTCTAGATTCAAACAAGAGTAGTCATTTTTCAAAACAATTATTAATTCCCAAGAAATTGAAGCCAAGTTGATATGTTGACCATTTATTCTTCTACTGGACAAGGAAGCATTTATGAAAAGTCCTTGGCCCTTTGATCCAGTATTTGATGTAAATCTCTTGATTATAAATGTAATAAGAGATGTAGTTTATATTAAGGAAAATGGAAAGTAGAGGGTGAGTTAATAATTATCTCTAAAAGTTTCTCAATAGAATCCTAACATATTTGAAATGGAAAAGGATAACTCCATGGTTGATTTTTTCTTTAGAAACTTTGCTAATTTCCATGATTGAAGCATGTATTCATGCCTTGAAAGAAGCTCACAAATGCTTTTGATATTGGTTGAAGGAAAGAAAATGTGCAAAGTTACACTCACATAGAGCTATGGAAAAAAAGTTTGTGGAGCTTGTTGTCCTAGACTCCAAACAAAGAATGGATGAAAGGTTAAAAAACCAAGTCAAAAGGTATGTGTAGCTTTTGTCATGTAGAGGTAGGTGTTAACTCCACACTCTACAACAAAGGCTTTGTGGCGCAAGTGACACAAAGGTTTGCATGTAGAACTTTGGATTAAAAGGAGTGGAGCTTGATGCTACATGTCCACTATTACTCCACTTTTTGTATGAGTTACAGGAGATAAAAATAATGAGATACGAGAGATACAAAGTAGATACTATTGTTATTCATATTTAACTAAAAATATTACTATGTCTTCCTCGACATAAAAGAGACATCTTTAATAAAATATTTTCTCCATGAACCCGATTTAAAATGAATCTCTTTCGTTGACGCGCCCAACCACAAATAGAAATGATGCCTATTGGCCAATTTCAGTTTAGAAAATTCACAAATAGTTTCAAGTGTAAGATCTCCTATTTTCAGTTCATATTTTAGTTACAAGTAGTGAAATAGGACTTGTCGATCAATCGGGATTAATCACAAGTCACAATCTGCTCTCTCTCCAAATGACTCGATCTAAATATTTGTGAATCAAACTCACGTTGACCAAGTTTAACTCATGGTCAATGCATGTTTGACTTGAGACTTTCTGATTAAAGCAGATTCCTACGATTGATTGCAATTTATTTGATTTTCAGCCTTGACTCGAAGAGCACGAGTTTTTGAAGTTTAGGTATGCCACATTGCTAAAAAGTAAATGTCAGTTGTTCCAAAATTTACTTCTCATTTCTCAGGCCTAAAACTCGTATGTCAAGACCTTCAGTAATCAATCACTACTCACTATTACATAGTCCAGACTCAGTATCTGGGAACTGCCAAGGTGAGCCTAACTCCAGACTCCATATCAGGCAATCGCCAATGTGTGCTCTATACATACTCCTTATCAACCCTCGCGAAGTCACGCGTCACCTTCAGCATGTGTTACCTTTAGGCTTAGCCGCTTCACTATTCAACAATCAAAGTACATTGGCACTTGGCTTAAATAATAGGTATATTACTATATTGAAGTTTCAATGTCATTTTCAATGGCAGGTTTCAAGTTTCATTGTTCATCAATCGAATGTTTGGTGTATTCCTTTGGTTATGACTTTTCAACCCTATAGATGGGGCTTAGATAGATTTTAAAAATGCATTAAGAAATGGTTTCGTACCAACGATCAACCAAGTCATCAAGCATTCCTTCCTTGGTCGATGTCTTGGCGACTTCAAAGTCTTTAACCATGCATTGACAACTTTGGATATTTTTGTTCTTCTAGAATTTGTTATTGATGTATTGGTTCAGTTGTCTTATGCTAAATGAACTTGCAAATTCAAGATTACAATGAAATATATGCTCATAATATTTCTTTTAGTAGAATTTCCTCATATATACCTCATTGTGTTTCAAGGTCATAATGATATATTAGGTCGAAATGTGCTGGTGTTGTTGGACAGACTCCTCTTTGATACTGAAAAAAACCTCATATCCTTGAAAACCAACCCTATTTTTTGTGAAGTTATATAAGGAATTTTTAATTTAAATTTTTTATTGTAGTTTAAAGGAGCCAAATTAAATAGAAGGCACAACTCGAAATCTAAACAAATGTTGCAATTTAAACACGAGTCCAAAAAAACAACAATGTCGAGGGAGAAGGACTTTGCTTGGGCTTATTTTGACAAGATTCTTGGAGACCCTAAATACCTTTGTAAATTTTGCAAAGAGAAATGTAGTGGAGGCATTTATAGATTCAAGTACCACCTTACACAAATACATAGCCATGATATAGGTCTCTCAAAAAATGTTGACGAAAATGTCAAACACCAAGCAACCTTGGACATTGATATGAAGAGTTAGCATGATGGAAAGAAAGAAAATAAGAAGAAAGAAATAGGAACTCCTGGAGTTGACAAATTTTCTTCCACTACCCCGTTTTCATCTCCCTTTGTTGAATCCTCAATGCAGTTCCCAAGTTTCCCACACATGCCTCCAAGTCCAAGTCAAACTCAAGGACAAATGATTCCTCATGCATTCAGCATTGGAGGTGGAAACATAAACACCTTTTTTTCTCCCCACACAAAACCCGATTCCAACCTACCTTGGATACCGCTGGTTGGAAAAAAATATCCATCGTCAGGTAAGGAAGGCCATTGCTAACTTTTGGCACTATTCTAACATACCTTTCCACTATGCCATAAGTCCTTATTTGCAAGCTATGATTGATGCAGTTGTTTTTGCGGGTCCAGGCTTCAAAGCTCCTTCATTAGAGAGCATTAGGACAAATTTTCAGTTAGAAAGTGTTGAGGATGCCATGCTTGTGCTATATGATTTTCGTTCATCATGGGTAGAAGCAGGGTGCATGATCATGAGTGATGGATAGACAGATTAGAGGAATAGGACCTTAATAAATCTTCTTGTATCTTGTCCAGTAGGTACAATGTTTCTCAAATCAGTGGATGCCTCAGACAAGGTTAAGACTGCACAACTTATTTGTTAAATGATGGAGGAAGTCATTCAAGAAGTGGGAGAAGAACATGTTGTACAAATTCTCACCGACAATGTAGCTAATTATATGGTTGTTGGTAAACTTTTTGAGATCAGGCACCCCAATATTTTTTGGACCTATTTTGTTGCCCATTGTATAGATTTAATGCTTGAGGAGATTGGTAAGCTTCATTGGATACATCAAGTTGTGGAGAAGGAAAAATCCATAGCCAAATACCTATAGAATCACATTATTGTCCTAAACACCATGAGAAAATGCACTAAAGGTAAAGAAATTGTTCGACCTGTAGTGACTAGATTTGCAAAAAATTTCATATCTTTGCAATTTGTGTTTGAGCAAAAGATAAATCTGAAGAGGATGTCCTTGGGACCTGAGTGGATGGCATCTAAACATTCCAAGACCATTGAAGGCATTGAAGTCGTTGCACTTGTGTTTAACGATAGTTTCTAGAAAGATGCCGAAGAGATTATTGATGTGATGGAGTCCCTGTTAGAGTTCTTAGGTACTTCAAGTCTTTCAACTTTTTCATGTTTTAAATTTCATTTAAAGCTTCTTTTTATTTTCAGTGTTTCATATTAATTTAAATTTGAAAGCTTTAACTTACAAGATGGTTGATAGTGACAAACCCGCTTTGGGTTACATTTATTAGGCCATGGATCTCGCAATGGAGGCCATCAAAAGAAGATATGGGGATGAGAAAGCAAAGTATATGCCTCTTTGGGACATTATTTATGCACATTGGGATAGGAAATTTCATTCCCCCTTACATGCTGCTAGGTACTTCTTAAGTCCATAGTATTTTTATGATAATAGCAAATTTAATGAGGATGGAGAGGTTCACAAAGGACTTATGACATGCATGGAAAGGTGCTTCCCTTATCCAGAATTTCAAAGTAGTGTCTTTTCCCAACTACAGGATTATAGAGCATGACCTAAATTATTTTCCTATACCAGTGTTATATGAGAAAGGTCTAAGGTGTTGACATGTACCCCTTGAGGCTTAAAGGCTTTATGAATTCATTAAAATTGTTTAAACTTTATTTTGTATGTTAAATCTTTTATTGTATTTTGTTGTATTTTTAAGTTTTTACTATTTCGTATTTAGTACATCTACTCACGAACCCTTGCCACTTGCCATGTCTTTGGTGGCAAAACTTTTGTAGTGATATGCCAAATTTGAAGAGATTTTCCATTCGAATCTTAAACCAAGCATGCAGTGCTTCAGGCTGTGAGTGCAACTGGAGCATGTTTGAAAAAATACATTCTAAGAAGCGCAACCGATTGACACAGAAGAGCTTAAATGACCTTGTATCTTGCCATTACAATCTAAAACTTTTCAACAAGAAAATGCTAGGTGATAGCTTGAATTTGAAGGTTTCATAATCTGATTTGGAATATAAAGTTTAAACTTTAAAGTTCAAAGTCAAACTTAAATTCACATTTCAATGTCTCATGATAATGATATGTTTGGGTCATTCACCAATAGACCTTGAAGGGATAGATTTGCAAACTACAAATGTAGCAGACTGGGTCCAATTAGAGGAGGCTCCTCTTTTAAGCCTACATGACTTGAAGAACTTTGAGAGTCAAGAAGGTGGAGGAGTGGGAGGAACCGCTTCTAGTTATCACTCTTAAGAGTCTTAGACTCTTAGTTACTAGTTTTTTCTAATTAGTATGCAGTTGTTTGTAAACTTTTAGAAGCAATTGCTTTTAGTTCTATGTACTCACTAGTTAGGAGTTATGATTCAGTACCTTGGATCATGTTTGGACTCATAACATAAATGAGATGCTTATTCATTCATGATATTTTGGAAATCTATTGATATTATGAATTTCTTAGACATGGCTTGACTGAATATCAATGAAAAATGTTTTTTTTTTTAATTCAATAGATGTGTATATTTTTATTTATTGAATTCACCGATTTTTTCTCGATGTTTTTCCAACTTTTCCCCAATCTGATTAAAACTCTTAGCTATTTTGCCTCGTGGATTTATTGTCTATTCCAAGTCTGGTAAAAATGTTTACAGGTTTCATTATTTACGTATGAGTGCTAAGGTGTGCTAGAGAGTGCCAATGCATGCTGAGTGTTAGAGAGTACTAGGACAACACAAGGGACCACTAGGTCAAAATGCATGGAAGTGAATGAATATGAGGGTGTGTTGGAGAGTGTCAATTAGTACTAGTTGTCAAGCCAAGGATGGAGTGAGAAGGTATGCTAAGAACGGGTAAGGCATGTCAGGGAATATCAAGGAATGTTAAGAAGTGCTAGAGTGTGCTAGGTAGTTGCGGGGTGTGCTAACATGTGCCAAATAGTGCCAAGGCATTCCAGGTGCTAAGACATGCTTGGATGTGCAGGGTGCTAGAGTATATGAAAGGAAATGAACACATAATAGGGTTAACAAGTCGATACTTTATCTATTTCAAAAGGGGCATTCTAAGCACACTAATAATATGTTCCAATACATGCCAAGTGCCAATGTGTGCCAAGTGCTAATTTTTGTCAATGCAATATTATGCCAAGGAGTTCCAGGGAATGTTAGGGACTATAGGGAATGCCAACAAATGAAAGGGGAGTGCTATGCTATACTATGGCATGCCAACAGGTGCTTTGGCATCCTACTCATGGAAAGATTTTCTAGGTATAAAGATGTTCGAGGTACAAAGATGTTCCAAGACATGCGAGGTGCCAAGGAATGTTAGTGTATTGTTTTAAAGCATGCTAAGGTGTGTCATGAGTGTTGAGGAGTGCTAGGTCTCTCTCATTAATAGAATTGACAGAGATTGATTATGTATTAAATAATATAATTCCTACACACACTAGTGGAACTTTATTTAAAGGAAATTTTTAGATAACAAACCTAATAGAGATGAATCATGTGTTGACTCATAGGAAGACTATATTTTTATGACTTGAGGGAAATGATACACACTAACTACTTCTCAACAAATTGACTGGCTATTATAACCACTATGACCTTGGACACATAATGATAAAGACTCCACAACAATGGTCTTAAATAACTATATTTTGACAAAAAAATATAGTAACAGGTACATAGTGCCATCAAAAACTCATTGGAATGATCAATGATGACGAACAATCTTTTAGCATCACCAAAAGTAACCAAAAAGAGCATTGGTGAGGGTCAATAAAATATCTTCACTCGAAGTGTCACCAAAGAGAGAATTAGTGATGGGCCTTTAACGACCCTCACCAAAAGTGTCACCAAAGAGAGAATTAGTGATCGAAAATTAATGACCCTCACCAAAAGTGTCACCGAAAATAGCTTCGGTGAAAAACGTTAAAGGACCATCACTATATACACTTACAACAACGATTTTTTAAAGACCGTCACCATATGCGACATGGGTGATAGACCTTAAAGGTCCGTCATAGGCATGAAGCGTTATAAAAAACTCATTGGAATGATAAATGATGACGAACATTTATTGTTCATCACCAAAAGTAACCAAAAAAATCATTGGTGAAGGTCAATAAAATATCATCACTAGAAGTGTCACCAAAGAGAGAATTAATGATGGGCCTTTAATGACCCTCACCAAAAGTGTCACCAAAGAGAGAATTAGTGGCGGGCCTTTAACGACCCTCGCCAAAAGTGTCATTGAAAATGGCTTTGGTGACAAACCGTAAAGGACCATCACTATATACACTTACAACAACACTTTTTCAAAGATTGTCACCATATGTGACATTGGTGGCAAACCTTAAAGGTCCATCACAAGCATGACCCTCACCAATGACCTTTTTTCTTGTAGTGAAACCTCCAATCTATTCGAGTAGAGTGCCTTGGGAGGATAAATCTATACCCAAAATCAAATCTTTTCTCCTAAATTCTTAAGTATAGCTTTTCACATTTTGACCCTGAGCTTGCCTAAAGTTTTTCCAATCAATTATAGTTTTTTTCATGTATTCTAATGCATAAAATTGTCTTCTTATTACAACAAAAAAATCATTCCAAGATGATAAAACCTTGCCACTTTTCTTCATGTCCTCTTTAGTTTTGGCCTCCCACCAAATGAGTGTTGCACCTTCGAACCTAAGCGAACCAAGCTGAATTTTTGTTTCATCATCCTTGATTCTTTGTATCCTAGAATAATGTTCAATCTAACAAACCCAATTATCTAATTTCTCATCATTTACCTCTCCATTGTAAATAGGCAATTCAAACTTTATGTCAATCTTTCACAAAGGAGTTTTCCTATGTCCCTTTGGAGAATTTGGAGGTGTTTGTGAAGGGGAAGAAGTAGAAAAAGATGAGGATGAGGATGAATATGGATTTGAAGGTAGTGTCTTGTCACCATTCCCTCCATTCCCTCTTGGAGGTTTGTCTCCATTTCCTTTTGGCAGTTTTGAGCTCTCTCATTGAAACCTTGAGTTCCTCTGCTCATAAAGAACTTTACCATTTCAAACATTTCAAATAAATCTTTTCTAAAATTTCTCTCATCTTCAGACATCCCTTATGGACCTTCTTCATGTTCCATCACTGGTGAAGCTTGAGATATGTGTGTTCTCCTCGAAACAATTTGAGGCCTTGGCTTCATAATTTCCCCTAATCCTCTTTTGAGCTTCAACCCTGTAAGCATTAGAAAACACCTGCAAACAAAATGAAACCTTCAAAATAACCTTAATCGCACTCTGATACCAAACTGATCTATTATGAAAACTTGAAGGTGATAGAAAAATTTGCAAGTAAAATTTTATGTATTTTAGGAAATGGATCACTTTGCAAAAGTACATAAAATAACAATTTTAAAACTTAGTTAACAAGATAAAAACATAGAAAAATATACGAAATCAGAAACACAAGACAACAATATGATAAGGGAGTTAACCCCTCTCTTGGGCTACTTCTGTTGGTCCAGCTTCCAATGTTGGGCCTCTTTCATTACATGATCGAATTTGTGTTTACATGGATTTTCAGTACTCAGAATGTAAAAAGTATGTCTCCAATGGCTCCAGTATAGTTAGAAAGCCCCAATTGGGCTCTTGTTGGGCTCAATTTAGCCATAATTTTAAGAAGTTATGCAATAGAGAAGTTTTTATGCTAACTTCTCTATAAACTAGACTAATCTGCTAACCGTTCTATGAATTCCATAATTCCAAGGCCCGTCGAGTGCTAATTTCACCTGGCACCGAAAATATTCTCGCCAATTAGGGTGCAATCTTTTAGGTTGTTTAAATTCCCAATGACTCCCTCTCGAGAAAAACTTGGGCCACATGGGGCAATGTGCCCAGGGGCTGGAACTAACCGCCCGCACCCATTAACATAGCCCCCTGGTATGTTGGCATTCATTTCCATTTTTCATGTAAGCCGGGGTTGTTACTGTATTCTCCACACCCATTCCAATTTCAGTGTTGTGATCTACCACTAGTCGTATTGTGCAAGGCCTAGATCATGGGCTAGGTTATCGCTAGCCCCCTCAACTGTTAACGCTTCGGTCTAATGGTAATTCATGTGGGTGATGGAACCTTGGGTCGAGGCTAAACCTGAGCCCTTGAATCCCTTTTGTCTATGGTATCATGGATGGCAAGGTGACCAGGGATGAGGGTTTAGCCCCAACCCCTTCCCCCAACTCAAAAACTTTGAAAATGCAAATCGAAATTTGTCACTGTGTATATTAAGTTCCACAGTGGAGTCTATAAGTAAAGTGTTGTGTTGCTTATTCAGTGGTCTTGTGTTCGAAATCAATTGGGATTTTGACTAACCAATTCCAATTTTTCATTGTTTTGGGGTGTCATGTGGTAGCCCATGACTGGGTCACAGGGCACCCCACTATTGGTCCACTTAGAAACTCCAACCACCAATCAAATGTGCCCAAAAATTAATCGATCACGTGCAACCTCTTAGTAGCATACCATTGGCTAGCAAGGTACAATCAACTTGCCTAGTCAACCTTCCCAGTTAGTGTACAGACTTCCTAGTCAACAGTCCTCCTGTTTGGGAAAACAATCAGAACCCAATATCGGGAGCATACGATATTGTTTTTGAGTGATTCAATTTTCCTTGGATTTAGGTGATTGGGTTCTACACTTTGGAATAGGTTTTGAGCACTTTTAAACACTTTGAATTTTCATGACTTTACTAATATGTTGGATGAGAGAATCATCTCTAATGGAATCGAAAAGGTTCTAAAGAAAAAAAGGTGGGGCATAATTGCATAGTTATGCTCACTAGAGCTTTAAACATCGAAATCCTTTATTTCTCGAGATCTTGAAAAAGTATTGGACAAAAATTCTAAAGTATTTGAGACTCCCAAAGGGCTCCCACCTATTCGTGATCGTGATCATGCTATTCAATTGATTCGAAGAAGTGTTCCTCCAAACATGAGGCCTTGTAGGTATCCCTATGATTAAAAGAGTGAAATTGAACGTATGATTGCAGAAATGCTAGAGGGAGATATAATTGAACATAGTCAAAGTTATTTCTCTTCTCTAGTAATATTGGTGCACAAGAAGGAATGATCATTATGTATGTGTCTGGATTGCAGGGAGCTCAAGAAGCTCATTATTAAAGATAAATTTTCCATTCTTTTCATTGATGAATTGTCCAATGAACTACATGGAGCAATCTACTTCACCAAGCCGTATCTTCATTCAGGATATCATCAAATTAGAATGAAAACTGAAGACATTTCGAAAATAACATTTGAAACTCATGAGAGTCATTATGAATTTTTAGGTCATGCCTTTTGGCCTTACTAATGCACCTTCCACATTTCAAGGTTTGATGGACTCCATTTTAAAACCTTTCCTTAGAAAATTTGTGTTAGTATTTTTTGATCATATACTAAGCTACAAATAATCTTCGAAGGATCATGTTCAACATGTTCACAGGGTGCTAAAACTATTGGAGGATAGACCATTATATGAAAAAACAACCAAATGTTTCTTAGGAGTACAAGAGATGGAATATTTGGGTCATATTGTGTCTCCTGAGGGTGTTAAGGTAGACCCTAAAAGGATTAAATCAATCAAGGAATGGAAAATCCCCACAACCCTAAAGCATCTTTAAGGATTTCTAGGGTTGACATGATATTATCAAAAGTTTGTTAACAATTATGGGAGAATAGTAGTGCCTCGAACAACGTTAGTAAAGAAAGATGCATTTTTGTTGACTCAAGAAGAAATTATGGCCTTTGAACATCTTAAAGAGGCAATGTTTGAAGCACCAGTCTTATCTACACTAGACTTCACAAAAACTTTTGCTGTGGAATTTGATGCCTCAGGAAATGGAATTGGTGTTGTTTTAATGTAGGAAGGAATACCCATTTCTTTTTAAATTCGCCCAAGAAAGGGAAATTACTTACACAAACCTATTTATGGGAAGGAAATGTTGGCAATGCTACATGTACAAAAAGAAATGATGACCTTACCTAATGGGAATACACTTCAAGGTAAAAACCAATTGCGATAGCCTTAAATACTTTTTCGAACAAATATTATCTTTAGAAGGTAAACATAAATGGGTCAAAAAGATGTTGGGTTATGAATTTGAAATCATCTACAAAAATGGGAGGAAAAATGTTGTTGTAGATTCACTCTCGAGAAAGCATGAGGATGTGGAAGCATTTCTCTATGTAATTTCTATTATCCAACCTGACTGGATAACTGAAGCAACAGATGAATGGAGGAATTATGAAGAGTTGTGGACACTCATTCAAAACTTGCAACAATATTTGAGTACGTATGATACATTTATATGGAAAATTGATTCATTATGGTACAAATATCACTTAGATATCTATAAGAATTCTTTTGGAATTGAACACCTCCCCCATAGGAGGGCATTCAAGATTTTTAAAAACTTACCACATGGTCTAGAAGGGATTTTTTTGGGATGGCCTGAAATATGATATTAAGAAGTTTATGGCAGAATGTTTAGTTTTCCAACAACACAAAGTTGAGACAATTAAGACCCCAGGTATGTTACAACCTTTAGCCATTCCAAGTCAACGTTGGGAGGATGCCTGAATGGATTTTATCATAGGTTTACCCTAGTTTGAAGGAAAGAGTGTCATCATGGTTGTATTTGATAGAATCACAAGGTATGCACACTTTTGTGTATTATCTCATCATTTTAAAGACATTACAGTTGTTACTAAATTTATGGAAACAATTTAAAAGCTACATGGAAATCCAAATATTTTTGTAAGTGACAAAGATCCCATTTTGACTAGAAATTTTTGGATGGAATTATTTTCTTCCCTTAGTACTCAATTAGTTCATAGTTCATCTTATCATCCTCAATATCATGAGAAAGTTGAGATAATAAACAAATGTTTGGCTTGGCTCTTTTCCATATGTTCTTGTACTGCCTGGTGGATCTCCTGGATCTGTTCAATGAACCTAGTTTCCTTGTCCACATCACTATGTCCATCAACTGTGGTATCTTTACCAAAGACAAAATCTAAAGGAGACCTTGGTATGAAACCAAAACAGGTCTCAAAAGGAGGTATCTGTGTAGAAAAGCATTTTTCTCTATTGTAAGCATGTTGCACATAACACAAGTGTTCATCCCAAAGCTTAGGATGTTTAATGCAATATCCTCTGAGTAACTAGATCACTGTCTTGTTAGCTACTTCTGTCTGGTCATCGGTTTGTGGATGAAAAGCTATGCTTTTCTTCAGTTGGGTGTCCATCAAGTCCCATAGACTTGACCAAAACTTCCCTACAAATCGGGTGTCTCGATCAGATATAATAGAAGTGGGTAATCCAAAATGAACCCATACATGTTCAAAGAATAGTTTTGCAGTTTGTTGAGCTGTAATCTGTTTATTACAAGGTATCAAAATACACATTTTGCTAAGCCTGTCCACAGCCACATACAGATAATCATGACCATTCCTAGATTTAGGTAGTCCTCCAACAAAATCCATGGAAACACATTCCCAAGGGTGAGAAGGAACTGGTAATGGAGTGTACAAGCCTAGTTTTCTATTGCTGGGATTGCTTTTAGCACACACAGTACACCCTTTTACATATCTAGAAACTCTCTCATTCAATTTCGGCCAATAAAAAAATCTTTGCAGCTGTGCAATTGTTTTACTTACACCAAAGTGACCTGATATTAGAGAAGTGTGTGTCTCTCTAATTATCTTTACTCTCTATGTTTGTGGATTGCAGAGTTTCCCAGAATGATACAAGAGTCGGTCCTTCACATGACAATCCAATTCGTCTACCCTTTTGCCTTGACTCAAAGTTGCATATACATCTTTAAAATCCATATCTTGAGCATATTGTTCAATGTAGCTTTCATGTAGTATCGAATTATGCTTAAGTATAGTAGATGCATTTATATTGGGTCTAGATAACATCTCTGCAACTTTCTTATGTATGCCCTTTTCATATCTGATGACCAAATGAAATTGTTGTAGAAAACCCATCGACCTGTAATGTCTTGATTGCTGTAACTTAGTTTGGGAGTGTAGATATTGAAGTCGTTGATGATCAGTATGTATTACTGTCTCTTTTCCCATTAAGTAATGTTTCCACTTTTTCACACTCTGAACTAATGCATAAAATTCTTTATCATATGTAGGATAGTTAACTACTGCAGGATTAAAAGTCTCTGAATGATAACATATGGGTTTACCGTGCTATGTCAACACTACTCCCATGGCATAATCACTGGCATCTTTTTGGATCTCAAATGTTCTTTGTAGATCTGGCAGTGATAGTACAGTTGATGTACTAATCTTTTCTTTCAAGGTGTCAAAGGCTTTTTGATGTTTGCCTCCTCACTGAAACACCTTGTTCAATCCTGTCAAAGCATGTAAGGGAGCTGCAATTGAGGAAAAGTTAGAGATAAACTTCCTCCAATATTGTGCTGCTCCTAAGAAGCTTCTTACTTCTATAGCAAACTTGGGTTTAGGCCAGTTTACAATGACTGCCACTTTAGAGGGATCTATTTTCAATTCACCACCCCCTACTATATGACCCAAATAATTTAGAGAAGTTTTGCCAAATTCACATTTTGAGAGTTTAACATAAAGTTTTTCTCTTTTCAAAACATCTAATGTCTGCTTAACATGCTTTCAGTGTTCTTCCCACATTTTACTAAAAATCAGAATGTCATCCAGATACACTATAACGAAATCATCAAGAAAAGGTCTGAGTACATCATTCATTAGTCTCATGAAAGTAGCAGGGGCATTGGTCAAGCCAAAAGACATAACCAACCACTTATACAATCCCTGCTTTGTTTTGAAAGCAGTCTTTCATGCATCTTGCTCTGCAACTCTGACCTGATGGTACCCACTGTGCAAATCTAGCTTGGTGAAATAAACAACTTCCTTTAATTGATCAAAAAGATCATCTATTCGAGGAAGGGGATAACGATTTTTGATTGTTATCGTATTCAGTGCTCAGTAGTCAATGCACATTCTCCACGAGCCATCTTTCTTTCTCACCACAATGATTGGTGACCCACATGGTGATGTGCTAGGCCTAATGAACCCCTTCTCAAGCAACTCCTACACCTGGTTCTTGATTTCAGCATTCTCTAAAGCAAACAACCTTTTATACCTATGGCTGCAATGATTGTTTCATCTCCCGAGTCTGACCCCAAATCTTTCTGAATAGCTGCAGCAGTATTCTTCTTGTTGTCCTTGGACTTCTTAGGTCTTAGCTCTGCATGCAGAATCCAGTAGTGCTCATCATCATGCCCCACAGTGAGTGCATGAAGCTTTGCCTTTCTGTGCAGTGTTAGCCTTCCTTGCTTTCCACTTCTGCTTTCTTTTCTCCTTGCTCTTGCTTGTAGTGGGTTAGGATGGTCCCCCAACTTCTGGATTTCCATTCTTTCCTCTAGCTTCTAGATGAGTAGCTTGTATAGATACCTCATCTATACTAGTGGGATTGAACATGAGGATGGCATGCCTTATGTAGCTATGTAGACCACCAATGTACTTCAAAAGAGTCTCTGGTGAGTCTAATGAGATCCCTAGAATCAATGCTCTCTTTCTAAATTCTTGAGTGTACCCTTGCACACTTTGCCCTTTCAATTGCCGAAGAGTTTGCCAACTCATCATGGCTTGTTGCATGTAGGCCAATGGATGGAACTGCTTCTTAATTCCAGAAACAAAGTCACTCCAGACGGAGATGGTCTTACCATGTCTTTTCATGTCATCTTGGGTTCTACCTTCCCACCGAATCAAGGCAGTGCCTCCTAGGTGTAGGCTTGCCAGCTGAATTTTTCTCTTGTCTGAGTCGATGTTTTGCACTCTAGAATACACATCAATTTGTCTAATCCAATTGTCAATCTTTTCAGCATTTAGCTCCTCACCATATATAGGCAAGTCAAATTTAACATATAGCTTGATCAATGATGCTTTCTTATTAGGCACAGGGTTATTAGGAGGTGTGAGAAAGTTTTCCTCTTTCCCTTTTCCTTTTGAGTGATCATGGGAATGAGACTCATCTTCTTCTTTGTCTTGTTTAGAACCTGATGAATCTTCATCCTCATGCTTTCTAAAGTCCCTATACATTTCTTCTACCATAGACTTTATAGGTAGGAAACTCTTTATGAATTGAGGGTTTGGCCCCACAAAACCTTCCTCTCACACTGTCTTTCGATAATAGACTCTCCCAATTTGAAGATTAGTTTGATCCACTCTCCTTCTCCTAATTTGAGCTTTGATCTAGTGCGCATTCAATAGCTAAACCAACATAAGCTTGTCCAACCTTACAGCCTTGAGCCTCTGATACCACTTGATCTAATAATCAACCTATGAGTGATCTCAGTTAAGAGTTTATTAGTTAAAGGTATTACAGACTCATATGTTGGTGTTTCTAAGTTATTTAAGCAATGGATTGATCAGATTTCCAATACATAGACACTCAAAAATGGAAAACAGTAGAGAAATACAGTAAGCAAAGACAAGAACACAAGAAATTTAATAAGGATTTCATCCTATACTCCAGGGCTACGTCTCTGGTCTAGCTCTTGGTGGTGGCCTTCTTTTATTGTGTCTTGAAGCAGAGAATTATAATGCAGGAGCTCAATGTGAGTCTCTTGAATGGAATTTGCTTAGCAGGGTGGTTCTTGGATGCCCCAAGCCATTAGAGTACACAGACTCCTTTCCTTACCAGCTCTGTGACCTCCTGGTCTATAATGGAGAGAGCCCAATGTGGTGCTCAGTACGAACAGGTTCTCTCTGGGATGGCTTGAATCCCTCAAGCTCTCGAGTGCTCGACGCTGCCTTCGGTCAGCTCGGCCCTCTGTCTTCCGTTCTGCTGTTGCGTTATTGTCTTTCTTCTCTCTGTTCTTCCTTTTTGTATTCTATCCTCCTCTCAGGGTTCTGGTTCTCTTTTTCTTCTCTCGATCTGTGTATTCTGTCTCTGTTCATGGCTTTAATCCATTCGTTTCCATGTCTATTCAGTTCCTCTTCCGCCTCCGTCGGCTCGCCTTCTGCAGCTGTGCTTGGAGTTCCCTGGGTCGGCGTCATCATCAGCTCACAGGGAGTGGCCACATGTCCTCCTGTAACACGCCAGCCTACTTCGTTAGTTCAGTTCTTCAGTTACATCATGGATGAAGTCTTCCTCCACCGTGGTGGTCAAAACAGACTTTAAATCCTTCTAAATCGTGGCTCATTCCTTCGTCGATTCCAGTTCCCCCATTAGGTGCAATCCCAACCGTCTGATCTAGGGCATCCAGATCCAATGCCATACTCACATTTCGGACGATTGACTTGCTAGATCTTTAGCACGCGATCAACAGTGGTTTTCTCTCTCCTTCGCTTGCCACGCGTCGATCGTTGAGTGGGATCGCTCCAATTTCTCTGAAGCCACTTACTGTTTGAGGGTGCCCCGATCAATACCGCTGGTTTTTCGGAGCACGGGTCCCGCCTTGCCCTTTAGTGCTTTTCCGCTTTTTGCCCGCGTTCTCCATCTCCCCACGCGTCCGAGTGCTTGGGGCTTCTCCATTTCAACCCTTTTCGCCCAGCGATGCGTGATTAGCACTAATCACGCATCAAAATCCACCTCTGTTTCCCGATCCGGGCCTCCCAAGGGTTAAATTCGCCTCTCATGTAGTCTCCTTGGGCCTTGGTTAGTGCGCTTTGACCGAGGTCCTCGTCGTTCCACAATAGTTGCCATTGCCACTAGTTGAGAGGTGTTTTTGATTGTTGTTTTAAATTCTTTGAAGTATCTCCTGACCTGGTACAGCCATGGCTCTATTAATTATTCTTTATCGATCAAATTCGGATCACTAAATACTCTCAATGCATTATAGCGACATATAGCAAAGGTAAAAGACAACACGCTCCAGTTTTTTTTATTGAAAAGTCAAAACAAGGGTTATGCACTTTTTGATAAATATGTTTGTTTGTTAATGAATATTTTGGAGCCTTGTTTTGTTAAAGGATTATCTTAAGGACTCAATAAGAAAAGGGGCATTCGTATTTTCATGTGAAGTCTTTTTTATTAGCCATGGTAAATTAAAAAAGGAAAGTATAATTTTTTTCCCAAAAGGTTGTACATGTAGGCTCCAGTATTACTATGAGCATAACACTAAATTTCATATCATATGATGTACTTTTTAAGTGCATGCAATGAATTTTTAAAAGAGGGAATTTGAAAAGGTGGCATTGCATTATTTTTTTAAGTTTTGAAAAGGAGATTAAAAAAAGGTGTATTATTGTAATCGATTCTAGGCATTGTGATTTTTTTTTGTAAAAGCTGTTTTGAATGGGTTATTTTTGTGAAAATTTGTAGACTCATATGTTTGTGAAAACCAAGAAGCAGAGGTGTTTCTATTATAGTTAGATGTAATGTCTACAATTTCTTTTGCTTGTTGAGTCGTAGTGAGCCCACGCTGAACAAATGGGAAAAGCTAGAATGTCAAAGAAACAACAAGAGATGTTTGATATTTTTTAGATTTGGGATTAAAGAAGCAAAAGGATGCCTTTGAATTGACATGCATAAAATAATCTATAGATGACAACACTTTTCCCCTAATTTTAGATGCCAAGATAGCCAAGGAGGCCTTAGCTACCCTTGAGAGAAGTTTTGGTGTAAGGGGGAGCACTGAAGTTGAAGATGAAGGTGGATCTATTGCAGCAAATCTACAACGAGATGAAAAGTTTGTTGAATCCCACTATGCACATATACAAGTGGATGAAGATTTGGTAAATCCAACAAGAAAGCTTGTTGATGAAGATTTAGTGAATCTAGCAATAGAGCTTGCTGATGAAATTTTCGTGAATTGAGCAACAGAGCTTGTTGATGACAATGAAACTGCCATTGGAGAAGTCAATGCTATGGTGAATCCAACAATTAATATTGTTGATGTAAAATTTGATTAAGAATTGTTGGCTAATGATGAATGGTTGCAGGTGATGCGAGAAAAACATAATATTGACGTGATGCTATTTGATGAGATAGTCCCACTTAAATCTGAAGGCCAAGTGGAAGCGACGGAGGTAGAGAAAGAGATAGAGGTCGAGACAAACAAGGAAGCCCACAAAGAGAAAAAAGAGAGAAAAAGAGGCAAAAAAGGCAGTGTAATAGTAGAAAGTTGTCTTGGCATTTGAGAAGGCCCAGAACCAATGTGCTTTTACAAATATTTTTAATTCTAACATTGATTTCTAGTGTGCAAGCACAGAAAATGACTATGAAGAAGAGTTAAATTTCCTTAAAGCATGGATTGCAACACCATGACTTGATA
This sequence comes from Pinus tabuliformis, assembly GCA_031772625.1. Taxonomy (NCBI): domain Eukaryota; kingdom Viridiplantae; phylum Streptophyta; class Pinopsida; order Pinales; family Pinaceae; genus Pinus; species Pinus tabuliformis. The sequence goes on along the minus strand of CM062804.1, from coordinate 199,407,914 downwards.
AAGTCTACATAGAACCTGCAGAAAATAATGTTGAAGTGAGCATGAATCATGAATAAATTAATGAAATTTTCACATATTGGAGTCCTGAAGAAATATCATTTTATTATAATCTTATGTTGTAGCATATTGATGATGAAAAGAACATTATAAAAGACAATATGTTAGAGCAACCCACATACAAGTAATTTTTTTAAGAAGTCCAACGCATGCTTAGACAACCCGGAACAATGAAACAATTTAGAGGCTATAGAATCTTGAAGAAAAGGAAAAGAAAAGGAAATCCAAATGATACCAAAATTTTTAAATTGTAAACCTAGCTAAGAAATAGACCAACAGTTATTTTAATTGAATTTTTAAGTGGTTGTAATTAAGAGGGAATGTTTGAGAATCTAATTCCAACCACATGTTAGGTGTCAAAACCATCTATCCAAGTGTCCTAGTTCAATTTCACTTAGTCTAGTTTCACTCTAGTCATTTATTATTGAAATCTTATTTAACTAATTAGTAATATAGAGAAGAATAGTCTATCTTCTCCATCGTTTTGGTCACTTCATTTTTTGTTAGTAAAATGGATTCAAATCTTCATAAACATGTTGTAGCTGGCTAGGTTGTGATATTTATGAGATAAATTTTTTCGAAAATTATAAATTCTCCCCCAAAAAAAAAACCTTTTTTTACACGGGTACCTGCAACTTTGCTACGCTCTCCGCTCCTGTTATATGTATACACCCGTTTTAGACATTTCACCTATGCCTTCAATTTTGAATGATAGTTTAAATATTACAGTAGATTGGTGAGCAGTCACATCACATTTATCTAGTACTTGATCTCTCTCCTCTATGAAAAAAATCACAACCATAGGATATAGGAATAAACACACAAGTATCTTCTCAATCGAATCGGAAGATTAATTAAAAATTACAGATGAGAAAAATGATGCATTGGCTAGGTTATTTCTAGACCACAGGAGCATGATTACGGATTGTCATTCCACCGGATGATGATGATTCTCTATGTCGGAATATGTTTATATCTCACAGACTTCGTGAATATTCAGTGTTGTAAAGAGGTATCCCATGCCTCATTATTAGTGGATCATTCCCGAGGAATCACCACTATATTATGAAGGTTCCGTTCGTTGAAACACAGTTAACTGTGACGGTTAGTGGATGCAAAAGCCATGAGGAGAGGTCAAGGGTTTTTTGTCCCACAACGGAGTTACTTGAGCTAGCTCATGGCCTAAAAAGTGTGGACATAATGAGACTTCATTAATATAATTAACTGTGACCGTTTTTGGATGCAAAAACGAGAGTTCAAGAGATTTTTAATTCATATGGGAGTCACTTGAGCTAGCGCAAGGACTTAGTTGGAAGATAATGAGACTTCGTTAATCATGTAAAAGATGGAAATAGGAATCGCTAAAAGAGAGAGGAATTGTTAATTAGGTTTAATTGAGTCTCATTATGCCGAAAAAGAGAGAGGACAAGTATTATATAATCTCATGGGACAAATTCAATAACGGTGGGGGTGGTGGGTGTATTGAGATGTTATATGTGATTCTCTATTTTAGTTTTACTTTTAGTTTCAAATTTAATTAGTAAGTTTTTTTTATTAGTGGAGTTTTAACTTTTGTTAAGTTAGTTAAGTTATATGTTTATGGTATATTTAGTTTGTGGGATATTGTATATATTCTTAAGAGTGGTTTTTAGTATATTTAACTTGTGGGACTTTGTATATACTCTTAGGCTCCTCTTATTAGTGGTGTTATAGTGTCAGCCACTAGGTTTGATTTGAAAACTCCCCTTATGTGTGAAGGATTTGCAGGGACTCCCCTTACCTGTGAAGGATTTGTAGGGTCCCTAGGTTTGTACTCGCCTTATATGTGAAGGATTTGTAGGGTACCCTTTATCCCTGGAGTCTAGGATCTTGCTAAGTCATATGTTTCTTCTGTCATGATGTTGGATATACTCTTGGTGTTATAGTTGTAGTAGCCAGATTTGATCAGTAGGCTCCCCCTATCCATGGAGTCACATCTCTTGCCAAGTCATAAGTTTCTGGTATATTTGGTTTACAAGCTATTGAATATACTTTTAGCGTTATAATGGCAACCACTAAATTTAATTCTTAAACTCCCCTTATCCCTGAACCATAACTTTAACTAGTTACTATTTAACATAGTTAATATTAAAGATTCCCATGAAAATTGCCCAAAGAGACCGGTCGTTAATTATTTTCCGCTGTCCAATTATTCTTCGTTAATTAACATAAGTTATTATATTTTTGGACATATATGACTTTGTAACTTCAATTACGGTTTTTAATATTAATTTTCTTTGACTGATAATACGTACTTAAATATATGTTATTTTAAATCATTTTTACTCTTTATTCTATTTCTCACTTTGAATATCAAGGACGGAATTAATATGTAAAGGATGGCGACAGAAATCGCTAGGAATACCAAAACCTAATGCCTTTATTTATTTAGATAACGAATCTGGGATCTCGGCTCTTCAAGCTTTCGATATGCTTTTCAATAAACATGGGGCGACCTCCAAAGGGTGGGATATCACAGTTAGCATATATCACATTGTAGTTTTTTTGGAAACTACAATGGACGGAGACAGGAATCGCTTGGAATACCAAAACCCAATGTCTTTATGGATTTGGATAACGAATCTTGCCCCTTCAGGTTTCTGATATCCATTTCTGTAGACATTGATATCAATGTGGACGTGTCATTCTGATTTCTTAGCAAAAACGTAACGACTCGGATATGCAAGCTTTATCGCTGCGCGATATCTCAGGTTTATTCGCTATCCAAAACCATAAGACGCCAGGATTTGGCATTCCAAGCGATTCCTATCTGCGTCCATTGTAGTTTCAAAAATCAGTGAGTAATCCTTGAAGATGAGGACAGGTAAGACATGTGGAAAGAGAAATACAACAATACCCAGTTCTGATTCTTCGCCTTCTGGCGGTTGCTTATTGAAATGCAATATCCAGTTGTGATTCTTTGCTTTCTAGCGGTCGCCCCCATGTGATATATGCGAACTGTGATTCTTCGCCCTTTCGCCGTTCCCTATTGAAATGCATATAAAAAACTTGAAGAGCCAAGATTCGTTATCAAAATCAATAAAGACATTAGTTTTTGCTATTGCAAGCGATTCCTCTCAACATCCTTTGTACCTTCGAAGGTCACTAAATAAAAGTTCAAGATGACTAGAGGTAAGAGCGGACAGAAATAATACAATATGAAGCTGTGATTCTTCGCTTTCTAGTGGCTGCCCCCATCTGTGATATATGCTAACTATGACTCTTCGCCTTTTGACCGTTTCCTTATGTATCATTTAAGCCACAGTTGTCATTTTCCGTTTTGCTGTAAACAAATATCACGCTGAATCAACCCACTCCTTGTCTTTATCCTTGCCATAACGGACAATGTTTCAATCAAACTTTGTAGCAACGCACACTTAAATGAAAAAAGGGGATTGTACATCTAACGAGTGTGCTTCAACGATGATGTATCTTTGCATTTCATTATTGAACCTTTCACATGGGCATCTGTGTGGAAGTGACATTAACCGCCATTGAATCACAGTAACGACGTTGCCATTGTGCAGGGAATCGAAATCTCCTCGCCCGAGGTGCACAAAGTGAGATGCTTGTGCCATTAACACATTCTGAATAATTTATGCTTTATGACGTGGGAATAAAGTTATGCTTTGCGAGGTGGGAACGAATTATTCCCTGACCTAGTGTCGGCTCAATTCTCGAGATATTAACCCCACGCTCAGCTGTGATAGGCGGCTATTATGTTTGACTGTTGGAGATAGGGCCGGTTGCATGAATATGCGCAGCCAAGAATGGCTTGACCACCGACATGCTGTGATAGGCGGCTATTATGTTTGACTGTTAGAGATAGGGCCGGTTGCATGAATATGCTGAGCCAAGAATGGCTTGACCACCGACATGACGTACTGCTCCTATGGATGGCAATTAACTAAATGTTGTCTCGTTGACTGTAGATGAATAAATTTATCTGAACCGACCTCTGATGTGGCTAGTGTCTAGGTCAGGTTGACAATGAGTAAAGGAACCTGGATGCTCAGCCCGCGGTAATCACTAAGGTTTAACATTTTCATTATGTCTTATGACTCCTATATATTATTTCAAAAGCGGTACTTACAATGTATTGTAGAATCGCATAATGAAAAGTCATATGTTTCTCTAATTAGCATAAGATAGTTTTAAAGAAATAATTTAGAAGTATAATATTTGCAAAGTTTTTATAAATGTAAAAATAATATAAGTTTTTATAAATGGTGCAATAACCTAAGTATAATTGATAATCTGAAAAACTCCGACCTTAAATATGCTTGAGTAGAGGAGTTTTAGGAGAGTGATCTCCCCATGAGTCTTAATTAGACACTAAAGGTGATGATAATGCAATGCAATTTACTTTACTTTTTTCAATTCCACTCCTTCTTCACAATTATAAAAGGTGTCACCAGAATTAATTTAATATCATGATAATTTTTGTCTTGAGTAGAGGAGTTTTAGGAGGGTGATCTCCCCATGAGTCTTAATTAGACACTAAAGGTGATGATAATGCAATGCAATTTACTTTACTTTTTTCAATGCCACTCCTTCTTCACAATTATAAAAGGTGTCACCAGAATTAATTTAATATCATGATAATTTTTGTAATTATAACTAATGCAATGAGATATGGGTGACATGACCTACTTTATGAAAATAATATTTATACAATTGTTTACGAAAATATTATCATCATCTTAAAAGAAGGAATTATTAGAGCTTCTCTTCTAGAGACTCTTTATCCATGAGCTCACCTCTAGTGCATCATGTTATGCTTTCTCTGGCCCCCCTCTTTTGAGTTCAGTGTCTTCATTCAACTATTTGGAAAGCCCCCCTTCTTTGGTCCACACTCGTCCTACTTCTCATCGCCACCCCTCAATTCCTTGTGCTTTTTCTACACCATATACAGTTGTCATGTTATGCCAAAGGGTTCATTTTCACAAAGGTGTTGTGTACTACCAAGAGTGAGCTAGTCCAGATAAAATAACATGTGTACATGGCTTCGAGTTGAAGAGCCAACAACCCATCTCAAAGAAGGGAAACAACCAATCAACAACAACTCCTCTCATACATCAAAGTAATGGTTGATTTAGCTGATTGGATGCGTGATACAAGGAAAACGTGTGTGTTTCAACCAATATATGCACATGGTATACTTGTATTGAGACATGAAATTTTTATTAGCTAAATATTTATGGGACTGGCATGCACATAGACACAACTTGATCCTCTCCATGGAACATCAACACTAACACCTACAATACTTGAACAATAGAATGGATCACGTTGACAAGCAGCTTGATATACCTCCTGCTTATAAATGGTCACCTAGAAGCGACAAGGATGTGATCTGGGTTACTAGGTTACTGCTACACATTCAAACCCTCATCCTAGTCTACTCATACCTTCTATGTCTCTGGTTTACCATTTATTTATTTATTTAGCTTTTTCTCATGGCCTCAAAGCCCCGACTTTGAAATTATATATTTCATATTTTGAATCCCTCGTTAGTGTTTTTCTTTAGCCTCTCTCAAGAGTGTCCATTTTTGGATCTAGTCATACATGCTCAGTGAGTGGTTGAAATAAACCCTTGAATTTTTAATGTAATCTCTTATTCAAAGGTAAATACAAAATTTTGTTCCAAAATAAAGGAATTAATAGATATTTTTAGGAATATTCCATAAGGAACATTACTTAGAAAGGTTTTAGAAATCTAATATCAAGATAAATGGACTAGATCTTCTAATAGTTCCATGCCTTAGCATCCTAAACGTAAAGGAGCCTTGCATGTAATATCTCTTGTAATGTCATGGTTATTAAGGGAAAGCCACAGAAATCAAGATTGAGGAAGGTTAGTGACATTCCGATCTAGATTATATCATTATATTATTTTTCATCCATCTTAATTCTTTTAGAGCGAGAAAAGTGAAGGAATTAGCCAACGGGACCATTTTTATAAGTGAGACCCAATTTGGCAAATCATGGTTTGAAACCTTCTAGGAGCATCTTGAGGCATCCAATGACCTTTTTTAGGTAAAGTGTTGCCTCTTTAGTGAGGCATATTTTCTTCATATTCTACACATAGATACCTTTCAAATGACACAAGAATCACCTCAATCAAAGTATGTATGCAAACATCATGCCACTATGAATTTTTCCTTTCTGTTTTCACCATCATAATTTGAGAGAATGACATGTTAGCCCCCATTATTCATGAAAAAGGGGCTATCTAGGTGATTATTGTGAATAAGGCTCTAGAAGAGTCCATATTGTTTAAGAGTTGAGGTAGTTAAACCTAACCATTAGTAGGCTATCACATTGTGTTATAATTGTGCCACTAGGAGGAAAAGGGGTTCCATTATTTCGAGTGCATTTGTTCCATATATGAGAAAACATGATTGAGAGGGATGCGAGATAGACAATACATAGAGGATTCATGAACTATAGTAGCCCATGGGCCACATGCCATTCTTCTTTGTACTCGCAACCATTTTCTATTTAGAGAAAGAGAGTAAAGTGACCTCACCTTCGAGCTGATTTTTCTCTAGAAAGGGTTTCCCAGATCATATAATGTATCAAATCATGGTTTGTGATTATTTATTTGAATGGTCTCTATTTTCTTCATAATTTCAATTTGCATGCATACACAATTAACAGTAATCTACAGATTGAAAAATCTAAAGCGAAATAAAACCCTAATAGTGTAGATTTTAAATATTTAAATATAGTTTTACCATATCTATTATGAAGAACTTTTTCATAGAATATCCATGAAAGTTTATGGATCATATTAGTATCAGAGCTAGTTCCGTAAGGTATATTGTGGATATTTGCACGTGATCTAGATCAACGAAGCTAGAAATCATAAAACCCTTGCCATGGCCTACCAATCTTTGACTAACCCTCCCAATCCTATAGAAGAGAGGTTTTTGTGGCTGGAAGCGCAAGTCACATATATAAATCATAATGTAAATCTCCTCATGTCTTTCGTGACAAATAAGCTTGGGCTATTTGGAGAAGATGGTGGTTCTAATCTATAGGATACATTAGATGGGAGATCAAGAGATAAAAAATAAACAAAGAACCTACCAAAGAAAGGATCCAAAAAAGATCAACCCAATTCGAGTGTCATGAACCATTCATAAGTCATATTCAAAATGAAAGTGAAGGTTGATATCAATCCATATGAAGGTGACATTAGCGCTCTAAAGCAAAATCATTGGTTTTAGTAATTATAAATGTATTTCAGTGTCTCTCAGATTGAGGAAGAGAAAAAAAATAAATTTGTGTGGTTGAAATTAGAGGGCCATGCCCTGACTTGGTGTGAAAGCTACAAAGACTTTCATGTTGGACGGAGATCCTCTAGTGACTAAGTGGGAGGAATTAAAAAACTTCATGAAATTACAATTTTAGCCTATTGGATATGTATAGGGCAAGAGGATCTAGTGGCTCTACTTGAAATGTAATCCAAGATAGAGAATACAATACTACACCATAGAGTTTAGAAATATGGTCATAGTGTTGGGTATCTTCTCGAAGAACCTAGATGTACTTCCTAAATATTTAAGGGTTTTACACAACTATCTATGGAAGCAAGTGATATTATTTAAGCCCACATCAGTGGACGAAGATTTTTTATACGCACATACCTCAAGGACATAGGCCTAAAGAAAGGGAAATCAAGTAGATCAAAGAAGAAGGAGATTCAAGATGGTCTTAAGTAGGGGAGAAAAGTCATTAGTCAGAAAATCTAAAAGTACGATAACCACAACACACCATTCGGAAGATCCAAAAAACCATTGCAACCACTGGCACATTGATGGCCATAAAATGGAGAAGCTCTAAAAGTTGCAACCATAATTTAAACCTAAGAATGAAAAAAAAGGAAGTAAGAAGACAAATCTCACAGCCACTCAATCAAGCGACCATGTTGAAAGCATCTCAAGTGTGGATGAGAAGATTATCTATATATCAGTGAAAAAGGAGAATAATTTGAGCAGCCTTGAATAGAAAGAACTGAAAGAAATGAAGAAAACTCTTCCAGATAAAGATACAGTTCAAGAAGACAATGATTGATTCTGTGCTTGACTCAAGATCGCAAACAAATCTCATTGCAGTAGAGTTGATCAAAAAATTGGGATTGAAATTTTGTGATCATTTGAGGCCATATACATTGGGGTAGGTAAATAATGATGGATATCTATTGGGATAGGTAAATAAGGATGTAGAATTTAAGGAAACGAAATAGTGCAAAATCATAGTTTCCACCAGTGTTGATTTTAGTGATGAAGTAGAACTAGATGTAGTTCCCCTTGATGTATGTGGGTTCATGTTTAGAAGTATGTACATGTACATGTTATATGAAATATTCATGAAAATATCCAACCAATATCATCTCCTCAATGATGGAAATTCGTTCACGATCAACACACACAAAGTCGAGTCAAAACTTTCGTTGGTAAGTGCCAACCAAAACAAGAGATTGATCAGTTCCAACAAGAAGTATGTTTTACTATTTTTAAGAGAAAATAAACCTGCAAAAGAGTCTGTAAAAGGAAAGGAATTCATGGAGGGGTGTATTAAGAAACACACACAATAACTGGAAGAGTTGCTACTAGAATATAAGGATGTAGTGTAGGAGCCTAAAGGGTTACCGCCCAAGAGGGAAGTGGAGCACAAGATCCAACTATTGCCAAACTTCCCATTGCCGAACATTAGGTTGTACAAGTAGTCTATTATAGAAGCAACTGAAGTGAAGAAAATTTTGCAGCAACTACTTGAATAGGGTGTCATTCAACTAAATACATCACCATGTGGTTCACCCATCATCATTGTGTTGAAGAAGGATGGCACAAAGCATATGTGTATTGATTACATTATGTTGAAAAAAATCACACTCAAGAAAAGGTACCCCCTCCTTAGGATAGATGATCTGCTAGATAAGTTGTAACAAGCGAATTAATTCACCAAGCTAGACTTAAAGTTTGGATATCACAAAGTTCAAGTCAAAGAAAAGGATAAGAAAGGTTTGTATGAGTGCTTAGTAATTCCATTTAGCTTATGTAATGTACCAAATAGGTTAATGAATGATATATTGAACCCCTGTATAGATTAATTTCTTATTATCTATTTGGATTTTGGATTAATTACTAGTGTATAGTACAACCTAGCATGATCAGATCACACATTTGATGTAAGTGCTCGAGACATTAAAGAAGTACCACTTACTAGAAAATATCAAGAAGTGTGAGTTTGTACAACAATATTTGGTTAATCTAGGGTATGTGATAAGGGGAGGAGAACTGAAGATAGATCATGCCAAGACAAAGGCATTCATGAAATGACTTATGCCTACTAATGTTTCATAGGTTAGGAGTTTTATTAGGGTAACACAGTACTTGAGGAAATTCATAGCCTCAGATTCATTGGTAACAATGCCACTCCATGTTATAACAATAAGTGGCAAGAGTTTCTAGTGGGGAAATGGTCAGTAGATAGAATTTAAAGGGGTAAAGAATAATATCAACCAACAACCAGTTCTGGAATTGCCAAACTTTCAACAACCCTTCGAATTAGAGACAAATGCGAGTGACTATGCTATGGGAGAATTCTTGATGTAGGGAAAAAGGCTTATATACTACAATTTTGAAGTACTTCATGGGGAAGTTATTAACTACCCTACCTATGACAAGGAACACTATGCCATGGTGTAAGTTGTGAAGAAATGGAAGCACTATCTGATGGGAAAAGTGACATTGTTCCAAACACATCTAACCACTAAATTCCTTACAGGGCCAAAGTAAGCTACAACATACCACACATCTAGGAAAACATAAACAAGTTGGCCGACATGCTTTCAAGGCCACCCACATCAAATATCACAACTTTGGGAACTCTGATGCACATGGAGCCATTCACCCATGATGCATACAGATAGGAATATTCATAGGATGAATACTTCAAGGAGCTGTTTCAACCGTTATAAAACCATAGTTATGTGCATGATTGTGATAGCACCATTCACTACCATCTGTAGGATGAGTTACCCTACATGTTGGATAAATTATGTGTTTCTAAAGGTGAGCATTTTCAGTTGATTAGAGAGGCTCACACCTTCAAGGTTGCAAAGAGATTTAATGTAGGGAAAAAAGTGACCAACTTGCAGAGTTATATGTATTGGCACAAGATGCAAGAAAAATTAGCTAGGTTCATAATAGGATGCATGTTTTGTTGTACCAGCAAGCCTAGAACAAGGAATAGAGTTTATATCATCCCTTACCTATAACACTCATCTCTGAGAAAGTATTTCCATGGACTTTGTGGGAGGTTTACCAAAAAGAAGAAATGCACATGACTACATATCCGTGGTTGTTGATATGTTAATAAAGGCATGTTATTTAATGCCCTATAAGAATACCATCAATGGGAACGAAGAGAAAACATTATTCTTTTGGGTGTGTTTGGGTATAATTTTGGATAGTAAGGAGCACTTTTTCAGATAGGGACACGATATTTATTGGTTCATTCATTACTACGTCGTCAGAGAAGATGGAAATGAAGTTGAAGAGGTATACATAATTCCAATCCTCATACAAATGGGCAAACAAAAGCAGTCAACGAGACTTTGATACAACTTTTGAGGTGTTATAATCAGAAGCATCCTAAGGCCTAGGGTGAAAATATGGTATATATACATCATTATTATAACATAGTAGTCCAAACCTCTACTAGTAATTCCCCATTTGAAAACTATTTTGGATATTTTCTCCCTTCACCTTTTGATATTGCATATGTGCATCAAGGAGGAGGGAGGGGAGATATTACAAGGGTTGTATTGAGGGCCGAAAAAATTGTTGAGAAGATCATACATATCATATATATGTACATGGCAAATTATATAAGTTACAAGAAAAGGACAAGGCAAGGCATGATAAACACATAATATAGAAGTGGTTCAAAGTGGAATACAAAGTATAATTACAGTTGAACAAAGAGAGGTCATAGGGTTCGGTAATGAAAAGCAAGGATTTGTGATATATTACCTTTGATATGGTATGAACGGTGGGACATAATGCCTACATATTTGGTCCACCCCCATACAAGTGCATTTAATAAGTTGCGAATGTGGACAATCTAAAGCTCTATCAACTTTCCATGTTAGATTCAGAAGGAGAAAAGATTTCACCTTCTATGGAGGATTTGTCATGGGGCGGTCTCAAAGAGTTGATAGAAGATACAATTTTATAAAAGAGGTCCATATCTACAAGAAAGGCGGGAGGGGGGGGAATGGCTCTTGGTAGATTTGAGTGAAAGGACAACTTCTAGGAAAAGCTAAATGGTACACCCGAGAGAAGGCAGAGGAAAATTTTTCTCACCTCATTTAGTAGAAGCCTCCCAAAATGGGGAGGTGTGATTTGTATTGGATCATTATATTTCTTTCATCCATCTTGATGCTTTTATAGTGGAAAAAATGGAGGAATCAACTCACAATACCATTTTAACCAGCGAGACCCACTCTCAGAAATCAGGGTTTGGAACCTACCAGGAGCACTTTAAGGAATGAGATAATGTTTTTTGGGGATACAACTCTACCACTATAGAATTTCCAATTTTTTTCATATTTTACACATAGATACCTTTCAAAAAACAAAATATTGACCTCAATCAGAGTCCTTATGCAAAATTTATGTCACTCAAAGTTGACATTCCTTTTTCACCACCACAATTTAGGAGGATGTCACGTGATTATGGTGAATATGACTATAGATGAGTCCATATTGTAACTTTTCTTAAGAATTGAGGCATTTAATCCTAACCGTTAGTAGGCTAAGGGTTTATGTTATAACTAGGCCACTATGAGGAAAAGGAGTTCCATTCTTTTCAAGTGCAATTGTTACATAGATGACAAAATATAGTGGAGAGGAATAGGATATAGAACACACAAATAGGATTTGTGCATTATAGTAGCCTGCGGGCCACGTTTCATACTTATTTGTACATATAGGGATTTTCTATTCACAAAAAAGCGATTTAGCTGGTTTTTCTCCTGAAAGGGTTTCAGGTGATATCTTGTTTCGAATCATGGTTTATGAGTTTTTATTTCTCTGTTCTCTATTTTTTGCATAATTTTAATTTTCATGCATACAAAACTAACACTAATATATAGATCCAAAAATATAAAGAGAAATAAAACCTTAATAGTGTATATTTCAAATTCTTAAATATAGTTTTACTAGACTTGTTGTGATGAACTATCGAGAGAAATAATCATAGTAGTTTGCGGATCACATTGGTAATTTTGAGCCTAGTTCTTCACTTTTATAAGAATGCCATAATAAAATGATGCTATTTGGAGTATTTGGTAACACTAGGAAACTTATTCATCTTAACTAATTCTCACAAAAGATACACCCTTATGAACTGATTAATTTACACACATACTTCCCAAAACTATGTTAGTATTGAGATACTAACAACTTTATTTCATGTATGGAATTGATACTTCTTATGAATCCTAGAAGCTTACATTTGAATTAACTAATCACTATGGTACTATCTTGCATGGGTAGCTTGGGTAGCTTGTGGTTAAGAAAAAGAATGAAAAAATATAATAAAGAATAAATTATGAATAACACATAAACAAATTATTTATTAAAAATATAATTTTAAATAAATAGCTAGATAGTCAATATGATGAATGTAATTTTAATTTATTTTATAAATAGAAATTAGTATATTTATTTTAAAAAAATTATATTTTTAATAATAAGAATATGTTATTAAAATTTCATAATATTAATTATGGGAAATTCCCTTCACTTAAATATACATAAAAAAATTGTTAAAATTTCAAAGTGTTCTTTATTTCAAAACCATTCTAATTTTTATCAATCATATATATATATATATAATATGATTTTATTGGGATAGTTTTCTTTGTTTTTTTTATATGTTTCTTTTATTTGAATATGAAACATTAGAATTCATTCCAAAAAGAGGTAATACAAACCAGAGCATTTAGTTTTATAAATAGTCTTCTCCTTGTTTTTGGCATATTTAATTGATTAGTTTTACTTTACTATGATTTAGATTATGTACATTAAAGTTATTTATATTATATTTTAAAAATTGATGTGTAAATATTAATAGAAGCACCATTACAAGACTATATAAAGTCATTAGCCAAAATGATTAAGAGAAAAACAATTTTGTAGTGAACCTCTTCATCTGTATGAATGTGTTTTTATTTTTTTAAGATTTATGTTTTTTCGGATATGCAATTTCCTCTTCAAAGTAGGCTTTTTATTTAGAAATTATTCATATCAATGCATACAATTCAGATATATAACTCCTTGCACTCTTCATTTGTATGAATGTGTTTTTACTTTTTTAAGATTTATGTTTTTTGGGATATGCAATTTCCTCTTTCAAGTAGGCTTTTTATTTAGAAATTATTCATATCAAAGCATACAATTCAGACATATAACTCCTTGCACCTACATTAGGTTTTGAGACTTCCATTCAATCTTTAGATTCAATTCTTTTCTAAAGAATATCATCTTGAATAAATATTAATTTTGCACCAACACTAGTTTATGTTGCTAGGGTTTCTCTCCACCCTTTTTTACTTAGATATTTTTAAATGTAGTTATATTATTGGCCAACTTTTCCACCCAAATTCATATTTTTGTCTTTTCATTTAGTTGTTTTAAAATGTATTTATATTATTCGCCATGCTTTTGCACCCAAATTCATATTTAACACAAATCTTGGAAATATTGTTTTTAGGTATGCTTCTATATGCAGAAGAATTTTCTTGGAAATATTGTTTTTAGATATTCTTCTATCTGCATAAGCATTTTCTTTAGATCCTACTCACTCACTTAATAGTTTTTAGGTATTCTTCTATCTGCATAAGCATTTTCTCTAGAGCCCACACACTCAATAGTTGTTAACTTCTCCAACAACTCATCACTTAATAGTTCTTAATTTCTCCGACAGCTCCTCATGTAGTGGAGGTCAACCTCCAAATCCAAACTCTTTAATTTCTCGAACAACTCCTCATGTAGTGGAGGTCAACCTCCAAAGCCAAACTCAATATTCATGTGGTGCATTACGTTGGCAAGGGTTTTTTTTTATTACTATTATTAGTATGATTCCAATGCTCACATATCACTTTTCTTTCAATTAGTGTTTCTATTCTTGGAGGACAACGACTCTCTTAAATTCACTCTCCCAATAAAACATGTGTGGCACTTTTCTCATTACTTTATAATGTAATTAATAACATATAACGCTAAGGGAGGTTAGGATGTCAAACTTTATTATTTTATGTGTTGTTTATTTTTATTAATAAAAATGTTAGAGTTGAAGAAAGAGGATAGCTAACAACAAATTATGAACCCTTGACTAAAAAGAAAACTTGATACGAGGAAATATCCACTTTGGGTGAATATTACCTTTTGTTGCTATAGTTAGTCTTCCCGAGAAAGAAAAGTTCGAAAGATGAAGAATTAAGATGCGATTATCAAAATAAGGATAGGAGAAAGAGCAATCACGATATTCTTCTTCGCAATGTGTGATATATGCCAACTGTGATTCTTCGCCCTTAAACAGTTGCCTCCATCTTTATTGAAATGCGTATAAAAAACTTGAAGAGCCAAGATTCGTATCCAAATCAATGAAGACGTAAGGTTTTGGTATTCCGGGGGATTCCTTTCAACATCCTTGGTAGTTTCGAACGACATTAAGCGAAAGTTCCAGACGACGAGAAGTTAAGGCGAAGAGAAATAAAACAATATACAACAGTGATTCTTCACTTTCTTGTGGTTGCCCGCACCTGTGATGTCCATGTCCTTTCACATGGGCATGGGTGTGGAAGGGGCATTGACATCCATTAAATTACAGACACGATGTTGTCATTGTGCATGGAATCGAAATCGCCTCACCTGATGGGCATTGACATCTATTAAATTACAGAGACGATGGTTGTACTATTAACATATTAGGAATACTTTATGTTTTATGAGGTGCGAATAAATTTATACTTTGTGAGGTGGGAATGAATTTTTCCCTGACCTAGTGTCGGATCGATCTTTGAGATATTGACCCGACGCTCAACTGTGCTAGGTGGCTATTATTCTTTAGTGTTGGAGATTGGGACTGTTGCATAAACATGTAAAGCATATCGCTCAGCCAGACCACACGATGTGACGAACTCATCCCGTGGATAATTAACTGAATGTTGTCTCGTTGACCATAAATGAATAGATTAACCTCAATTGACTTCTTACGTGGCTAGGTCACGTTGACAATAAACAAAGATAACCTCGAAGCAATGGAAGATTAGGTCACAGTAGTCTGTAAGGTTTCGGTTTTTTTTATTATGTGTAATGACTCATATATTATTTCAAAAGTGATAGCTCATACAAGAGATTCTAGAATCCTTTGGTGGCCTAAAATAATGTTTCATAGGAATTTTAAATTATAATATTATACCTTAAAAATAAAAAAAATTGTAGTGTTTTGTAAATTTAGTGGTATATTCAGTAGAAATCAATATTGAAAAATAAATTAGTTCTTTTGGGCGATATCATCAAAAGCGGTTATTTGATCTAAGTTTTAATATTATGATGTATATTATATGACTTATTTTGTTAATTTTAATTTTATCATAATTATGTAAAGAATATTAATAAATTTGGTAATTTTAATTTATCCTCATGAAACATATGCTTAATTACTTATAATATATATAATTTCAAAATGATAGGTCAATTTTAATTTATCCTCATAAAATATATGTTTAATTACTTATAATATATACAATTCCAAAATGACATGTCATATGTTTATTTAATTAGTTGATATAAATAAAAGAGATTATTTAATTAGTTGAAATAAATAAACTAGTTTTAAAACAATAATTCGAAAGGCGCAATATTTTTATTAAGTTTTTATGAATGGTTAGTAACTTAATCATAGTTGATTAACTCAGAAATTCTAACTTTAAATATATGAAAAATTCTAGCCTTAAATATACAAAAGCAGAGGAGTTTTGTGAGGGTGGTCTCCAAAAGAGTCTTATTTAGACATTAAACGTGATGAGAATGCAATGAAATTTATTTTTTTTCTTTCAATGTTAATACTTCTTTGTCACACTTAAAGAAAAATGTGTTGGAGAATTATTTTAATATCATGAGAATTTTTGTTATTGTAACTAATATAATGAGATATGGGACAATTAATGGCATGCTCTATGAAAATAATATAAAAACTAGTGTTTACGCAATTGTTTTTCAAAATTTTATGATTTGTTATAAATTAGTAATTAAAGGAGCTTTTCTTCTCAGGAATGTCTATTTTCCAACACACCTCTAACTTGTGATGTTATGGTTCTTTTGACCCCCCGAGCTCAGGTTACTATCCTCTTTTAACTATTTCAAAATTCCCCCTTATATGGTCCACCCTTATCCTACTTTTGATAACCATCTCCCAATTCCTTAGCTTCTTCCCCCCAGATGTAGTCGCCATGCCACACTAAAGGGATTGTGTTTACAAAGGTGTTGTATACTACCAAGATTGAGCTATTCGAGGTAGCACAGATACACAACTTCAAGTTGAAGAGTCAACAACCCATTTGTGGGATCTCGGCCCACCCACATTTTCAGGAAGAACTCACTCATACTGAAAGGGAACCATCCACTCAACAACACCTCCTTCAAGACATGGAAGTAATGGTTGATTTAACTGATTGGGTGTGGTATACAGCGCACACATTTGGCCATTTCAACTAATATATACGCACAATCTACCTATATTGGCACCTGAAAATATCATTAGCAAAAGTTTTATCGAAACAACATGCACACAAAGAGGACTTTCCCCTCTCCATGGAACATGAGTGATAACACCTGAAATACTTAGAACACCAGTTTGAGTGCATTGAGAAGCACCTTGGCATCCCTCCTGCTTTTGGCTATTCAGTTGATAGAAACAAGGAGTCAATCGAGGTTGCTGCTACATATTAACGCCCTTTTTCCTGGTCTACTCATACTTGCTATGTCATTGATTTATTAGTTTTATATTTCTTTAGCTTTTTCTCATGGCCTCAAAAGTCTCACTATCAATTTATTTGTTTCATATTTTGAATTTCTATTTAGTGTTTTTTCTTTTACCTTTCTCAAAAAGTGTTTAGTTTTGGCTCAAGTTAAACATACACAATAAGTGGCTAAACTAAACCCTTTGGATTTTCCATGTGATCTATTATTTAGAAAGCAATACAAAATTTTATTCCATTTAATTTTATTCACAAAAAAATCTTAATTATGGAAATTTTTAATAAATACTTTATAAGAAATCATATTTACCTATATTTTGGAAATATAATATAGGCGAAAGTTTAGAATAGTGCAACACTTTAGCATCCTAATCCTAGAGTAGCCTTTGATGGGAGATCGCTTATAACGCCATGCTTATTAAGTGAAATCCATAAAAATAAAAATTAATAACATGTTATTCACATTAATTTTTTTAATCCTAAGACTTGACCTTTACAAAAATGGCATGACAGTTAAGTAAAATATTTAATAACACTAGAAATATTCATCTGGACTAATGTTCATGAAACATGCACCGTTTTTTTTATCCTAAGTCTTCACCTTTACAAAAATGGCATGACGGTTAAGTAAAGTATTTAATAACACTATAAAATCTATTCATCTTAATTAATGTTCATGAAATATACACCCTCGTTATTGGCTTAATTTATACAAATATTTCCAAAAAACTATATTGGTATTGAGAGACTCACAACTCTAATTCAATTATAGAATCTATACTTCTTATGAATCTATAAATCTTTCTTTTCGAATAAACTAGTAACTATGGTATTATAGATTGACTTTAGGAAATAAGGGTAAAATGAAGGATAATTAATCAATAATTTATTAAAATATAATATGAAATAATTGGGTGGAGAATGCGAATTTTAATTTAATTTATATATAGAAATTTAGTATATTTCTTTAAAAAGGATATATCTCTAATAAAAATGATATCTCATTATAATTTCATAATATTGAATATGGGAAATAAAATTTTGCGGATTTATTTATTTATTTACATAAAAGGTTGTGTTAAGTTTCAAAGTTCTCTCTAATTTAAAACTATTCTAATTTTCATGTCACATATATAATTTTATTAGGATGTTTCTTTTTTGTTTTTTTAAATGTATTTTTTATTTTGATATGGAATATTAGTTTGCATTCCACGAGAAGTATGCAGAATTAAGAGTGAGAGAGTCTTTTCCTTTTCTTAGTTTAATTTTTTTATCATTTAGTTTGTGTGAATTAAATTTATTTATTTTGTATCTTAATCATTGAGTTTGTATATTATTTTAAGGATCTATCACAAAATTATATAAAGTTATTCGTTAAAATGAATTAAAGTAAGACAATTTTCGAATGAAAATGTTCATTTCTATGAATGTCGTTTCTCTCTTACTTTTGATTTATATTTCTTTGGGCTATGCAATTCTCTCTTCAAGATAGGCTCTCTACTTTGAGATTAGTCATATTAACCTTATATCATCCAAGCATATAGCTCCTTAAATGTTTAGTTTTGAGACTTCCATCCTATCTTTAGACTCAAAACTTTTGTAGAGAACACCCCTTTACTTGGATATCAATCTTGCAGAAATGCAAAGTGTTTATCGGTTTATGGATTTTCCCCACGTTTTTGTATTCATCTATTTTCAAATGTAGTTTTATTATTGGCCATGCCTTTCCACCCAAACACATATTTGACAGAATCCTTGTGGTATTATTTCTAGGTATTCGTCTACTCTACATAAGCATTTTCTCTCAAGACTAGACTCAATACTTGTTTTTCCAACCACTCCTCATGTAGTTTTGGTCAACCTCCAAGTTCATACTCAACATTTAGGTAATGCATTAGCTTTCAATGCTTCTTTTGTTTTATTATTAGTAGGTTCCAGTGGTCATTCATCCCCTCTTTTTCCGCTAATAATTCAATTCTCGGAGGCCTTACCCCCTCTTAAACAAACTCCGCTAAGAAGGTATGCCTTTTCATGAGTGTTTATGTTCATAGGAGGCCGCCTTCCCTCCCAAAGCCACTCTCCCAACAAATTAGTTGTGATGCTCCTTTCATTACCCCAAATTCTGTAATGTAATTAAGAAAATATAAAGTTGGGGTGCTCACATTGATGCTATGATGTCAAATTCTGTTTATGATGTATTATTTATTTTTATTAGTAAATATTCTAGAGTTAAAGAAAGGGGACAACCAACATATTATGGATATTATGTTGCCTTGGGAAGGAGGGAAACTTCACTTAAAATGAAAAATCTACCTCGGTTAAGCATTTCCTTTTGACGTGGTGATTAGTCTTCCCAAGAAGATAAAATATTGGGAGGATTAAGGGTGAGGACATGATTATAAAAATAATGAGGCGGGGAAATAAAGGGGTTCTTATTCTTCTTGGTTCTTAAGCTTCTATATTTTCTCTATTGTCATACTCTCTCATACATCTCTCTCATACTCACCCAAAAATTAAAATTGGCATGAGAATTAGTGAAAGCTTGCGTAATAAGAACTATTATGTTGTAGGTATTTTCCTTTCGAATTGATAGGTTTGTGGACTAGGAGTTGTCTAGTATGTGTGTGAAATAGACAACATTGAAGAAGGGAGGGCCAAGGGATAATATAGATTTAAGAGGGACTCCCTTCTACAGTGCAAACATGCATTGTCATTTTTGAGTATATATGGGCATGGTCAAGGAATGGAGAGAATGAACAAAAAAATTATTTCATAGGTGTGAAGGAGAATGGCCTTCACTTGTGTTAAATATCATTTCAAAATGATATGCTAAATGATTTAGCTTAGTTTTTTCCTTAAGGAATGAACATTTGGCTTTAGTGTGGCCAACAATGAAAAAATTTTCAACTTAACTGAGCCTATGGATGGGTGGAGAGTGGCTCACCCTTGCTCAGATCCATATTGGAAAATATTTGACTCAATATAAGTATCTATTATGAATGACTATTTAATTTCTCTTTTCAGAAAGTTTACATGTACATGCATTCACCCTTCAACAATTATATCGTGGTTGTAACTATTATGTTATTTGCTTATATGTTTCTACATCTATTAAATTTTGTAACATCACTAGCTGAGGAGGATATGTTTTCTATATTCTTCTTTAAACATGTCATGTTGGATTCTATGCTATAACTTTTCTTCTTGGAGGTTCTAGAAGCTGTAACATGGAAAATAGTGAGGGGAAATCCCACTAATAATCTAGTCCAAATTTAAGATTTTGTGTCTTGATATTTTTAGGAGATCTGATCATAAGAAATCGAGCTTCCTAGAAAATCCTAAAGTCATGCATCAAATAGGTCACATTATCATTTTTTTATAATGGTTTTTATGGGAGGTTGCATAAGCTTGAAACTAGACAATAGTGAGGGGAAATCACTTTTACCTTTTGGTCCAACTTTTAGATCTTTGCTTGTGACTTTTTAGGAGATATAATTAGAGGAAATTGAACTTCCTTCATGCTCCTAAAATCATGCATCAAATAGGTCATGTTGGCATTTATTCTATGTATTTTCATATGGGAGGTTCCATAGGTTGAAACATGGACCATAGTGATGTGATAATTAGTGAAAATTTGAGTCTAAGAGTGGCCTCCTAAGGAAAAATAGTAAAATAATAGTTAAAATAACAAAATAAGAGTTATGACTTCTTGAGGGAAAAGAAGAAACCTACTTTTTTTCATTGTAATTTCAGCATATGTTCATATATGTTCTCTCAAATTTCTTGTGTAGACAGACACACGTTAGATGTAGAGTTAAATTCCACATACAATGAGTAGCCATTATGAATACCTTTGAGAAGAGGCATATTGATAAAAAATGAAAATACATTAAAAAAGTGTGTTTGGCACGTTTTTTAATGTATCTTTAATTTTCATCGATATGAATATTATCAAAAGTATGCATACTAGGTACTTGTTGGATGTGGAATTTAATTTCACATCCAAAAAGTGCCTACACCTGATATTTGAGTAAACCTATATTGAGATAACTCAAAAATACAATTAAAAAAAGTAGTTTTTCTTCTATTCCCTCCAAAATATTTACATTTACCTCTTTTTAAAGTTGAATTATTTCGATTGGTTTACATATTATGACATGGATATTACATGAAATTTTCATGAGCACTTTTTGTTGGAAATAATACTGAGAGGGGGGTGAATCAGTATTATCTAGCAATTTACCAAATCTTCCTTATTTGATCTTTTGAAATACTCTTGCATATCAGTACCATAAAACAATGAGCATGAATAAAGAAAATAGACAGTCACACCAAAGAACACAAGATGTAAGGTGGAAACCCAATGCGGGAGAAAAACCACCTGCTGCAATAATGTCTCTATCTTCTTTCAAGAAATTCTTTTTACAATGATTTTGTACTGGTGCAGTCCTTTACCAGCACGCAGGCTGCAACCTGCAAAGAGCTACAACTCTTTCTCGTTTTCCAGACTTCTCCTGGAAGGGAGCTACAACCCCCTACTTCTTTTCATGAAGAATCAAATGATCAACAAGTATACAACAGATACAGTCTACTACAGATATCAGATCAGTAATTACAGAAACAACCCAGAACACCTTATGAACAGAAATATACAGTCAACAGATCATCTTAAGACAGGGACGCATATTTTCTTTCTATGGCCTGCGACTGGACGCAGTATACCTTATGCTGTTCTGCGTGCAGACGCACTGTTCCTTTTTGCTTGTCTGCGACCGACGCACACATCAACACTATCGCGCCGCGTCTTTCGCTTCAGAGACGCACCCAATACCACAGTCGCGCCGCGTCCTTCGCTTCAGAGACGCACCCAATACCACAGTCGCGCCGCGTCCTTCGCTTCAGAGACGCACCTGATCCTTTACTGTACTGCGTCCCGGCGCACTTTCCCTTCACTGAATCTGCGTCCCTTCAGATATAGAAGATAAGAGGACTTCAGAACCAACCCAAACACTCAGATCCACAGATCTGATCATGCGCCATATAGATCGTAGTCCATTAGAAGATTCGCCCTTATAGATTTGGACTAGATCTCACCAAGAGATATTCAACCAAGATGATGCCCAATCCAAATGAACTCCTTTGCTTTATATAGGCAAGCTTCTCCCCAAAACGTGGAACAATACCACGAGCTGACACCATAGAAACACAAAACCGTCGGCTAGATACCACACAAGAAACCCCCACGTGCTTTTCTCTGCCTTGAAATGAGTGCACTGGGCGGACGCACCTCCTGAACGGCTGGCCTGCGTCCCTGGACGCGGGTTCTGTAGGGTATACCTGCGGGGACGCACTTGCTGAACATATTTCCTGCGTCCTTCTTGATTTACCACCTGAATGAGTTTGCCATCAAGGACAACACCTGAATCATAATGCCAACAAACTCCCCCTTTGGACTTGATGGCAACCACATAATCTTCAGCTTCATCATTCCACATAATCTTCAGCTTCATCATTCTCCCCCTTTGACATCAAGGGCAAAGGGTATGCTCCCCCTATGCTCATGCTTCTCCAGATCTGTAACCAGAAATCCATCATGAAGGAGACAGAGACATATTGCAGCTTATTTCAAAGATCTCCTTCTCCATAATGCCAACAATGCATTATGTGCTCCCCCTGAGCCTACACCATCAATAGGAAGATGATCAACAGTGAGATGATGCATCAACAACCCCCAGCTTTTGCCTGAGGTATTCAAAAGTGTCCCTGGGCAATGGTTTGGTGAAAATATCAGCAACTTGTTCCTTAGAAGGAACATACTCCAACTTGACCTTCTGTTCAAGTACTTGTTCCCGGAGAAAATGGTACTTGATTGGTATGTGCTTGGTTTTTGAATGCATAACCGGATTCTTTGAGATGCTGATTGCACTTGTGTTGTCACATAAGATAGGAATAGGAGGTGTACAAGTGATTTGATAATCCTGCAAAGTCTGCATCATCCAAAGAAGTTGGGTGCAACAAGATGCAGCAACAACATATTCCGCTTCAGCTGTAGACAAGGCAATTGAACTCTGTTTCTTGCTGAACCAAGATACCAGTCTGGGACCCATAAAGAATGCACCACCACTTGTGCTTTTCCTGTCATCCACGCTTCCGGCCCAATCTGCATCTGTATAAGCATGAAGAGTGAGATCTGTATCTCTAGGATACCATAGCCCATAATTTTGAGTCCCTTGAAGATATTTGAAGATTCTCTTCACTGCTTGAAGATGAGTCTCCTTTGGATTTGCCTGAAACCTTCCAACTATTCCAACTGCATGCATGATGTCTGGTCGGGTACCTGTCAAATATAGTTGACTTCCAATCATAGATCTGTAGGTTGGTTGATGTACTGCTGCAGATTCATCATTTGCACTGAGACTACATCCTGTGACCATGGGTGTACATACTGGTTTTGCATCTTCCATGCCATATTTCTTCAAAATCTGCTTGAGATACTTGGTTTGAGATAAAAGGATTCCTCCTTTCTTTTGTTGGATTTGCAAACCAAGGAAGTATGTCAGTTCTCCTAACAAGGACATCTCAAATTCTTTCTGCATGATCGAGGCAAAGCTTTGACTCATAGCTTCTTCATTACTGCCAAAAATAATGTCATCTACATACACAACAAGTATTAGTAATTTGTCATTTTCAACTTTTATATAAAGATTGCTATCTGCTGAACCTTTTGAAAAACCTTGTTGATGAAGATATTTGTCCAACCGGTAGTACCAAGCCCTTGGAGCTTGTTTGAGGCCATAGAGGGCCTTTTTTAATCGGCATACAAGATTTGGATCGTTTCCAAGAATGAAACCATCTGGCTGTTCAATGTACACTTCTTCATCCAAGTCTCCATTCAGAAAGGCTGATTTCACATCCATCTGAAATACTTTGAAGTTCTGACAACTTGAGAGAGCAAGAAACATTCGGATGGCCTCAAGTCTTGCAACAGGAGCAAAAGTTTCTTCAAAGTCTATTCCTTCTTGCTGTGCATACCCTTTACAAACAAGTCTGGCTTTGTTTCTAATTACTTCTCCATTTTCATTCAATTTATTTTTGAAAACCCATTTTGTTCCGATAACATTCTTATCCTTTGGTCTAGGAACCAGCTCCCAAGTGTTGTTCTTTTCGATTTGCTCAAGTTCTTCATCCATTGCTTTCACCCAACATTCATCTTTGCATGCCTCTTTCACATTTTGTGGTTCAGTAGAGGAGAGTAATGCCAAATAACTTGAAGCTTCTGCAACCGTTCTTCTAGTTTGTATACCTGCTTCTTTTTGTCCCATGATCTGAGATTCTGGATGGTTCTTTTGAACATATCTGGATGGAGTCTTTTCTTCTATTCTTGTTCTTTCTTCTGCTTCTTCGTGAGGTCCGTCTTGAAATTGTTCTTGCGGTTCTTCTTCTTCATCATTCTGTCTTTGAGGGTAGCTTTCATCTTCTTCAATGTCTTCACGATGTATTTGCCTAGGAATGTATCCTTTCTCATCAACCACTACATCAATGCTGTCAACAATTCTGCCAAGTCTTTTATTGTAGCATTTGTATGCTTTGCTATGTGGAGAGTAGCCAAGAAGAATTCCTTCATCTGCTCTAGGATCAAGTTTGCCAAGCTGCTCCTCAGTATTCTTGATATAGCATTTGCTCCCAAAGATTTTGAAGTGCTTTACCGAAGGAGTTTTACCACTCCAGAGCTCATGAGGAGTTTGAGTGCTGTTCACTCGGACATTTGTCTTGTTGAGAATAATAACTGCCGCATGTGCAGCTTCACCCCAGAAGGTTGCAGGAGTTCCTGATTCATCAAGCATAGCACGAGCCATTTGCTGGATTGTTCTGTTCATTCTTTCCACTACTCCATTTTGCTGAGGAGTTCTAGCTGTAGAAAATTCTCTCCTTATTCCATGTTCATCACAGAAATCGAAAAATTCATTTGAAGTAAATTCTCCACCTCTGTCGGATCTGAGGCACTTAATCTTGTGACCTGATTCATTTTCAGCCAAGGCTTTGAAGGATTTGAATTTTTCGAAAGCTTCATCTTTGTGCTTCATAAGTCCTAACCAAACAAACCTGGAGAAATCGTCAATAAATAATATCAAGTATTCCTCTCCTCTAGGTGTTCTTTTTCTGAATGGTCCACATACATCTGTATGTACTAGCTCAAGAGGCATGCTGGCTGATCCTTCTTTCTCTGGAAAGTTAGTTCTGGTCTGTTTTCCAAACTGACATGATCTGCACATGGTGTTGTCAGGAATTTTGATATCTGGAAGATCGCGAACTGCCTGATATTTGCAAGCTTTCCTTATTTGTGAGAAGCTTAGATGTCCCAACCTTCGATGCCATAACCAGTGCTCTTCATCCTTGCTTAGATAGCATTGTTGTTGTTCTTCATCAAAAATGTATAGATTATTTGGAGTTCTTTTTCCTTTGAGAACTGTTTTACCTGTATCAAGATCACGAACAAGACATCCATTCGATCTGAATATAACCTCGGTTCTTTGATCACACATCTGGCTTACACTTAGAAGATTATGCTTTAGTCCATCAACAAACAAAACATTTCCAGCCTTAACATCTTCTTTTAAAGGAGCAATACCTTTTCCTTTTATAGTTGCAGGAGTATCATTTCCAAAAGAGACTTTCTTTCCCTTTTCTAAATTAGAATAAGATTCAAGTTTTTCTTTATCACCTGTCATATGCTTTGAACATCCACTGTCAATGTACCATAGATTTTCTTGTCCTTCTGCATAGAATGCTATCCCACATCTTTCTGTTTGAGGTTCCTTTATTTTCCATGTTTTGGTGCCTGAGGTTTGTTCCCCTTTTTGTTCTTGTACCTTTCTTTCAGGAAACCTGCTTCTGCATTCAAAATCTTCATGTCCAAAATTATTGCAAATAGAGCATTCAACTTCATTTTCAAGAGCTGAAAAATTGTTATAGGTCCTTTTTGTAATCCCTGTCATACTTCTTTGTTTTTGAGCTTCCCTAGTCATGATTGTTTTATACGCAACACATTGAGCTGCTTTGTGACCAAAGTTATGGCAAGAAAAGCATTGTCCATTGAAGAAGTTTCTGCGATTATTGAATCTACCAGCCAACTGATTGTAATTTCTATTTTCATCTATTCTTGAACCAAATTGAGAAGATTTTACCTGTGGCTGGTTGTGGCTTTTGTTCACCCTTAAGCTGGATTGCCCCTGATAGTTTCTGTTTGACGTTTGTCCCTGCTTTACCTGATGATCTTCCTTGTGCTCCTGCTCATTTCTTCTCGCTGCATCAAGATAACTTTTTGAAGTGGATGCTTGAGAAGTCTCTCCATTATAGCCCAGACCTGTCTTATTTAGAGGAGATCGCTGCACACTGATAATCTCATTCAACGTTTCAGATCCTTTGACAAACTTGAGATTAATAGTTTTTGTTTTCTCAATTTCTTTTCTAAGACCAACAATTTCACCTTCTAATTTTTCAAGATGTTTTTCCTTTTCATCAATCTGAAATTGTAGAGTATCAATAATCATGTTCTTTTCTTCTATACATCTCTTGAGTCTAGTAATTTCATCACAAAGGTTATCCACATCTACAGCATCCTCATAATCATCATCTTCAAATGCCATTAACAATCTATATTTGTTACCTTGTTCATCTTCATCACTGTTTGATAAGCCATCACTATCTTCATGGGTGTAGTAGCTTTTCTTATTTGTACCCTGTTTCTTGTTCCATCTAACTGGTTCCTTTCCTTTATCCTTATAAGAGCATTTTGCAGCATAATGACCTACTCTTCCACAAGCAAAACATTTGAAAGGTAGCTTACCTCTGAACCTTCCAGAACCCCTTTGAAGATTTCTGACAAAATTTGATTCTTCTTCCTCTTCTTCTGGAACATGACTTGCTTCATAGTGATCTTCTTTGCCTGATGCTTTAAAAGCAGCTTCCCTTCTGTCTGATGGACCTCCCTTTCTCATTTCATAAGCAGTTAGAATTCCATGCAGCTGAGACATAGTGAGAACACGGAGATTTTCCTTTTCTTCTACTGCAGATACTTTAGATTCAAACTTGGGAGATAAAGATCTTAGAATCTTTTGAACTACTATAGTCTCTTTTATTTCTTCACCCAAATTTTTCATACAATTAACAATCTCATCAACCCGAAGAAAATAATTGGCCACACTTTCATCATTATACATCTTGAGAGTCTCATATTGAATCCTGAGAGTTTGAAGTTTAGCTTCTTTTACCTGTTCATCTCCTTCATAGCTAGTGATCATTTTGTCCCATATCTCTTTTGCTGATTTGAAGTGCATGACCTTCATGAACTCTGTTTGAGATATACTTCCTAATAGAGTACTGACTGCTTTTGCATTTGTTTCATACTGCTTTTTCTCAGCTGGATCTGTAGGAGTAACTGAAGGAAAGGCATAGCCTGATTCTACAATGTTCCAAACTTCTGTACCAAGAGATTGAAGATATGCAGTAACTCTTACCTTCCAATAATTGAAGTTTGTCCCATCGAAGACGGGTGGCCTGATTGATGCTTCTCTCTCGTAGTTGCTCATGATGAACGATCTACCTTCAAGCGATCAAGCTGTTCTGAAGGACCGGCTCTGATACCAATTGTTGGAAATAATACTGAGAGGGGGGTGAATCAGTATTATCTAGCAATTTACCAAATCTTCCTTATTTGATCTTTTGAAATACTCTTGCATATCAGTACCATAAAACAATGAGCATGAATAAAGAAAATAGACAGTCACACCAAAGAACACAAGATGTAAGGTGGAAACCCAATGCGGGAGAAAAACCACCTGCTGCAATAATGTCTCTATCTTCTTTCAAGAAATTCTTTTTACAATGATTTTGTACTGGTGCAGTCCTTTACCAGCACGCAGGCTGCAACCTGCAAAGAGCTACAACTCTTTCTCGTTTTCCAGACTTCTCCTGGAAGGGAGCTACAACCCCCTACTTCTTTTCATGAAGAATCAAATGATCAACAAGTATACAACAGATACAGTCTACTACAGATATCAGATCAGTAATTACAGAAACAACCCAGAACACCTTATGAACAGAAATATACAGTCAACAGATCATATTAAGACAGGGACGCATATTTTCTTTCTATGGCCTGCGACTGGACGCAGTATACCTTATGCTGTTCTGCGTGCAGATGCACTGTTCCTTTTTGCTTGTCTGCGACCGACGCACACATCAACACTATCGCGCCGCGTCTTTCGCTTCAGAGACGCACCCAATACCACAGTCGCGCCGCGTCCTTCACTTCAGAGACGCACCCAATACCACAGTCGCGCCGCGTCCTTCGCTTCAGAGACGCACCTGATCCTTTACTGTACTGCGTCCCGGCGCACTTTCCCTTCACTGAATCTGCGTCCCTTCAGATATCGAAGATAAGAGGACTTCAGAACCAACCCAAACACTCAGATCCACAGATCTGATCATGCGCCATATAGATCGTAGTCCATTAGAAGATTCGCCCTTATAGATTTGGACTAGATCTCACCAAGAGATATTCAACCAAGATGATGCCCAATCCAAATGAACTCCTTTGCTTTATATAGGCAAGCTTCTCCCCAAAACGTGGAACAATACCACGAGCTGACACCATAGAAACACAAAACCGTCGGCTAGATACCACACAAGAAACCCCCACGTACTTTTCTCTGCCTTGAAATGAGTGCACTGGGTGGACGCACCTCCTGAACGGCTGGCCTGCGTCCCTGGACGCGGGTTCTGTAGGGTATACCTGCGGGGACGCACTTGCTGAACATATTTCCTGCGTCCTTCTTGATTTACCACCTGAATGAGTTTGCCATCAAGGACAACACCTGAATCATAATGCCAACACTTTTATGATGAAATTTCCTTTAATGCACCCTATTAATCATCCATTTTTGTTTTTAGAACTTGGCTTGTTATAATTAAGGAGATATGCCCTGAGGAAGTTACTATATTAGTTTTCATGCATTGTCTTCGAAGAAATGCATAAATGGATTAATTATTCTTTTTATACAAATTGTTTGCTGAAAATACCTGGTGAAAATGTTATTTTCTTAATGTAGATAGTGTTTCTATATGGTAGATTTTTTGTATGATAGTATTAATGTACCTAATATATGACTATTTTCATGCAAATAATTTAAAGAAATTTGTGAGAGCTGTTGTATTACAATTTGCATACAAACTATTTGATATAATACCTCAAAGACAAAAATCAAAATTTGCGTGATTGACTGATATATTTCAGTTAATATGTTATAATTGGAATCGAAGTGTAGCTACTTATTTGATTTCATAATTTTTTTTTTGAAAAAATGTATAAAATAAAAAGACTATTTGATTGGTTGTATACAAAATATTTGAAAAATGGTTTGCCTGTAAAGTGTTTCACATAATGTATGAGAGATGAAAATGAAGTTTTTGCAGTGTGCTTATGATAAATTTAGTAGGAGTATCTCTCAATGAGGTATAAAATCTTATAATAAAACTAGTAAAAAGAGAAAGAAAATGTTGCATACCTAAAACCTTTGTAAGTCATTGCGACAACTTGGTATGTGACAAGTGATATTGGAGCTAGGCTTCAACATTGAACATAGATGGGCTCAAGTGTACAGAAGAATTTATGTTAAAAATTAATATCTATACATGCATTTGTACTTAGGTGAAATCAATTTGTTGTATATATGAATACAATGATGTTACTTGAATACTGAGCTGAGTTTCATGAAATAAGATAAACATATAATATAAACATGTAGGATGCAAACTAGATTCCCTAAAGTAGCACAACAAAATTGCAAAATTTTATGTCCAAGTGATGCAACCATAACTATGAGGTGGAATTTCTTAACTTATCTCTTGCTAGTTTGAGTACATTTATCTAATGCCTTAAGAAGTAATCATATGATGATGAATAATAGCATAGGCAAGATAAGAATGCAAGAGATAAAATAGTTCAAAGATGCATGTCCATTGAATATATTTAAAATAATAATATTGTAGATACGTAAATAATGCTATGTGCATATAGTGATGGATGTACATGCAAAAAGGCTTGGTGTAATTTGTTGTCATACATGATTTAGATGAGTAATATTGGTTAATGGTGAAAATGTAACCAGAAATAGGTTGACAGCATGATTGGAAATCCAATGAACGTGTTATATGTAATCTTGTAGAATCAAGGATATGGAAGATGAGGTGCTAATGGTAGAATGGTACGAGTGGAACCTTTTCATGTTTTGACATTATTGTGAGTGCTCTTCTCATTGGGTTTCCTTATGGAACGTTAGAGACCTAGAGGGAGGAGTGTAGGGACAAGTGTTTGTGTATGGGGTCTGGAGATAACATAGAGTGATGAAGGAATACCAAACTCCTAGAACCAATAGGGCTACGAGACATCCTTCGCCAACCCATGTTAGAGACCCTGGAATGATAGTGGCATAGCCCAAGGGATTATTGTGATTATATAAGTGAGCACACTACCTTCAATCAAGTTAGCTAACGAGGGGATGTGAGACTGTTGATTGGAGGTTGTCGCCGTTGTTATCTTGACAGTATTTATGTTCAATATTGTCTATGTATCATACTTGGTTCTCAGTAAGACAATGTCTTTTTAGAGTCATGGCCCAACCCAAGAGAGACTGATTGTTAAACAAAATACGAGTGGTAGAGCCTATGCAGAAGAGAATATAAGTGGCTTACTTCAAGACAATGGTTTTATCTAGATAAGTGTTCTAAGAATTATAGATTATGACACTGGAATTTTATGCAAACTTAAGGAATTATTTGAATGTATGATTAAGTGCATGATATGAGTACACTCTTGTGAGATTGAATGAAGGAATGATCATGTTATAAGACAATTCTATTGATGTAATGTGTGTTGAGATAGTTGATATGCATAGGAGGGAAAGGGGGAGGGACCACTTCTATTTTGGACCTTCTTCATGTTTTAGGCATGTTGTTGTAGGACTGCAATTTCAACTTCTTGTGTAGAAACCCTAGGTCGCACATGTTCTTAGAATGTGGATAAAATTCCCTCCTTTTGACTTCACTTTACCTTGAATCCTTGTGTTGACAATTTGTCTTGCTCAATAGTCCTTATTTAACCCAAACTTTACTCCTTTGATTCACTATAGTTTTCATCTTCTAGTACTATAGGATGATTCCATAACCTTCACATATTTGGAAGAGAATTATCCCAAAACAAAGCAGGAAATGCTTCTCTCTTCTTTATTCTTCCTTCGCTTGGTATAAGGCTTCTTTCTCTTTCTTCATTGAACTCCTCTTGATGCTTCTTAGATTGTTTTCTAGTGCTTCGAACATTGGTTGTCCTTATTTAAGTTGGCTTTCCTTGTCTTGACACCTTACCTCTAATCCCATGTTAACAAATCTAGGGAAGCTAGATTAGGTGATTTCTCTTACTTTGATAATTGCTTGTCATGTATTTCTACTTAATTGGATTATCTTCTTCTTACACTTGATTATTATTAGTGTTCTTTATCATCAAGAAACTACTAAAGAATAATATCAAAGAGACAATGAGACACAATGTGCAGGTGATAAACAAGGGTCAAAACCTCTTGAACTTAGAGGAAAACCCACAATAATTTTTCTCTTCTTAAAGAACTTAAATTGACTGATTCCAAGACCTATGCTCCCTAACTAGGACCCTCCAAGAGCATGTGAAACCTATATTCCAACAACTTCTGCAATTTTAACTTGCCCAACAATTTCTTCTAGAACTTCGACATGCCCAACACATTCTTCAACAATTTATGTATAACCAAAAAACTCTTCTGCAACTTCGATCTGCCTAGAAAATTCTTCTGCAACTTCAACCTACCAAACATATTCTTCTTGTAGGAATTATGATGCATGTTTTTTCCTTGATGGCAACTAATTTATAACAGAACAAGTATATGGTAACTAGATGAATCTATAGGTTAGATCAGAGGTGACAGAAGGATGGAACAGAGATATCAGAGGTGACAGAGATGGAACAAAATAAGGGTCAAATATTTATAGATTAGAATCAGAAGCTTGATACGGGAAATTGTTGGTATTAGGAATTAGGTGTTGTCCTTAATCGAAACCTACCTGATGAGTTTTCCTTAATGACAACCTATTTGATGAATGGCCAACTTGATAAAGGTATAGATAGGTTGTGACAAAATGCATGGAAGTTGTGTTTACAAATGTGACAAAATGTAGGACAGTTCATAGGAATCAATTCAAAAATGATAAAGTGGTGGAAACCCACATATATGATAACTAGATGTTTTCACAGGTCAGTTTAGAAATGATAAAGTGATGTATGATGACAACTCACATTGTAACAAGTCAATTCAAAGGTAACAGAGTAATGGTTCAGAAGAATAGGATGATAGGAAAAATAATTATAGATCAGAATCAAGAAATTTAGGAAAGAGAATGTTTTGAGTTGTATACGGTGTTTAACCTAGTTCAAGCAGCATATACACGCGAGTACACAAAATAAAAGGCATGTATATGTATGCATGTAGTTTCACACAATGAAAAGCGTGTACGGGATGAAAAATTAAGGTTAAAGAATATGAAGGGTTCCTACTATGGTAGCGGCCGATAGTAATGAGTGTGGCAAAGAATATTGATCCCATCAAATAATACAAATGGCATAACTATGGTTTTGACCCGAGGTATTGAAAAAGGCTAAAACTATATAAGGAGGTGAAGATCAAACTGTGAGGAGGTGCAAGTGATGACAATCTTATGAAGAGTTAGATCAAAAGCAAATATGCATGATATGGGTTATTGATGCTTTGCTTGATCTAAACTAAGTATGCACCTGAGTGCTTGATGATGGATGAGATCTAGTAGATCTGAAATAATTATGCACCAATGATGGATCAAGATTATGAGACATGAAACAGATTTTCATTGTATGATATGATAATGGATAGGATAGGTCTGAGTTCTAACACATGTTTTATCCTTTAAATGCTATGATATGGGTACATCTAAAGTCTTGAAAAGATGTGAAGTTATAAGTCATTATTTATAGATCTATACGCAGGTTTGCCTTGGTGAAGGCGTGCATACACACGGATTTGGCACTTCCAAGTAGCGTATGCAGAGGAAGGGCTTGTTGTTTAGAAATGACTGATCTATCTTATGAGTGTTGATGTTTTATTGTTGTTTGTCAATGATGTCTTCATTAAATCTAAAGTTAAACTTATTGTATAAGGAGATTGAGTAAGAAGGATGATCTTTGCTGCTATTTATTTAGAACTCTATAATATGACATGGATCTTCACAATCAGATTGGTTGGTACAATTTTTGGTTCATGATATTGATGATTCAGTATCTTTAGAGGTATATGTAGGTTGGTTTACAAAAAGTAGCGTATACACACATGTTTTCCTCATTAAAGTAGAATATGCATTCTAACATATGATTTTTGAGGTTGCAGTTGGTTCTTGTTGTTGATGCAGTGTGTCGAGTTCAATTATGTGTACTGGTTATAGTGATTTGACTATTCTAGTTGATTGGTTGAATTTTTATTAAGTGTCATTTGATTCGTTTATGAGTGAATGGTTGATTGAATTGTATCATAAATTGATGATTGGGTGATTCAATTGTGTCAAAGGTTTCAGTGATT
Organism: Pinus tabuliformis; assembly: GCA_031772625.1. Lineage (NCBI taxonomy): Eukaryota > Viridiplantae > Streptophyta > Pinopsida > Pinales > Pinaceae > Pinus > Pinus tabuliformis. The sequence goes on along the minus strand of CM062804.1, from coordinate 199,374,062 downwards.
GCTTGATTCAGTTCTATCAGAAGTTTCAATGATTGGTTAATTCAGAAAGTGATGATTAGGTTTTAGCTATGTCAGAGATTGATGATTGGGTTTCCATGATTGACTGATTTATATGTATCATTTATGAATGAATGTGTTAGAACGATGAGTAACAGTTTTGAGCTTGAGTGTTGATAATGTATCTAGTATGAAAATTTGATGAAACATGGTCCATAGAGGATGCTAAGTGTTGGAGCCTTCAATGAGGAAGTTGAATCTTCCTGCCAGTAGTAGTTGGTGATTAGATTAGGTGGTTGGATCTCTCTTCTAGTAGCAGTTGGAGAACGATTGAAGGTTGTATCCTTGTGTAGGCTAACACCTACGGACTGGTAAACATATCAACCAGTACAATAGATAGGGTGTTGTAGCTCCCTTCTAGTAGAAGCTGGAGAATGAGAGAAGGTTGTAGCCTTTTGCAAGTGGGTGCCCGCATACTGGTATGAGTCTACGTCAATACAAGATTGTAAACAAATTTTCCTTTATATTAAAAAGAAGACAGAGATGACAACAACAGGTGGTTCTCTCCTGCATTTTGTTTCCACCTTCAATCATGGTGTTCATGTGTGTTTCTTATGTGTGATGGTTTGTTTTGTTATTACAACACATGGTTACTATTTATCTAATGCTTAACAAAGTACTAACTCCTTGGTTGAAGACAAACATATCATGAATTAACTGAATCATAAGTTCCCTCAATATACACTAATTGTCTTAAGAACAATTGCGTACACACGCAGGTTCCGTTCATTAAAGCCACGTATAGAAATATGAATATGAAATGTAAAATGGTATCGATTTGTAAATATTGATTCACCTCCCCCTCTCAGTATTTTTCCCAACAATTGATATCAGAGTAGGTCCTTTGGAAGAAGGATGATCACTTGAAGGAGATTCGTTGTAACAATGGGAAAGAAGAAAAATAAGAAAGAACCTCAAAAGAAGAAGACATCTCAAAGGAACAGTGATAGTGGAAAAGAAAATTGGTTACTAGGTGGAAGCAATTATTCAGATTCAGAATGACTTCAGCTTGATGATGAATAAGAAAAAGAATTATTAGGTACTAATTTTTGGTCCTATGGTGATACATTTCTATGTTCATGCAATACTGAATATAATGAATGTGACAGTGAAACAATTGAATTTTCTCTTATGGATGAAAGTGAAAGAAATCTAATAACGATAGAAGTTGAAATGCTCACCGATAAATTAGAGATAAATAAGATCTATTTGACAAAAGGGATTGCACCTACAAATAAGAAGTGACCATATTAAAAACTCAGGTGGTGGAAGGAAACAAAAGAAGGAAGGAGTACAAAGAAAAGGAAGATCAATGTCAAAGGCTGCAAGTTGAAGTGAAATCATTGAGAAATGAGGTGAATGAAAAGGATACAACAACCAAGGAACTTAAAGAAAGAACTATTTATTGTGAAGGTCTTGAAGCTTAAGTCATATATCTAAGGGAAGATCTTCAATGTTAAATAAGAAGAATGATGAACTACTTCAAGCATTTGAAGAACAAGAAAATGAGCTTCTTAAATTAAGACAATGAGTGGAAGAAAGAAGAAAAGTTGAAGAAATCATGAAGAAGTAGTATTTGGAAAAGGAAGAGAAATACCAGGTTGAGGTAAATATCCTAAAAGGTAAATTGGAAGAAAAGGATAAACCTTTACGATTTCGAGATAGTACTAAGATTTTGGATAATATTCGTAGTAGTCAAGTGTCTCCTTCCATCAAATCTTGTCTTGGTTTTCATGAAACTATTAAAGATGAATCTAGCTCACAAACTAAGGCAAGGAATTCTAATGCAAAATTCGAAATGCTCAACAAGGAGATAATAGGTCAACCTCATCAACAACCAAGGAAATAAAATATTCAAAGAAAATCATTTACTCCTAACTATGGAAGTGTTAATCGATTCCTTCCTCTGATGAATAATGTTAAATGTTCTATTTGTCATAATTTTGGACATGTTGTAGTTAGGTGCAGAAGCAGAATGTTTCAAGCTAATAATCGTCTCATAGAAATATCATCAACTTCTAGGTACTCTAAGGGATATTGCTCTTCTTGCAATATGTTTGGTCACAAAGCCATTGATTTCTATAGAAGGAATATGAAACATATAAGATGTTATGCTTGTAACAAGTTTGGGCATATAGCAAAAGAATGCAAGAACAAGTCTATGAATCATCGTAGACAATACAGTAAGAAATCAAATAAGAAAATTTATATCAGAAAATCTAGAAAAGATGAATTCACCAAGAATCAAGAAAAGGAAGATTAGATAAGGTGTGATCTTTCTTTCTTCTCATTCAAAGACAAAGGTGATAGTGGATATGCCCATCACATGGCTGGAAGCAAGAGTAAAATGGAGTCTCTGATGAAGAACCATCATGATAATGACATTTGTTAGATGATCCAAAAATAAAATATTATCATACGTTATAAAGTTAGAATAAAATAATTATTAATTTAATATTTTAAATTAATAATTATTAATCTAGAATATTTAATTATTAAATGTATACATTTAGAATTAGAATATTCTTGTAAAAAGATATGACTCTACAAATGCATCGTATCTTAGGCTCTAATTTAGGAGAATTGTTAGTAAGTTGTTTAAATAGATTTTTTTTTTCTCAATCAGTCTACTCCTATTATTTATACAAAAAGTGTTACAGCAAGGCAGCTGCCTTGAAAAGTCTTGCCATGAAGTTGGCATTTTACAAAAAGATGCTTGACCTCAGTACGCAGAAGACCTACAACAGTGTTTTTGACTCCCATAAAACTCAAAATTGACCCACAGCTATCCATCGCTAAACATAAACAAAGCATTAACTGACAGAGACCTGAAACATACATTAACATCGAGACTCAAAAGGAGGCGAGCTCCTACTTCAGAAACTGCATAGAACGGAGGCACGGGCTGGATCAATCGTCCTCTGAGGTGTATGGCTCCTCAATGACCCTACACCCAAATTGAGGTGAGTTCTCAGAGTCGGACTGATGGACCTATGAGCTTGACGAATCTCCTCTTGCTGGCGCGCTTGGACCTGCGTTGGCTTCAAAATTCACCACAGAAAGGCCTCCCATGACCTGGCGCTAGTTATCATTCAGATTTATCGTCCTCTGATCTGCAAGAACCCCAGGATGGGCCGCTCCCGAACCCCGGACATTCTCACACTTTTCAATTGTAACCGAAACTATGAAGGATGAGTTTGCTAAAGAACACGGGATGCAGTAATGGATAGTGGGATGAGCATTATGCTCACATTCATCATTCCTGACTCGCCCTTGACCCCTGCCTCTACCACTTCTGGTGGCTGGATGATTGCTACGACCAGATTCCAACGCATCCGAGGAAGGGTCCAAGATGGGGGTGGACCGCTGATGGGTGGCGCGACCGCGGGAACCGCCTCGCCTACTCCCCATTCTGGGCCTTTCACGCAGCATGATAACATGCAGAGGCTTGACCGAGGAGCGGATGCACAGAGAGGAATGACAAAGAAACCAGTGCCCAGAGAGAAGCGGAAACGGAGCCCCAACAAGTCCGTGAGTACCTGGAACCAGAGCCAAGCGAATAGAGAAAGCTCTTGAGCCGAGCGAGGGAATGACGAGTAGAAGCTCACTAACAGAGTGGCTCAGGGAAACACTCAGAGTAGCAACCCATAAGGCAACAGTGGTCTGCGACGAAGCTGCGGGAGTGACAAACATATTGAGAGCCATAGCGCAGATAACCAGGAGACTGTAGGACGAAGTTAATGCAGCCATAAATATACTTGTACGATACCAGCTCGCCAACCCATAACTGTAAACTGTGGCACACTTGGGCTGACACCTGCCCATTCGTTGCGCCTCCAACATACCTTGTGACCTGTCAATCACCCGCATCCGGGAGCGAGTAGTCCTGTTGCAACAGAGAAGTGCATTCATGTTTGAGTTGTTCATCATCTGAGTCTTCAAGGGGTCCTGAGAAATAAGGGAGTTGGTGGTTTTCCCCTTGATTGGCCAGTCTATCTGCTACTTTGTTGGCAGTGCGTCTAACATGCTTGAAGGTAATGCTTTGGGGATTCCGAAGCCTTTCCTCCAAAAGTTCCAGTCGGCTGAGCAGCCTCCAGCTAGAAGCTATCTTGGCTGCCGAAGTACCTGCTTGTATTCTGGTAGCTGTTGTTATTAGGATAAGGGAGTCTCCCTCAACCTCTAATGGGAAGAAGTTTTTTTGATCTGCAATGCAAATCCCTTTCCACAGTCCTTCCAATTCAGCAGCGTTGTTGGTGTCTTTGCCAATGGTTCCATAATAGATATGCAATACTACGCCCATGTTGTTCCTGAAGACCCCCCCAAATCCCGTCGGCCCGGGATTGCCCTTGGCTGCCCCATCAAAATTCAATTTGTATGAGTTGATTGCAGGAGGGGACCAAGTGAGAGGAGAGGCAGAACTGGTTGGTGGACGAGCTTTGACATGGGCCAAAAAGGATAGGTCCAGATTCCAGGCTTTCATGATGAGACATTCCTGAGGTGATTCTGGTAGATCCGTGTCTTGCCAGTTTCTGATGGCTAGAGTTTCTTGGAGATTTTGTTTCAGAAGAAGCCACAGAGTATCAATTGGCCTGCTGATGTTGTTAAAAATTCTGCTATTCCTTTCCTTCCAGAGTATCCAATAGAGAAAGCTTGGGATTAGATTCCATAGAGAGTTTAGAAGCAGACTCTGATGGTTTCTGTGATATCTCCCATACGATCTTCTATTGCATTGTTCAATTCTCTCCCATAGTTGAGTTGCGGACTTTGAAAAGGGTGATTTGGCCATTTTCTGATGGTTTCTGTGATATCTCCCATCCGATCTTCCGATCTTCTATTGCATTGTTCAATTCTCTCCCATAGTTGAGTTGCTAGAGGACAAGTCTCCATGAGATGCCTAATGGATTCAGAGTTGAGATTGCAATTGGGGCATCTCAATGGGCCAATGAATCCTCTTTTTTGCAGATTGTCCCAGGTAAGGATGCGCCTCTTGCTTAAAAGCCATAGAAATGTGGAAACCTTGGGCCATATTCCTGATTGCCAGACCCTTTCCCATATCTGATCCTTGTCTGTCTGGGAAGCTAAATAGCGAAGCTGGTAAGCTTCCTTGGTGGTAAACATTCGCCTTGGCGTATGACCCCAACGTAGTTTATCCTGCTGGTTTGAATATTTGATTCTTCTATGATTTAACTCCTGATCGATTTCAGTATAGGTTTCCCCTCGCCAATCGGCTTGCCAGGAGCTAGCAGGTTTCCAAAGATGAAAATCTTGGAGCGTCTGCTGCTGCCAGAATTGATGAACATGGGTGAGATTTGCTTGCTGCATAGAAACCTGCCATATTGGCTTGTGGAACAGAGCGGCTAGTTTTGGGAGTTGTTGCCAAGAGTCCTCCCAGAACTTAGTTGTGGTACCTGAATGAATTTCCCAAAAACTATGCTCTTGAATAAAGCCGCTATGAAGCTTTGCAGCATTCCATATCAAAGAGCCTGGGGTTGTAGTTTTGATTCTGATGAGGTCACTCCATTGGCTTCCTGGGGCTTATTTTTCTTGCCATAGCCTCACCCAGGGTATATGTGGTTTGGAGATCCAATTCCACCATATACGAGCTCCCATTGTGTTGTTGCTTTGGAGAGGATCCCTTAGTCCGAGCCCGCCCTCTGATTTTGGCTGGCATACCTCCTTCCAATTGACAAGAGCCCATTTCCTGTTGAGACCAGAAGATCCCCACAGAAAATTTTGTTGAAGATTGCAGATTGCTTTGAGGACCCATTTTGGCACTGCCAGGATAGAAAAAAGATACAGTGGCATGGCCTGGAGAACCGATTTGATCAAAATGAGTCTGCCGGCCATATTGAGAGAGCGAAAAGTCCAAGACGAGAGCCTTGATTCCAATTTGTCTAAAAGAGTCCTCCAGGAAGTGTGCTTAATGGCCGAGTCCAACAAAGGAGCCCCTAGGTATTTTGATGGAAGCGCTGCTGTAGAGAATCCCATAATACGAGCGATATTCCTTTGAGTGGTAGCAGGGGTATTAAAAAAGAAGAGTTGGGATTTAGAGGCATTGATGGAGGTACCAGAGGCTTCAGAGAAGAGAGAGAGCAGATGTTTGAAGGCTTTAGCCTCTTGAGAGGAGGGATGGCCAAATAACATGGTATCGTCTACAAACTATTGGTGGGATAAGGGATGAAGACCATGGAGAGAAATGCCTTTTAGAGCTTGAGAGGAGATGGCAGAGTGGAGCAAATGACTGAGCCCTTCTGCCATGAGGACAAAAAGGAAGGGGGATAGGGGATCCCCTTGACGAATACCACGGGAGGGGCGGAAGGGTGATGAGGGGGAACCATTGAGCAGGACTGAGAAACAGGGAGAGGAGATGAGATTCATGATCCATCTTGTCCAAGTGGAATTGAAACCAAATGCCAATAACATCTGATGAATATAATTCCAGCTGAGTTTGTCAAAAGCTTTAGAGAGATCCAGCTTTAGAATCATACCTGGTTTTTTCAAAAGCTTTAGAGAGTGGATTACTTCATTTGATAGAATGATGCCGTCCATTATCTGCCGCCCTTCTACGTATCCAGTCTGCTCCGGCGAGATGAGAAGAGGAAGGAGAGGTTTGAGCCTGTTCGCCAGTACTTTAGAGATAAGCTTGTAGATGACGTTGCATAGTGCTATCGGCCTGTATTTGTCGGGCGTATTTGGTTCATCCCCTTTTGGAACTAGCGCTAAGAAAGTGGCATTTAGGGAGGGTAGAATCCAGTGCATAGTTCTTGATTCCTCCACTAGTTCCCATACCTCTATCTTGATGAGCTCCCAAAACTCGTGAAAGAAATTAGTAGTAAAACCATCAGGACCAGGTGCTTTGCCATCCTTGAGTTGGGCCATCGCAGCTTCTACCTCCTGTAGTGAAAGAGACTGGAGCAGTTTATTGTTATGATCCTCTGTTATGATTTTAGGAATGTGCTGCATGATGGTTCTGATTGCTTGATCTCTGCTTCCTGGAGGCTCCCTGAGAATTTCCTGAAAGTGATCATTAAATTCCTTTTCCATATCTTCATGCGCTTCTAATCTTTCCCCTTGTTGATTGTTGATGAATGCAATGTTGTTGTGCATTCTTCTTTGGATGGCGGATTTGTGGAAGAATTTTGTATTCTTCTCCCCCTCCTTGAGCCACCGGATTCTGGACTTTTGACGCCATAGGATTTCCTCTTGCTGCCTGCAAGCTTCAATTTTATTCCAAAGGGTCTGCTCTTGATGCGCCTGCTCTTCTGTCCTACCTTCCAAGATGAGAGTCTGTTGTAGTGTGCTCATTTATTGTTCCAGCCGTTTGCAGTTCTCAAAAATGTTGCCAAACTTAGTGCGGTTCCAAACTTTGAGAACTTGTTTTAAGTTTTTTAATTTTTGTTGGAATTGGAACATTTTGGCTCCTTCAGGTGGGATGAAGGATTGCCATGCCTCACTAACCACTGTCTTGAAGTTAGGATTTGAGAACCAGAAGGCTTCAAATCGAAAAGGTCTGTTGCATCTTGTACCTGGCCGTGACCATTGTAACATAATGGGCCAGTGATCTGATCCTCCTTGGGGCAATATGGAGGCATGAAAGTCCCCTCCCAGGTGTATGGCATTGTCCGAGATGAGGAACCGATCTAGCCTGGAAGCGATATGCTGAGTACCCCTACGCTTATTGGTCCATGTGTATACACCATTGGAAGTCTGAATATCCATTAATTGATTACTTTGAATAAATTCTCTGAGACCGCTGCTGTCACCTTCTAACCTTGTTCTGCCGCCTTGTTTCTCCTCCATCGTCGTTATGATGTTGAAATCGCCGCCACCAATCCAGAGGGGGAACTGCCTGTTAGAATTGAGAATGGTGAGAGTATCCAAAAGTTCTAATTTTTGCTGTAAATTTTGCGGAAAATATACATTTGAGAGATGTCCATGGATGTTTGTGCCGATGAGATGGAAGGACGCTTGGATGAGGAAATGGGTGGCATGAAAGTCTTGTAGAGTGAGAACCTGCGGGTTCCACAAGATAGCTAATCCTCCGGAAGCCCTAGAGGCATCTACTGAAACTGAGCAGCTGCCTGACCAGACCTTATTGAGGATTCTTTCTATAGCAGTATTATTACTTTTCGTTTCTTGAAGAAAAACTAATGATGGTTTTTCTTGCTGGATCAAGTTTTTTAACATTCTATGTTTTGAGGGGCTATTGAGCCCTCTCACATTCCAAGAGATAAGCTTCATGAGGGACAGTGGGGTTTGGGTTTGTAGAACTTTGTCAACTTAGGGAATCGCCCGGATTCCATAAGTATTTCTCCTACTATAATGGTCCTTTGCAAGTCTGTTTTGTGCCCTCTTTTCTTTGTTTCTTTTAGTATTTTTTTTCCATCCCAGGGGCTTCCTGCTTGTATGCCAAGACTTTTATTGCACTGAGCTTTGATTAGAACTCCTTCCAGCCTGTCGATTTGCCAAGGGGGTATTGAGTTGTATTCTTTCTGCTTGCAAGCTATTTCTAATTTGAGGATATCTAGACCATCCAGACTGACATTCTCTGGATCCTCATCCATGATGGTGGGGGTACTCTGATCTTCCATAGATGCATTGTCATGCAGACTGAGGGCTAGAGCTGCATCTAGCTCCATTGCAGAGGACTGTTGGCCAAACTCTGGAACAGATTTCTCCGAGGAAGGGGGAAGTAAGCCAGTACCTGGAACAGGTTTTTCCGGGTCAGGGGAGATTAGTAGGCTAGAAGGATCGGATGCGGAGGATGGCCGAGAAGCGTTGGTAAACTGGGAGGATGAGGGAAGGGAGGGTATCTCTTGAGGATCAGAGCTTTGATTCTCTGAGTGATCAAGAGAGGAGAGAAAAATGAATCTGTTCTGGGAATCAGGTTTTTTAGGGCTTTCTGGGACTGCAGGATTTTTCTTTGCATGCCTCCGGCGATTTGGAACTTTGATGAATCCTTTAGAGTCTTTGCTAGATTCATTAGTAGAGGATTTGGACTGAGTATTCAGAGGACAATCTCGGAAGAGATGGCCATGTTCATGGAATTTCCGACAACGAAAAGGGATATGCTCGTAATCTAATGGTTGGATCCATTCAAAATCATCATGAAAGAGACTTACCGAGTCTACAAGAGCTTTGGTCAAGTGCATCTGGACACAGATCCTGGTGTATGAGGTGTATCTGCAGGTTTTGGTTTCCTCAGCAACTTTGATGAAAACCCCTAATCTGTTGCCGATGTCCGCTAGCGTTTCTTCTTTCCAGTACTCCACAGGAAGGGAGTACATATGTATCCAAACTAGAGACTAACTAAAATCTTCCTTATCTGGGTTAAACCTAGCTTTCCAGTCACGAAGCTATAGACCTGAGGAGTTAAAGAAGTACGGGCCTCCTTCAAATATGTGAGATTTTTCCTCCACACAATGGAAAATGGCCGTGAAGAAACCTTTGTGGCCAAGCTGCAGAGTGAACCACGTATGTCTGTGTCTCTCTTGTTTTGTGTGTTCTCTGTGTTTATATTTCTGCAATATTTTATGTGTTCCATTGCTCCGTAATATATAATTTTCTAACATAAACTCTTGCAAAATTCCAGATGTAATTTAATTTCTTATTAATAAAATTATGTGTTTGAGGACACTTCTGCCATTATTGTGGTATCAAAGCTCCAATAATGCTGCAGTGAATGTGAGGAGGATATCCCAGCTCAACAAAGACATGGAAAACTGCATTCAATTGACCAGCAAATAATTGGTATGCAAATTGTCCATTTTTTTAAGGGAAAATAAATTTGAGTTTAATTTCAAATTAAAAAAAATTAAAAAAAATAGAAATTTGTTATTATATATTTTTTCTCGAAATTTACAACAATGAGGTTGGCAGCCAACCTTTGTTACCACTATTTTTTCTTCGTATTCCAGTGGACATCTGTGTATTAAATTCCAGTGGCTTTAAGAAAACAAGCCTAATTTTGAGTTTTGCACATGAAACATGCACACTTTTCAGAGAAATATTTTTGAGAATGCAGGCTTAAGTCATATGTATGCACATAGTGTTTTTTGTATGGAAAAGTAGGCTTTAATTGTTGTATAGGAAGAAACCTGCATACCAATTGAGAGAGTGCATGTTGTTTTTTAACTCCATGCCTGGTATGAATCTCATCCACCTTTGCCAGCTGCAATCGGGCTCCCAATAACAGTCAACGCCACAACAGAGAGATCATTAGAACCATCTGTGACCATAGCCAACAAGCTCTTCAACTTGCTCACTCTCGAAAACCGTCATTTTGTATAACGTCAGGTCTACCATGCGGAGGAGAAAGATGGGACGTTGATGATCGAGTCATATGTGGTGGACGTGCCAGAGAATACAAAAATGGTTTAAAACAACAGTACCTCAACAATTACAGATAGATGTCGAGGCAGAAAGTGCTTGATTACTGCATTTTTTATTAATTGATGAGATAGATTTTTAGGAAGTAATGGTAGATTTTATAGATGTAAAGGCATAGGAGTTCACTGGCATCTTTCCCTTTGAATGATGATAACAATGCCCACATTTTCTTTCCATTGTAATGGCAAGGAGTTTGAGCACATTGACTTTGGAGGATAGTAGACATTCAATTACGAGTAGGAGGTCCGGATTGAGAACATTTGAATAACTTGATTTCTAATTCGACAAGAGTACCACTGTTGTGATACTGTTAGATCATGGTTTCACTGCTCATGGTTCTACCAAGATCCATCTGTCTTTCTTGCCCATTTTTTTAATGCCCTGTGGATGTTTTTGTCTGAGCTTTTACACCACTATTTACTCAGAAGAGAAACATAATTTTTTTGTCCTCCCGTAGTGGTGGACGGTTCGAGCCGCTATGGCAGCTTTCAACATTCAAAATGTCACAAATCCAGTGGATGCAGCAGCTAAGATTGCGATCAGCTTCTTTTCACAGTAAAATTTACTCTTATTCAGATTTGGAATCTTTGTTACTTTCAGTAATGCTCTAGTCGTATTTTTTTGAAAGAATTGTGATAGGAATGGTAAGGATTTTTTAATATTTGTGGAGTAATAAGGTTATTTGTAACTTTTAGAGTAATAAGGAGATTCTATTTGTAAATTTATTATTTTGGAGAGATAAGAGTGACATTGTAACTCAAAGTAATTTTACTTTGGGGGGCTGACAATTTTTCTTACCAGGGTTTGCAAGAGCATTGTAAAAGTCAAATTTCGGAAGTTACCTTGTAAATATTTGAGAAATTGACTAGAGCGAGGTGCAAAGCTCAGTCATTTTTCTCCTATTTCAATGACTATACGAGGGTCAAGGCCGAGCCCCGATAGATCGTTTTTTTTTTGCGTAGTGTTTTTCATGTTGTGTTGCCCATCTTGATATTTTTTCTGAGCCTGATTCTTGGTGTGAAGAGTGAACACTACAATGTCAAAGTTGATTAATTTGTTTTCTGATTCCAAAAAACTTCAAGGCACAAAATATTACAAAACATGGCAACACCTCATCGAAAGCACTCTCATTTATAATCAACTTTGGCATGATATATGTGATGGTGATATTAAGCCAAATAAACCCACGGATGCAAGTGCACTAGCAAAATGTGAATTTAAGAATGCCAAAGCATTAGCTCTCATTAAATATTCTGTTAATGATGAAATGTATGTCCATATAGAAAATGCTACAAATGCATGGTCTACTTTGCGAATTTTTAAAGACTTCTTTGATACTCAGCCTGAATCAGAGAAAGTTGATCTACAATTAAAATTGTTGCAACAAAATTGACTGAAGGAGGTGATGTCCTTGAATACATCTTCATACTTAAGAATATTAAGTAGGAAATCATTAATGCTAGTTTTTAAGCAGTAGATGATAGTTTTATGGTCACAATTTTAATTGATGGGCTTCCTTCTTCCTACACAAAATTTTTGGAAACTCTACAATTAACTGGAAAGTTATAGAAGCTAAAGTTTGATGAGCTCTGCGAAATGTTGACCCAACATGATAAAACCTTTGGGAAGAAAAGGAAAGTTGGTGAAGATGCCTTTTTCACAGAGGCCAACACTAGTAAATCATCAACTAACAGTTCTAGAAGAAAAGGTAGAGGGAATTTCAATTAGAATCAAGCAGCACAAAATGTATAAAGTCGTGGTCGAAGCGAAAGCAGAGGAAAAAACTTTAACAGTGGCGACAGTTCAGGCAGGAGTAATTTTCAAGGCAGAGGAAACAGTCAAGGAAGAGGAAATAATCAAGGTAGAGGAAAACCTCAAAACAAAAGTAAAAGAAGAGGCAGAGGACAATCTCCAGGAAGAGGAAGAGAAATAAGTCAAATTGTGTGTCAAAGATGTCACAAAGTTGGACATTATGCTAAATATTGTCAAACTTCTATTGATAAAATACCCAAGTTTCATTAGCACTCAACACAATTTGCAAATGATCAAGATGATGATGGTTCAGAATATGTCTTTACTTCTTCACTGACATTACAACTTTCCTCCTATCTTAAAAGTGATTATGAAGATGCTTGGATCTTGGATTCAGGAGCAACTCAGCACATGACTTATCGACGAGACTTCTTTTGGAATTTGCAAGATTGCCAACTTAATTCCATATTTCGTGCAGATGATACAAAACATACTCCTTATGGAAAAGGTGCAGTTAAAGTTTCTCTCCCTAGAATTGGAGAGAAAATGATTTCAAATGTATCGTATGTACCAACCTTTAAGAAGAATTTGTTATCTTTAGTCACAATTCGACAAGATAGACATGAGGTAATTATGGAAGATGGCTTCGTTAAGATTAATTCAGTTAAACAGAGCTTGCAAACTATGATGATAGGTTATGAAGATGGAAAATTCTTAATGATGAAACAGATAGTTATTCCAAGGTATTTTGACTTTGCAGGGGCAGTGACTACAGGAATTTCACCTACAAGATTTTGGCATGTAAGATATGGACATTTAAATTTTGAAAGTCTTTCTCAGTTGCAAAAATAAGGGATGGTTAAGGGACTTCCAACTTTCAAAAAGGAAAATGCAAAATGTGAAGCTTGCATTTATGGAAAACAAATTCGAGAAAGTTTTCCAACAAGTTCATGGCATGCAAACAGGCTGCTACAACTAGTTCACAACGATGTTTGTGGACCACCACAAACTTCATTAGGTGGTTGCAAATATTTCTTACTATTCATTGATGATTTCAGTAGAATGACTTGGGTTTATTTCTTGAAGCAAAAGTCAGAAGCATTTGAAAAGTTTAAAATCTTTTGCCAACTTGTTGAAAATGAAGTCAAAGAAAAGATCGACATTCTCAGGACAGATAATGGGGGGGAATTCACTTCAAATGAATTCAAAACTTATTGCAGTGATAATGGCATAAGAAGACATCTTGCAAATGTTTACACTCCACAGCAAAATGTAGTAGTAGAAAGAGTGAATCACACCTTATTAGGAATGGCGAGATCCATGTTAACTTTCAAAAGGTTAAGTCCAACATATTGGCCAGAAGCAATTTATACAGTTGTCTACTTAAGAAACAGATCTCCAACTACTTCTTGAGATGGAATCACACCTTATGAAGCTTGGTTTGGTTTCAAACCTCGAGTTAAACATCTTAGAGTTTTTGGACCAGTATGTTATGCCTTAGTTTCGAAAGAAGAAAGAACTAAGCTTGACTCACTAAGTTTGAAATGCACAATGATTGGATATTTTGATGAGAAGAAAGGGTACCATCTTTTGACCAATGGTAAATTTATTGTGAGCAAGGATGTAATTTTTGATGAAACAAAGAGTAAGAGTGTTGAAGAAATAGAAAGTCTTCTTCAAAAGCTAGAAACTAATGGTAGTCAAAGAAAAGGAAATATGCAAAGTGAACCAAATTCACCAAATTGGTATGAACTTGATTTTCTTTCATATGAAGATGATTCATCCAGTCCATCTACTTGAACAATAGCATCTGGATATTCAAGCAGTTCATCCACATCTCCAAGCAGCAGCAGTTCTTCTGACAGTGATTCTCCACCTCCAAAATCTTCAATTGATCGACAAAAATCAATTTACATTGATCCTCTTTACAGTGATGGCAACTTTTCAGAATCTCAAACAAGTTAGCATCAACTACCAAAATGGGCAGTTCAACTTTTGAAATATGTAAGGCCTGATGAGCAGAATAAAACAGGAACAAGGAAGTCACACAGAAGTGAAGGAAAGTTTGCCTTGATAGCAAATGATTTTACTGAACCTTCCACATGCAACGAAGTAGTAAAACATAAAGAATGGAAATAGACTATGATTGAAGAATATCGAGCAGTAATTGATAACAACACTTGGAAACTTGTTGATTGTCCTCAAAATGTTAAACCCATAGGATGTAAATGGCTTTACAGAGTTAAGTACAATCAAAATGGAGAACTTGAAAAGTATAAAGCAAGACTTGTGGCTAAAGGTTTTGCACAACAGGAAGGCATTGATTATGAGGAAACTTTTTCTCCTACAACTAAATGGAGCACCATCCGATTAACACTTGCATATGCGGCTCAGAAAGGCTGGAAAGTTCATCAAATGGAGGTAAAAAGTGCTTTCCTCAACAGGGATTTACAGGAAGACGTATGTATGACACAACCACCAGGTTTTGAAATTGAAGGGTAGGAACATAAAGTCTGCAAATTGATCAAGGCTTTATATGGGTTAAAACAAGCTCCTTGAGCTTGGTATGCAAAAATGGATGAATACCTTAGGAAAGTTGGTTTTCAACAAAGTGAATCTGATGATACTTTGTATATGCGACAACAGGGTAAATATCTGGTGATTCTTGTTATGTATGTAGTGTTGGGCCACTAATTTGCATTATTATTATCACTTTTTAATGCCTATTTCACCCATTTCTACCGTTCTTTATCACGTCATTTATCATAATTTATCATGTAATTCCATTTTATAATTATTTATGATCTTATAGATAAATACTATTTTTCTCCTTTATTTTTAATAAATTGATGATTATTATGCATGATTTTACCAATGATCGTTTACTAATGGATTTGTTGTAATATCAGTCATAATTTTAGCCTCCAATATCTTTTCCAGATTGCAAATTTGATCTCCAACTCACAATTAAATATTCCAACTCGGAAATTGGCTGCAATAAGAAGTGATGGTTTTGCATTGGACATTTAGGACAAATGAAGGAGAACCTGGAAAATCCGAAACATGGGTTTTTTCTACAATGGACCGAATTAGTGTCCCATAAGCAGTTTTCCAAAATTCGGTCTTTATTAAGAGAAACAAAAGGTTCTTCAAAGACAATTTTCTCAGAGTTGCTGTTGCGGCCGTTTTCCAAATTCTTTCAGTGACAATACCAAATTTGACTTGTTCCTAGTTAATTTTGATGTAAAGATCTTGAAGATATGATCTTGTTGATCAATTTGTTTTGTATAATCCAAATTTGTAATGGAAATCATTTTGTAATCAGCTTTTTTGTAACTTCCCTTTCCTCTCTATGTATTTAAATGAAAACAGAGATCAAAAAGAGGAGGATAATATGGGGAGAATTGGAGAATAGGAGAGAGAATAGAGAGGATGAAACTTCTCACCTATTTACTTTGGTTGTAATTTTAAGATACAAAGTGTGATTTTTAAGAACACATCGCATTGTAATGACATTTGAATTTGATGATTAATACATAATTTGAGTTGTTGTTCAATCGTGATATTCTAAAGTAGTTAAGCAGTATTTAGTGGCATCTTGGGCCCTGTCACTGGTGGATTTCACTGCTATTTCCTGTTTTATACTTTTAATTTTCCTTTACTGCAAGTTTAATTATTTTGTTTTACAGCTTTACGATCGATTTACTTTCATCAGTGTGGAGTTTGTGTATTCATTTCATTAATTCTTAATTCTATCAATTAATTTCATTCATTTATGTCGTGGATTGAATTAATTATTAGATAAGAATCATTTCTTGTTAATTAAAGGATAGATTGTTATTGATTAGATCAGGTTCTTTATTTCTATGCAATTTTTTACATTCAGCTGAAAGAGGTATGTTATTGCTACGGCGCACTCAGTTGATGTTATCGCAATTAGAATCTCTTGATTAAGATTGAGTTTTGGTTTTAATCAAGACTGAGTTTTGATGCTTAGATAGGTTACTTTCCTTGAAGTTACAAGCTTGAGATTTATGGTTTGATCTGTTTACTCTTTTATTGAAATTGATAAGTTATCTTAAAGCATTACTCTCTATAGATATAACGATTTCCATCACTTGCACATATTGTGTACACTCTTGAAACAAAAAGACTTACCCAGGTTGATAATTAATGTGAGGCAATTAGGAATTCTAAAATACACCTTATATGCACCCAACATGTAGATGATTTGATCATTACTGGAAATGATGATGATGATATTGCACAAGTGAAAACGGAGTTACATGCAGGTTTTAAGATGACAGATTTGGGATTACTTCACTACTCTCTTGGAGTTGAAGTCTTCCAATGTCCGCACCATATTTTCATTTCTCAGAGGAAGTATGCAGTAGAGGTTCTTCAATTATTTGGAATGCAGGATTGCAAGCCCGTTCTTACCCCCATGGAGATAAAATTGAAACTTTCAAAATTTGAAGAGGAGGAAATGGTGGACAGCACTACTTATAGACAGTTGACTGGCAGCTTGATTTATTTGACAAACACTGGCCCTGATCTATCTTATGCAGTCAGTATTCTTTCATGTTTTACACAAGAACCATGAGATAGCCACTGGAATGTAGCGAAAAGAGTTCTTCGATATATCCAAGGAACAAAAGATTTTGGTCTTCTTTACAAAATACTAAAAACTTTGTACTTGGTGGTTTTTCAGATGCTGACTTTGCTGGAAGTATTGATGGTCGAGCATCAAAATCAATTTATTTAACGAGCATGGGGTCAACAACAGTGTCTTGGAGTTGTAAGAAACAAGCTACAGTGGCCACTTCTTCAGCAGAAGCAAGGTACATTTCAGCATGGGAAGCAGCATGTGAAATTGTTTGGTTGCGTAGAATTTTGCAAGACATGTGCATTTCTCAGGCAAAAGCTATGTCATTATTCATTGACAACCAGTCAACCATTAAGCTTGCCAAGAACCCAGTTTTTCATTCAAAGACAAAGCATGTGTACCCAAAGTATCATCATATAAGATCTCTCATTGCCAAGGATGTCCTCAAGGCAATTTATTGTCCTTCAGAAGATCAGATCTCCGACATTTTCACGAAACCTCTTGGCAGAATAAAATTTACTAAGTTCAAGGATGAACTTGGTATCTGTTGCAATGTATCTCTGGATCATAGTGGGGAATGTTAGATGATCCAAAAAAAAATATTATCATAGGTTATAAAGTTAGATAAAAATAATTATTAATCTAGAATATTTAATTATTAACTGTAGACATTTAGAATAAGAATATTGTTGTAAAAAGATATGAATCTACAATGTGTCGTATCTTAGGCTCTGATTTAGGAGAATTGTTAGTAAGTTGTTTAAATAACTTTTATTGTAAATGGACACTTGTTATTTTATAAGTGATCCATAATTAGAGGTAGTTAAGACATTGAGCTTATAAATAGCTCATTGCAAGAGTGTTTTGTTGTTTGGGCATAAACTCTTGCAAAATTCCAGATGTAATTTATTTTTCTTATTAATAAAATTACGTGTCTGAGGACAATTCTACCATTAATATTCTTGGAACTTGTGTTTCAACAAAAGTTCTAGGACTAGGTACAGTGAGAACAAACTCAAGGTGAAGTAAAAGTATTAAATTTCAGTATTCCAATTATCATACATAGATCTTATGAAGACAAGTTGCTTATATATGCAAGTTCGAAACTGCACAATTGCATATATGTTGCTTGATGAAGAATAAGTGGGATAGACTTAGAAAAGGGGTCTGATATGGTTAAGTCAATTATCAATTGTCTTTTCTGTTTTGACAATTGATGATTACAGTCTGTGGATGCTATTTAGAAGTTCTTTTGACCATCATGGCTTGATGTATAACTATTTGATGATGATGCCTTGATGATTCTTACTGATATATGCAATAATCATATCTGACAGTGAACAGTTGGCACAGGTTCATGGGGAGAATATGTTATGCTTATAATAATGCATTGTTGGCATTATGTTTAGAAGTCTTTGGTACATAATGGTTCTTATCAATGGTGAGGATGTTTATGTTGTTGAAGTGTTTAAATTATGTATCATGCTATGTTGAGGTCATGAATTGCCTATGATGAAATCACATATGATACTTTGCTTGATCCACTTAGTTGTTTTTATGCTTCTGATCATATTTGTGGATTACTCTTTTGATGATGCATATAATTATGTTTCTTACATTGTCATCTTCATAAGTTCAAGGAGAATAACAAATATTGAGTACACATCTTCATTATTTGATGATGTTAAGTGTAACTCATTTCTATTATACTACTACCATCATGCCTTCGAAGATGCATAAATTTACTATGGTGAATTTATGGATGAGGATTCCTATACTTCTTGGCTCTCACATGGTTGAAGATTGTTGCACTTGATGGTATCAAGAATGTTTTCCAAAATGATTGTGAGCTCATGGTTTTCCTTTCACATTAACGAGAATCTAGATAAATATTTTTATCTCTAAGTTTGATACATGGATGATTACATAAGTTGCATATTGGTAAATATTGTTGATTGGCCAAGGGAATGGTGTTATTGTAGGTTTCATGAAGAGATAGATATTTGAAGACATGGATATTTGAGACATGGCTTAATTAGTAACATAATGATCACGACTTCTTACTTTATGATGATAGGTTCGATACTCACATATGTTGATTATCATGGTTGATGATCATCAGATGTGGGATGTTAGAAAACTCCCTATTGATGATACATGGTTGATATATTGCAGGTTCCTCTGGAAATATCATGTAGTTCTTTCTATGATGATGATGTTATGGTCATGGATGATGACTATGGTGGTTTCACGCATATATGATATGATGTGAATGGTTTTGTATTACTGCTTGGAGATATGACATATGCTTACTTGATTCATGGAAGGCTATAGATGAAGGATTTTTCTAACAAAAAAAAAAAGAGAAAAATTGTCTTAATAAGGTCCAGAGGATGAGTTGATATCTATATGTGTCAACTTAGTCACAAGTTGATGATATTAAAGTTACATTGTCTTATCTTGAGAATTGATGATTGAAATATACAGGGTGTTACTCTTGATTCTTTTGACAGATGTTTATGGTCCATATCATATATGGTGTATGATAGTTACTGATAACTATCATGATATTGTTTAGGTATATGGTATTTGTTATAAATGTCATGTATATCACTTGATGTAAAGGTCATGAAAAGACCTATGATGTAATAATTTTCATATTCATTCATCTATGGAATTTTGAGATCATGTCAAATATGTAATCCCACTTGTTTGGGTGGATAAGTCCAAGATGTATCCCAACTTGGTTGGGAGATTGATGTATGTATGAGTCATTGGTGATAGGAAGGTCATAATCACATAATTGATTTATAAAGTCATGTTATTTTCTTAAAAAATATTTCTAGATACTTTGCATGTGCTCAGGGGGAGAATGGACATTATAATACATCTTAGCATGTACTAAGGGGGAGTTTGATTAGAGAATTTAGAATGTTCCTAGGGGAAGCATAATCAATGTTCATATTCAGCAGTTTAGATATGCAAGTCTTCATTTAACATTGGTCAGACCTTTTCCTTTGATATCAAAGGGGGAGAGTAGCTTGGTGTATCAAGAGTAGTTTGATGATTGGTGTTTGTCTTGATGTTATTTATAGGTTGTGGTGACTAAACACTAGGGTGGTTGCCATCATGTCCAAAGGGGGAGATTGTTGGAATTATGATGCATGTGTTTTCCTTGATGGAAACTCACTTGTAACAGAAAAAGTATATGCTAATAGATGAATCTACAGGTCAGATTAGAGGTGACAAAATGGTGGAACAGAATAATGGGTCAAAGGTTTACATATAAGAATCAAAAGCTTGATACAGGAAATTGTTGGTATTATGAATTAGGTGTTTTCCTTGACAGAAACCTACCTAATGAGTTGTCCTTGATGACAACCTATTTGATGAATGCACTGCTTGATAAAGGTATAAACATGATGTGACAGAATGCATGGCAGTTGTGTTTACATAAGTGACAAAATACAGGAGTGTTCAGAGGAATCAGTTCATAAATGATAAAGTGATGGCATCCCACATATATGATAACTAGATGTACTCACAGGTCAGTTAAGAAATGATAAAGTCATTTATGATGGTAACTCTCATTGTAACGTGTAAATTCAAAGGTAACCTCGTAATGGCTCAGAAGAACATTATGATGGGACAAAGAATTATAGATCAGAATCAAGAAATTGAGGAGAGAGAAGGTTTTAAGTTGTATATGTTGTTTAACCTAGTTAAAGTAGCATATGCACATGGGTGAGATAAATAAAAGGCATGTATACGTATGCACGCAGTTTCACTGAAAGAAAAGTGTGTATCGGATGGAAAATTAAGGTTAAAGACTAGCAGGGGTTCCTACCATGTTATTGACCCATAGTAATGAGTGCGGAAAAGAATATCGATCCTATCCAAGAATACCATTAGAATAACTATGGTATTGACCTAAGGTATTGAAAAAGGTTAAAACTATATATGGAGGTGAAGGTCAAAGTGTGAGGAGGTGAAAGTGATGCAAATCTTATGAAGAGTTAGATCAAAAGAAAATATGCATGTTATGGGTTATTGATGCTTTGCTTGATTTGAACTAAGTATGCACCTGAGTGCTTGATGATGGATGAGATCTAATAGATCTAAAACAATTATGCAGTAGTGATGGATCAGGATCATGAGACATGAAATGACTTATCATTGTATGATATGATAATGGATAGGCTAGATATGAGTTCTAACACATATTTTATCCTTTAATTGCTATGATTTGGGTATATCTGAAGTCTTGAAAAGCTCTAAAGTTATAGGTCATTATTTGCAGATCTATACGCAGGTTCTCCTTGGTGAAGGTGCGCATACAGGCGGACTCAGCACTTCCAAGTAGCGTAGTTAGAAGGGCTTGTTGTTCAGAAATGACTAATCTATGTAATGAGTGCTACTATTTTACTATTGTTTGTCAATAATGCCTTCATTAGATATGAGGTTAAGCTGATTGTATAAGGAGATTGAGTCTTGCTAGTTGATTGATTGAGTAAGAAGGGTGATCTTTGCTGCAATCTATTTAGAACTTTGTAATATGATAGTAGATCTTCATAACGTATTTGGTTGGTATAGTTTTTGGTTCAAAATATTTATGATTCATTATCTTTAGAGGTATATGTAGGTTTGGTTCCAAAAAGTAGTGTATACACACATGTTGCCCTCTTCGAAGTAGAATATACATTATGACATATTATTTTTGAGGTTGCAGGTGGTTCTGGTTGTTGATGCAGTGTTCTGAGTTTAGTTATGTGTACTAGTTATAGTGATCTGACTATTATAGTTGATTATGTTAGGGTTCTATAATAATGGGATTCATAATTTTGAATTAACTATGGTTAGTCTTGTAATATTGTACATACTTTTTCTTTCTGCAAAATGTTTTCATATTAAAAATTTAAAATTGTAAAGAGGGTATGTCCTAAAAGAATAATCAAAGGACAAAAAGAAAGAAAAAGATAAAAAAAGTGAAAAATATGAACCCCAAAAAGAAATAAAACAGATCATGAAAGTGTGCAAATTCAAATGCCACTACTTTTTACATTTTTATGAAAAATAAGGTTGTGTACAGCTTTTCACAAATACCACAATCCATGATGGTCAAATAGCTTAATCTTGACTTATTCATGCTTTAAATTTTATGTTGATAGATAGAGAATAAAGATCTAGCCAAACTGTTTAACCTTGGTGGATCAGTTGTTAGGTAGAGAATACAAATGAACTCATCAGCTTAATCTGAGCCATTGGAAGTTATAAGGTTAGAATTAGATAGTTTGTTTGTCAAAAGAAAATGAAATAAAGGGTCAGCAAGCTCAAATGCACCCAATAAAGTGAAGAAAAAATGCTAGGATAAATAAAGGGTAGGCAGAAGAATGGTTGCAAATGTACAAGGTTGCTGAGTCAAAAGCACATTTATCATGCTTAATCCTATGTTTCAGGTGTAGAAGCATTTATGAGAAAGGAAAGATGTTCACAAGTTGGTTTAAATAATTTCCCTTGATTTCCCTATGCGCCCACATGCTTATTTGCTAATTTCCCCATTATATCCTTTATCATTTATAAGTCCCCTTTTGCCCTCATTTTGACCCTTACCCCTTGGTTTCACACATTTCCCTAGTAATTACCCTTTGAAAATAATTTCCCTACCCATAACCACCTTTCCCTAGTGTGACACCCATTCCCCATTGCAAATATTAATTTCCCCCCTTATTAATTTCCCTATTTTCCCTTCAAAAACCCATAAAACCCCCTTATCCCAAGTTTTTATCCCCCTGCATTGTTTAATTAACTCATCGCTTCATATTTCCCTAACAAACCCTTTTAACCCACCAACCCTCGGTGGAGTTAAAAAACCTCGCCACATAAACTTTGGTCCCACTTTATTAAACCCGTTGCTTATATCTAATCCCTACCTTATTTACTAATTAATTACTATTATTTGTGATTAAAACCCCGGCCCTGCAAATCCCTTTCTCAATTCCCTCCATACATCTTAACCACGTGAAAAACATCCGATATCCTACCCCCAGATCTGACAATGCACATCCATATCGCACGGGTTCACTCTCTAACCGAGAGCAGCCAGAGAGCATGCAAGATTCACGGTTTTGCCTGGGCGTTATTCTGCTACGTGGCGGCCCTTAGCTAGATCACGTGCTAGCAAAAAATACCACCTGCCCTCTAAAAGTGGTGTGATGGCCCAGAAAACCACCTCCCCACCCTCACCAAAAATTGCCCACTTTTCATTTATAGTTTCCGCGCCAAAATGTGACCATTACCCGTTAAAAGGTCGAAAAAGCCCCAATTTAATCCTTTCGCTCGTTGTCACTATAACTGCTACTCAAGCCATTCTGTGACACCCTAAACCTCTACAACCAAATTGACCACTATCTGCTGTCTGAAAAAGCTCTGGACACCTAATTCAAGCAAACAGGTGATAGTTCAAGCTATTGTACCCTCCGCATTCACCATTGAACCTAGTTTGCAAGCTAGACCACCAAATTCCAAGTATTCTTGAGAAAAACCAGAATGGGCCTCTCAATTTGAAAATGTACAGTCAAATTGAAAGCTTAATTAATTGAAATAAATTAATAAACTTTCCTAAATTGAAGAGAAATTACCTTATATACCCCAAACCCTCCTTTTACAGACTGTAACTACCATCCCACTATTCCAAGGCTTCCAAACCTCACTTCTACAACCACTACACACCTAATTCATATCCATAAACTCAATCATGGCTTCCAAGACCTCTTTGGATGTGAGACCTTTGTCAACCCCTCACCTGGACATCGACCACCTAGCATTAGCAGACAAAGATTTTCAAATAAAGGATACTGCTTCCCCAACTTACCTTCTAAAGCTCCACTGCTGGAGTAAGGATAGATTCCTAAACCAGAATGATGAAATCCACCTTTAGGAATCTAATTTACCCAAAAATTTGTTTCTAGAAGTAGACCCTTTCCCAAACATCATCCATTTCATTCATTCTTCCTACAACCCTAGCCAAAGAGCGATTATCACTGCTAACCAACAATTGTTATTTACCATCACTGCAGAATCTATCAACCAAGCCTACAGGTCCAGCCAAGGCCTAATGAGACCCTACTATATATTGCTGACTTGTTGGACCTATATGTCAAGTTAGACCTGGCCAAAATAGCCCAAATATTCTAGAATTTCATTATAGAGGACCGCCATACTCCCAGAGATAGTCCCCCTTATGCTGCCACCATTTTTCCAAAGAGAGGCAGACATATTGTTACGATTCTCTCTTGCATCCTAGGATATACCTCATATGAGCATGTGGATGAGGTTGTCCTGGCCTTTCTTTCCATCTTTAGTCCAGGAAAGTCTCCTGCTGTCATTTACAACTATGCTTAGTTCATTGTAGATATAATGCATGAATAGTTCACAAGACTACCAACTGAGAGAGTTTTCAAGTACTCCTCTATGTTATTTCATATGCTTTTATATTATCATTCAGACAAATTCTCTCACAGCATCTAAATGTTGGATACCAAAGGGAATCCAAGGTCAGTTATTTATTGGAGACCCTTGATCCATAAATACTTCACTACATTCACCTATACGGATTTCATTGATTCATTTTTCCATTCAGTCATGAACATGCTAACCAGTAGCCCTCAGCCCAAAATCAGCCAAGAAATCAAAAGGGTGTTTTAGTTGGCCAAGAATAGTAAGGTGGGGGACTAGTATCTATACTAGAACCACACAGAGATTATAATTTATGGATGCCAACTTGCCCCTTAAAAACTACCCAAATACCTCCCTATGAGGATATTTACACTGGAATATTTTTGGCAGACCATCAATTCTGATGAAGTCAACTTCCTAGCAACTAGGAAGAAAATCCAATTTAAAACGAAAAATCAATTGGGCCCCTTCATTTGTAATAACAGAGAGGCTGGACCATAGGTTGACAAGATGTTGCAGGAAATGAAATTCAGGAACAACTTTATGTGGCAATATGACCTTCATGGGGTCATAAATAAGTTAAAAATCAAGGTCAAATTGCGACCTTTCATCCACCATTCTAGACTGGATATTGAGAGGTTTACCAACCAATCAGAATGGTTGGAAAACACATTAATTGACATGGATAGCATAATAGTGGATGTAGAAAATACATTGATTGATGTACAGAAACAAATTGATGAAACTTATTTCCTGTAGGTTCCAGAACTAGGGGAACCCATGAATATTCCTCCTGTTTATAGACCCCAGCAAATGAGGAGAGAAACCCAAAGAGAAACAGGGAGGAGGGTTCCAGTTCTACTATGGAGACCATAGATGAGCATTTTGAGCTCAGGAAAAGGCCCAAGCTCAATCCTATAACTGAATAGGAAGAAACCATTGAATCAGTGGAAATCACTGACACTGATATAATGGTGGAAATAAGCAAAGGCATAGCTACTTAAGGGGAAACAAAACAACCATCAACATCTAACACTCAACTGATTGAGAGACAGCTCAGTGTTGAGGTTTCTCCTTCAACCAGTCCAGCAGATAAGGAAAAAGATATTAAGGACAGATACAAGGAGATCAAGCTGAGAAATGAGAAGTTGAACGCTGAAACATATTCCCAATACTTCAAGAACACACCAGCTAATCATAGTAGGCTGATGTCAGATTTTGACATCAAAGCAGGGAAAATGAAAGTGTCCTTCATGAAGCCAAATTTCCAATGGCCAAAGGCATCAGCTGAATACAGAAAAATAGACTTTGAGGTGTTAGGCAGGGATGTTCGTCCCATTGTCCAGATAGAATTCCACAAGTGGGTAGGGGAGATGATCTACTCCACCTTGACAGGAAATGACATGGCTACACATAACCTACAAAGCTCCTTGGATAACATGACAACCAAATATAAATTGGAAAATGCCTCCTCACACGCCAAGGACAATAGGATCAAGTCATTCGAGGACTTGGTAATTGAGTTGGGACATGATCCCAATGACATCAAAGCTGTTGAGAAGTTGATCAAGAAGAAGAATGAGGACATTACAACTCTTAAAAAACAATTAAAATTTCCTCATTCGGAGCACCCACAGAAAAAAGAGGTCCTGGAGAGCCAAACACATCAGGAAGAGATGAAGGACCTGGTTTTATAATTGAATGATCAATTGAAGGAAATGGAAAAGGAGTCGGATAGCTTGGTGTAGGTAAAATAAGCTAGTCTGGAGATTGCCCCTGCCATTGTTATCCCAACAATTACTACTACAGTACCTTCCACTCCGGTAGCATCCTTAGCACCTACTGCTCCAATGGCTACAACACTACCAACTTCTACAACGTCTACATTAGTAATAGGGTCAACAACAATAGGGCCAACATGTGATGAGGCTAGCCAATTGGTCAAGGCAATGGAAGACATGTCCATTCAGACCACATAAATGAACAAGCTCAAGGAAAAGGTGACAAGCCTAGAGACTGACTATAAGATTACACATATTATTCACAAAGAAGAAGTGCATAAATCAATGAGGATGAATGAAAGAATAAAAAACTTGGAGAAGGAATTGAATTTAAAGGAACCCCTTGGATAGGCTAAGTAAAAATTGTGGGCCAATATCATTGATTCTGTCAATGATATTTTGTCATCCATCCAAGTAATTTTTGAATAGATTGACTTCATAAAAGAGGCTAGAGAAGCCATAAAGGGAGTAAAATCTGAACTGAGATACATACCAAAGGAAGATGCAAGGATCATTCACTTCCTCAACTCCAAAAATAAGTATGAATTGCAGGAATTAGAGATACCTGATAGAAAAGGTATAATACTGGAAGTAAAAGGGGTCCTCACCAAGAGGAATTTAATGTTAAACCTTGAAGATAAGTGCCAAACCATGCAACTAGCTATAAACATATTCATGGTTAAGTTTGAAGTTTTGAGGCAAAAGGGCATGCCCAATCCCTTGGTAATAAATTACAAGTTAATGCCACAGGAGGACTACAATAGAAAAATCATAGAAGTGGTCAGATATCAAGTAAATACTTCAACTATGAAGGGGATGCCTACTGGAAAGGTCCTATAATAAACTTTTGAGAATTTGTTTTACCTCCAACATGAGGTAAAACAACTTTTTGTGAATAAGCCTACTTTTACCAGGTACATGGAGGTAGATGAGATTTACAGGAAGATGATAAATATCCAATTACCAGATGCTGGAACATGGGAGAAATTAAATGACTTACTATAGAAAGACATGGTGAAAATTTAAAACTGTATAGTAAGATTGAAAATCACAGTAAAAGGATAATGACAGGCCAGCCATATGAAAGTGTATCAGTTGAAAGGTTAGATTGAATAGAACATCCAGCATGAAGACTAAACAACGAAGAAGAGAGTAAAAGGGAAAATATCAAAGATTAAAGACAGCATAGCCTAATAAATAGGGACAACAAACAACAGTTCAATATCTATCTCTATCTTCTTGCATGAAGATATTTCTTTCTCCTAGATTAATTCCCAATAAAGTTTGGGATATTTTGTAAATTATTTTTGTATAAATACTTCATAATTCGAAGTATCGATTGTTGGGTTGTGTTATATTATTTCCATGACTAGCCTACATAGTTGTCTGGGGGGTTAGAGGGGGGAACGAGTAGCCCCCCTCTGCGAGGTTCGGGGTAGCGCGCCGAGGAAATTCTTTTTGGACCGTATATTAGGTAGGGCAAACCTACTTGTGGTTTTGTGCATGGTTTTCGTACATGGTTTTGGATGTGATGGTTTTCATTCCATGGTTTTGGACACGATGGTTTTCAGGCCATGGTACTGGATTCTTCGGCATGCATAAATATGTATTCTAACCTTGAAAGGAACAAAATGAAAAATCCAGCTGGTAGTCCTAGTTTTGGGATCTAGGGGAAAATCTTTGTGTATATGTGTTTTATGTGTTATGCTCTCGCATTGTTTATTTTATGTTCTTAGAAGTCGTATCCATGTAATTTCTGTACGGTGTTAAAACCTACATTTTCTATTAGAGCTCTTTTAGCTTCAACGAGACGCCGTTGTTGCTGAGGGGTTTCCCTCGGGCCTGTGGTAGACCCTGTTCAGTGGGAGATCTGTGGGATCAATTCTGGTGGTGAAAGAAGATGGCGAGTAGTGGAAAGATAGAGATCGAGAAATTTAATGCTCAGAGTTTTGAGTTGTGGAAACTCAAGATGGAGGATCTGTTGGTGGACAAAGATCAATGGATCATAGTAGATCCGGGTACTAAACCAACGGGAGTTTCTGATGAAGAATGGAAGAAGTTGGATCAGAAGGCAAAGAGCACAATATGATTGTGTGTCTCAGATTCAGTATTGCTAAATGTATCAGGGGAAGCTACGACGAAGGCTTTGTGGGACACGTTAGGGACTTTGTACCAATCTAAGTCTCTAGTGAATAAACTGTTCCTCTGGAAAAAGTTGTATAACTTGAGGATGAAAGATGGAGACTCGGTGACAAAGAATATGAATGCATTTAATACCGTGGTAAGTTAGTTATTATCTATTGATATTAAAATTTTAGATGAAGATAAGTGCATCAGTTTGTTGTGTTCTCTACCAGATTTGTGAGATATTCTAGTTATTACAATAGGTAGCAATGCAACTGCCTTGCATTTTGATGAAATAGTCTCATCCTTGCTAACAGAGGAGATGAGACTGAAAAATATGGAGAGCTAGAATGTTGATGCCTCGTCTGTATGAGGATGGTCCCAGAACAGAAACAAAAATAATTCATCGAGTGGGAGATCTAAATCTCCAGGAAAAGCTGTAAAGGTGGTGCGCTGGAAATGCAGAAAGGAAGGGCACCACAAAAGGGACTGTAAATCTAAAGCTCCTAACAAAGGAAATGGATATGATGATGGTCCTTCTACAGAAGCGAAAACTACCTCAGATGAAGGTGGGGATGTGTACTTGGTTTCTTCAAGTACACATGTAGATAATGAGGCATAGTTGATTGACTCAAGTGCATCATTTCACTTCACTTCCCATCGAGAGTAGTTCTATGAGTATGAGAAATATGATGGTGGTGATGTCTTCTTGGGGGAAGACAGGAAGGTTAGAATCATTGGTCCCAGAAAAGTCATGTTGAAGTTGCAAGGTGGAAGGGTTAGAACACTTTTGGGTGTTTTTCATATTCTTGCATTGGCCAGAAATCTGATTTCTGTAAGCAAGCTGGATGAAGTAGGTGTAAAAACAATGTTCGAGAAGGATACTTGCAAAATGGTTCAGGGAGCACTGGTATTGATGCGGCGAGTTTGGATTGGAATTCTTTACAAGCTGCAAGTTAGCATTGTTGTTGATGGGCATGATAGTTCTTTGATTCCTAAAAGTGGAGCAGAAAATCTAGTGGTCTCTGGAGAGAAGACCATGTTGTGGCATCAAAGTCTTGGACATATTGGAGAGAAGGGCCTTCGAATACTTCATGGTAAAGGTATGGTAGTGTTATAGACATTTTTGTGCCTTACAGCTATAAGCATGAAATATCCATAAACCAAGGGATCCTTAGTCCCTAAAAGTGTTGTTCTAGCTCCTAAAGAAACAAGGTCGACAAATTACAGCTTCTCCCAGAAGTTCTCCACCAGAAACTGCTCAGAACTAGTCAAATCAGGATCATTTCAGCTGCTCCACTAGCTAGCTGCGTTGCAAAGTACCCAAAGACACTCGCTAGGTGCATTGCAATGCACTTGAATGCACTACCAGGGTGCGTTGAGCGGGAAATGACAAGTGGCAGAGTCATTCCACGAGGTGGAGAGACAATGGAAGCTTCCAGAATCTTCTCCAATGACACTTGCCTCACTGAATTCGACCAGTGATGAGTAAGAGGCTCTCAGTCTCCAAGTGGAAGCAAGAACTGACAGAGAGAGGCCACTAATCAATTCATGAGCTGACTCATCCTCTTTGCATACATCTATATATGGATCCCTCACCAAGAGATCCAGAGGCTGGAATTTTGTACATTGCAGAGAATTGCTGTTGGTTTTGAGATAGATATCAGAATATTGGGTGATTTATGCTTTGTTGGAGGTGAAGAGGGGATTCTATGCTGGGAGGTTGATGCTGGATCAGGAATCATCGGTTGTAACTCCTCCTGGATCTTCTTGTTTTATCAATAAAACTATTTGAGTTTCTCCTACATGTTTGTATATCATTGATGTTTGTTATATTTGTATGTTTATCTTAAATCTAATCCTAAGCTATTTATGAACATAAATCTATGTCTTTGTGTAGTTTCCTTCTTCTGTGATCTTGCAGGAACTTGGTGACGTTGGGCAAGTAAGGGAGCAAGTAGCTGGAAGCTGTCAAAGAGGAGAGAGATTGGATCAAAGGACTAGCGCAAGGCACAGGTTGGTTCATCCTATTCCTCTTCGTTTATAGTTCATAAAGGAGAATACAAGAGTAGTTTTCCCTGTTTGTTTCTGAGGTCACTGTCACAACCCAGTGGGATAGGGTCGTTCTGAATAGACACTTTTCCCGATAACAAAATGGCGACTCCGCTGGGGAACGTGTCTAGTTAGTTTGTTTGGGTTTCTCTTGTTGTTTGTTTCATAAACTTAGAAGTAGCGAATCGAACTGCATTTGCCATTAACAAATGCAAAGTAGACACCTGCTGCTTCAATCCATTCACTGGATTTGTTTATGATTTGAACGGCTGATTCACAAATGATCTGATTACCCTTTGTGATAGCTCTTAAACCTCTTTTAAATCAACCCATGATCGTGCATTACTGATTGCTTTTACTCGGCCAAAAACCATAGATTAAACTGCAAACTGTGACCCAGAACCCGGATATCGTTTCTGCCCCAACGGAGGTGCTGTGAAGAGTTCCCGCATTTCAGCGCAGTTCCCAAGAGGGAAACCTACGTTGCAATCCAGTTTCTCTGTGTAGCAGGTGCATTGATCAGCTTAGCCCTGTGCAGTTGAGGTTCTTTGCTCATTTTTTCCAGTTTTGCCTCTCATTTTTGCAGCCTGTGATCAGTGTGTGTGTCTGTTTAAAAGCCCCTTTTTCTTTGCCTTAATTCCGCCTCAGTTGTATAAAAGAAACTGTATTTGTTTTTGTGTGTTTGTTACGTCATTTACAGTTTCCCATTGCAAAAGTAGACTGGTCATACTGTCGTCCTTGGATTTAGATCTGTCGTAAGTGTCGATTTTGATCTTAGGAGAAAGTTTATTTGCTGTTGACAGTTGATTATGCTTTTACTTTTGCCTTTGGCTTGAATTTGTGAATTTCTAGTGTCGAAACAAGTGTTTACTTCAAAATCATAAAGTGTTGTAATCGTCTCTACCTTTTGATTTCGAAAAGAAGCTTGTTTGTGTCTTTCACTCGAAAGCGAATTCAAATTTGTACAAAAACTTTCTTTTTAGGCATCAATATTAAGAAAGTGAAAAACAAATATATGCACATGTGCATTTTTCATATTGACAGTCTGTTTGGCTTGATTTAGGAAAAGTGCATTTACAATGTGCTCTTTTCTCTTTGAGAAAAGATTGTGTCTTTCTTTTCCCCTTGTAGATAGGATTTTCATTGCTGAAAAGAGATAAAAGCTTGCTTATCATCTTTAGATTGCATTTTAGGAATTACATCTACATCTCGTGGTGAACCCAAAAGGCAAACTTCATAAGAAAGATCAACCTAAAATAAATTCAATGAACTTAACAACGCTTTGGAACTTAACGCACAACATTTACAGGTCTAGGCTAGAGACGTATTCCGACGTTGTAAAGCCTGGTAACTGTTGTCCTCACTGATGGTTGGGTGATTCCTCCACTTTGAGACGATAAGTGCCAGTACGGACTTGTGCTCCCACGTACCGTCGAGTATATATTGGGAGACCCCTATAGGCATAAAACCTTTATCCATAGGAAGCCGTGGCGGCCGCCCTACTAATCACAATGCATCGAACACAGCATTCGGGAAGATTGACTGCCGTACCGTAAAAAGTATTCTGCAGTTTTGCGATTGGTTTGGTACTCCCTCTACCTAGACCTCCAGAGCAGTCCCTTTCGTTCCTTTTCAGACTCCTTAACGGAAAAGGTCCATTTGAGCACTTGTCACTTCAGGCTCATTAAAAATCGAAGGAGACTAGAGTCATCTTTTGTTTTTTCTCGACTCTTTAAAACTGAAAAAACAAGTTGTGTCAAAGCGTGTTAAAATTTATTTTAAATGGAATATTCATCCCCTTTTCCTACGTTGATCTTTGGGTTGAGAAAATGGAGCCTACCAACCAAGGAATTCCCCTTGGTGGAAATCCTAGTCCCTTCTCCTCTTGGGGAGATGTTGGTGCGCCCCATATGGCTACATTGTCGCTTCCAGGACTGACAATTGGCTTGCCATTATGGCTCTTCTCAACCAATGTCATTCAGAACAAAACTATTCCTGAACAATCGAATCAGCAATTAGACGAGTCCAGAGTTACCCACCAACCTTCTACTTCCTCTAATTCTTCCTCTCCTCCTTCCTCTTCACTTGACGGGACTAGTAAAGCTAAAAGCCAAGTTCCTAAGGAGAAGAAGGGAAAGAAGAAGAAAGAGAAAAAGAAGAAGGAGCCAAAGGTGAATGTGGGAAAACGAGTGTCGTCTAACGAAAATCCACACACAGCACCGACCAGGCCTAAATCGCCATGCGTCATTTGCAAAGGAGACCACTTTCACAAAGATTGTCCTTGCATCCCCTGGATACTAAGGGACTGGTCTCCCCATTTGCACAATCTGGTGTCATCAACCTCTGGAGATCATGTTGAAAGCACACCGTCAACTAGTGAAAGTGAAGCCCTAGGACAAAAAGGAAAAGCTAGATTTCCTTGTAAACTGTGTGAAGGCGACCATGCCCTCCACCGTTGTCCCTTCTTAGACGAAGCTAAAAGAGTTTTCGATGATCGTCTGGTTTCACCATTACGACTTCCTCTTGGATATAAAAAACTCTTGCCGAGTCCATCACTAGTTGAGAATCCAGCTGGCCTGCTCAAGTGGTCGGCTGAAGCGTCTATCATTGAGGATAAACCAACTGAATCCATACCTGACGAAAGTCAAAAGGTCGAGGCGGCAATTGACCTGGTTTTGCCTTCAGAGGTTTTATCTTCGGATGATACAGTCACTGAAGAGAACAAGGATGACACCGTCCAAATTCTCTTCATCAACACAGACTCCGACGAACATGGGGGTAGTCTACCCATTCCCTTACCGCAGGAGGGAAGTTCGTCAGAGCCATACCCGGCCGTCTACTCGGTCCCACCTCCAAGAAACCTAGTTGTATCCTTCGACTGGAATCAACTAGGCAGACCCCATTTGCCAGCAAGCATACCATTCCGAATTATCATTCAAATATATAGAATGGTCATGGCTGGCACCATCATAGATGAGGGGGCTTCTGTGAGTATCATTTCCTCTATTTCTTGGAAAGCGCTTGGTTCGCCATCGCTTTTGCCTGAGATGAGAAATCTGATAGGCTTTGATAAAGGAACCAGTTGACCTTTAGGGATCCTTCCCGATGTGCCCATAAAATTGAGAGGGAAGACAGTTCGCATGAACGTCATGGTCGTTCAAGGACCCTTGGATTATAACCTACTCCTTGGACGAGACTATATTTATTGCATGGGAGCCATCGTCTCCTCACTCTTTAAAGTAATGTGTTTTCCGCATGAAGGAAGAGTGGTCAAGCTCGTGGACCAGCTTTCATTTCCTGGATCACGCATAGCAAATAGTCATATACCATCCCTAAATGGTCTTTTCACGCAAGAAATGTCTCAATCCCCAGTCCGTCCTCCCGATGAGCGTGAGTAATTCGGAGGGATATGACTAAAACCCAGGGGGCATGCATCCTGGTCTGCTTCGGCAGGAAAACTTCGGGTATAGGGTAGGTTTCCACGGCAGGATATGACTAGTCTGTACTCCGTCCGTGATTGGAAGAGGGGTTATTCTAGAACAAGATTCTCTTGTCAAAAGTTATGTGAGTTGATAGAACTAAGTCACTCACCTTTGTTTATCTCGGTAGACATCGCCAAAGAAGTGTTTTTTTTGCTGTGTGAATAGAACAATCTTTGGGTAACCTGTAAGAGGTAGGCCTCTCCTGATAGAACAAATGTTTTGTCTGCAAATTGAGGGGTAACTTTGAAACTCTGTGTTATACCTGGGGGCGTGCAAACCTTTTGGCATGCAAGCGAGGGGCGGCTAGTTATTTTTTTAAATTTTTAGGACCTCTAACCCTTTAAACGCGTAGGACTAGACGTCACCAAACTTGCATAAAGAAAGGATGTGGGGCAAAAATCTAAAAGTTGCCGTTTTTATATGAGACATTCTTATCATATGACTAGATTAATCAAGTAGTTTTAGCACATAGTTCAAGCTCGTTAAAAAATAATCATAAGACCGAGCAAATGTTTCCACCCACGTTTAAACTCGTTAAAAAATGAACTATCCCCCGGTAAATAACCACCGTGAATGTAGTACTTCAGCCATTAAAGCCTTGGTCGTGTTTGCACCGTCACCTCCACTTTTCCATTGGCCGATCATTCACCTCCATTTGATTGTTTACCCATTTTAAGGAACAGCTGTGAAGTGATTTCACTGGCCATCCTTGTGACACTGCCGTGATTGGAAAATTCCAAACCTTACCTGGAATTAGCTGCTACCCATTTTATCACTCGTTCCTCAAAAGACGAGTCTTCTTTAAGATCTTTTCATCTGACTCGTAAAATATGAAAAGATTGCCGAGTTTTGGCCTTCCAGCTCGTTAAAGTGACCTGAAATGCTATCCCTCCTCTAGATTTTAATCTTTTTGGACCTGAGGGATTATTGCACAAAAGGATCGAGTGCCTGTTTTGTTCGGCTCGTTAAAACTATCGAAAACTCATCCCTTCTGTATTGTTTTATACTTTTTCGGACTTAAGGGATTAGATGACGAAAAAGGAACTTTGGAGTTACCTTCGCGTACCTTTTCAGACTCTCTAAAAGTGAAAAGGACCGAGTTATCTTTGTCATTAGACTCGTTAAAAATATTAATAGCGACAAACTTGTCTTTAGGCGAGAACGAGTTTCACTATCGCTAGGCTCGTTAAAACATAGCGATGGGTTTGCCCGAAGGGAAAATTATAGAACAATCATATGTTATCCTCCTCAAGCTTGACAAAAATAAAGAGGTACTGGTCAGCAATGACTGGGGAAAAATTGGGAAGAAAACTCAAAGAAACTTTATTGGTAGCAAGTCGCTCTTGAACATGACACTTCCACTCCGTGCCTGAGTTCGGTTGGGTTGTTTCATTCACCGGTCACATCGCCTTGGTCACGTCATACCATCCACATTTGGGGTAAATGCTACCAATCCATCACATAAGTGTCATCGACATGTTCAAGAGAAGTCATCCAGAGAAGTCACCCGTTTCCCATCCACTACCATACATTATACTTCATTCTTTCATGACCGCCACCCTGAACCATATATCACCAGATCGTTTTCACCTCCATCAAAATCATTTGCTTCGTTCCATGTCATTGATGTGGGATTCATTAAGGCCCTCCTTTGACGGATCGCTTCTTGTCGACATCAGTTCATTATCCAAGAAGTTGATCTAGGAACAACCCCTTCAGTACTTTGAAGCTTGCATGCCTCAATGGCAAGTTTCTCACTTCCGGTGACAGGTATACATCAATGACCTTCGACTGAAAGATTTTGCGTGGTGTTCGACGCCAAGTCCTTTATTCACACCACGTGAATTGTACTGCAGTACCTTGAGGGTCATTATCATTATCGGTGATTCCTCTCGCGCTTGTTAACAGTTTACATCATTAACTGGTAATCAAGCGATGTCTTTCCATGTTCGACTTCAAAACATTTCTCACATGGATCGACTTGTAGTTCGAGTGAAGATCGGACCAGATTGAAGACCCCGGATCTAGTTTCATCCATCCGGGCCGCAATATATATTCAGGAAAAAATAAAGACATTGAAATGTACAGCATTACAGCACAGATAATCATCCTACCAAAAGGATGATGATTTCATCAGAATCATCAGTCTACCATCAGACGATTGTCTGTCCTATGTACATAAAAATGAATTTATAAAGTTGAGCGTGGGAATGCCCGCCTCAGCTAGATCATGAAAACAGTATTAAGATAATGTATTGTATTATATCTTACTACAGGTCTCCTCCCAGCATTGAAAGAACTTTGGATCCTCCTAATAAAGCATTTCACCCGATAAACGGCCTCATACTTTAGGGGGCAACTGTTATAGACATTTTTGTGCCTTACAGCTATAAGCATGAAATGTCCATAAACTAAGGGATCTTTAGTCCCTAAAAGTGTTGTTTCAGCTCCTAAAGAAACAAGGTCGACAAATTACAGCTTCTCCCAGAAGTTCTCCACCAGAAACTGCTCAGAACTAGTCAAATCAGGATCATTTCAGTTGCTCCACTAGCTAGCTGCATTGTAAAGCACCCAAATACACTGGCTAGGTGCATTGCAATGCACTTGAATGCACTACCAGGGTGCGTTGAGTGGGAAATGACAAGTGGCAGAGTCATTCCACGAGGTGGAGTGACAATGGAAGCTTCCAGAATCTTCTCCATCAACACTTGCCTCACTAAATTCGACCAGTGATGAGTAAGAGGCTCTCAGTCTTCAAGTGGAGGCAAGAACTGACAGAGAGAGGCCACTAATCAATTCATGAGCTGACTCATCCTCTTTGCATACATCTATATATGGATCCCTCACCAAGAGATCCAAAGGCTGGAATTTTGTACATTGTAGAGAATTGCTGTTGGTTTTGAGATAGATATCAGAGTATTGGGTGATTTATGCTTTGTTGGAGGTGAAGAGGGGATTCTATGCTGGGAGGTTGATGCTGGATCGGGAATCATCGGTTGTAACTCCTCCTGGATCTTCTTGTTTTATCAATAAAACTATTTGAGTTTCTCCTACATGCTTGTATATCATTGATGTTTGTTATATTTGTATGTTTAGCTTAAATCTGATCCTAAGCTATTTATGAACATAAATCCATGTCTTTGTGTAGTTTCCTTCTTCTGTGATCTTGCAGGAACTTGGTGATGCTGGGCAAGTAAGGGAGCAGGTAGCTGGAAGCTGTCAAAGAGGAGAGAGATTGGATCAAAGGACTAGCGCAAGACACAGGTTGGTTCATCCTATTCCTCTTCGTTTATAGTTCATAAAGGAGAATACAAGAGTAGTTTTCCCTGTTTGTTTCTGAGGTCACTGTCACAACCCAGTGGGATAGGGTCGTTCTGAATAGACACTTTTCCTGATAACAGGTAGAAGGTATGAGTAATAGTTATCT
This sequence comes from Pinus tabuliformis, assembly GCA_031772625.1. Classification (NCBI taxonomy): domain Eukaryota; kingdom Viridiplantae; phylum Streptophyta; class Pinopsida; order Pinales; family Pinaceae; genus Pinus; species Pinus tabuliformis. The sequence goes on along the minus strand of CM062804.1, from coordinate 199,336,937 downwards.
GGATTTTTATTTCTGTGAAAATTGTGTATATGGGAAGAAAAATCGAGTGAGTTTCCCCTCTGGTGGTAAGAGGGCGAAACAGATATTAGAGCTTATGCACAGTGATTTGTTTGGACCTGTGAAGGTTCCATCACTAGGTAGGTCTATGTACTATGTATCATTTATAGATGACTTATCAAGTAATACATGGATATATTTCCTTAAGAAGAAGCCTGAATTCTTTGACAAGTTTAAAGAATTTAAGGCTCTGGTGGAAAACCAGACAGAGAAGATAAAGGTGTTGAGGTCAGATAATGATGGAGAGTTTTGTAGTAAGGAATTTCAAGAATTCTGTAAGAAGTGTGGTATAACATGAAACAAGACTACTCCATACACACTTGAGCAAAATGGAGCTGCAGAAAGAATGGACAAGACGTTTATGGAAAGGGCAATAAGCATGCTTAGTGATGCTAGGCTAGGACAAGAATTCTGGGCAGAGGCAGTGTAGACAGCATGTTACCTGGTCAATAGATCACCTTCATCAGTGTTGGAGGATAAGACTCCACAAGAGGTATGGACTGGTAAGAAACCCTCTCTTTCACATCTGAGGGTATTTGGATATGATGCATATGTACATGTTCCAAAGGAGAAAAGAACCAAGATAGATAGTAAATCTGAATGGTGCATCTTTATTGGGTATAAGGATGGTTTAAAGGGTGATAAGCTTTGGAACCTAGTAAAAAGTAAGGTTGTGTATAGCCGAGATGTGGTGTTTAGAGAGGTGAAAGATGTTATTAAACATCGAGTCCCATCAAAGGAACCTAAGAAGCTAGAGTTTGAGCTTAAGGAGGAAGAATCAGACCCTGCAACAGAAGAGGAATCAGAAGACAAAGAGCCACAAACTCTGGGTCTGAGAAGATCAATTTGAGAAAGAAGGCAGCTAGAAAGGTATAGTCCATCTCATTTCTGTTCAAATTTTTCTTTATCTATTACTGATGATGATCCAGAACTGTGAAGTAAGTAGTATATTTAGAGGATGGCAAACTCTGGAAAGAGGCCATGGTTGATGAAATGGCATCTTTGCACAAAAATGGGGCATGTGATCTAGTGGAGTTGCCGACTGGAAGTAAACCCATTTGCAGCAAATGGGTGTTCAAGAAGAAGACAAATGTAGAAGGAAAGGTGGAGAAATACAAAGCTTGGTTGGTAGCAAAAGGTTATTCTCAAGGGCCGAGAATTGATTTTGGTGATATTTTTCTCTTGTTGCCAAGGTAGCTTCTATTAGATTACTTTTATCTATTGTTGTTGATTTTGATTTTGAGGTAGAACAGTTGGATGTGAAGACAACATTTCTTCATGGGGATCTAGAAGAGGAGATCTACATGAAGAAACCTGAAGGTTTTGTGGTGAAGGGTAAGAAGGAACTGGTATACAAGTTAAAGAAGTCTCTGAATGGGTTAAAAAAATCACCAAGGATGTGGTATCAGAAATTTGATACATTTATACAGGGACGTGGCTTCACCAGAAGCAAAGAAGATCACTATGTTATTTTAAATTAATTGGTGACCGTGTTATTTATCTGGTCTCTTATGTGGATGATATGTTGCTGGTTGGAAATGCCAAAGAAATTATCCACGATTTGAATACCCAATTGTTGTCCAAATTCGACATGAAAGATCTTAGTGCTGCAAACTATATTTTGATGATGGAAATTAAAAGAGATCGAGCAAAGAGGAAGCTCTGGTTAAACCAGAGGAAGTATGTCTAGAAAATAATTCATAGGTTTAATATGTAGGAAAGTAAACCAGTGAAGGTTCCTATTCCTGTAGGTGTAAGGTTATTTGTTGAACCATGTCCCAAGGCATAAGAATAGGAAGAGAACATGTCCCGTGTTGGATATGCAAGTGCAGTCGGTAGCCTGATGTATGCGATGGTTTTTACTAGACCAAACATTGCACATGCAGTGGGAGTATTGAGCAGGTTTATGCCAAAACCAAGGAAGGAGCACTGGACAACAGTGAAGCGGGTTTTCAGGTATTTGCATGGCACTAGTGATTATAGCTTGCATTTCCAAGGAAGACTAGGATTAGACAGAGCGTTGGATATTCATGGCTTCGTTGATGCAGACTGGGCTAGAGATCTAGATTACAGGAGATCTACAAGTGGGTATGTTTTTAACCTATTTCGATGTGCAGTCAGTTGGATGAGTAAGAAATAATCTGTAGTGGCACTATCAACTACAGAGGCAGAATACATGGCAGCCACTCATATAGGCGAGGAAGAAGATTGGTTGTAGAGATTTTGTTCAAGTATGGGGTTAGTACAAGGAGATATAAGGATATAATATGATAGCCAAAGTGCACTTTTCTTGGAAAAGAACCCTACTTATCATTCAAAGACAAAGAACATTGATGTTCAGTATCACTTTATGACGGATATGATAGAAGACAAAAAGTTGTTTCTGGCAATGTGGACAATTTGAAGAATACTACGGATGCATTCAAACAATTTGTGAGCTCTAAAAAGTTCTCTTGGTGTAGAGAAACAATGGGTGTTGTAGAGCTAGATAAATGACTAAGCTCTCCTATGGCCCCCTGTGGAAAGAAAACAACAAGCGGGAGAATGTTGGGTTGTGTTATATTATTTCTGTGACTAGCCTACATAGTTAACTGGCGGGTTAGAGGGGAGGCGGAGCCCCCCCTTCGTTGCGTCAATTGCACAGTGGTGGGGTGGGTAACCCCCCTCTACGGGGTTCGGGGCAGTGCCCCAAGGAAAGCTTTTTCGGACCCTATATTAGGCTGGGTGGACCTACCTATGGTTTTGTGCATGGTTTTCACACATGGTTTTGGATGCGATGGTTTTGAGTCCATGGTTTTGGACGCGATCATTTTCGTTCCATGGTAGTTGATACTTCGGCATGTATAAATATGTATTGTAACATTTAAAGGAACATAATGAAAAATCAAGCTGGTTGTCCCAGTTTTGGGATCCAGGGGAAAATATCTGTGTATATGTGTTTTATGTGTTATGCTCTTGCATTGTTTATTTTCTGTTCTTAGAATTCATATGCAGGTAATTTCTGCACGGGGTTAAATCCTACATTGAGTGTGGATTGCTATACATTTGTAGAGTTATTTCGATCATAAACCTAAGGGTTACTGTACCAATTTTTCAAGTCAGCAGACTGGACCAAGTAATAAAGAGATTGCATTACAGGATTCATGTGTTGAGTTATTACAATGAAGTATTTTCTTTGTCAAATTTGTTATTTTCTTATGTTTTTCACAAACTTGAATGTTATCTAAAGTTTAATGAATTAACTAGAAATTTATCTCAGAATTTGCTTAAGTACACTCTGTTTTGAACAGTTGATCATTTACATGTTTTCTTCTGATATCCGGATCTGAGAATCCTTAATTTCTCTCCCATACCGGTTGATCGCTTTCAGTTTCTTCATAATCTGGCCTAAGGAACCCTTAATTTCTCTTTGGATCCGATTGAAAACCACTTCACCATCCAACCTTAAGATCTGAAGTAACTCTGCTATATTGCCCTATAGACACTGTTTTTAGAACTTGATCCAGTCCTGTTTGCCTGATATTTGACCCCATAGCCCAATGGTAAAAGACACCCCTCTTTTCATATAAGTAAGTGATCCCACCACCAAATCCAAATCAAAACCCAAGTACAATCATAACTAGCCTAAAATCAATTAACTAAACAAATTTAAATCATAAAGAGAGAGCCCTCTCTAAGAATTAGGAGGGCTAGATCCTAATCTCCAAAGTAGGTTTGTGGTTACCTCTAATCATTTCTTTCTAATCAACTCCTGAGAAATATTGGAGTGATAAAATATTGGCAACCATACTGGGGACTTCGATCCTCAGTGTAATAAAACTTTAAGGAAATCTTAAATTTCATCTTTTGCCCCTTAAGGTCATTTTAAGGAGTTGATGTTAAAAAGTTTCAAAAAACAATTAGAAAGTCAAAATTATGGCTCCCAAAAAGAATCACTATACCAGGGCAAATCTAGATCCAAACCCTGCTACAATAGTTGATGACCCTAACAGAATTTTAAGAAAACCAAAAAAGGTAGAAACTCAAGCAAGTAGTAGCCAGTTAGTTAAAGAAAATTCACTCCCCGAGGAATTATCAATTGTAGAGGAAATTCCATTTGATTTTTCATTTGACCTCTAATTATTTATAACTAAATCAGAGAATGCAATTCATGAAACTGTGTTAGACCCTAATTTTATTCAATTCATTGAGTCAGAAAAGGTTCCTATACATCAGGATTTAGATAAAATTGTGTTGGATACTTTAGACAAGTTAGAAGCTTTAACCTCCACATTGATAAACCATATAGATGATGCTTACCTTTAATAATCAGTTGAATTAGGTGCCCTCACTGTTTTCGCCTCTGAAATTTCTGCACAATCTTCAAATACTGTAAATAGACCTTCAGTTACTACCACCTCACCTATAATATCCACCACAATTCATTCCCCTAAACCAGTTGTTCATCAACTTCCTATTCAAGAAAACACCTCAACCTCATCTAATTCATGTCCATCCATTTCAGGCCCTTCCTCAAGCACGAACACTTTACCCCTTAGTCAAGCTAGAATCTGAGCCATCGTAGACATATATGCACCTTCAGTTTTACTAGCACAATTCCATGTCATGCCCCACGATTATCAAAGAAAAATCTTTTTGTTTGATGCTACTAGTCAGTATACTGCCCAACAACATGTGAACAAAATGATTGATTATTTTGAGTTGCATGAGATTGATGAATCTGATGTCCAAATGAGGTTGTTTTCCCAAACATTAATTCGGGATGTTAAGAAATGGTTCAAAGCTTTACCTACTAATCATATTGCAGACATAGTTGCTTTTCATAGATTGTTTATTGATAGATGGGAGAGAAAGAAAAACCCTCTACAAATACTTTTTGAATATGATAAGATTAGAAGAGCTCCTAATGAGACAGTTCAGGATTATTGTGCTAGGTTCAATAGCATCTACAATGCAATCCCTGCTAATATTAAGCCTCCACCAGACCTAGCATTGATCAAATTCCCTGATGGTTTTGGCATTGATATGTGATATCAGTTAAGAGAAAGAAACCCTGAAACATTGGAACAAATGCAAAGTAATGTTTCTAGTGTAGAAGCCAATTTATTAGCTAAGAGAGCTAGAATGAGAAATGAAAAAAGATTTGTCATCAAAGAGAGAACTTCCACTTCTGATGGCAAAATTGATAGTTTAGAAAAGAGTGTATAAAGGATAATGGATATATTAGAAAACATGGAAAGAAAAACTCGATGGGAGAATCAACGACCACCCCCAAATAAGAAACCCCAACTCCAGGAAGAATCTTAACACTGGAAAGAATGCAATACTAGATCAACAAATTACACCACCCTTCCAGGAAAACTATGTTGAGGGTTCACAAAACCAAGAGGGAGAGGATGACACCCAGATAAATCTATTAGGGATCAAAAATGAATATGTTGTTTTTCTTACTCAAGAAGAACATGAATTGTACATGCTGCAACAATTGCAATTAGAATCTAGAGAGTCCTTCGACTTTAAATAGGGCTATGAGTCTACCATATATGAAGTTCACAAATAATATAACCTAAGAAGTAAAAATAAAAATGATACTCCCACTAAGAGATCAATCCAAACCCAAACTAAAAACATAACAGAAGCTCCTCTAACCAAAGTCCTGCAAATCCTCCCTAGGGGAACTCAGGAAACTTCTAGCCCAAAAATTGTAGATATATCTTCATCTAAAACTCAAACTCAAACTGTTACTCAAATCATTCCAAATAAGAGAATTCAAAACAAAATTGCTAAAACATAGACCGAAGGGCCTAGTACAAAAAAAGAAGATAAAAACACACAGACCACATTTCCTAAGGAAGATCTCATCCAACCAAACAAAACTCAATTTCCATTTAACATTAAGACTTAGATAGCAAAATTGAAAATATCAGTTCCTTTGACCGAGCTAGTGAAAAATGTATCCTATAGATCATAGATCACTAAAACATTAAATATAAGTGAAGGAGAGAATGCTATCAATTTGAATGATGATCAACCTGAATTATTGTTTGGTCCTGAAGTAAATGGTACACATCAGCAAGGGGGTATCCCTCCTTTCTACATTAGCTTGAACATTCATGATAAAATATTACATAATTCTATGCTAGACTTAGGGGAATCCAATAACTTAATGCCAAAAGGCATGATGGAGAGACTAAATTTAGATATCAGGAGACCATAAAAGACTTGTTTTCCTTTGACTCTAGCCAAGTTAAATGCCTTGGCTTGACTAAAGATTTATGTGTAACTCTAGTCCAATGCCCAACAAAGAGTATTGTGATGGACATAGTAGTTGTTGACATCCCACCCCAATATGGAATGTTGTTATCTCACTCATGGGGAGAAAAACTGTAGGGATCTTTACAATTAGATATGTCATATGCCACCATCTCTGTTTTTGGTCAACAAATAAAACTTTATAGAGAGACGTTGATGAAATACATGGTGAGTAGTGCAGAAAAATGACATAATTTCCCTATACACTCCATGCATTCTGATATGGACTCTTTTATCTTGTACAATTCAAAACATGACAACAATGAAGTCACAGCTGTAGAAGAAAAATACAAAGCTCTTGATAGTGAAAACAATTTTCATGAATCTCTATGGCATTTAGATTTTTATGGATCTGTGAATAGAATAGGAGTAGGTGCAAGAGTTTGGATTCACAACATGGAAATCAATCATTTTGAGGGCCATGCATTTATAATAAATTTTAAATGCACAAATAACATGGCATAATATGAAGCTCTAATATTAGGAGTACAAATGGTTAGAAAACTTGGAGTTGAGAGAGTTTCTATAATGGGAGACTCAGAATTGATTATTAAACAAATCAAAGGTCAATAATCTGTAAATAATCCCAGACTGAGCCAATATAGAGAGACTGTCTATATTTGATCAAAGAACATTTTGAAATCGACTTTGATGCCATTCCTAGGAAACAGAATACACAAGCCCATAGTCTGGCCACTTTTGCTAGTACCTGCAAATTTCCTTTTCAACCCAACCACTAGTATACTGTAGAAGTGAGACATAGGGCTGTCATACCTGACAATTTGAAATATTGGCAGATATTCTCAAAATATTCTCAAATTTATGATTTCATGAATGCTAAAGGTGAGTTTCAAAATTGTAATACAGATACAAATTATATAGTAAACAATGACATAGATAGTGGGATAGATGTAAATATTTTAGATATAGGTAAACCCACTAGTTTGACTAAACTAGAAATAGATAACTTAGAAAATTTAGAAATATAAGAAATAATGAATGATGATCCTGAAATTCTAAACCTTAAAAATATTTTTTTCCCTAAGGGATTAGTACCCTTAGAAGATTTGTTTGGTTCAAATGATGTAGCTAGGAAACCAAAAATGGAGCCTTTAAGAGAAGATACAGAACAATGTAACATAGGAACTGAAGAAGGACCTAAGTTCATTAAAATATCAAAAGCCTTGCCTCCAGATGAAAAGGTGAAATATATAAATATGTTCAAAGAGTTTCAAGATGTCTTTGCCTAGAGTTATGAAGACCTGAAGTCTTATGACACCAGTGTAATTCAACACAAGATACCTATCAAAGAATATCATAAACCTTTTAAATAGAATTTTAGGAGAATTAAGCAAGTTCTTATGACATCAATTGAAAAGGAAGTAAAAATGATGTATGATGCCCAAATCATAGCTCCCATTAGATATTCATATTGGGTCTCAAACTTAGTCACTACTAGGAAGAAGACAGGAGAAATCAAGCTCTATGTTGATTTCAGAAATTTGAACAAGGTCTCATTAAAAGATAACTATCCTCTCTCAAAGATGGACCATGTTCTTCAGAGGATAGTAGGTTCATCTAGAATTTCATATCTTGATGGATTTTATGGATATAACCAAATCTTAGTCCAACCACAGGACCAAACAAAGACAACATTTACTACTCCTTGGGGTACTTTCATGTATTTGAAAATGCCTTTTGGATTAATGAATGCATGAGAAACATTTCAAAGAGCCATCGATATGGCTTTTGCCAAAGAAATACATGACTTCCTAGTTGTTTACCAAGATGACATCACAGTCTTTTCCAAATCTGATAATGAACATCTAGATCACCTGAGAAGAGTTTTCATTAAATGAAGAAAATTTTGTATTTCCTTAAATCCCAAAAAGACAATCTTTGGTCTAGAAGAAGGTAAACTCTTGGGACATATAATATCTAAATATGGAATTAGAATAGATCCATCTAGAATAGAGGCTATCCTGACCATCACCCATCCTAGAAACATCAAAAAATTAAAATCACTTTTAGGCAAAATAAATTTTCTTAGGAGATTCGTTTCAAATTTAGCAGAATTAATTAGAGAACTAAATAACATGCTAAGAAAAGATTCAGAAGTTAAATGGAAAGTGGAGGATAAACAGTCTTTTGAGGCCATCAAACAAGCCCTTACCAAAACTCCAGTCCTCATAAGTCCTGACATCCATAAATATTTTATAATTTTTTCTTTTTCTTCAGAACATACTATTGCAGCGATCTTGTTGCAAAAGAATGATCATGGATATGAACAACCCATTGCATTTTTCAGTAAATCTTTAAGAGATGCAACACTAAAGTACAACATAATGGAAAAACATGCAGTAGCTTTAGTGAAAGCTATTAAAGATTTTAGAGTGTATATCTTGTATTCACACATCATTGCTTATGTTGCAAATTCAGTAGTAAAGGACATTTTGACACAAAATGGGCCTGAAGGAATTAGAGGCAAATGGATTCCACTATTTTGGAATATGACATAGAAATAAAGCCTACAAAACTTATCAAAGGGTAGGGTTTAGCTAAACTCGTGGATGAATCAAACTGTCAGGCCCTAGATATAAATTTCATTGGTGACCTAGATGAGTAGGAAGAGATGGCGACTCCGCATATTAGTCAAACTTTTTCAAATTCACCCTGATATGCAGATATCATATTTGTCTTACTAAACTTACAAGCTCATCCTGGTTTATCTAGAACTAAAGCTATATTTTTGAGAATGAAATCATTGAAATATTGTATCATAGATAATGCTTTATTTTGGAAAGATAATGATGGTATTATATTAAACTGTTTACTAAAATATGAAGATGATAAAATTATGCAAGAATTTCATGGTGGAGATTGTGGAGGACACTTGTATTGGAAAACAACTGCTAACAAGATTTTGAGGGAGGTTTTTACTAGCCCACTAGTTTTGCAGATGTCAAGAAATGTGTGACCTGCTATCATAAGTGCCAAATATTTGAGGGTAAAAGTAAGCTTTTACGTTTACCTCTTAAACCAATATCCATAGAAGTGTCATTCAACAACGGGGTTTAGACTTCATTGGAGAAATTCAGCCAGCCTACTCAGCCCAGCGTAAATGGATTTCGATAGCCACTGATTACCTCACCAAATGGATAGAATCCATCCCTTATAGACAAGCAACAAACTATGTCATTATCCCATTCCTTGAAAGCAATATCATGTTAAGATTTGGATGGCCCCAAAAGCTCATTACTGATAATGCAGCTACTTTTAAATCCAAGAAAATGGTAGACTTTTGTAACAAATATCACATCACCCTTGGCCATTACACTTAATATTACCCTCAAGGTAATGGACTTGCAAAATCCTCTAACAAAAGCCTTGTCAATATCATTAAGAAATTACTGGAGGACAATAGAAATACATGGAACAAAAGGTTGGTCAATGCCTTATAAGCAAACAGACTAACTACCAAAAAGTCCATTGGTACATCTCCATATCAGTTGGTATATGGAATGGATGTTATTTTTCCATCCTCTTTAGGAGTGCCAGTGATAAAGATCATCCGAGAGTTGCAGCTAGAACCGAATGCTATCCAGAGGTGGATAAATCAAACAATACACTTGCAGCAAACTAGAGAAGAAGTCTATGTCAAATTACAAGTAATCCAGGATAAAATCAAAAGGATTTTTAACAAAAATACTAAAGCTGATGATTTTTACATAGGTGACAAGGTACTTAAATGGGATTCTAGAAGAGAAGGCAAGGGAAAAAATGGCAAATTTGATTTCCTATGGCAAGGCCCTTATGTCATTTATGGTTACAAAGGTAATAATTCATTTTTCTTGGGAGAATTAGATGGGACAGATCTACTAGGAGGACCTGTACAAATCATGAAAGTGTACAAAACAGATCATGAAAGTGTACAAATTCAAATGCCACTACTTTTTACTTCTTTATGAAGAATATGGTTGTCTGCAGCTTGTCACAAATGCCACAATCCATGATGGTCAAATAGCTTAATATTGACTTATTCATGCTATAAATTTTATGTTGATAGATAGAGAATAAATATCTAGCCAAACTATTTAACCTTGGAAGATCAGTAGTTAGGTAGAGAATAAAAATGAGCTCATCAGCTTAATCTGAGACATTGGAAGTTATAAGGTTAGAATTAGATAGTTTTCTTGTCAAAAGAAAAGGAAATAAAGGGTCAGAAAACTCAAATGCACCTAATAAAGTGAAGAAAAAATGCTAGGATAAATAAAGGGTAGGTAGAAGAAAGGTACAAGGCCGCTGAGTCAAAAGCACATTTATCATGCTTAATCCTATGTTTCAGGTGCAGGAGCATTTATGAGAAAGAAATATGTTCACAAGCTGGTTTAATTAATTTCACCTCATTTCACTGTGCCCCCACATTCTTATTTACTAATTTCCCCATTATCCCTTTATCATTTATAAGTCCCATTTTCCCCTCATTTTTACCCTTACCCCTTGGTTTCACACACTTCCCTAGTAATTACCCTTCAAAAATCATTTCCCTACTGTTAATGGGAAGAGTGTCTATTCAGAATGACCCTATCCCACTAAGGTGTGACAGTGACCTTAGAAACAAACAGAGAAAACTACTTTTGTATTCTTCTTTAAGAACTATAAACAAAGAGAAATAGGATGAACCAACCTGTGTCTTGTGCTAGTCCTTTGATCCAATCTCTCTCCTCTTTGACAGCTTCCAGCTACCTGCTCCCTTACTTGCCTAGCTTCACCAAGTACCTGCAAGATCACAGAAGAAGGAAACTATACACCGACATCGATTTATATTCATAAAAAGCTTAGGATCAGATTTAAGCTAAACATACAAGTGTAACAAACATCAATGATACACAAGCATGTAGGAGAAACTCAAATAGTTTTATTGATATAACAAGAAGATCTAGGAGGAGTTACAACCGATGATTCCTGATCCAGCATTAACCTCCTAGCAAAGAAGCCCCTCTTCACCTCCAACAAAGCATAAATCACCCAATACTCTGATATCTATTTCAAAACCAACAGCAATTCTCTGCAATGTACAAAATTCCAGCCTCTGGATCTCTGGGATGAGGGATCCATATATAGATGTATGCAAGGAAGATGAGTCAGCTTATGATTTGACTAGTGTCTTCTCTCTATCAGTTCTTACTTCCACTTGGAGACTGAGAGCCTCTTACTCATCCTTGGTCGAATTCAGTGAGGCAAGTGTCATTGGGGAAGATTCTGGAAGCTTCCATTGTCTCTCCACCTCGCGGAATGACACTGCCATTTGTAATTTCCCACTCAACGCACCCTGGTAGTGCATTTAGGTGCATTGTAACGCACCTAGCTAGTGTATTTGGGTGCTATGCAATGCAGCTAGCTAGTGGAGCAGCTGAAATGATCCTGATTTGACTGATTCTGAGCAGTTTTTGTTGGAGAACTTCTGGGAGAAGCTATAATTTGTTGACCTTGTTCCTTTAGAAGTTGGAACAACACTTTTAGGGACTTAGGATCCCTTGGTTTATGGACATTTCATGCTTAGAGTTGTAAGGCACAAAAATGTCTATAACATTTGCCCCCTAAAGTATGAGGTCGTTTATCGGGTGAAATGCTTTATTAGGAGGATCCGAAGTTCTTTCAATGCTGGGAGGAGACCTGTAATAAGATACAATACAATACATTATCTTCATACTGTTTTCATGATCTAGCTGAGGCAGGCATTCCCATGCTCAGCTTTATAAATTCATTTTCATGTACATAGGACAGACAATCGTCTGATGGTAGACTGATGATTCTGATAGAGTCATCATCCTTTTGGTAGGATGATTATCTGTGCTGCAATGCTGTACATTTCAATGTCTTTATTTTCCTGAATATATATTGCAGCCCGGATGGATGAAACTAGATCCGGGGTCTTCAATCTCGTCCGATCTTCACTCGAAGTACAAGTCGATCCATGAGAGAAATGTTTTGAAGTCGAACATGGAAAGACATCGCTTGATTACCAGTCAATGATGTAAACTGTTAACAAGCGCGAGAGGAATCACCGAGAATGATAATGACCCTCAAGGTACTGCAGTACAATTCACGTGGTGTGAATAAAGGACTTGGTGTCAAACACCACGCAAAATCTTTCGGTCGAAGGTCATTGATGTATACCTGTCGCTGGAAGTGAGAAACTTGCTATTGAGGCATGCAAGCTTCAAAGTACTGAATGGGGTGTTCCTAGATCAACTTCTTGGATAATGAGCTGATGTCGACAAGAAGTGATCCATCAAAGGAGGGCCTTAATGAATCCCACATCAATGACACGGAACGGAGCAAATGATTTTGATGGAGGTGAAAACGATCTGATGATATATGGTTCAGGATGGCGGTCATGAAAGAATGAAGTATAATGTATGGTAGTTGATAGGACACAGGTGACTTCTCTGGATGACTTCTCTTGAACATGTCGGCGACACTTATGTGATGGATTGGTAGCATTTACCCCAAATGTGGATGGTGTGGCGTGACCATGGTGATGTGACCGGTGAATGAAACAACCCATCCCGACGCGGGCGCGGAGTGGAAGTGTCATGTTCAAGAGCGACTTGCTACCAATAAAGATTCTTTGAGTTTTCTTCCCAATTTTTCCCCAGTCATTGCTGACCAGTACCTCTTTATTTTTGTCAAGCTTGAGGAGGATAACATATGCTTGTTCTATAATTTTCCCTTCGGGAAAACCCATCGCTATGTTTTAACGAGCCTAGAGATAGTGAAACTCATTCTCGTCTAAAGACAAGTTTGTCACTATTAATCTTTTTAACGAGTCTAACGACAAAGATAACTCGGTCCTTTTCATTTTTAGAGAGTCTGAAAAGGTATGTAAAGGTAACTCTGAAATTCCTTTTTCATCATCTAATCCCTTAAGTCCAAAAAAGTATAAAACAATACAGAAGGGATGAGCTTTCGATAGTTTTAACGAGCCGAAAAAAACAAGTGCACGATCTTTTTGTGCAATAATCCCTCAGGTCCAAAAAGATTAAAATCTACAGGAGGGATAGCACTTCCCGTCGCTTTAACAAGCTGGAAGGCCAAAACTCGACAATTTTTTCATATTTTACGAGTCAGTTGAAAAGAGCTTAAAGAAGACTCGTCTTTTGAGGAACGAGTGATAAAATGGGTAGCAGCTGATTCCAGGTAAGGTTTGGAATTTTCCAATCACGGCAGTGTCACAAGGATGGCTAGTGAAATCACTCTTCGCAGCTGTTCCTCAAAATGGGTAAACAATCAAATGGAGGTGAATGATCGGCCAATGGAAAAGTGGAGGTGACGGTGCAAACATGACCAAGGCTTTAATGGCTGAAATGCTTCATTCACGGTGGTTATTTACCGGGGAATAGTTCATTTTTTAACGAGCTTAAACGTGGGTGGAAACATTTGCTCATGTCTTATGTTTATTTTTTAACGAGCTTGAACTATGTGCTAAAAATACTCGATTAATCCAGTCATATGATAAGAATGTCTCATATAAAAACGGCAACTTTTAGATTTTTGCCCCACATCCTTTCTTTATGCAAGTTAGGAAATGACTAGTCCTACGAGCTTAAAGGGTTAGCCTATTGGTTTAAAGGGAGGACCTAAAAATTTAAAAAAATAAATAGTCGCCCTTCGCTTGCACTCCAAAAGGTTTGCATGGCCCCAGGTATAAAACAGAGTTTCAAAGTTACCTCTACTTTAGTCCGCCAAAACATTTGTTTTACCGAGACAGGCCTACCTCTTACAGGTCACCCAAAGATTGTTTTATTCACGGCGCAAACAAAAAACTTCTTCGGCGATGTCTATCGAGATAAACAAAGGTGAGCGACGACGTCTGCCAACTCACATAACTTTGACAAGAGAATCTTATTCTAGAATAACCCCTCTTCCACTGACGGACGGGGTACAGACTAGTCATATTCTCCCGCGGAAACCTACCCTATACCCGAACTTTTCCTACCGAAGCAGACCAGGACGCATGCCCCCTGGGTTTCAGTCATATCCCTCTGAATTACTCGCGCTCATCAGGAGGACGAACTGGGGATTGAGACATTTCTTGCGTGAAAATACCATTTAGGGATGGTATATGACTATTTGCTATGCGTGATCCGGGAAATGAAAGCTGGTCCACGAGCTTGACCACTCTTCCTTCGTGCGGAAAACACATTACTCTAAAGAGTGAGGAGACGATGGCTCCCATGCAATAAATATAGTTTCGTCCAAGGAGCAGGTTATAATCCAAGGGTCCTTAGACTACCATGACGTTCATGCGAACTGTCTTCCTTCTCAATGTTATGGGCACATCGTGAAGGATCCCTAAAGGTCGACTGGTTCCTTTATCAAAGCCTATCAGATTTCTCATCTCAGGCGAAAGCGATGGCGAACCAAGCGCTTTCCAAGCAATAGAGGAAAGGATATTCACAGAAGCCCCCTCATCTATGATGGTATCAGCCATGACCATTCTATATATTTGAACAATAATTCTGAATGGTATGCTTGCTGGAAAACGGGGTCTGCCTAGTTGATTCCAGTCGAAGGAGACAACTAGGTTGCTTGGTGGTGGGACCGAGTAGATGGCCGGGTATGGCTCTGACGAACTTCCTTCCTGCGGTAAAGGAATGGGTAGATTGCCCCCATGTTCGTCGGAGTCTGTGTTGATGAAGAGAATTTGGACGGTGTCATCCTTGTTCTCTTCAGTGACTGTATCATCCGAAGATAAAACCTCTGAAGGCAAGACCGGGTCAACTGCCGCCTCGACCTTTTGACTTTCGTCTGGTATGGATTCAGTTGGTTTATCTCTAATGATAGGCGCTTCAGCCGACCACCTGAGCGGGCCAGCTGGATTCTCAACTAGTGACGGACTCGGCAAGAGTTTTTTATATCCAGGAGGAAGTCGTAACGGTGAAACTGGACGATCATCCAAAACTCTTTTAGCTTTGTCTAAGAAGGGACAACGGTGGAGGGCATGGTCACCTTCGCACAGTTTACAAGGAAATCTAGCTTTCCCTTTCTGTCCTGGGGCTTCACTTTCACTAGTTGACGGTGTGCTTTCAACATGATCACCAGAGGTTGATGACACCAGATTGTGCAAACGAGGAGACCAGTCCCTTAGTATCCGGGGGATGCAAGGACAATCTTTGTGAAAGTGGTCTCCTTTGCAAATGACACATGGCGATTTAGGATTGGTCGGTGCTGTATGTGGATTTTCGTTAGACGACACTCGTTTTCCCACATTCGCCTTTGGCTCCTTCTTCTCCTTAGGAACTTGGCTTTTAGCTTTACCAGTTCCATCAAGCGAAGAGGAAGGAGGAGAGGAAGAATTAGAGGAAGTAGAAGGCTGGTGGGTAACTCTGGACTCATCTAATTGCTGATTCGATTGTTCAGGAATAGTGGTGTTCTGAACGACATTGGTTGAGAAGAGCCATACTGGCAAGCCAATTGTCAGTCCTGGAAGTGACAATGTGGCCATATGGGGCACACCAACATCTCCCCAAGAGGAGAAGGGACTAGGATTTCCATCAAGGGGAATTCCTTGGTTGGTAGGCTCCATTTTCTCAACCCAAGATCAACGTAGGAAAAGGGTATGAATATCCCGTTTAAAATAAATTTTAACACGCTTTGACACAACTTGTTTTTTCAGTTTTTAAGAGTCAAGAAAAAACAAAAGATGACTCTAGTCTCCTTCGATTTTTAATGAGCCTGAAGTGACAAGTGCTCAGATGGACCTTTTCCGTTAAGGAGTCTGAAAAGGAATGAAAGGGACTGCTCTGGAGGTCTAGGTAGAGGGAGTACCAAACCAATCGCAAAACTGCAGAATACTTTTTACGGTACGGCAGTCAATCTTCCCGAATGTTGTGTTCGGTGCATTGCGATCAGTAGGGCGGCCGACACGGCTTCCTATGGATAAAAGGTTTTAAGCGTGTAGGGGTCTCCCAATATATACTCGACAATACGTGGGAGCACAATTCCGTACTGGCACTTATCGTCTCAAAGTGGAGGAATCACCCAACCATTAGTGAGGGCAACAGTTACCAAGCTTTACGACGCCGGAATACGTCTCTAGCCTAGACCTCTAAATGTTGTGCGTTAAGTTCCAAAGCGTTGTTAAGTTCATTGAATTTATTTTAAGTTGATCTTTCTTATGAAGTTTGCCTTTTGGGATCACCACAAGATGTAGATATAATTCCTAAAATGCAATCTAAAGATGATAAACAAGCTTTTATCTCTTTTCAGCAATGAAAATCCTAGCTACTAAGGGAAAAGAAAGACACAATCTTTTCGCAAAGAGCAAAGAGCACACTGTAAATGCACTTTCCTAAATCAAGCCAAACAGACTGTCAATATGCAAATGCACATGCATGTGTTTTGTTTTTTCACTTTCTTAATATTGATGCCTAAAAAGAAAGTTGTTGTACAAATCTGAATTCGCTTTCAAGTGAAAAACACAAACAAGCTTCTTTTCGAAATCAAAAGGTAGAGACGATTACAACACTTTATGATTTTGAAATAAATACTCATTTCGACACTAGAAAGTCACAAATTCAAGCCAAAGGCAAAATTAAAAGCATAATCGACTGTCAACAGCAAATAAACTTTCTCCTAAGATCAAAATCGACACTTGCGACAAACCTGAACCAAAGGACGATAGTATGACTATTCTACTTTTGCAATGGGAAACTGTAAATGACGTAACAAACACACAAAAACATCTACAGTTTATTTTATACAACTGAGGTGGAATTACAGCAAAGAAAAGGGGTTTTTAAACAGACACATACACTGATCACAGGCTGCAAAAATCAGAGACAAAACTGAAAAAATGAAGCAAAGAACCTCAGCTGCACAAGGCTAGGCTGATCAGCGCACCTGTTACATAGAGAAACTGGATTGCAACACATGTTGCCCTCTTGGGAACTGCGCTGAAATGCAGGAACTCTTCACAGTACCTGCGCTGGGACAGAAACGAGAATTCTATCCGGGTTCTGGGTCACGGTTTGCAGTTTAATCTATGGTTTTTGGCCGAGTAAAAGCAATCAGTAATGCACAATCAAAGGGTAGATTTAAAGAAGGTCTAAGAGCTATCACAAAGGGCAATCAGATCATTTGTGAATCAGCTGTTCAAATCATAAACAGATCCAGTGAATGGATTGAAGCAGCAGACGTCTACTTTGCATTTGTTAATTGCAAATGCAGTTCGATTTGCTACTTTTAAGTTTATGAAATAAACAATGAGAGAAACACAAACAAACTAACTAGACAATCGTCCCCAGTGGAGTCGCCATTTTGTTAACGGGAAAAGTGTCTATTCAGAACGACCCTATCCCACTAAGGTGTGACAGTGACCTTAGAAACAAACAGAGAAAACTACTTTTGTATTCTTCTTTATGAACTATAAACAAAGAGAAATAGGATGAACCAACCTGTGTCTTGCGCTAGTCCTTTAATCCAATCTCTCTCCTCTTTGACAGCTTCCAGCTAGCTGCTCCCTTACTTGCCCAGCTTCACCAAGTACCTGCAAGATCACAGAAGAAGGAAACTATACACAGACATGGATTTATATTCATAAAAGGCTTAGGATCAGATTTATGCTAAACATACAAGTGTAATAAACATCAATGATACACAAGCATGTAGGAGAAACTCAAATAGTTTTATTGATATAACAAGAAGATCCAGGAGGAGTTACAACCGATGATTCCTAATCCAGCATCAACCTCCCAGCAAAGAAGCCCCTCTTCACCTCCAACAAAGCATAAATCAGCCAATACTCTGATATCTATCTCAAATCCAACAACAATTCTCTGCAATGTACAAAATTCCAGCCTCTGGATCTCTGGGATGAGGGATCCATATATAGATGTATGCAAGGAAGATGAGTCAGCTTATTATTTGACTAGCGTCTTCTCTCTGTCAGTTCTTGCTTCCACTTGGAGACTGAGAGCCTCTTACTCATCCTTGGTCGAATTCAGTGAGGCAAGTGTCATTGGGGAAGATTCTGGAAGCTTCCATTGTCTCTCCACCTCGCGGAATGACACTACCATTTGTCATTTCCCGCTCAACGCACCCTGGTAGTGCATTTGGGTGCGTTGCAACACACCTAGCTAGTGTATTTGGGTGCTATGCAACGCAGCTAGCTAGTGGAGCAGTTGAAATGATCCTGATTTGACTGATTCTGAGTAGTTTCTGGTGGAGAACTTCTGGGAGAAGCTGTAATTTGTTGACCTTGTTCCTTTAGGAGTTGGAACAACACTTTTAGGGACTTAGGATCCCTTGGTTTATGGACATTTCATGCTTAGAGCTGTAAGGCACAAAAATGTCTATAACACCTACCCACAACCCCCTTTCAATAGTGTGAAACCCATTCCCCATTGCAAATATTAATTCCCCCCCTTATTAATTGCCCTATTTTCCCTTCAAAAACCCATAAAATCCCCTTATCGTAAGTTTTTACCCCCCCACATTATTTAATTAACTCCCCACTTCATATTTCCCCGATAAACCCTTTTAACCCACCAACCCTTAGTGCAGTTAAAAACCCCACCACATAACCCCTGGTCCCACGTTATTAAACATGTTGCTTATGTCTAATTTGTACCTTATTTACTAATTAATTACAATTATTTGTGATTAAAACGCAGGCCTTGCAAATCCCTTTCTCGATTCCCTCCGTGCATCTTAACTATGCCACCGCTGTTCGATCTCCAACACCCAGATCTGACAGTGCACATCCATATCGTGTAGGTTCACTGTCCGACCGATAGTAGCCTGAGAGCATGTTAGGTTCGTGGTTTTACCTGGGCATTGTTCTGCTACGTGGTGGCCCTAGGCTAGATCGCGTGCTTGGGAAAAATACTACCTGCCCTCCAAAAGTGGTGTGATGGCCCAGAAAACCACCTCCCTGCCTAGACCAAAAACCGCTCACTGTTCATTTATAGTTTCCACGCCAAAATTTTATCGTTATCCGTTAAAAGGCTGAAAAACCCCAATTTACTCTTTTCGCTCGTTTTCAATGTAACTGTTGTTCAAGCCATTTTGCGACACTCGGAACCTCTGCAACCAAATTGACCACCGTTTTCTACCTGAAGAATCTCTGGACACCTATTTCAAGTAACCAGGTGACAGTTCAAGCTACCGTACACCCTGCATTCACCATTGAACCTAGTTTGTAAGCCAGACCACCAAATTCCAGGTATTCTTGAGAAAAACCAGAATGACCCTCTCAGTTTGTAACGTACAGTCCAATTGAAAGCTTAATTAATTTGAATTAATTAATAAACTTGTGTAAATTGAATAGAAATTTACTTGTATACCTCAAGCCCTTCTTTTACAGACTGTAACTACCATCCTGTTGGCTTGTATGGGCTTGACCCAGGTTCAAAGTGATTTCGCCAAGCAAATCCTGGTACTATTGGCCCTTTCAACAACATTTCGTGGAGTGCAGACTCAGGTATCACCCAAAGTAGTATGGGAGGGTTCTAGAACTAGGCTTCCGCACCCTTAGAATGTCTGATGGGCTTTTGGAGGTCAGCAGTGGTACTTGTCGCTACGCGCACTTGCGATCCCTTAGCGACCTACGGTGTGGCTTCCATGCAACCATATTCGGGGCGCTACCTGTATAATACAAACGATCCTTGCTAATTAACTAATTACTTAACTTGTGTGTGCAATATTTATGGTTATTACAACATATTCAGTAATCATATCAGTGCGTGCAATACATAAATGAATAGAAACATAAAGAAGATAATACACAGCAAATACACAGGAAGAGGAATCAAATTCTCTTTTATTAATCTTCAATCTTGCTTACAAACATGACAGTGCCCTATGCACTCAGCTGCAGGGGTCTGCACACTCAGCTGCGGACTCTACTAGGCCTCTGCGCATTTCCCTGCAGAGCCTCTTCCTACTACTACAACCCAAGACACTTCAAATTCTACTCTAAGCTAGAACCATTCCTTTGCTAATCACTCTATCACTTGCTATCTTTACAACTTAGAGCCTCCCTCTATTTATATAATCCCATGGTTTGCGGACCATGGGTAGGCTAACATGTCTTCAAATTACATTACATTACATTAGGGTGGATAGCCCTATAACTTAACCTCTACTTCGCGCTCCGTGCACACAATTCGAGGAGTCTTACAAAACCTTTGACCAAAACATAGGCTTTGAGCCCCAAACGCTACTGTGGGTGGGATTCCACACCCAACAGGCCCCCAGCACAATCATCATGACTCGTCTCGAGTCACTCTGCTGGTATGGTGATCTTGGCACGGAGCCCCTCCAACTGATCATGTGTTGCACATAGGTCTGCAGCGCACTGTTCTGCAGTCTGCTGGATCTGATCCACTCTTCCGATGGAAGTCTCATTGTCTAGGGAAAATCCCTATTATAAGGCATGCATTTCATTCATCTGTGCAAGCTTTCCTTCGATGTCTGCAGCGATGAGGAAGGCCTCATTAATCTAAGGCTGGACGCATGCTTTAAGGACTACCTCTTTCTATCATGCGGCATCCACCGGTTCCTTCAACGCCTTAGCCTACTGTAGCTTCATAAGCCATTGGGTCAGGACAACTATTTGCATTGTTCCACGTACACTATCATACTGCACTTGAAGCTCTCGTGCCTCCATTTCTAGGCACTATATTTTGGGGTTCTCCTGTAATGAAGTGAGGACCACGAAGGATTCCTCCAACATAGCGGTGCAGTTCTATACTTCCTGGCTTATTTCTTCGAGCCCTTTTTTAATAGCACTAGCGTGTTGTTCCCTAATTTTCAGTGGCATAGAGGACTGCGCCTTTAATTGTAGCTTAGCAATCTGAAGGTTGAGGTTCAGCTGTACCCTCATTGCTTCCTCCTTGGCCTCACGGAATCCACTAGCTAATTTGTGGATTCATACTCCAACTGATAGGTTTGTCGTGATTTCTAGCTCTAGAACGCAGCAACATGCTTCCTCTACCATTTGCTCCATCTACTGATTCTGCTCAAGAGCTTCATCGTGCTGTAGACTAAGCTTCTCAATGTTAATTCTCTATTCGCTAAGCATCTATACTACACATCCTTCCCTACTATGGTGTTCTGTTGTCACTCCGTCCTGCAGCTGATATAATATATCCTGCAGGAGGATAGCCAAATTTAGGCCAAGTCCCTTGATCCTGCTCATTGCGGCTCTATCCTCCTTGCTTTCCGATGTGAGCGCTCCTTCCAGTAGCACTATGGTGTTGGCCATTTTTGCGCGCAGCAGCTGCTCCGCTGCTAATGTACCTGCAACACCATAGGCGGCTACTGTTCCTTCCTGTGGGGGCCACACCTGAAGTTCCTACAGCTGCGCCCTTAGGGCCCCCAACACATTCTGTTGCTTCATCATCACTTCTTGGAGCACTTCCCGAGTGACCTCACGAACTGTGTCGCCAATGTCATAGAGGTCACCCTCTGTCAATGTAATTGGCTCGAGGTCTAGTTTCAAAGCATTGGCCTTCCTTAATGGACCTGATCGCTCCGCAACATGTCGCTGTTTCAGTTGGGTGGATGTCATGCTCAGGTTTGCACCTTCTGCTATATCCGGTCCCTGTCGTGTAGACACATTTTGGCCCCCTTCCTCCTGTGTCGCGGTGGCCCCTATTGCTTGTGTTGTTGCTACTCTTTTAGTGACCTCTCCCTATTCTGTGGTTGCCTTTGCTACTTTGCAGGCGGCCCTTACCTCCGCGGTCACTTATTCATTGCACCTCTGCTGGGCCAACTTTTTGACACACAACTTGGTTGCCTCGTTCTGCTTCTGTGCTACTGTTCTATCCCTTTCTACTAGATCCAGGGTGCACCACTTGGGAGGCCATGATTTGAGCACAAAGAATATGGCATCATCAATTGTGATGAAAGGAAGCTTGGTCCAGTTCTGCATCGGATCCTTACGCGCTTTGATATACACATTGTGCATATCCACCTTGAAGTCTACAAAGCTCCATAGATTGTTGTACACTATGGGGGATAGGCACGGCCTCCTGTTAATCCACATCTGAATGCTTTCCTCCATGAGCACCCAAAAGATTTTAGTCTTATGGATCCGCATGGCATCCTTCATAGCCCAGAGTGACACATATTTTTTCGCCTCTGGCAAGTCTTATTCAAGATGAGGGAACTAACTGTCCTCAGGCAGTTCCCCTATCACCAATAAAATGGACAAGAGCAACCACGTGTAGTGGAAGGTCTTGCCCTGCTCTTGAGCTTCCTTGTAGTTGGTGAGGAATTCTTCATAGAGGAATTTAGCCTAGTTGAATTGGACCCCCTCTGCGCATTGTTCTGCCAGTGCAATGACTGACGCTGGTACCTCGTCTCCTCAGCATTTTCTCATCACCTTCCCGGCCAGCAGTTGGGTGGCAATGCACACCCCTTTGTCTTTAATGCTACTGATTGCATAGCCTCTCTTCTTTTTTTCCAATTTATACTTCTTCTTCATGGCCTCTGTGAGTGCCAAATCTTCGCTTTTGCCAGCTATCTCCATGCGTTCATGTCCCTTATAGGGAAGCCATGAAATCCTGTGGATAAGCTCTACCGTGATGGAAATAGGCTCTGCCAGCCATAAGTACCCATCGTGCACCAGGCAAAGCAGTTGCCTAATGACAAAGATCATGTTCGGTGCACGGTGAAAGTGTGGAATCCATAGTAGGTGGAGTAGCCTGGCCTTCTCCACACTGCATAGCCATTTTTGCGGCTCTAGCACTGTAACTGACCCCTCCTTACTCTGTTTCATGAGGTTCTTAGTCTCCAAATGTGGGAACTTTTTGCTGTCCGCGAGATTCCAGTCTTCAAATTTCATTGTGGGCATGTGGCCTAGGATCGAGCCTTCAAACAAAATTCCATCTGGGAGGAGCAGGGTTTGGAGCAGTCTTTTAGTAGCATCCAAATCCTTGGGTACTTTAGCTTTCCCTTTCCACGGAGGAACATACTCAGGCAGTTTTGCTACAGCACGCACTGGCTAGATGTCTTCTTCCATTTCTTCATCTACCTCTATCTCATCTATGAGAGTCTGGAGGTCCTCCTTCTCGTCATTTGTCTCAAGGTTGATAGCCTTGCCCTTTTCTTCCATAGAAATTTTACCGAACTGCGGATTGTACGAGGACATGTGGAATGGTCCCGCTACCTATTTATCATTCTTGGGCCTCGACGTCCGAGGTGATTTCGGAATTTCCGGTGCATCCCCCACTTGCATCGTAGGGCTCTACGCGGCTTCCTCGGTGGTACTCTCTACAAAAATGACACCTCTTCTGATAGTTGTCATCTTGGTCAGACTGTTTGTGGTTGTTCGTGAACTTGGGGGCTCAAGTACTGCTTGGTCCTCACCACTCTGTGCTTTTCGTAATAGCTCAAATTTCAACCGAACAAGTGTTGTCTCGTGGGTAGCCTTGGGAGTTTTATAGCATCTTTTGAATTTGAATTTGACCGTTCCCCCCATTTCTGAGTCATTAATGCGTTCTTAGCAGTAGATCATCCCAAATCAAGCCCTTAATTCGTGTCTTAATTACTTGCCGCCAACTCCCTTTTGCCTTAAATTGGACATCTCATCATGAACAGTGATGCCAATAGTTACTTCTCAGCTTACTCACGTGGCAGCGCAGCCCCCCATGTGCAGGCACGAACCTTGTACCATGCTGATTCTGCATGCACCTCCTTCACCGCGTAGTTCCCAAGCAGACTCATTTAGAGCGTTGTGCACTCTTTCAACTGTTTGGTCAGGTGGTCACACCGTCTGTGTGAGACTTCAATTTGCCCTCTAGGATAGTTTGTGGACACTCCTTAATTTCCCTCACGACAGCCGGTGCTGCGTGTTTTATCTTATGTGGTGTGCTCCCCTTGTTACTACATTTGGTAAGGTGTGGTCTTAGCCATGGTAGCAGAGTCATAAATTCTCGACAAAAATCTTCTAATGCAGTGGTATGACCATCAATATCTTACCTTGTCATCCTTGGTTTATCGACGAGACATGCTTGTGTGAACTTGTTTTCTAGTCCTTTGATCTCAGCATCCATCAACATGCTTTTCTTCCTCAATCGTACCTAATCTTTTTTGAGTTCGCGAAGTCTAAGATTCCCTCATTTAATGGCTTCCTGAATCCTTATATGGTCATCCTCGCCTAGCTGTGTGATCCCTTCGGCCTCATCTTCGCACGTTGCCATAACTGTGGGAGCTATTATGTGTGGCTTCCTTTTGGTACTCCGTTCAGAAATTTCGGTTTCTACTCTGTTTCATACCTTTGGAATCATCTCCATGCTCAGAAGGTTTTTGCACATTTTCCTATAGGCCCATCGAACCACTGGCACGCGCAGGTCCGAATCAGTTTGTCTCACCTGGTGAACCTTTCTCAGGACCCCACACACCCTATTGAATGCTTCCACATGGAGAATTGGTAACACGCGTTGCCTTTCCTACTGCTGTGATATGCTCTGATTCTCTAGGCTGGGCTTGGTGTGCGCTTGAGAGGATTGTACAACATATGTCTGTACTCATCGGGAAAGGTGGGTGTGCAAGATGTTACATCCCAGCTAATTGGCTTTCGTTCAAATCTTGGGTTTTCCAAAACGTAGGGGCATCATCCTTCTGCATCCATGCCAGTCTTCAAAAGTTCCTTGATGCATAACCCACCATCATGTGGGTGTTGTGCGCAGTGCCCACTTCAGCGCATCGAACTTGTGCTACTCTGGTACTGCACTTTCAAATTTGCTCAGAAATTCATCCACTACTAACAATCCATCATATGTCGGAAGCTCCCTTGCCTCTATTGCTACACAATGCAATGATCTGATCATCATGTTGCAGTTTATTATTGTTACTTTGTGCAGCCGATTCTGTCATCACTCTATCTCTTCGTCTGAATCTGAAGTGCAGGAGCCTTCGTGCTCCCATGATATCCTTCCATCTGTAGTTGGATTCACCCAATCCTCTCCTTGGGCAGTTATCTTGTAGATACAGTTGAGATCATCATCACTATCATCAGCACGCACCGGTTCAGTGTATCGCGCGCCTTCGTCTAGGTCCTGTGGTACTACTATGCGTAGGGACTTTTTCTCAAAGATATTTTTGAACTTCTTTAGATTTATGACTCCATTCATATCAGTAGCCTAGTATATTGCTAGTAGCGTGAGATAGGGATTGCTATCATCAACAATCTCTATCACTTCAAAATATGCCTGCGCACTCATGCCTTCAATATCAACTGTTACCCCTTGTAATCTTTCCATGGGAAAATTCTTCTACTGGTTCACCATTCGTAACTAAATAGGGGACCACTGTAACGTGGGTCTACCCATGCGTTCCCATGTTTTCTTTGGTAGAACATCTGCGTCCGAACCTAGATCTAGGATTACCTGATCCATTTTGTACTCACTTGTTTGCGTTGTTAACCTCATTTCCCTTCCTATGCGCAATGCATGCTTTCTAAGTTTCTCGACCACACGTGGTTCTTCTGACCTCACGCACCTAGTGATAAGTTCCTGTAGCCCTTTAACTGCCTTGTTGTCATGCAATAGTTTCATGCATGTCTTCAGAAAGGTTGTGAGCATTGAAGAATCATCTCTGGTTCTAGTTGATCCTTACTACTTGAAGTGGAGGCCTCCGTGAAGTTCTTCTTAGCTTCCGTGAATGTCTCCTTTGCGCGTTCTAAGTCAAACTCGGTTTCCTTTGTAGGAGCCTAGTGAACCTGCGTGATATCTTCTGGTTGCTTCCCTTTATCATCTCTCGTGGCCATATTTCTCTTGAGAATCATGTTTGCATTTGGGTCTTCTTCGCGTGGTTTAGATGTCATCATTTGTGAATTCTGGCCCAGAGGGGGCTGGAGTAGCCCCTTTTCGTGCATCTTCACTATCAGTGAAGGGAAATCTTCTACCTCATGATCAAACTGATTACAGTACCAACACGAAATCCTAGTCAGGTTCGTACAATCGTGGGCATAATGCCCTGGCCCTCCGCAATTGTAACAAATTATCTATGCACGACCCCTTCCTCGTCCCATTCCACCTTGAGCTCGACCGCGCCCCTAAAACCCAGTGCGTGCCATCCCTGCATTTGGGTCGAAGGCTCGCATTTTGGTCTGCACCCTGTAGGTAGGAGTCCAATCCATCATTAGCTCATAGCTTCAGTAGGTACGTTCGTCATCGCCTACTGACTTGAAAAAATTACAAAACAATTGTTTGGACGTCTGCGTATACTTCTGCAACAAATCACGATTATCTGTGATATGTTTCCCCCTATCTGGTAGATCATGCATCGTAATGGAGATGACGTGCTCAGCCCCACCTGTGCCTCCAATCTTAATGGCATTGGCCCTCCCCCTGCCAAGTAGTTCATGAACACTGGATAGTGGTCCTTGTCGTGACCTTGGACTTTGCATTTTATGCACCATACTTCCTCGCGCACCTCCGATCGAGTTGTCCTATCTTGTTTCAAACTTTGCATCTCCAGACACAGATTCTACACTTGCACGTGGATTTTTTGGACTCCCAACCCAGGGTCCTGTATAGGGGTCTAATGCAATCTCATTTCCATCTCCAACTCTTCGGCCTGTGTGGAAAGTTTTTGCTGTGACAACGTCGTCCTTAAGTGTGGCGTAAGTGAGGCCACAAACCATGTGTGATGCTATGCATCTGTTAATGTCATATTGGACTTGCGGATTGTACTCTTCATCCTTTGGTCCAGATATCAAGGGGTCTCACCCAGGAGCATCACTATCTCCTTAAACCTGATGATTGATTGTGTCTCTGATTTTCGCCTCCTGAATTCCCTGTTCAGTGCGGTCTGGATCTCTACAATTCTTGCGTTCGGGTGGTCACTAGAATGCTTGATATACCACGTTAATGCATGATCCTGTAGTGTGCTCACCAGTGTAGCCTTCTTGATATTATAATCCACAACACCCTGTGCTTCCCATACTGCTCTTACCACGAACCAAAATTCGTCTGCATCTTCATTTCCTATTTCTTTTAACACCGTTAGTTTAATCACACTCGCCATACTGAACTGTGGTGGTGGCAGAGGTGGAGTGGGTGGAGATGGAGGTGAGGAGGGTGAAATGAGTGGCAGTGTGGGTGTGGGTGGTAAACATGGAATTCTCTGTCTTATCAAACTAACCATGCTTCTCAGAGAGACTTTCATGAGCTCCTCCTCGCTTTCCCGCAAGGGTAAAATTAAGGGACTGTTTTCCAACTCCTCACTACTTCTGCCTTTCTAGATATTTCCAATTTGCGTAGTCCCAAACATTAATTTATTCGCATAACCCACTTCTCACACAGTAGCATCTTAATCCAAGTCTTCAAAGATTTAATATACTTACCTCATGGTCCTTAGAGGAAACATCGCTCTACCTCACTGTAGCTGACAGTCATGTCTACCGTGAAGTTAGTGATAAATCCTCCTATTATTCAGTCGAGCCGGTGGTCCATAGCTATTATAGACATATTTGGGCACTGCAACCCCAATCTTATATGTCAATAAACTAGGGTTCTTTAACCCCTAAAGGTGTTGTTTCATACCCTAAAAGATCATGGTCAACTGATTACATCATTCCCCAAAAGTTCCACCTAAAAAACCATCCAAAACTGGCCAAAATAGGACCATACTGACTACTCTGCTATCAGGGTGTGATGCATACTGATGAAGCGTTCTATAGGGTGCAATGAGAAAGGATGGACAAATGTCCAAGATAGTTTGCTAAGTGGATGCTCATGGAATCTTCTAGAAACTTCTCCTATGACACTTGTTTCTCTAAATTCGCCCAGGGATGAGTAAGAGATCCAAGAAATCTGCAAGTGGAACCAAAAAAAACAAGTGGAATGACACTAATAAAAAACCCAGAGATGACTCACACCCTTGCATACATCTATAAATGGATCCCTCATCTGAGAGATCAGAAGGCTAGAATTTTGTAATTTGTAAGGAAGCGCTGATATATTGTATCTGAGAAAGAGCATTGTATTGCTGGGTGATCTTGCCTTTCATGAGGTCAAGAGAGATTTGATGCTGGGAGGATGATGTTGGATTAGACAGCTGGGTTGTGATTCTCCCTTCTATTTAATAAATTTCTTTGAGTTTTCCTCCATACAATTGTGTATTGGTGAATGTTGTTATTTGTGAATGCCATTGTATGTTCATTGTATTTCTGATTCTGCAATGCTTATGATATAATAGATTGAGATGCTTTGATAGTTCTTTGTTACTGTGTTTCTACAAGTACTCTCCAAGTGGGATAAGTACGAAGAGGAGTTGCAGGCTCTGTTAAGGGGGAGAGAGATCATGCAAGGAGTTAAGTGGAAGATCCAGGTTGGTTCCTTCACCTCTCTCTTATCTATCATACATAAAGGAAATCGTAAATTGCTTTAAACTGTTTGTTTCTAGGGTAGCTGACAATCCTAGAGGGCTAGTCGATTGAAAAGACACTAGTTTTCCTAGAAACAAAATGGCGACTCCAATGGGGAACGAATAGTTGTTTGTTGGTTTTTGTTGTTTGTTTTATAAACTATAGACGGAGCCTGAAGTTAGCCGAATAGCATTTGAACTACTCTTGCTCTACAATTGCATAGCAGATGAATGCTGCTTCGGTCAATCTCTAGTTTAGTTTATGAACTAAGCATCTGACTTACAAATATTCTAGATGCCCTTGTGGTAGCTCAGTAACCTCTTAAGATCATACCTCTATACTTTGCTTTTTACTGTCTATCATAGCTCAGCTTAACTCACTGAAATCAGCTGCAAGTTTGAGCCAAAACCCATCTCAGTTGCGCTCCCTAGCCCGTTGCACTATCTGTCACTATCTGCCAGTATGCATCGCACCTCCCAAGTGTAAAATGTGTGATGCATCCTTGTTTCTGTGAAGCCCAGGTGCGATGACTGACTGAGCCTATTTCCATTCTTGAAATTTGGGGGTTTTGTCCTTGTTTTCAGCTCTGTTTAGTTGTTTTGTTACTTATGAACAGTACCTCATTATTCAACCTTCCTTGCATCAGATAGATCAGCCTCCATTGATTAGGATTAGTAAATGTTTTTATGTATTTGTCCACCATTTACGATCCTTTGTCGAAAAGTTTCTTAAATCGAACTGTCATTTTGTGTCAAAAAGAGAAGTGTCGTTGAGTCTTCCTTCCCTGGATAGTCAATTGAACTTTTTGTCATTTATTTGATTTGATTTGTTGATATTTGAAGTGTCAGAAGCATTTTCTATTTGAAATCGAAAAGTGTCGTTTAGTCTTCCTTTCTATTTTGAAAAAGAAATTTTTGAAATGTCGCTGAGTAAAAATATTTCAGATCTTTACTACATTTAGTTTTCTTTTTTGGCATTTTCACATTAAGGAGAATGAAAACAAATACATGCATTTACATTTGCATTTACACTGTGTGCGAAAAATGATTTAGGAAAACTACATTTATTGTGTACTCTTTTCTCTTTGTTTGAAAGAATTGTAATCTTCTTTCCTTAGTAGCTAGGATTTTCATTGCTCAAAATAAACAACGATTATTTATCATTGTAGACTGCATATTTAGGAATTTTAAAATCTACATCATGCCGTGAACCATTGAAAGGAAAATTTTTAAACAAGATCAACTCTAAAATAAATTTCAATGAACTTAACAATGCTTTGGAACTTAATGCAACACATCTAGAGGTCTAGGCTAGAGACGTGTTCCGACGTCCTAAAATCTAGTAACTATCATTTTCATTAAAGGTTGGGTGATTCCTCCTCCTTGATACGACAAGCGCTAGCATGGACTTGTGCTCCCCATACTGTCGAGTATATATTGGGAGACCAAAATAGGCTTATATCATTTATCCATAGCAAGCTGAGTTTGTCACCCTATCAATCGCAATGCACTGAACACAACATTCGAGAAGATTGACTGCCATACATAAGTCCTTGGTAATTTATCTTTAATTTATCACCAAGGTGTATTTTGTAGTTTTGTGATTGGTTTGGTAATCCCTCTATCTAGATTTCCAGAGTAGTCACTTTCATTCCTTTTCGAGTCTTTAAAATAAAAGGTCCATCTGAGCACTTGTCACATCAGGTTCATTAAAAATTGAAGGGGACTAAAGTCATCTTTAGCTTTTTCCCAACTCTTAAAAATTGAAAAAGAAAAGTTGTGTCAAAGCGTCATTAAAATTTATTAAATTCCGTATAACATCCTTGTTCCTTCATTGGTCATAGGTTGAGATAATGGAGTCCACCAATCATGGAATCCCTCTTGAAGAGAATCCTAGTCCTTTTACTTCTTGGGGAAATATTGGTGCTCCTCATATGGCCACTTTGTCCCTTTCAGGACTTACTATTGGCCTGCCAGTATGGTTTTTCTCAACACCTCAGTGGTTCAAAATAATGTGATTCCTCAGCAATCGAATCAACATCTAGTTGATACTAAAGTTGACCCTTCGTCATCTTCTTCGTTTGTTTCTCCCTCCCCTTCTTCCTCTTCGCTTGGTGAAAGTAGTGATGCTAATAACCAGGTGGCTAAGAAGAAGAAGAAAGGTAAGGAGAAGAAGAAGAAGATAATTTAGCAAGGGGGCAAACAAGCAACCATATATTTGGATGCGTTAGCTGGTGAAAATCCACATATTAAAGCTCCTAAACCCAGATTTCCATGCATAATTTGTCGAGGAGACCATTTTCATCGATATTGTGCATGCATTCCTTAGATATTGAGAGAATAGTCCCACCGTTTGCACCAACTGGTGTCATCAACCTTTGATGATCATGTTGATAGCACACCATCAACTAGTGAAAATGAAATTCTTGGATAGAAAGGAAAAGTCAAAGTTCCATGTGAGTTATGTGAAGGGAACTAGACACTTCCCCATTGTCCTATTTTGGGTGAGGCCAAAAGAGTCTTGCATAACTATCTTGCTTCACCGCAACGACTTCCACTTGGATACAAAAAGTTTTTCCCAAGTCCTTTACTAGTTGAAAATTTGACTGACTTAACTGAACCATCAGTCGAAACACCTATCGTTGAAAGTGAATCTTCTAAGTCCATATTAGACCAAAGACAACAGGTCAAGATGGCAATCAACCCAGTTTTGCCTTCAGAAGATCATATCCTTCCCGAAGAGAGTAAGAACGATACCGTTCAAATTCTTTTTGTTACTTCAGAGTCCGATGAACTTGGGGCCAATCCGCCCATTCATTCACAACAGAAGGAAAATCCCCCAGTTCCTGCTACTCAAGGGGCTATTTCACCGGTTTATTCGGTACCCCCTCCAAGCAGTCTAGTCACTTCCATTGATTGGAATCGACTAGTGAGATATCACCTTCCTTCTTATGTACCTTTCTAGATCATAGTACAAGTTTACAAAATGATCGTGTCAGGCACTATCATAGATGAGGGTGCGTTAGTGAGTATCATTTCCTTAACTGCTTCTAAAGCGCATAGCTTGCCATCGCTTATGCCTGTTACACAAAATTTGTCATCCTTTAACAAAGGTACCAGTCGACCATTAGGGATCCTTCCTAAGTTACTAATAACTTTGGGAAGGAAAACTGTCCACCTGAACGTGATGGCAGTCCCAGGACTGTTAGATTACAAATCTACTCCTTGGACATGAATATGTTTAAAACATGGATGCTATTGTTTCAACACTCTTCCGAAAGATGTGTTTCCCACATGAAGGCAAAATTGTCACCATTGACTAGCTTTCATTTCCCAATTCAAGCATAGCTCCAAGTCAACCATCATCCTTAAATGGTCCTTTTATATCCACAATGTCTCTTCAACCTTCATTCCGTCCACCTAATTACCACGAGTAGTCTGGTCAATGAAATGAAGCTTAGCGTGCATGCACCCTTGTCTATTTGGAAGACGAACTGAGCTTTAGATGGATGGAACCATCCTGCATAACCACGGTAAGTTTCCATATGGTTACTGGAGACTCTCCTTTTCACCATGCTGGGGGCATGCAAACTTTTCATTTCTTTTTCATTCTCTAGTTTTCTTAGCTTTTTAGTTGTTTAGCTTCTTAAGTTAGGTGATTGGTCTGACCACAATTCACCTTTGTCTGCGGTGTGGATGAGGCAAAGGAAGTGTTTTGTCTAAACTGCTGACGAAAACCATCCTACCTAACCTCAGTAGTTCTTTAGCTTTTTCTTTTTTTTTATAGTTTTTCTAGCTTTGTTGTTTCTAGCTTTTTAGTTTTGAGTTTGCATAGAAATGAAAAGATTACTGAGCATAGTTTCCGCAAGGTTCAAGCTCGTTAAAAAATGAACCTGCACTAACATAGAGCGTATGTTCCCCCAGAGTTCAAGATCATTAAAAAATGAACCTACCTTCAGTAAATAACCTTTGTGATTTCCATTACATCAGCCTTTTGAGCCTTGGTTGTGTTCCTGCCATCACCTCCATTCTTTTGGCCGATCATATGCTTCCACTTGATTGTTTAGCTTTTTGAGGAATAGCCGCAATGAGTGGTCCTATTAGCCACCCTCTTCACATCACCATGTTTTGAGAAGTTCCAAGCTTACCCGGAACTAGTTGCTACCTTAGGTACCACTCGTTCCTAAAAAACAAGTCCTCTTTAAACCCTTTTCAGACTTGTTAAATATGAAAAGATTTTCGAGATATTAGCCTTTCTAGCTCGCTAAAGTAATTAAAAGTGCCATCCCTCAGGTAGATTTTAATCCTTTTCAGACCTAAGGGATTATCTCATGAAAAAGTTCGAGCGTTTGTATTTTTCGGCTCGCTAAAGTGATCGAAAGGTCATCCCTTTTGTATTATTTTAATCATTTTCGGACCTAAGGGATTATGCTACGAAAAGAACTTCTGGAGTTTCCTTTTAATCCATCTTAAAACTCTCTAAACATGAAAAGGACCAAGTTATCTTTGTCGTTAAACTCGTTAAAACAATAGCAACAAACTTGTCCACCCAGACAAGAACGAGTTTCACTGTCATTAGACACGCTAAAACATAGCAACAGGTTTGCGCAAAGGGCAAATTATAGAACAAGAATATGTTATCCTCCTCAAGCTTGAGAAAAATAAATAGGTACTGGTCAGCGATTACTGGGGAAAAAGGGAAGAAAACTTGAATATTTATGGTAGCAGGCCGCTCTTGAACATGACACTTTCACTACATCACCATGATTGAGTCGGGTTGGGATTATTTCGTTCACCAGTCATTCCACCATTGGTCTTTCACAACATCCATTTTTGGGGTTAACGCTACCAATCCATCTCAATGTCGCTGATATGTTTAAGAGAAGTCATTCAGTTGAGAATTCACCATCTAGTTAATGCCTCATCCACTGCAATACGTTCAACCTCCATTTTTCATGACCACCATTCCTAAACTTTGTATCATCAATCGTTTTCATCTCCAGAAAATCATTTGCTTTGTTTCGTGTCATAGATGTGGGATACATTAAGGCCCTCCTATGATAGGTCACTTCTTGTCGACATCATCTCGTTATCCAAGAAGTTGACATAGAAACAACCATTTCAGTACTTTGAAGCTTGCATGCCTTAATGGCAAATTTCTCACTTCCAGCGATAGGTTGACATCAATGGCCTTCGATCGAAAGATTTTGCGTAGTGTTTGATCTCGGATCATATATTCACACCACGTGAATTGTACTATAGTACCTTGAGGGTCATTATCATCATCGGTGATTCCTCTCGCGTCTGTTAATAACTTGCATTATTGGCTGGTAATCAGGCGATGTCTTTCCATGTTCAACTTCAGAACA
Source organism: Pinus tabuliformis (assembly GCA_031772625.1). Taxonomy (NCBI): domain Eukaryota; kingdom Viridiplantae; phylum Streptophyta; class Pinopsida; order Pinales; family Pinaceae; genus Pinus; species Pinus tabuliformis. The sequence continues at coordinate 199,302,813 of CM062804.1, read as the reverse complement.
TCTTTTCACATGGATCGACTTGTACATCGGGTGGAGATTGAACGAGTTTGAAGACCCCGGAAAATGTACATAGAAGCTGCACAAATGGTCATCTAAGCCAGGGATGATGACCCTACATATGAAGAATCACCATTCTACAACTGCAGATGATTATCTATCCTATGTACATGAAATGAATTTATAAAGCTGAGCATGGGAATGCCTGCCTCAGCTAGATCATGAAAAATTATATTTTGATGATGTATTGTATTGTATCTTATACAGGTCACCTTCCAATTTCGAAAACCTTGGATCCTCATGTTAAAGCATTTCACCCAACATCAAACATTTATGACTTCATGCTTTAGGGGGCAACTGTTATAGACATATTTGGGCACTACAACCCCAATATTATATGTCGATAAACTAGGTCTCTTTAACCCATAAAAGTGTTGTTTCATACCCTAAAAGATCATGGTCAATTGATTACATCATTCCCCAAAAGTTCCACCTGAAAAACCATCTAGAACTGGCCAAAACACGACCATACTGACTGCTCCACTATCAGGGTGCGATGTATACTGACTTCTACACTAGCCAGGTGTGATGCATACTGATGAGGCCTTCTATAGGGTGAGATGAACGAGGATGGAAAAATGTCCAAGACAATTTTCTAAGTGGATGCTCATGGAATATTCTAGAAACTTCTCCTATGACACTTGTTTCTCTGAATTCGCCTAGGGATGAGTAAGAGATCCAAGAAATCTCCAAGTGGAACCAAAAAAAACAAGTCAAATGACACTAATAAAAAACCCGAAGATGACTCACACCCTTGCATACATCTATAAATGGATCCCTCATCTGAGAGATCAGAAGGCTGGAATTTTGTAATTTGTAAGGAAATGCTGATAGTTTCTATCTGAGAAAGAGCATTGTATTGTTGCGTGATCTTGATTTTCATGAGGTGAAGAGGGTTTTGATGTTGGGAGGATGATGTTGGATAAGATATCTGGGTTGTAATTCTCCCTTCTATTTAATAAATTTCTTTGAGTTTTCCTCCATACAATTGTGTATTGGTGAATGTTGTTATTTGTGAATGCTATTGTATGTTCATTGTATTTCTGATTCTATAATGCTTATGATATAATAGATTGAGATGCTTTGGTAGTTCTTTGTTACTGTGTTTCTACAGGTACTCTCCAAGCGGGATAAGTACGTAGAGGAGTTGCAAGCTCTGTCAAGGGGGAGAGAGATCAAGCAAGGAGTTAAGTGGAAGATCTAGGTTGGTTCCTTTGCCTCTCTCTTATCTATCATACATAGAGGAAATCACAAATTTCTTTAAACTGTTTGTTTCTAGGGTAGCTACCAATCCTAGAGGGCTAGTCAATTGAAAAGACACTAGTTTTCCTAGAAACAATAGCTCGTGCTATCTTCTCTTCTGAGGCTTCTAGTTTGCGCACTAGTTCCGGAGTCCACACTATTGGTTTGTCGAGACTACACCTTCCTTGGCTATCCGCTAACTTTGCGATCCGCTCATGTAGCTCCGATGAAAAATATGCAAAGAAAATTTCATGGATTTCTGTGTATAAGTAGTGATCCAGCCATTATTCGTTAGATACTAGTAGATTTCTATTTTCCTGCGCCATGAACTCGTGAATCTTATTATCCAACCACTCTTCAATTTCTTTCTTTATAGGATTCCAGTGGCACGAGATCAGACATCCTTTATGTAGATCGTAGTCCCAGCAACGAAACCATTTTTTGGCTTGTATGGGCCTAACCTAGGTTTAGAGGTGATTTAGCTAAGAAAATCCTGGTACTACTGGCCCTTTCAACAATAGTCCGCAGAGCATAGACTGAGGTCTCACTCGAAGTGGTATGGGAGGGTGCTAGAACCAAGTTTTCGCACCCTTGGGATCTCTGATGGGCTTCTGGAGGTCCACGGTCTGACCTGTCGCTATGCACACTTGTGATCCCTTCATGACCTACAGTGCGGCTTCTACGTAGCCCTACTCGGTGCGCGACCCGCATAATACCCACGATCCTTGCTAATTAACCAATTACTTAACTTGTGTGTGCAATATTTATGGTTATTGCAACATATTTAGTAATCATATCAGTGCGTGCAATACATAAACGAATACAAACATAAAGAATATAATACACAGCCAATACACTGGAAGAGGAATCAAATTTTCTTTTATTAATCTTCAATCTTGTTTACAAACTCGATAGTACCATGTGCACTCAGCTGCAGGGGTCTGAGCACACAACTGCAGACTCTACTAGGCCTCTACGCACTCATCTGCAGAGCCTCTTCCTACTACTAGAACCCAATACACTTCAAATTCTACTCTAAGATAGAACCATTCCTTTGCTAATCACTCTATCAGTTGTTATCTTTACAACTTAGAGCTTCACTCTATCTATACAATCCCATGGTCCGTGGACCATGGGTAGGTCGACATGCCTTTAAATTACATTACATTACATTAGGGTGGACAACCCTATGACTTAACCTCTACTTCGTGCTCTTCACCCGTAATTCATAGAGTTTTACAAAACCTTTGACCAAAACTTGGGCTTTGAGCCCCAAAACTTACTATGGTGAGGGATTCCATGCCCAACACATCCTACTATTCCAGGGCTTCCAAAACTCACTTCTACAACCACTACAGGCCTAATTCATATCTATAAACTCAGTCATGCCTTCCCAGACCTCTATGGACATGAGACCTCTGTCAACCCCTCACTTGGACATCAATCGCCTAGCATTAGCAGACAAAGATTTTCAAATAAAGGATACTGCATCCCCAACTTACCTTCTAAAGATCCACTGCTAGAGTAAGGAAAGATTCCTAAACCAGAACGATGACGTCCACCTTTGGGAATCTAATTGACCCAAATATTTGTTTCCAGAAATACACCCTTTCCTAGACATCATTCATTTCTGTCATGTTTGCTACATTCCTAGCCAAAGAGCTATTATCACCCCTAACCAGCAAGTGTTATTTACTATCACTTCAGAATATATCAACCAAATGCTGCAAGTCCAACCAAGCCCTAGTGAGACCCCACTATCTATTAGTGACTTGCTGGACCTATATGTCAAGTTAGACCTGGCCAAAATAGCCCAAATATTCCAGACTTTCATTATAGAGGACCGCCATACTCCCATAGATATTCCCCCTTATGCTACCACCATCTTTTCAGAGAGAGGCAGATAGATTATTACCATTCTCTATTGCATCCTACGGTATACCTCAGAAGAGCATGTCGATGTGGTTGTCCCAACCCTTCTTTCCATCTTTAGCCCAGGCAAGCCTCCTGTTGTCATTTACATCTATGCTCAGTTCATTGCAGACAAGATGCATGAACAGTTCATTAGACTACCAACTGAGAGAGTCTTCAAGTACTCCTCTGTGTTATTTCATATGTTTTTATATTATCAATCAAACAAATTCCCTATCAGCATCCAGAAGTTGGATACCAAAGGGAATCCAAGGTCAGTTATTTATCGGACACCCTTGATCCAGAAATATTCCACTGCATTCGCCTATAAGGATTTCATTGGTTCATTTTTCCATCTAGTCATTAACATGCTAACCAGTAGCCCTTAGCCCAGTATCCGCTAAGAAATCAAAAGGGTGTTACAGTTGGCTAATAATAGTAAGGTGGGAGACTGGTATCTGTGCTAGAACAACACAAAGATTAGAATTTATGGATGCCAACTTGCCACTTACAAATTTCCCAAATACCTCCCTATGAGGATATTTGCAATGGAATATTTTAGGAAGATCATCAATTCTAATGAAGTCAACTTCCTAGAAGCTAGTAATAAAACCCAATTTAAAATGAAAAATCAGTTGGGCTCTTAATTTGTAATAATAGAGAGGCTGGACCAGAGGCTGAAAAGATGTTGTAGGAAATGAAATTCAGGAACAGCTTTATGTGGCAGTATGACCCTCATGGGGTCATAAATAAGTTAAGAATCAAGGTCAAATTGGGACCTTCCATCCACCATTCTAGACTGGATATTGAGAGGTTTTCCAACCAATCAGAATGGTTGGAAAACACATTAATTAACATGGATAGCACAGTAGTGGATGTAGAAAATACACTGATTGATGTAGAGAAACAAATTGATGAAATTTCTTTCCTGCAGGTTCCAGAACTAGGGGAACCCATGAATATTCCTCATGTTTTACAGACACGAGGAAATGAGGAGAGAAACCCAAAGAGAAATAGGGAGGAGGGTTCTAGTTCTGGTATGGGGACCACAGATGAGCATTTTGAGCTCAGGAATAGGCCCAAGATGAATCTTGTAACTGAACAAGAAGAAACCATTGAATCAGTGGAAATCATTGACATTGATACAATGGTGGAAAGAAGTAAAAGCACAACTGCTTCATGGGAAACACAACAACCATCAACATCTAAAACTCAACTGATTGAGAGACAGCTCAGTGTTGAGGTTTCTTCTTGACCAGGCCAACAAATAAGGAAAAAGATATCAAGGATGGATACAAGGATATGAAGTTGAGAAATAAGAAGTTGAAGACTGAAACATATGTTGAATACTTCAATGACACACTAGCTCATTAGAGCAGGCTGAGGTCATGTTTCGACACCAAAGCAGTGAAAATTCAAGTGTCCTTCATGCAACCAACTGTACAGTAGCCAAAGACATTAGTTGACTATAGAAAAACAGATTTTGAGGTGTTGGCCAGGAATATTCATCCCATTGACAAGATAGAATTCCACAAGTAGGGAGGAGAGATGATCTACTCCACATTGACAAGAAAGACCATGGTTACATATAAGCTACAAAGCTCCTTGGATAACATTAAATCCCAATATAAATTGGAAAAGGCCTCCTCACAAGCCAAGGACAATAGGATCAAATCATTGGAGGACTTGGTAATTGAGTTGGGACATGATCCCAATGACATCAAAGCTGCTGAGAAGTTGATCAAGAAGAAGAATGAGGACATTGCAGCTCTTAAAAAACAATTAAAAATTCATCATTCAAAGCACCTACAGACAAAAGAGGTTCTGGAGAGCTAAACACATCAAGAATAGATGATGGAACTGGTTTTACAATTGAATTATCAATTGAAGGAAATGGAAAAGGAGTTAGATAGCTCGATACAGGTAAAAAAAGATAGTCTAGAGACTACCCTTCCCACTATTATCACAATAGTTACTACTACAGTACCTTCCACTTTGGCAACATCATTAGCTCCTATTGCTACAATGACTACAACACTGCCAACTTCTACAACGTCTACGTCACCAACAGGGTCAACAGGTGATGAGGCTAACAAATTGGTCAAGGAAATGGAAGACATGTCCATTCAGAACACAGAAATGAACAAGCTCAAGGAAAAGGTGACCAGTCTATAGACTAACTATAAGCTTGCATAGGTTATGCACAAAGAGAAGTGCAAAAATCAACCAGGATGAATGAAAGAATAAAAAACTTGTAGAAAGAATTGACTTTAAAGGAACCCCTTGGATAGGCTAAGGAACAATTATGGGCCAATATGATTGACTCTGTCAATGATATTTGGCCATCCATCCAAGTAATTTTTGAATAGATTGACTTAGTAAAAGAGGCTACAGAAGCCATATAGAGAGTAAAAGTAGAATTGAGAGACATGCCAGAGGAAGCTGCAAGGATCATTCACTTCCCTAACTCCAAAAATAAGTGTGAATTGTAGGAATTAGAGATACCTGAGAGAATAGGTACAGTAGTGGAAGTAAAAAGGGTCGTCACCAAGAGGAATTTAATTTTAAACCTTGAAGATAAGTTCCAAACCATGCAACTAGCTATAGATAGATTCATGGTTAAGTTTGAAGTTTTGAGGCAAAAGGGTCTGCCAAATCTCTTGGTAATAAATGACAAGTTCATGCCACAGGAGGACTACAATAGAAAAATCATAGAAGTGGCTAGAGATCGAGTAAATACTTCAGCTATGAAGGGGATGCCTACCGGGAAGGTCCTATACCAAACTTTTGAGAATTTGTTTTACCTCCAGCATGGGGTAAAACACCTTTTTGTGAATAAGCCTACTTTTACCAAGTGCATGGAGGTAGATGAGATTTACATGAAGATATAAATATCCAATAAGCAGATGCTAAAACATGGGAAAAATTAAATGACTTACTGTGGAAATACACAGTCAGAATGTAAAAATGTAGAGTAAGATTGAAAAGCACAGTAAAAGGATAATGACAAGCCAACCAAATGAAAGTGTATCAGTTGAAAGGTCAAGGTGAATAGAACATCCAACGTGAAGGCCAAACAATAAAGCAGAGTGTTGGCTTGTATGGGCCTGACCTAGGTTCAGGGGTGATTTAGCCAAGCAAATCTTGGTACTATTAGCCCTTTTAGCAATAGTCCACGGAGTGTGGATTGAGATCTCACCCAAAGTATAATGGGAGGGTGCTAGAACCAGGTCTCCACACCCTTGAGATGTCTGATGGGCTTTGGAGGTCCATGGTCCGAACTTTCACTACATGAACTTGCAATCCCTTTGCAACCTGCGGTGTGGCTTGCTCGTGTCCCTGCTCAAGGCACGATCCGTATAATACCCAAGTTCTTTGCTAATTAACTAATTACTTAACTTGTGTTTGTAAGATTTATGGTTAGCATATTCAACAATCATATCAATGTGTGTGATACATAAACTAATACAAACATAAAGAAGATAATGCACAACAAATACATAGAAATAAGAATCAACTTCTCTTTATTAATCTTCAATCCCGATTACAGACTCCACACCACCCTATGCACTTAGCTGCAAGGGTTCGTGCACTCAACTGTGGAATCTACTAGGCCTCTACGCACTCAGTTGCAATGCCTCTCCCTATAACTACGACCCAATACGCTTAGAATCCTACTCTAAGCTCGAACCATTCCATCGCTACTTACTCTATCTTCTACCTTTCTTACAACTTAGAGCCTCACACTATTTATACAATCCCATTGTCCACGGACCATGGGTAGGTTGACATGACTTTATATTACATTACATTACTTTAGGGCAGATAGCCCTATGACTTAACCTTTACTTCACCCTTCGCGCTCTGCGCCCGCACTTTGTGGAGTCTTACAAAACCTCTGACCAAAACATGGGCTTTGAGCCCCAAAACCTACTGTGGGGGGTTTCCATGCCCCACAGGCCCCCAACACAATCATCATGACTCGTCCTGAGTCACTCTACTGGTACGGTGATCTTGGCACGAAGCCCCTCCAACTATTCCCATAGTGCTTGGAGGTCCGCGACACACTGTTCTATTGTTTGCTAGACCTGCTGCATTCCTGCTTCTGAATCATCTACATTTGACTCGTGTCCTTTCTTTGGTATCGACTTTTGGTGCTTGTGTTCATAGTCCCACGCCCTTGTTTGGATCCTCAGGCCGCGAACACTGTGCTTCTGCCACTATTCAGAGAGTTGGCACACCCTTGTAGGGTTTCAAGTAGAATTCATTGAATTTCCCTGGAAAGGGTTCTCCATTGAGTTTGACTAGCTATACCGTGCCTCCGTTTGTGACCTCCTTTACCACATATGGTCCCAGCCAGTGCATTCTGAATTTTCCTAGAAAATTTTCAAACTTGTTGTCATACGGTAGCACTAAGTCGTTTACCTTGAAGGCGAGAAACTTGATATGGCAGTCCTGCCAGGCGTTTTCACGTTGCTTTTGCACCTACTAGTGAAATCCAGCCAGAAACCATTCTTGCTCGAGTTCCTCTAATTTCGCGAGCCTTCCACAGCTTCATGGTCCATCATGCATGTGAGTGCTCTTATTTGTGGACTAGGTATGATGTATTCCATTGGCATGACTACTTACCATAGACCAACCAAAATGGTGTCTATCCCATCAATTTCTTGCATGTTGTCCTATATGCCCATAACATAGAAAGTATGTGCAAGTCCCAGTCATTCCACTGCGTGTTACATACTTTGGTCAGCACAATCTCCAGTATTTTATTGAATGCCTCTATTGTTCCATTGGCCTGTGGGTGATATGGTTTAAATTTCTGGTGATACACCTAGAACTCTTCTGTGAGCGCGCTGATGGTTTCATTCAAGAAATGTGTTCCATGATCACTCATTAAGATTTTCGGATAGCCAAATCGTGTCAACACATTTTTGAACAAAAGCATTACAGTCGTAGCGACCATTCAGTACTTGACCGGCTGTGCTTCTACCCATCGTGTTAGGTACTCCAGCACTGTGACGCTGTAGTGCACACTCATCTTTCCGTGAGGTTTGATCGGGCCCACAAAGTTCATTGCCCATTTCTCAAATGGTTGCAGTGTCATTTGGGGATTTAGTGGCATCTCGTCCCTTCGTGATGGTTTTCCTATTCTTTGACATATATCACATGCCTTACAGTGCACTTTCGAATCCTGTTGCAGGGTTGACCACCATAACCCTACACAAAGAATCTTCTGTGTGGTCGCGCGCCTTGCATAGTGTCCTCCTACAGCGTCCCCATGTGCTTCCGCGAGGATCTGACCTCATTCAAATTCAGGTATGTATCTTCGCAATATCTCATCATTTCCCATCTTGTAGAGGTGCCCCACGATGATAGAAAAGTCTACCGTGCGCTACACCAACTCCTTCTTCTATTGGTGCAGTCCCTACTAATAGAAAATGGATTATATCTTCGAAGTGTCTGTCCGCGATGCATACTGTAAAGAGTTGTGCATCAGGTAGTCCCTCCTCCAAATTTATTGGTTCCTCACCTGTCTTAATTCTTGAAACAATAAAAGCCATCTGCATATTTGCCCCCCCATCACAGGCTTGTCTACTAGGTTTTTCAACGTGGAATACTTGGTATATATCTTGGAATGTCCTCGAAGTAAATAGTGTCCGTATTTTCTGGAGTGCGTACACCATTGCCAACCCCTCATGCTCAGTGGTAGAGTATTTATTTTTTCTTTGGACAATCTTTGGCTCGCAAACACGATCGGGTGATCTACACCCTCCACGCCTTCCTGTGTGAGTATGGCTCCCAACACCATATACAATGCATCAACATATACATGAAATTCCACGTCCCACTTCGGGAAGACCAGGATTGGCGTGGAGGCCAATTTTACCTTCAGGACATCCAAACTCTTCATGCAATCATCATTCCAGCAATATGTAACATCTTTTCTCAATAGCATTTCCATTGGCGCAATTATTTAGGCATAAATTTTGATGAACTTCCTATAGTATCTAGTGTGTCCCAAGGTAGTGTGTAGTTGTTTAACACTTCACGGTGCTTCCAAATTTAGGATAATGGCAATCTTCGTAGGGTCCACCATCAGTCCTTATTTGCAGGCCACATGTCCTAGGAATTTTCCAAAGGGAACGAGGAATGTGCACTTTTTCAGGTTCAATGCAATCTGGTGTCAACAGCAAGTATCCAGCATCAAACATAAGCTCGATACATGGTGCTTAACTAATCAAAAAATAGTCCAATCATCTAGATAGAGCTCTAAAAACTTGTGGATGTATTCTTTAAACATGGCTACCATGATGCACGAAAATATATTTGGCACATTCTTCAATCCAAACGGCATCACAGTGTATTGAAAACATCCCCATTTTGTTATGAAGGTCGTCTTGCTCCTATCTTTTGGCGTGATCTTGATCTGATGGTACCCTAAGAATCCATCTGTGAGCGAGTATTCTTCCTGACTACCAACATTCTCGAGTACTTCATCCGTAAATGGTGTTGGGAATGTATCGTGTACATAAGCGTTGTTCAACTTCCTGAGGTCCATGCATATTCTTATTTCACCCTTCTGTTTTTTCTCCTGTACTACCATAGGACTCACCCAGTTGGATTCTTCCACTGGTTCAATAATTTTGGCTGTGAGTATTTTGTCTAATTTATCATGAACCTTTTCTTTATACTTTGGATTCAAGTGGTAAGGTCACTGCTTAACTGGCCTTGCATCGGATTTCAGGGTGATCTTCATCATCCCTAAATCGCCCACGATCCCTTTTAAGTCCATAATTTTAGTTGGGAACAAGTGTTGGTATTCACAAAGTAACTCGGCAACTTTATTTACCATGGCATTGTCCCAATAGTCCCCAAGCATTGTGTACTTCAATTCTGCCTCCATTCCATTGTTGACCTACTTCATTTTTAGTGGCACGGTGATGTCAGGGTCTTCAAGTGATGGTCCGCAAATCTTGCGAGAGCCTTCTGTTTCTGAAATTTTAATGTTCCATGGGTCCCCATCATCCTCCTCAACATTCACGTTGTAACACTCCAGTGTGCTGCTTAAATGTATCGTCCATTCTGGTTGAAGTGTGCCCATTGGCTCCTGTGGTATTTTGAAGATAGCCGCTCTTATTTCTTGTAGCGCATCGTCAACGGTATCCGACCAACGATCTTCAAATGTGAATGTTGACAAGAATCCCTCACGCAAGACATCCCATTCACTTGTACCATGGCGGAGCTTCGTCTCCATATACCAATTCATGGGTATGACGTCTAGGGTATGGTAGAATAAATGAACCCAATCAGGCTGTGGCTCTTCCCTGTAGACCTTGGTCCATTTCATGAGGTGCATGTGCGGATCATCTCATCCATCATATTTGTGGTTTTCCAAAATGTAGGTGCATCTGTGCCAGTCCTCAAAATTTCCTTGATGCGTACCCCACCATCGTGCGGGTGTTATGCACAGTGCCCACTTCAACGTATCGAACCACTACTATTCTGGTACTGTACTTTCAAATTTTCTTAGAAATTCATCCACTGCTGACAATCCATCATATGTCGCAACTCCCTTGGCTCATTTTTCACGCAATGCAATGACCTGATCATCATATTGCAGTTCAGCATTTTTACTTCGTGTAGCCAATTCTACCATCGCTCTATCTCTTCATCTGAATCTGAAGTACAGGAGCTTTTGCGCTCCCATGAAATCCTTCCATCTGCAGTTGGATTCACCCAATCCTCTCCTTGCAGAGTTATCTTGTAAATATAGTCGAGATCGTCATCACTATCATTGTCGCGCACTGATTCAGTGTATCACGCTCTTTCGACTGGATCTAGCAGGACTACTACGCATAGTGACTTTTTCTCGAAGATAATTTTTCGCTTCTTTAGATTTATGACCCCATTCATATCGGTAGCCCAACATATTCCTAGTAGCATGGGATAGGGATCACTGTCATCAATAATCTCTATCACTTCAAAATCCACCTGCACGTTCGCGCCTTCAATATCGCTTGTCAGCCCTTACAATCTTCCCATGGGAAAAATCTTCTATTTGTTCGCCATTCATAACTAAATAGGGGACCATTGTAATGCGAGTCTACCCATGCGTTCCCATGTTTGCATTGGTAGTACATTCGCGTCCAAACCCAGGTCCAGGATTACCTGATCCATTTCATACTTGCATATTTGCACAGTCGACCTCATCTCCCTTCTTGTGCTTAATGCATGCTTTCCAAGTTTTCAGACCACACGTGGTTATCTTGACCCCGTGCACCTAGTGATAAGTTCCTATAGTCCTTTGACTACCTTTCTGTCGCATAGTAGTTTCATGCATGTCTCCAGAAAGGTAGTGAGCATTGAAGGATCCATCCCTGTTTCTAGTTGATCCTTACTACCTGATGTGGAGGCCTCTATGAAGCTCTTCTTAGCTTCCATGAATGTCTCTTTCACGGGTTCTAAGTCAAACTCAGGTTCCTTTGTAGGAACCTTGCGAACCCATGTGCTTCCTTCTGGCTTCTTCCCTTTATCGTCTCCCATGGTCACACCACTCCTGAGCATCATGTTTACATTTGGGTCTTCTTCACATGGTTTAGACCACATAATTTGTAAATTCTGGGTCGGAGGGGGCTGTAGTACCCCCTTTTCGCCTATCTTCACTATCAGCGAAGGGAAACCTTCCACCTTATGATCAAACTGATTACAGCATCGACATGATATCCTAGTCGGGTTCATACAATCATAGGCATAATGCCTTCGCCCTTCGAAATTGTAAAAAATTATCTCGTCGCGACCACTTCCTGGTCCCATTCCACCTTGACCTCGACTATGCCTACGAAACCCAACGCGCACACTCACTGCATTTGGGTCGAGGGCTCGCACTTCGGCTTGCACCTTCTAGGTAGGAGTTCAATCCATCATTAGTTCATAGCTTCGGCACATGCGTTCGTCATGGCCTACTGACCTGCAGAAATTACAAAACAATTGTTGGGATGTCTGCATATACTTTTGTAATAGATGACAATTATCAATGGTATGTTTTCCTTCTATCTAGTGGATCATGCACCATAATGCAGACATCGCGTTTTGCCCTGCCTGTGCCTCCGGTCTTAATGGCATTGGACCTCCCCCTGCCAAGTAGCTTTCAAACACTAGATAGTGGTCCTTGCCATGCCCTTGGCCCTTGCATTTTATGCACCATACCTCCTCATGCACCTACAGCTGAGTTGTCCTGACTTGTTTCAAACTCTGCATCTCCAGACATAGATTCTAAAGTTGTGTGTGGATTTGTTGGACTCCCTACCCAGGGTCTTATATATGGGTCTCATGCAATCTCATCGCCATCTTCAATGCTTCGGCCTGGGTGGAAAGTTTTTGCTATGACAACGTCGTCGTTAAGTGTGGCGTAAGTGAGGCCACAAACCATGTGTGGTGTTGTGCTTCTGTCAACATCATATTGGCTTCCTGGATCGTACTCTTCAGCCTTTCGTCCAAATCCCAAGGGGTCTCGCCTAGGAGCATCACGATCTCCTTAAACCCAATCATTGATTGTGTCTCTAATTTTGGCTTACTAAATTCCCTGTTCAGGGAGGTCTAGATATCTACAATTCCTGCGTTCGGGTGGTCATTAGAATGCTTGATATACCATGTTAATGCGTGATCCTGCAGCGTGCTCACCAACGTAGCCTTTTTAATATTATCATCTATGATTCCCTATGCTTCCCATACTGCTCTTACCATGAACCAGAATTTGTCTGGATCTTCATTTCCTACTCCTCGAACACTGGCAGTTTTATCGCACTTGCCATACTGAACTGCGGTGGTGGTGGAGGTGGAGTGGGTGGAGATGGTGGTGAGGAGGGTGAAACAGGTGGCAGTGTGGGTGGGGGTGGTAAATTTGGAATTCTCTATCTTATCAAATTGATCGTGCTTCTTGGAGAGACTTTCGCGAGCTCCTCCTCGCTTTCCCCCAAGGGTGAAATTAAGGGACTATTTTCCAACTCCTCACTATTTCTGCCTCTGTAGATCTTTCTGCTTCACGTAGTCCCAAACATTAATTTATTCGCATAACTCGTTTTTCACACAATAGCATCTTAATCCAAGTGTTCAGAGATTTAATATACTTACCTCACGACCCCTTGAGAAAATGGTGCTCTAACTCACTGTAGCTGACGGTCGTGTCTACCGCGAACTCAGTGATAAATCCTCCTATTATTCGGTCGAGCTAGTGGTCCACAACTCATGATATCTTATCTTTTGATGCTTCTAATCTGCACACTAGTTCTGGAGTCTACACTATTGGTTTTTTGAGTGTACACCTTCCCTGGTTGTCTACTAACTTCACAATCCACTAGCTCAAATGAAAAAGATGCAAAGAACATTTCATGGATTTCCGTGTACAAGAAGCGCTCCAACCACTGTTCGTTAGATACTCATGGATTTATGTTTTCCTCCATTGCGAACTCGTGAATCATATTTTCCAACCACTCTTCAATATATTTCTTCATTGGATTCCAATGGCATGGCATTAGACATCGTTTATTTAGATCCCGGTCCCAGTAACGGAACCATTTGTTGGCTTGTATGGGCCTGACCCAGGTTTAGAGGTGATTTAGCCAAGCAAATCACGGTACTACTAGCCCTTTCAGCAATAGTCCATGAAGCGCGGACTCAGGTCTCACCCAAAGTAGTATGGGAGGGTGCTAGAACCAGGTTTCCACACCCTTGGGATGTTTGATGAGCTTCTAGAGGTCCGCGATATGACCTGTCGCTACATGCACTTGCAATCCCTTCGTAATCTACGGTGCAGCTTCCATATAGCCCTGCTCTGGGCGTGATCCATATAATACCCATGTTCCTTGCTAATTAACCTATTACTTAACTTGTGTGTGTAATATTTATGGTTATTATAGCACATTCAATAATCATATCAGTGCACGCGATAATTAAAATAATACAAACATAAAGAAGATAATGCATAGCTAATACACAAAAATAAGAATCAACTTCTCTTTATTAATCTTCAATCCCACTTACAGACTCAACACCTCCCTATGCACTCAGCTGCAGACTCTAGTAGGCCTCTGTGCACTCAACTGCAGACTCTACTAGGCCTCTGTGCACTCAGTTGCAGAGCCTCTCCCTACTACTACAACCCAATACACTTAGAATCCTACTCTCAGCTCAAACCATTCCTTCACTACTTACTCTATCCTCTAGTTTTCTTACAACTTAGAGCCTTGCTCTATTTATATAATCCCATGGTCCACAGACCATGGGTAGGTTGACATGACTTTATATTACATTACACTACTTTAGGGTGGACAACCCTATGACTTAACCTCTACTTCACACTTCGCGCCTGCACTTCATGGAGTCCTACAAAACCTTTGACCAAAACTTGGGCTTTGAGCCCCAAAACATGTTGTGTGGGGATTCCATGCCCAACACAGAGATTAAAAGGCAAAATATCAAAGATTAAAGACAATGCAACCTAATAAACAGGGATAGAAAACAACAGTTCAATATCTGTCTCTATCTTCTTACATGAAGATATTTCTTTCTCCTAGATTAATTCCCAAGACAGTTTCGGATATTTTGTAAATTATTTTCGTATAAATACTTCATAATTCGAAGTATTGAGTGTGGATAGCTGTACCTTTGTAGAGTTATTTTGATCATAAACCTAAGGGTTATTGTAACAATGTTTCAAGTCAGCAGACTGGAGCAAGTAATAAAGAGATTGCATTATAGGATTCATGTGTTAAGTTATTACAGTGAAGTATTTTCTTTGTCAAATTTGTTATTTTCTTATTTTTTTCACAAATTTGAATGTTATCTAAAGTTGAATGAATTAACTGGAAATTTATCTTAGAATTTGTTTAAGTGCACTCTATTTTGAACAGTTGATCATTTACATGCTTTCTTCCAATATCGGGATCTGAGAATCCTTAATTGCTCTCCCATCCCGGTTGACCTCTTTCACTTTCTTCATAATCCAACCTAAGGAACTCTTATTTTCTCTTTGGATATGATTGAAATCCACTTCACCATCGAGCCTTGAGATCTGAAGTAACTCTACTATCTTGCCCTGTAGACACTATTTTTAGAACTTGATCTAGTCTTGTTTGCCTGATAATTGACCCCATAGCCCAATGCCAAAAGACATCCCTCTTTTCATCTAAGTAAGTGATCCCACCACCAAATCCAAATCATAACCCAAGTACAATAATAACTAGCCTAAAATCATATAACTAAACAAAGTTAAATCATAAAGAGATAGCCTTCTCTGAGAATTAGGAAGGCTAGATCCTAATCTCCAAAGTAGGTTTGGGGTTACCCCTAACCATTTATTTTTAATCAAATCCTCAGAAATATTGGAGTGATAATAGATTGGTTGAGTTTTGATTAAGTGTTGGTTGCTTGGTTTCTGAGCAAATGGTTGATTCAGTTGTATTAGAAATTGATCATTGGGTGATTCAGTTGTGTTAGAGGTTTCATTGATTACTTGATTCAGTTGTGTCAAAAGTTTCAATGATTGGTTGATTCAAAAAGTGATGATTAGGTTTCAGTTATGTCAAAGATTAATGATTGGGTTTTAGTGATTGAGTGATTCAGATGTATCAATTATGGATGAATGTGTTACAACGATGGGTTATAGTTTTGAGCTTAAGTGTTGATAGTGGATCCAATCTAAAATTTTTATGAAACGTGGTCCATAGAGGATGCTCAGTGTTGGATCCTTCAATGAGGAAGTCGAAGCTTCCTACTAGTAGTAGCTGGTGATTAGATCAGGGGGTTGGATCTCCTTTCCAGTAGCAGTCGGAGAAGAAGTGAAGGTTGTAGCCTTCTATAGTTCAGTGCCTACCTACTGGTAAACGTATCAGCCAGTACAAGAGATAGGGGGTTGTAGCTCCCTTCTAGTAGAAGCTGGAGAATGAGAGAAGGTTGTATCCTTTTGTAGGTGGGTGCCTTCATATTAGTATGAGTATGCACCATTACAATATTGTAAACAACTTTTTCTTTATTTTAAAACGAAGATAGAGAGGACAATAGTAGGTGGTTTTCTCTCGCATTGGGTTTCCACCTTAAATCATGGTGTTCATGTGTTTCTTATGTGTGATGGTTTGTTTTGTTATTACAGAACATGGTTAATGTTTATATAATGTTTAATAACATACTAATGCATTAGATGAAGAAAAACATATGATGGGTTAATTGAATCATAAGTTCATAGGATATATGCTAATTTTCTTAAGAACAGTCATGTACACACGCAGGTTCTGTTGGGTAAAGTCCTATATAGAAATAGGAATATGAAATGTAAAACGTTATTGATTTTTAAATACCGATTCACCCCTCGCCCCACTCAGTATTTTTCCCAACACTTCTATCCAACAAATTATTCTCCCCAACAATTTTTTATGCGCCTAATGAAGGCTCAAAATATTTGCCTCAAAATCAGGGAAAACCACCTAGTCGAAACCTTAGAGTATATCCTTTTCCTTTTGGAATGGTGGCTCCTATTGGAAATTATGGGACCAGTTTCCCATTATATATATTATGCAAATGGATGGACTATATAGGTGTAAGTCTATGATGTAATTAAAATTGAAAATAAAGAGTATTTAAACTAAATATCTATCCCTAGAAAGGTTATCTATATATGTGATTTAAAAGGATCTCACAAGAAACATCACAATATAGATTATCAAGTTATTATGGGTTTAAAGTAAATAACGATAACTAATTTAATTAAATAGTTAATTAAATTAGTTGATGAACTAGTTAAACATATAATATTCTGTTGTTTATGCATATAATATATGATTTAAATCACACATATCAATAGTGAAAATGTACGATCTCTTACAACACATATATGATAAATGTAATCAAATAACCATTTAACTATGAAGCACACCAATAATAGAAAAATAGTAGTACCTGATATATCATAACTCTACTCATGAACACAATAGTAGTGGTTCAACTTTCTATTAAGATAAACTGAGTCACAATAGTGCAAACAAAATCTTTATTTCCAAAATTTAGAATGCCTTCTCCATACAAATGAATGGGGATTTATAGTTTCAAATGAAATATAAATATAACAAAGTAGACTAAAAGCATGAAACAATTTTAACAAATAACTCCTAAATTAAAACAACATGACACCTTTTAGAATTTGTGGTAACAACTTGACTAAGCATGTGAAGAGGATTGCCCTCCCATATGTTGTTGTTGTTCATAAATATCTATCATGGGCTTCAATTCAGATGGAAACTTTGGATGAATCCATATTTGAGTGGTAAATATGTCATCCCGCAATGCTGGCAACATGTGAGTCTTTATGTTGGATAGGAATCTGAGCATTAAGCATTGATTGTGAGTCTTGTCTGAGAAATGCCAATCACATTATAAGTCAATTTGAGATAGCTTCTCAATTGCCTCGACCCTATTCTTGGAAAATTCCTGCCACATTTTGGTGAGTAGTTTTATATCTGGTATAGTTCCCTCAAGGCAATCTAAAATAATATTCGCCTAAAGCAAGTTATCATTTATGGTTTTAATGAGGTCATTGGAGATATCCCTTGCATTGAAGAATGTTGTCTCTACATGCCTAAGGTGGATTTCCCATTCCCTGAAGACTATTTTCTTGTGTGATTCTGCTATCCTAGGAAGATCAGCTAACCTCCCTTCAATGTTGTCTTCCCACGTTATGAAACCTCTAATTTTTTCTTCAATATCATCATAGTATGTTTTGAGTTCCGATAATTGGTCCACTAAGGAACTAACTATGTCACACAAATCATGGATGATGGCTAACTTCTAACATAATATGACATGTTGTTAAGAAAGGAGAGTATTTAATTCTATTGCTTCCTTTTTGAACTCTGCTAATTGAGGTTTAATTTTCAATTATTCAATTTTGTTTTGTGATCATTGAATTTGAGCATCTTTGACCCACAAATCAGAGTCATGTTGAAATTTAAGGGTGTTGAGACTGTTATGGAGCTTAGCAAGTTGTCCTCGCAATTAATTAGAAATATTTTTCTTCTCAATCTCAAGACTATGTTCGAATTGGATAATTATGTCCTCCTTTTCCTTCAAAATTTGTTGTATCTCAATGGCTTTGTCCATAGTCATAGAAGCATATTATCTTGTGAACTGAGTAATCTTTCCTAGTTCCTCTGTAGGAGTAGACAATGAACCCTTCCATACTACTTCGAAAGAGGTGTTTCCAGGGACTAATCCATGGGAGTGGTAAATCTTCCTTTTCTTCCTATTCATTTTAACAACACCTTATGTTGAGGATTGTAGAATATTTCAAGGGGAGGAATCTCTTCGACCTTTAATATGACCTCAGAGGTCAGAAATGCTAGTATAATTTCCATGTATTCAATCTCCATAGGCTTATCAAAGGCTTTTATTGTAATCAGAGTCTTTTCTAAAGTTTTGGAAGTGCGTAAGACCTTCTCTTACAAGGGAGTCTTCAAAACCTCAGGTTCCTTTCCTTCCAAAATTTGGCTACATTTTTCCCATATCTCTTCAAGCTTAGAACTTGGAAAATGACCTTCACTCTAAGTGCAAGAATAAGCCCCTATCCCTTTTGGTTCAGCGGTATTAGTAACCTATGTAGAGGGAACAATTGTAACATTTTCTTGAGTTGTGCTCTCTTAGGGAAGATTTATTGAGTCTAAAGGTAAATACGATAACACTGATTCCCTATATTGGGGAAATTAAGTGATTTACTATGGAGTTAGATGCTCTACAACATGTTTGGAAACTATTTAATAGGTGGAAAAATTTTCAAATAATTCATCAAATTAATTTGGTTAATGAGAGAATTTCCTTATGCTTGATTGTACAGTAAACTTCTTGACAATTCCTTAAGGATCGTATTGTCTGTTAGGGATAATAGAAAAATTAAACTCTAAGATAGAGTTAATGTCACCAACTACATGTTTGAAATTCTCTAATGTATACTTACCACAATGAAAATGAAAGGAAAACCATACTTTCTTATTATATTTTTTCAATACTTTAGAAACGCCATTACCTATGGTTTGGTATGCTATCTCTCGAGCTAGAAATTTGTCAGCCACTTACAGGGGAAAGGCATAGGGATTAGAAATACTACCAAAGACCTAGATGTAGGTAAATAACTCCTCACCAGACCAGTTCCCACTTTGGAGCAAGTCTGTTTCAGCTTCTAGGGAAACCTTAGGAGTTCTCTTACTAAAGATAATTTGATAAATAGGCAGCATAACACCCTCGCAGATTTTATGAAAGTGAGTATGATACATGGAGTCCCAAAGGATATTATGGTATATATCAATAGGATCCAGGTCCTCTAATGTCCATTTCCATCCCATGGAGGTCAAATCCATAGTGAAGCATAGAGTGTCCATGACATAGGCACTCATATAAAATGAGGGAATTATATTTTATGAAAATTTAAGCTTCTTCCTCAAATACAGAATGTGAGTGGCTAAGTTATTAGATAATATATTCCCCCGGTCTAATCTATCTTTCTAAAGCATCATCAATTAGTGTAGTACATTGATCCAATAATTTCTCATAATTAGGATTGGGAAAGAGTCAACATACCATGGCAACAACTTGACAATAAGGACCAGCGAGAGAGTCCACTGCATATATGCCCTTTTCTTCATGGTTGTGCTTGTTGGGGTCTCGCCTCCATTCCTTGATGGTTTATGTTGCATTATCGATGTTTCCCATGAATTTATCCCCAAAATGTTTGTCATATTTGCACTGAACTGGTGGAAAATGGTACAATGCACTGAAATAATTTCCGTTAAAAGAGCCAATGACCATATCATTCTTTATCATGACTTTACTATCTACAGCGTTCATGTTTTCCATGACCCATAGAATCATATATTTATAGGGAAGGATCTTGGTCCAAGCAAAAATTATTTGTAAAAATCAAATTGTGACATCACTATGGTTAGTATTTGAAACTGGTGTAGAATCCTTAGATGTATCTATTCTTTGGGTGACCCTTGGTACTAAATATTCTAATTCTACTATGGCTAATTTAAAGTCCCCATCATCATCAAAGACCTTGATAATATCTGATACCATTAAATATAATATTATGGAAGACATGAAGAAATTCAACACCGACATCTCCCTATATGAAGTCAGTAAGTTAAAACAACAACAGGAGGTTTTACTCAAAGAATTAAATGTAGTCCCTGCATCTCCATTACCTACTATTATCACTCCAAAAGCCTCAAAATGGAATGGAAAGCCTCCAAATGTCCCTTTAGGTAAGATTGATTCTTTTTATTATATTTTGATTTGAGTTAGATCAAATTTCCACACTCCTCCTTTTCCTTTTACTTTTGAGAATTTTAATAAGAATGTTCACAACTGTTTAGTGGATTCGAGTGCATCATATAATATCACATGCCTTATTCTGTTTGTCTCAAATTGAATATTTTATCTCAAAAATATGTTTTTCAGATTGTTCAATTAGAATGAACAAAAGTCAAAGTTTTAGGATAAATGAATTCCTTGTGTAGACAATCCTTTCTGTGGAAAGAAATGAACCATCTAGTCCTATGGAAGGATCTAGCAAGTAGAAAAAAAAATTGCATGCAATCTTTCATAATTCATACTAGAAAATGCAGATGATAGATCTCTAATCTCTCTCTAATGTTAATACCCATGATGTTGACCTTGAATTTTTGGCTTCCAAGCTCATGATCTCCTTGTTGAGGGAAATATTACCCTAGGGCTTTTTGGGTTGAAACCCTAGTAGACTAAAAGTTGTCTATACAGAGGAACACACATTCACACAGCCATTATGTTATTATAAGCAAATTCTATGATAAGGGAACGTACCTTAGGTCCTACATTTGAGAAGGTCCTCAAGGGTCCAAATCATTCTTCAAGTTCATCTTGCTCCTTTGTCTTGCAAAACAACCAATTCCAAAGAACACAGTAGTATATGGACAAAAACTTATAAAGAAACCATCTTCATGTTATAAAGAAAGGTAGTTAGTTATGAAATATAAACAACCATTCACATATGAATTCTAACATGAATATCATAAACATAAAGAAGATTTATATCGAGAATCAAGACATGTGTTTCTTTTATTATAGAAAAATAAAGTACAGAAAAGGAATAATTTCACCTGAGTCACCTTTCGCAGGCTCCAAGAAAAGCTTCCTTCCTGATTTGTCCAGCCTCAAGCCTTTAACAAACTCCTTCCACGACTTTCTCCATGATGTCACAAGTAATGGATGAACACCAACACACAAGGAAACAAGAGTTTCCTGTACAGATGGGGGAAGTGCAGAAGGCACAAGGATCTTCAAACCTAATTAGGGAAAAAATCTCAGCATAATAACGTTTCTCTCTTCTCTCCTCCCTTAGGCCTTCCCATTGAGGTCTTTTTATACCTCTACCAAAGTAGTTTTTTAGTTGGGAGTTGGTTGGGAACAGTTGGGCCATGGGCACTAACAAGTCATCAGCAGGTAAAACCCGCGATCTCCACCCGAAATTAAGGAGTTTTATATTTTTTTAAGTGTTTTAATACATATACGCGGGTTGGGTATATGCCTACCCACGTATACACACGTTTAACTCAGGGAAATGTCGTGTATAAGGGATAAAACACTGTTTTCTAAATTTTAGGACTAGGTCTGGAAGGAGGGGTTGCCCTAGGCCTTGAGTGCAGCATCACAAACCATAAGAGTGAGATTTGGAGCTATAACACTCCTCTTCATTGGTGCAGATGAGTGCATACAATAAAGGTCAATTGGAAACAACAAAACTATGTAAAGCATAACATTTTCTAATACAAATTATGTAACAAATAAAGGAGAATTACAATAAATGGACAATAATGTACACATTTATGGAAAGAAAACATATATTGCATTATTAATGGATGAAAAAAGGAGAATTACAACTAATGAGGCCTTGATGTTGGAAGACTCCTTCAAGTGAGGTTCCAAATCCAAGCCTCAACCTTCAAACACCTTTCTCCTTTGTAAATGTGTAGAAATTGAGCATAATTCAGCCCTTAGGATGGAAACCAACCAACCAACAACCAACCATTAGTGGATGGTGGTCAATTCATTTATAGGGAAGGAGAGGGAGTTGAGGATCCATGAAAAGAGGGACGTGTTCCATATCTCAAGGGAGAGATCCATAGAGATAAGATATAGGGCTAGGAATGTGGGGTCTCATTCCAATCTTCATCTACCTAAAACCACGTCATCATTCTCGAGCCTTCTAGTAAGAGAACCTTCTCCTCCATTTCAGGAGAAGCTGCCTTAAGAGGATAAATGTGGTTTTTCCTGATAGAAGTCATGCTCACAGTGCTAGTCATATGTTATGCCAGATTTTACCAACGCAAATCTTCCTAATAAAAGTCATGATGGGCTTCCAAAATAAGGTTTCTGAAAATATCTTCAGAATTATTTCATGGAAATTTTTCTTCCTTTTCTTTAGGGATGTTCTAAACATGTTTCATGGCAAATACATTGTTTGTGACAACTTTCATCACTTTGTGACACTTGCAACATTGACGACACAAAGTTCAACAATTCAGGATCCGAGACTGAGAGTGTGATAGAATATTGTATAGCAGATGCCCCCCAAAGCATGAGGTCAGAACAAGAAGTGATGGTTGAAATTATTTACAGGTAAAGGCAAGGACTTAGAGAACTACTGTCAAGAGACCTGCAAATCAGACATAATATAATATATCTAACATCTCTGATGTAAGTATCCTTAAAGAATAAGAATCTAACAATACATGGATCCACGACATGGAAACAACCATTCGTATAGAAAGGATCATATTTACAATCATGAATACCTAATAAATCCACACATCCTGGATCTATCAAATGAAACCAAGGGTCTTCATCTCTATATCGATTTAACAGAAGTATGAATCCCACCATGTGAATAGATGTGTCAGATTCAAACATGGTAGACACCACCTGATTACTGATCAATGATATAAATTGTTAACAGGCACGAGAGAAACCACCAATGATGATGATGGCTCTCAAGGTAAAACAACACAATCCACAAGTGTGAACAGATAAGTTGAAGTAAAAACTTGCATAATCTCTCAATCGAAGGAAAGTGATGTGAACCTATCATCGAATGAGAAGAACCTTCCATTGAGTCATGCAAGCTCCAAGGTACTGAAAGGGAGTTCCTAGATCATCTTCCTAGATAACGAGTTTGAGTCGATAGGAAGTGATCCTTCAAAAGAGGGCCATAATGTTTCCTTCGTCATCGACACGAAACATAGGATTTTAGAAAGTTGGAAAGAGTGATTTAGGATTGATGTAGAAAAGCTCAAACAAGGAATAAGTATTTCGAATTTGTAGGTGGGGGTTCTCCGAAGGATATCAACAAAACAACCCCAGAATTTGGTAGCATTTATCTCATAATGGGATTAGAGGTCATGGTGACAATCAGATATAATGAAGTTCGAGGGAAATGGATTTCTCAAACCTAGTAAGGTAAGCAACAAAGTGAGGGTTCTCAAAACCCGACATGAGATACATATAAGTGTCATGTTCAAGAGCGACATACTGTCCTCCATACAAAATACATGATATACGTTTCATTTCTTTCCCCCCTTTATTTCTAGCGAGTATGTCTTTACTTTTAATCTCGAGCTTGAAGATGATATCATATGCTTTTCGTATAATTTCATCTTTTTGGATGAATCCATCCTAGTATTTTTAACAAGCCCTAGTAAGGACTAGCTCAGTCTTGTCATGGTGACAAGTCCTTCGTCATTTTATTTTTACAAGTTCAACGGAGGGGTAACTCGACATATTTTTCATGTTTAGAGAGTTTGAAAAAGGGGTGAAAGGAAAACTCCAGATGTCCCTTTTCATAGATATTCTTTCAAATCCAAAAAGGTGGAAAAAAATACTCGAGAGAACATCTTACCCATGTTTCACTAGGTTATCCCTTTTTCGTAACTGTTCTATCTAAGTCTCGAAAAGAATTAAAATTATACTAACTAGAAGTATTTTTATTTATTGTTACGAGTTCGAAAAGACAAATGCTCTACAATATTTTCATATGTTTCGAGTTTGAAAAGAGATGAAAGAGGACTCCACCTAGAGGCAAGAGTGGTATAAAAGGATAAAAATGGGTTCCGGTGATGATGGAACTGCTGAAAACATGAAAAGGTCAAGAGGAGGGCTAATAATACCACTCATCATAGATGTTCCTCAGGGAAGGGTAAAACAACCAAGTGAAAGTGTATGATTGGCCAAAGAGATGGTAACAATGGAATGAAAAACCAAGGATCATCTAGCAAAAACAGGCTGATAAAAATGGAAATCACGAGACATAATGTGGGAATGGTTTCATTCTCCACAAGCTTGAAACATGGGAAACTATGCTTGAGAATACATGAAGATGGTTTCATTTATTCACAAGCTTAAAAAATGAGAAAAAACTATGCTTGGATTTGGTTTCATTTGACAGAATCTTGAAACAGAGACAAACTATGCTTGAGATTAATTTTAATTTTTTCACAATCTTGAATCAAAGAAAAAATATGCTTGAGATTGATTTTATTTTTATAGAAGCTTGAAACGGATACAAACTATGCTTGAGATAAGTTTGCATGCCCACAACATAATGATTCAATTCGAGTTACATGCTCCCCAAGCTTCATTTCATTCACATAAGTAAACTACTGGTTACTAATAGGTGGATGGAATGAAGGTTCATTTATGAGATCAAGTGAAAGACTCGATTGGGAATTTACGAGATCTAATTAAAGAATGGAATTGGAAGGGGAGTTGTTTCATTTTTTAAGCAGATTGACACAGGAAAAGAACCCTGATCATCACACCTTGTTTCATTTTTTAACAATATTGACACAAGTAAAGTAGCTCTACTCCAAGAACCTTGATTCATTTTTTAAGGAGCTTGACATAATACAAAGAACTCTATTCCAAAAACCTTGATTCATTTTTTAAGGAGCTTGACAAAATTAAAGTAACTTTACTCCAATAACCTTGATTCATTTTTTAAGGAGCTTAACACAAGTAAAGGAACTATTTTCCAAGAACCTTCATTCATTTTTTACGAAGCTTGACATAAGTAAAGGAACTATCCTATTAGAACCATGCTTCAATTTTTAAGGTGCTTGACCCAAGACAAAGAACTCTGCTCTGAAAACCTTGATTTTGGACCATAAGAGGCCATGGCTTCCAAGAGGTTCTCATCAGATGGGAGAAGAATGATATGAAAGGGATACATGGCAAGGTATCTAATCGAAAGATCAGGCCCCAAGGCTCGCAGTACATGATGCAATATAGAACTGACTAAAGAATTAGTAGATGTGGGCATGGAACAAGTTCCCACATAATTAACCTATGATGGGGGTGATACCGCTTGTATAGAAGGACCATTTAGGGAAGATGGTTGATTGGGAGTCAAATTAGGACCAACGAATGAAAGTTTATTAATACTCATAGTTCTTCCTTCATGCGAGAAACATATGACACGAAAGAGAGAAGAGACAAGAGCTCCAATTACAAAAACATAGTCATGGCCAAGGAGTAAATTAAAATCCATAGGGCCTTGGACAACAATCACATCGATATAGACAATTTTTCCTCCCAATGTAATAGGAAACTTAGGAAGGATCTATAACAGTTGAATGGTTCCTATATTTAAAGCCAACATATTTTGGGTGATGGGCACAAGTTGTGGAGAACCTAAATCTTGCTAAGTAGTTGAGGACATAACGCTAATCGATGCACCATAATCTATGATTATTGCGGGGATGAGTATATATAAGCATCTACTATGATATGAAAGGACACATAAGAATCAAGATGATATCCTATCAGTCCACTCCAATCAAAGGAGGTGACCATATTACTATGAGGGGGTGCGCTAGGAATGGGAGAACTAACCCTTTAAGTTATTGGAATGGTAGGATCACCCCCTTGTACGTGGGAATGGGAGGATTTCCCCCGAATTCATTGGAATCCGAATAAACAAGAACCATGTGAGCACTATGAAGTTCACTCTCTATGGGAAAGGTACGATAAAATGAAGGTGGAATCAATTCAACCATTTTCTCAACCAATGGTGTGTCTGGAATGGGCTCATGGGATTCACATTCAGATAGAGTGGGATTGACTAGAGATGAATTTTGATCAATCACATTATCAACTAGTGTAGGGTCACGTGAAAGCTTTCAATAATCAATCAGAAGACGAGGCTAAGAAGCTGCAAGGTTGTCCAACAATTTTGAGGCTTCATCCATATAAGGAAAAAGATTAATAGGATGATTTCCTTCACATAACCTACAAGGAAATTTGACTTTACCCTTTTTCCCATGGACCTTACTATCACTAGTTGAGGTTTTGTTACTAGCATGATCTCGAGAGGCTGATGAAAAAGGCCAATGTGAGCATGTAGACCACACTTCTAATACCTTGGGAATACCAGTGAAATATCTAAGAAGGTGGTCACCCTTACATAACTTGCAAGGGAACTTCACTTTCATAGCTTGATTGTAATGTTTCTCTATACTAGTTGCATTAGTAGCGATGAATGCTTGGTTTCCCCCTTTCTTATTTTCCTTCTTCTTAATATCCCTTTTCTTCTTCTTCTTATCCACTTAGTTACTATCTTCTAGGTTTCCACCAGACGAAGAGGAAGAAGAGGAATAAGATCAAACATTAGAAGAAGGAAAAGAGTCAACCTTAGGATCAACTAGAGGTTGATATTGTTCAGGTGGAGGAGAACATAGTTGAGAAGCAGTTTGGAAATTTAGAACCATAGGGGTCCAAAATAACAAAACTAGAAAACCAATGATAAATACAAGAAGGGACAACTTTTCCATATAACGAGCACCAATATTTCCAAAACAAAGAAAAGGACTAGGATTTCCATTAAAGGGGTTTCCTTGATTGGTGGACTCATGAACTATTGCCATTAGTCTCAACCTAATATCTGCCAAGTAGTATTTCCATAGGAAGGATGTTTTTCTATGCTCAATTAATTGATTTTTGAAATTAAAGAAACAAACAAAAGAAAGGGGTAACTAGGCAATAGGGTTTACCAAGCAACCATGAACTGCGATATACACCTTGGTGAACCAAGGACTTAACATACAGAAACCAAAATCCCCGAATGATGTGCTCGGTGTATCACAATATACAAGGTGACAAACTCGGTTACGTATGGATGGATAACAACCTCTATGGGTCCCCCAAAATATACTCGACAGTACGGGGGATTGTAGTTTGTTGTAGTGTTGTCTAATGTGTAATAATTCAATGAGATCATTCCTTTATACTTTTTATGCGTGGAGCATTGTCCGATATACCCGAAGGTACATGGAGAACTATCCTATACACTTACGTACGTGGAATGAGATTTCACCCTTGGGATGGAATGGGGGCAAACAATGAAATCTACTACATTTAACGGCACTGCAACATGTCTCTAGCCTAGACCTCTAGATGTTTGCGATAATGTTTCAAATGCTCCCTAGGTTAATTGAGATGAATTTCATAGTTGATCTTGAATTATGTTTCCATTTCAAGTTTCAAAACAGAATGTCACCTGAACACACCTATGATCAAATTAATATGCCAAAAAGACTCTTTTCATTTCAATGAAAGTTATCTAGTGTAGGGAAGAAGTGTAAAAATTGATGCCACAATAAAATATGCAATCAACAATAGCTTCCTAACTAGATCATTCAATTCCACAATTCCAATGCAACAATAAAAAAAGTAAATGAATTTTAATTCGATAAGGTTCACCTACATAATTTTTTTCTTTTCAAATGAATGAAGATGCACTTATCAACTTTCAACGCCAAGCAATATAACCTATTCTCAATTACAAGCCAAAACACCTTTCTAGTCAATGTAACCTAATGCAATTCGAAAAGTAATGATGAATTTTGGGATGAAGGCTTAATAGATGCAAATGCAATTTCGTAGTAATCTCCTCAACATATGCAAGCAACAAAAACAATAGATTCAATTACCCAAAGAACTAAAGATTAAACCAAAGTTCATTTTCACTACTCCATCATGGAATAGACTCTTGCAAACCATTAAGAAATTACTAGAAAAATGTCTAAATTCTTTGCAAACAGAGGAGGAGAAAAACTTTAGAGATCACGACATTCCATATCTTCTGTCAAAAACCCTAAAAAAATCTCAATTTTTGGACCATCGTGACTGTAATGGTCAAAATCCACACTGACAATGTCTTCAACACCACTTTAAGAAGTAAAATCCATACTAACAACATTCTGTTTCTCAGGGAAAAAGGTGCTAGGCCAAAAAAATTTAGGAGAAAACTAACAAATATGAATAGAGACCTAAATTTGAAAAAGATGAGGTTGGAAAGGTTATGCACTCCCCATTCGTGTCACCATTTTATTGTGCAGGCAATCCTTTCTGCTGACAAAAATGATCCCTCTAGTCCTATGGGAGGATCTAGCAACTAAAGAAAAAAATTACACACAATCTTTTCGAATTCATAGTAAAAAATGCAAAGGAGGATAGATCTCCTACCTCTATTTAATGCTAATGCCCTTGATGTTGACCTTGACCCTTTGGCTTCCAAGCTCACGATCTTTTCTTCATTGGTACAGATGAGTTCCTGCAAGAAAGTTCAAGTGGAGACAAAAAATCTATGCAAAGCAGAACATTTTCTAATACAAATTGTGTGAGAGATTAAGAAGTATTAAAATAAATAGACAATAACTGACACATTTATGGAAAGAAAACATATATTGTATTATTAATAGATGTAAAAAAGGATCATTAAAACCAACTAAGCCTTGATGATGGAATCCTCCTTCAATTGATATTGCAAGTCCAAGACTTAGCCTTAAAACACCTTTCTCCTTTTACAAATGGGCAACAATTTGGTACAATTCAGCTCTTAGGATGGAAACCAATGAACCAATAGCCAACCATTACTGGATGGTGGTAAATTAATTTATAGGGAAGGAGAGGGAGTTGAGGATCCATGAAAAGAGGGAGGAGTTCCATATCTCAAGGAAGAGATTTATGGAAAGATGATCTAGGGCCAAGAATGGGAGGTCTCATTCATGTTGGACAGCTAATCCTCAATGGGTTAGTGTGGAAGCCGAATGGACAAAAGGAGTCCAAGAGACCTTGGGATGTGAAACCCAACGGTCACAACATGTACTATAAATCTAAATCATTTGTTAACAAAAATGCATTCTCATGTTTTATCCTTCATATTCATTTGCTGCCATGTGTGTGTTTAACATGGTACTAGAGCAGGCATATTCCTTCCCTGCATAATTAATTTGAACCATTTGTTTTATGGCCTTTATGTGCAGATCATTTCTGCCAACAATTCTGCATTTCATGAATATTTTCTCATGGATATTGTCTCAGCTAAATTTTAGCTGCAACCTGTTATTTCTCCAGTGCTATTTTTATTCACCTACCTTCTAAAAACACTCCTTGCTCAGACCTGCCATCTCCGCCCTAGCAAGAACATATCTCTGACTGCAATGTATTCCTGACTACAACCTCTGCGCATTCCTGAATTTGTAACACTGGTCCTTTCATTTAAACATTGAAGTGTTATCTGCCATTTTCTGCGCCATTGTCTACCATATTCCCTCCTAACAATGGGCGCGCCAGGTAGGGGCATGAACCCACAATCACCTGATTGAAAACCCTTTTGGTCCATCAAATTCAATGAACGAATTTCTAACGCCGAAAGCCTGAGCTGAGGCATTTTGCACCCGGTGTTCCAATAGTTATTGTTGGAACTAAACTAGATCTTGGGGATGACAAATAGTTTTTACTGATCACCCTGGTGTTGTTCCTGTAACAACTGCCCGAGGGAAGAGTTGAAGAAGCAAATTGGTGCTGTTTCAGATCTGAACCAGCGAACCAAATCAATTTTAATGGTGCGGTGAACGTGGATTGAATACGCTTGGAAAGATGTGGTATCTTGAACGTTGATGATATATCACACTGTTGGAGCGCTGCGAATGCTATCTTGAACGCTGATGATATATCCTGCAAGTCGACCTCTCTGGTTTGATATACAGTTTTGTGTATTACGTTAATACACAGTTACGATGCCATATATTTACGCTGCCATTTTAATGCGTAATGATATTTGAATTTACTGCCCCATTTGTTTGTTAATCTTGGTCCGACCTGCCAGATCTTCCAGAGGTGGCACGCATCTGGGGAACGCCCAATTTGGGATCCTTCAATTGCTTTGCTTTCTCATGCAGACCTTTGTGTTAGTTGGAAGAAAAGATATATTACTTCTATACACCTTTGGATTGTGTTTCATTGAGCTCTCAAAATATTCAATCTTGGTGCCATTAGGAACCTCTCTTCTCTGTCTTCCTTGTTCCACATTTGATAACAACATTTTGTAACTTCGATTATCAGCCATCCCTTTATCAATTTCAGTGGTAGGACTATACCACATGTTTGACACATAGCACGACTCAGTTTTTATGTCTTTTATTAGAGCCCATATCATTCTGATTTCTTTCGAGTGTGGTGTCCCTCCCATCATAATATTGCTGTATATATTGAATCTTGTTGAATCTTCACAAATAGTTATTTTCGATAGTTATTTGGGCATTCATCTTCTCTACTTGTAGCATAGATGAAGATTTTATACTGTCAGTGTGCTTTCTGAATCCTGTCTCCAGGATGCTAGAGATGCCATTGACGGCCTCAACATATCGTTGCTTGGCATTCTACTTATCATTCATTGCATCAAAGTGGCTAAGATCATAATCAGTTGTGGAAAATAGAAAGACACAGAGCCTTGAAGAACCTTCGCCACCCTCAAGCCTGGCATACTCTTCCAGGGGTGCTACTGTCAGTGGTTACAAAACTAGACTTTGCAATCAGTTCAACACTGACATGGGTTTCCGTTTTGGAGATAAATGTCACTTTGCTCACGGGGAGAGTGATTTGCATTCATCTAATAATATCAGTGCTTCCAATCGTAATGGAGTTCCGATGCAATCAGCACCAACAATATATGATAATGGTCCACTGGCAACAGTATCCAACCCAGCGGGTTTTGTAGATACAACTGCATATGGAAACTCAGCGTTAGCAGCTGCATATGGAAACTCAGTAGTCTATTCTACTAACACATTCCCAAGTTCACAGAGTTATGCTGAGCCCACTCCACCAGGTGTGGCAGCTAATACACCTTTTGTTCCAAATTATAATATGCCCGTAGAGAATTCTTCTCAGTTGCCAGGCATTGAGGGAACAATGCAGGGAGGTCCTGTTATAGGGACTAATAATGTATAAGTATATTGATAGCGCATCATTTTCCTTGTGGAATATCATTTTTAAATGCATAGTCATGCATTTGTAATGACAATATTTTGTACAAGATAGTGGCACTAAAAAGGAAATCTCCAACATAAATCTTCTGTGGGGAACTTTAGAAAAACTAATCATTAGGAATGTAGTCATAGAATACTTGGTTCCCAGTAGTTCGGGGGTCTATGTCCGTATATTTTGGTGTTGCTTATTTCTGGTCAATAACATGATTTTGGGAATCTAAAAAAAAAGAAAAAAAAATTGAATGTGTTGAATGGTTAAGCTTTGGCACACTACAACAAGCAATTGGCAGTTTATGAGATTATGTACAAATCTTTCTCTAGCGATCTGTAATCCCACAATTGCAGCTATTCCACATGCCATCATCAATGGTTACAAGAATGTATTAGCAGTTGCTATTGAACTTGAATATTATATTCCACTGGCCGAGAAAGTGAAGGAGTATTTGAAAGATCCAATTCAATTTAAAGTTGCTGCTTGTTCAATTTACTTGTTCCTATTGTGCAGTTTGGGCATAAATTTATGTGCAACAAACAAAATTGTTTTTCTCAACAGATTCTAATGAGAAGGTTGCTTTAATTTTTGGGGTGATATCAACATTATATGCACCAGATTGTCTGCTATTTTTTGCAAGCATTGTGATTATTTAGGGTACATTTTCACTCCAACTCATACTAAAACAATTTTCTAGTGGTGCATTTCTATTGAGAAAAATGGCTACAATTACTGAAGTATTAGAGTTCATGAAAACTCTTATACAATCTACTATTGATGACACATTACAAATCAGCAAAGGCTCTCTCTTAGAAATTCAGACATGTCTACAATATGCACAAGAACAGATTGAATTCTTACAGCTTGAATCTCAACTACAGCAGGAGGAATTACAACAGTGGAGTCATCATTCTGAACGTGTTTCTATTCAAAGATTGAAACAGACTCCCATAAATAGCAAGACAATAATGTTACAGTTCATTCAGATTTAGTACGCAATAAAGCAGCAGTTGTACATGCAGATGTAGAAACTTAGTCTGCACTTCCCAAGCCCATCATCATACCTTGGGAATAGCTTGTCCACAACAAGCACAGAACTGGTCTTGGATATGACAAGGACTTGTCCTTTCATATTCCAGACTACTCAAAGCCCATTCAGTTTCATAGTGCTGGACTCATTCATGACAATTCACCTGCTCCTCATGACAGTTCACCGCCAATTGTTCCAGATTCTGCCCCTCTTCAACAACAACAACAACAGCAGATTGTGAAATGCCAACACTGTGACCGAGTTGGCCATTTGAAAGATCACTATTTTGATGTTCAACCATGTAATCACTGTCATAAAACTAGTCATTCTTCACACAGATGCTTCAGAAATAAATGTCATGCAAAAACAAAGATTCATCTTGGATGGATAGCTTCTTGGCAATGGGCATCAACAGCCAAGAAGATATTCCAAACACATGTCAGAACTTGTTCTAGAGTATTGAACAGTCTTACAGTTGAGTTTTCTCCATCATCTCACCTTGTATCTGACAGGGGGGAAATGATGGTCATCTACAAGCCTCAAAGCCACATCAAGTGAGCCTGAGCCACAACCTGCCACACCAATTTCAGAGTTGTAGCCAGAAACAAAGTTTCCCCTTAACATGCCTTCAGTTGGTAATCTGGGACACTTCCTCTAGTAGAAGACTTCAGCTTCTTGCTAGTTTTGGAAGAATTCCAAGAACAAAATTGAGAATACTTCCTCTAGCAGAAGATTGGAGCTTCTTGCTAGATTTGGAAGAGTTCCAGGAATTGCATTAAGCATTCCAGAGTTGTTTTTCATCCTTAAACTATCACAGGTTGAGATTTCCCTTTTTAGGTTGAAGTTCTCCCTTTTATGCAAGGTGAGACCTCCCTTTCATGGTGGAAGGTTTCCCTCTTCAAAACAATAGGAGCACTTCCTCTAGCAGAAGACTTCAGTTTCTTGCCAGTTTTGGAAGAGTTCTGGGAACTGCACTAAGCATTCCAGTGTTGGTGGTCATCCTTAAATCACCGCCCTTTATACCAACATTTCAGAGAGCACATTTAGCCTAGTGCTGCCATGCATTTTTGCACATTTTGTATTACAGCTCTCTTCTTGGACTCATACATAACCCTTCGGATTAAGGGGGTGAATGTTGGACACCTAATCCTCAATGGGTTAGTGTGGAAGCCAAATGGACAAAAGGAGTCCAAGGGACCTTGGGATGTGAAACCCAACGGTCACAACATGTACTATAAATGTAAATCATTTGTTAATAAAAATGCATTCTCATGTTTTATCTTTCATATTCATTTTCCACCATGTGTGTGTTTAACACTTCATCTACCTAAAACCACATCATTGTTCTCGAGCCTTCTAGTAAGAGAAGATTCTCATCCATTTGGAAAAAATAATTTAATAGGATCAGTGTGGTTTTTCTTGATAGAATTCATGCTGGAAGCACTAGTAATATGTTATGCTAGAGGTTGCTAGTGTAGATATGCCTGATAAAAGTCACGTTGGGATTGAAAAACAAATTTTTTGACAAGGTCCTCAGAATTATTTCAATGCAATTTTTCTTCCCTTTCTTCACAAATGTTCTAAACATGTTTCATGGTGAATACATTGTTTGCGACAACTTTCATAACTTTGCGAAACTTGGGACATTAACGACACAA
The DNA here is from genome assembly GCA_031772625.1 of Pinus tabuliformis. Lineage (NCBI taxonomy): Eukaryota > Viridiplantae > Streptophyta > Pinopsida > Pinales > Pinaceae > Pinus > Pinus tabuliformis. The sequence goes on along the minus strand of CM062804.1, from coordinate 199,268,523 downwards.
AGTTCGACACTTCAGGATACGAGAATGGGAGTGTGAAAAAATATTGTATAATAGAATTATTTTTTGATTAGATTATGTTGAAATTCAAAAGCTTCTGAGATAATCGATATCTTGGTTGCAGACATCCCTAAATTCTATGTTCCTATTTTAAGTAGGGATTGTTTTGAGAAACTACATGTTTACTTCACAAATGATTGGTCACATATGTGGCTTCCCTATAATGGAAAAATCAATCAAATTCGTGTTGATAGGGAGAAGCATATGAAATATTAGGTGACTGATTTAGAAGAAGAAAATGATCTAGTATTATTTAAAAATAACATTTTTGGAAATTATTCTCTTGAATCTTTATTTGGCAATTTCCCAGTACATAACTCTCACTTTTCAATTCATTATGTTTCATCTCAGATTGAAATTTTTTCTCACACAGAATAATCTAGATGTATCAATATTGTAGAAAATCCTGCAAATAAGTGTGATTTTTTTTTGGACTCGTTACTTAGATGGATCAAAATCTAATGATGATGCAAGAGCTGGTTGCATCCTAGTAAACCCTCATGGAGAAAAAAAATGATTTCATGCATATAGGAATTTGATTATATGAACAACATCGCTAAATATGAAAAATTGGTACAAGGCTTACATAAAGCCATATTTCTTGATGTCAAATATGTTAAAGCTTTTAGCGAGTCAGAAACTATAATAAAAAATGTTAGAAACAACATTCATTGTGTTTCTAGTCACCTCGAGCATTACCAATCTTTGATCCAATATTTGGCTTCCCATTTCACTGCATTCAATATATGTCTGATCGTGAGATGACAGAATTATAGTGTTTATCTTCTACCCAATGTTTCTTCCATGCACCTGAAGATTTTAGTCCTAATATATTTTCAATTGAATTAATTTTTCATCCCTCCATTATAGAAAACATAACTAATTAGCATGTGTTTAACGATGACAATGACATCCTAAGTTCTTAGACATTCGAAGGATCTTACTCTAACAATACCATTGATGAAGATGATCATGCTAAGAAGCTAAATAAATTTTTTGAGGAAAATTATTTTCCTAAACATGTAGTGAAATTGGAAGATTTGTATGATCTCAAAGATAGGTTTAAAAGAGTTACTAATTACAAACTTTAGAGCTCTACTTTGATATTTGAATTGGTTAGCTTAGGTTCCAAAAATCTCTCAGAACATCAATTTAGGCCTTGAACTAACACCATATGAGAGATCTGCTTTCATTCATCTATTAAAAATATACAAGGACGTATTTTCTTGTAGTTATGATGATCTTAAAACTTATGACACATCTATCATTCAACAAAATATTCCTATTCTGCCAAATGTAAAGCCTATTCAACAAAAACTTAGGAAGATTCACCCTAACTTGGAAGCCCTAATTAAGACCGAATTAAATAAGCGCCTCAAAGAAAAAAACATCTTCCCATTCATACATTCCAAGTGGGTCTCGAATCCTGTGCCAATTAGGAAAAAGAATGGAGATATTCACATTTATATAGATTTTATAAATTTAAATAAACCATGTGAAAAGGATAAGTTTCCTCTACCTTTGATGGAAAAAATTTGTCAATCAATTGCTAGTTCTGAGCTAATTTATTTCCTAGATGGCTTTTTAGGTTATAATCAGGTCCTTGTACATCTTGAAGATAGAATGAAAACCGCATTCATAACCAAGTGGGGAACATATGCTTATCAAAAAATGCATTTTCAATTGATTAATGTTGGAGCCACATTCTAGAGAGCCATCGACATTTCCTTCAGAGGTTTGAAGAATAAAATTGATGTAGTGTAATTACATGACATTACAATTTATTCGAAAAAGAGAAGTAATCATCTCCATGACTTAAAACAAATCTTTAAAAGATGTAAAAAATTTGGAATCTCTTTAAATCCTAAAAAGTATTTTTTTTCCCGTAGCAAGGGTAAGCTTCTAGGATTTGTTGTGTCCAGAGAGGGAATATGCATAGATCTAGAAAGAATTAAGGCTATTTCTAAAATCCCCTTACCACACAACAAATAGTCCATGCAATCTTTTCTTAGGTAGATTAATTTTGTCAAACTATTTGTCCCATATTTTTCACAAACTGTCTTTCCCTTACAGCATGATAAAAACGAAATCAATTTTCCAATGTGGATAGGATGAAATAAAATCATTTGAATCAATAAAGCAAGAAATCATAGATGTCCCCTCATTATCATCCCCCATTTTTTCTAAAGAATTTTTTCTTTACACTTTTACTTCCGAACAATCCTATACAGCAGTGTTAGCCCAACATAATGAACAACAATTTGAGGCTTCTATTTCCTTCTTTGGTTCAAATTTACAAGGAGATGAGCTAAACTATTCAGAGGTTCAAAACAATCCTTTGTAGTTTTTAATCCAGTAAATCATTTTAGACCTTTCCTCCTAAAAGCACACACAAAAGTAATTGTTGCTTTCCCAGTGGTTGGACAATTTCTTATCCAGAAGGAATTAGGAGAGAAGAGGGCTAATTGGGTTATTTCCCTACAAAAGTATGAACTACAAATAGAACTAGTTAAAATAGTAAGGGGCCAACTAATGAAGACTCAGGTAACAATGTTCGAATTACAGAGGTATGCCCTGTTGAAACCGAATCTCAATATGCTGATTTAATCTTTTATTTAAAATATGGTTATGCTCCATTAAAACTCAATTACAAAATAAAAAGGGCTTTGTGGCTTAAAGCTAATTAGTATCAACTTCTCAATGATGTCTTGTTCAGAAAAAATCATGATTCTATTTTATTAAGATGTCTATAAAAATCTGAAGCAAGTAAAGTTTTGTAGGAGCTACAAGATGGAATGGATGGTGGACACTACAATGGGGACACTACTACTCATAAGATCCTGTATACTAGTTACTATTGGACAACTCTATTCATCGACACCCATGCTTATGTCAAGAAATGAAAAGTCTACCAAACTGCTTTAGGGAGAGAAAATAAATCAGCCTTGCCTTTGTATCCAGTTAACATTGAGAAACCCTTTGAGTAATGGGGACTAGACACCATAGGTGATATCTTTCCTGATTCCTCCAAATAGCATAAATACATCTTGATTGCTGCATATTATTTCACCAAATGGCTAGAAGTGATACCCCTGAAGATGGCCAATTCTGAAAACATTGTTGAATTTATTGATCAATTTACTATTACCAGGTTTGGCCTTCCTTATGCTCTTATGTTTGACAATGCATCTTATTTTTCCACAAATACCATGAATGAATTTTCTGTCAAAAGAGGTTTCAAACTAAAATATTCTGAAAATTATTATCCTCAAGGAAATGGTTTACAAGAATCTACCAATAAAAACCTCATAATAATCATCAAGTGAACATTTTCAGACCAAAATAAAATAAAAATGGTGCAAAGCTCTAGTTTTTACTTTATGGGCTGACAGAATCACTGAGGACACCTCTTTAGGCACTTATCCCTTCCACTTCATGTATGGAAAATAAGCTATCCTACCTCCTAATCTAGCTCTCCCTTTACTATCCCCAGTGAAATCTATTCACGAACAACGTTTCTATGCTTTACAATTGAGAATGTCCAAATTTTAAAGTTATAAGAAGAAAGAGATAAAGTCAAACAAGCTCATTCTCACCACCAACAATTGGTCAAATCTTCATTTAATACAAGTTAAGTAAGTGATAATCTTTTTGCAATCGGTGACTTAGTTCTGAAAAGGGATAAGGCCCATGAACAAAAAGGAAAATACACAAAATTCCAAAAGCTATGGCTAGGCCCATTTCAAGTCATTGAGATACTAGGCCCACCAACCTTTATCCTTCAATATTTACATGGAAAGAGGGACGCTCTTCCCATTAATGGGCTAGTTTTGAAAAAACATCTTTCTCGAAGATACTTTTCCTACTGTAAATATGTAAATAATCATATGTACATATCGGTATCTTAGGCCAAAGTAGTGTTAGGTAATACTCTTTTGAATTCATATTGTGGTGTCTCGTCATTTACATGAAGTTTGACTAATTAAAGGAGAAGTGTTAGAAAATAAATTATAAAATTCAAGTTTATTATTGCATCTATTACAATCTCTTAAATATTTATATCGATTAAGTTGTAAATATTTCATAACTTTAAACTTTGATATATATTGTTGTTCTATGATTGGTCATCAAAATTTTTCTTTAGAAAGTGAAGGATATTTTGAATTTTTACCATCTTTTGACTTCAATTGTCATCCAAAACTATTAAGGAGTGAATTTACCTCCTCGTCTGCAAATCGCACATTTTTAATGTGTAATTCAAAAATATTTTAAATAAACTTGAAAGGTAAGAAGTCCCATTATGAGCCGAATTACTATGATCATGGGAAACTAATGATGCTGACATTATCATGACTGGTCACCAAACCAAGATAATCACTGGTGGCTGCATAACTATAAGAGAAGAGGTCTCACCACGAGCAGACTTGTTTAATATCATTATAAATTATGAATGGAAATGTCATCATTTGGCCACCAAACTAGGACATTGGCTTTGAATTAGCTTCAAAATAAAATTTAAATGAAAGATTAATACTTCTAAAAATATTACTATAAGTGGATGGGATACTGGTAAATTTTGGTTAAATGGTAACCCTATCAAGGCTATGGATGTTTGCATGCATAAATGGCTCTACCAGTGACAAATTTTTATCTAAGTGCTAAGATTCTATATTTCTCTACTTTATCTTTACAACTGATTAAATGAAGGACACAGATAATGAAGATTTTCATCAATGACAACCTGTGAAAAAATTACAAATTAATGAGTTATTTTATTCAGAGTAATCTTTATCAATCTAAATTTCAAATATTTATATCTTTCTAATTTTTTCTTTAGTAGTTAAAATTTCATTTACTTTTACAAGGTTAATTGTTTCACCGAGTATGTCGCCAATTGTTGTAGTACTAAAAAATCCCCATTTAATTTTATTTTAGTTATATAATAAATCATGGGGAACCTTATTTAATTTTAATAGAACTCTTTAGTTTTTAATAAAGATAAGTAAATTTCTTATTTTTAATAAAATACCCTCTCACGTGAAAGTTTCTATTATCGAAACCCAAATATCGGAGGTCCAAACTTACAAATGTTATGATTAATAAAAAACCTAATATGCCTTTTCTTATTTAAATAATGCATTATCGGTTGATTTCTATCAGATAATTATAATATCGTAACTTTTCTTATAAGAAAGTTACGATAAAATCATTCTTCGATCAAACATTCCTGATATGTAAAACACAAAGTTAAGTGGGTGCTTCCTTTTAAATTAAATCCTTTAAAGAACTGTCGGCCTCATAAAATGCAACTTGGCATATTATAATCCCCAAACATCGTAACTTTTTAACTGCGCCATCTCAAAACTCTCGATATTTTCTTTGAGGACTGGGAATCCAAGATAAGAATAGTCCTAGTGGAACATACTCTAAGAGAACCTAGGTGGGGTATGTTTTGAGAGAGACAATGATGAGGGTGTGTATCAATCATTAGTCTTGCCAACATTTTTCTCTAATCATGTGTATATTTTTCTACAGATTCAAAAACTCATGTGATATACTAAAACACAAGATGAGAATCTACTCTACTTTTCTCAGCAGAAACCAAAAATGATTGATGAAAATAGTAAGCAGAAAGAGGAGGAATATCAATCACAAATAAAATGATATTTCTCTAGTGAAAGAAACTACTAAAACCCCTAACTATCTATATTGCATTAACGATGAGATTTGAGAAGAAAATTCAATGTTTGTTCACACTAGAACAATACCGGCACAAGTATGATCTAAATTTGTGCCTCACAAGCTAGCTCAATCCAACACTTATCCAATTCTTCTACCTTCCAAGCCGCTACTTCCTTGCACAATTCCTAAGACAATTAGCCCATATTTAATTGAGAAATCCTTCCTCCATCACCGCATAATCCAAGCATAGGTCCTCAACTAATTGCACAACTGATAATTGAAAGTCCCTACACTCTAGTCTCAACCGAGTCTTCCTCTTAAATGACAGGCATGAGTTATTTATGAGTGAATATTTAGTTAGTTGGTCTTGTATTGGGGATGCACTAGTGCACTACTCCACTACTAGACCTCTAATGGTTCCTCCAACTATTATAAATAGTTTAATTGACTATAACTCAGTTAGATTGAGTTATCTAATTACAACTCTGATGAACTCAACCTGGGCCCCTAAAATTTATGGATCACTCTACATGATTCTAGATAGACTTATAACTCGAATTTCATAAGTCAAATAAATCAATTTAACTTAATTAGCTATTACAGGATTCTATGAGAATAGAATAGAAAATTTCATTCACAATTTAATTCAAGGACAAATTAAATTGGAGTTTCTTGTTTCTATTTTTAACACTCCCTCTGAACAAGAAATGGATTATCGGCTACCCTGATCCTATCTTTGTGAAACTCAAATTTACATCTTGAAAATTCCTTTCTCAAGACATATGCATCCTGCTCCTCCGTGGGAATGTACTCTAGCAACATAATTCTCGTCTACACACCATCTCGAAGAAGATGATATCAGATATCAATATGATTGGACCGATCATGAAAAATTATATTTTTAGAGAGTTTGATGCAACTCCAATTGTCACATTAAATCACAGTTGGATCCATCTACTGACCAAACAAACCAACCAGAATCTTCCTCATCCAGATGGCCTCACAAGTTGCCTGACAAGCAGCCGTGTACTCTGGCTCTGCTAAACTAAATGCAATTGATCTTTGTTTCCTATTATACCAAGAAATAGTTGTTCACCCAATACTAAAGATCTCATTTGATGTGGTTTTCCTGCTGGATGGAATCCCTACCCAATTTATATTGGTGAATCCTTGAAGCTTCACTCCCTTGATCCATCTGTACCATAAACCATATTGGCTAGTGCCTCTGAGGGATTTGAACACATGCTTGGCCATCTTCCAATTCAATTTCGTCGCCCTAACCATTGGCTAACTAAGTTGGTTAAATGCATAGCACATGTCAGGTCGTGTGTTTGCTAAATACATGAGAGAACCCTCAAGCTTCCTATAAATAGTAGCTTCCACTGCTTCACTGAAAGTATCATCCTCCTTCCTCTAGTTACCTGCTAGATGAGTCTCCATGGGTTTATTGATCTCCATGTGGAATCTTTTCAATATCTCATTGGAATACTTTACCTGAGAGGAAACAAGTTCCCCATCACCTTGCCACACTTCCATGCCTAGAGAGTAGTGCATCAGCCCCAAGTCCTTCATTTCAAACTCTGTTGCAAGATCCTCTTAGCAAGACTTGATCAACTTATCATCACCTTTTAGAATCAAATCACCAACTTATAAGCAAATAATAAGAATTTACCTTCAACCATAATATGGTAAAGTTTCACATCTGATTCACTTTTGGTGATGTTGAACCAAGTGAAGCAGCTATCAATCCTAGTGTGGGAAGCATGGGGTGCTTTCTTTATCCAATACAATACTCACTTCAGTTAGCATACATGCGACTCTCGATCAAAGTTCTCAAAACTTTTAAGATGTTCAATATACACCTCTTCATCAATCATGCCATTAAGGAAGGTTATCTTTACATCCATCTAATGTAACTTCCAACCCATCTGCGTTGACAGTTCCAAAATGGATCTGGTTGATGAGTACCCTGAAATAGGGGTAAATCTGATGCTAGACTAAGCTGAAAATATGCACATTATGCAAATAAAATTACATGTCATTGTTCCCAGACCTTAATCACCTCATCCATGGTGAAAACCTTCTTAATCCAAGCTTTAAGGCTTCTTAATTAAATCTCACGTGGAAATATTATATTATGCTATTTAATAGTCTGATCCTCAATTAACCTTTGAGTGGAACTCTACTCAACCTCATAAACTTTAGTTAATCTATACCCCACGCATATTAACCAAACTGCACTCTTTAACTTTGGTTATATTCATCTTAACCCATAAAAAAATTATCTCCTTTATTTCTATTATAATTATTATATAATAGAAATACTCCACAAAACACATTTAATCTTACCTTTCCACTTTTCCATGACCTTGACACATTTTCTGGGGCTACCTTTATCGGGTCAAACCTTCACCGTTGATATCACTCCATCAGATCAACAACCATTGTATGATCTCCATTCATCCTCCGGAACTCAAACAAACTTCACTCCAGTCTATAAACTTCTCAGGTCCACTCAAGCCTAAGCCCTATCGGCTTCACTATCTATCATTGATCTTACCTTTCAATCCGACAGTTGTTGACTTCCCCAATCAACAGAACTTCTCGGCAATCCTCCATGATTTGATCAAGACCCATTTGATCCAAAGATTAACAATGATCTCAGGTGAGTTACTCGTATGAATATTACCCGCCCGATAAAGCAGTTTTCTCTCTCCTCCGATGTGCTATGTGTCGACTGCTTAATGGAATTAGGTGACCACCTCGAATTACCACTTACTACTTTTTCTCCACCCGATAACCCACTTTCTCTTATAAACTTGCCTTTCTTCCTTGACTAATGCCTGAGCTTGCTAGCACCCGATGACCGTAGATCTTCGTCCATCAGACAACTATGATGGCTCCTCTGGAATCCTCTTCTGCTAACACTTAAGTTAACCTCTGTCGTTCATTTCTTGACTCCATTCTACGCGACCTAATCCTGGCCGCTTATCACAAGTAATCTCGTCTGTTGATCTAGTTGTTCCAATAGCTCCTATGCATCAACACCTCACTTCTTCATTCTTCCCTTTACTTCATTTTGATGCTGTTTCTTCAGTGTTCTTCTATGGTTTTAGGTTCCTCCAGGGTTTCTGGTCTTTAGTTGTTCTGCATCACAACTTTCTCTTGATCTTAACTCTGCTCGCTCTTAATAGAGTCACTCCTGAATCTCGACTGTGATCCTTCGAATGGATTCAAGCGATCCAATACGATCCTTCATACCAATTCTTCTCTTTGTTCTACTCGAACTCCAATTGTATACATATACTATGCAGAAGTTTTCTAATACACGCACAATTCATAACTCCATTAACAAATACACACCACACAATTTGGAATCGAATTCTCTATATTGATAAATAAATATTTACCTAAGAGTATCACTCTCTCTCTCTAGCATGATATTCTAATCAGTGGCCTCTATTTTCCTACCTACCCGTAGGCTTACAGTCAAACCTCCAGCTCACAACCTCTAACTAGCTAACCAAATAACTATCTTGACTAACTATTTTTATGTCTTTTAGGCTTACATTTATACAAAAGACTCTGTGAACCAATTTTGGTTCAGATCCTTAATAATTTCAACTAAGACCTAAGAATCCTCTCAATCCTATAAATCATTAACTAATTCCTAATCTAAGTTCTACAATTAGTTTCCAAAGATATCAATCCCTATGAACTCTTAACTATCCCGATTCTCTCATGTTCCCCTTCATTTGAGAACATTTACAACATGCCTCACAATACTTAATTAATTACTATTTTCATTAAAATCACTCAAAAGCCTAAATAATTACATTAATTTGACACCTAGGAAACCAACTTCCTCAAAATATAAGACCCCCTATGTCTACTAAAATACAATGATTTTTCTTGAGTTGAATGCTCCTGCATCAGACTCCCAAGGTAGAAAACATTCATGATATCTTGATCATGTGTCTTCATATGTTGATAGAAAACCTCCAAGGTCGCAAACGTTAGTTTGTAACTACTCAAATGCCTTGCACCTTTGTTGCTTTTGTATATCTGTTACCTTCTGGTTCATCTTCCTCTCTTCAATCAGCTTCAAATTCTATTGATCACACTTCCTGTTGTCATTTTCCCCATCCTGGGCTATTTCATCATCAACTACCATAGTTCTTCAATCTCCATTTCTAGCACATCCTTGGGCTGGTCCATACTCTGCCATTTTCTGCTATCTCTTTCTCTCTACTTCAGGTTGTTGTTGTTGTCCACTAACTTCGGCACCTTCACATTCTGCATCTCACTGCACATTGTCCATTCATATTCAAACTGTTGATTACTTTCCTCAACCTTTTCTACTTCAACTTCTACTATTACTCTTGATATTGCTCCAGGTACTACTGTAGATATTGCTTCCACCCAAGCTTCTTGAATATCCTTGAAGATATCTTCCTCTGCAACATCTAATTTTTGCTCCCTGTTTGCAACAAAACCTGTAATCGTAAAACAATTGTTAAAATAAAAATCATAAAGCTTTTGTGCCTTTTCTTGCTTTCACAACAATTTAGCTTGTTGCTCTAATTCTTCCTCCTCTGTTAGCACGTCAGTATGATGTTTTGAATTCTCAATAGAATTCATGAGACTGTCAACTAGTCTCTCCTCCACACCATCTATTTCAATGATGTCTTCTTGTCCTTGTCCATTGTAGTGAACTTATTCATTCTCATTTAGTTCTGATTTTACAACCTGAACACTTACCTTTCGGTTTTCTAGCCTTTTCTCCAAAAGACTTAACCCATGCCATAAATTTTCCATGTCACTTGGAATTTCTCCTAAAATCTCTAGACAATCCTCACTATCTTCTTCTTTATCACAAATATAGCTTCTTGTTGATACTACTTATTCATTCTTGATTAGAATAAAATTTTGATCCTCCATCTCTATGATAGTTTTAGATGTTTGTTCATCACTCTCCCTTTGGCCATTCAAGAAAATCAATTCCTCTTTGTCCTCATCAATAGAAAATTCCTTATCATAAGACATAACTATCTCATCTCTACTGAAGATATTTCCTCCACTAAGCAAGGAATTTATGAACTCCTTCTGCTATAATAACTCAACTTGGTCTTCATTTGAAAGATAGTCATCATCATACTTTTCTTGGCAACTTTCAGCTTCATTCAAGATAGTTCCATAAGGTCATTTGTCTTATGCAATACCTGCATTCACACACAACTTGTGAGTTGTAAAGCCACAAGACCTCATGATCTCATTTGATGATTCAATCACCAAGCCCTCATGTTGTTCCAAGCCCTTTACATGACTCATAAATATTTCAATGGCCTTCTCTTAAATCTCATCAAGTCCTTCACTTGATTGCTTAATATCATTCTCTACTTCTTCTTGCTTTATGTCAATATCAACAAATTGTCCTTCTTCACATGTTTCACCTGCAAACATACACAAATGATCAGATTTAAAATAATGTGACCCTTTGGTCTCACTTCAAGTTTTAGTCTTCAAGTCTTCATCTTCACCCAGAACTTCACCTTGTTCTGCTTCACAAAGAGAATCTTCTGTTTCCAACTCAACTTCTATGATTTCTTCCACCAAGCTCTTCACTTGCCTCTGTTGTAGCCTTCTCTGTAACTTATGCCACTTCACTAGCTCCTTCTTCAATACCCAACCTAGTCTTTGGTTTCCTTGAAGTGTCATCATTAATACATTAAGTTGTTCTTTCATCTCAGCAATCTCTTTTTCAATTTCCTCTGGACTCATTCTCTTGCCATTTACCTTGGCATCCTCCTTCTTCACTTTTCTTCTGTCGTGCTCTTCCTCAGAACCTCTGGTATGACTATCAGCAGTAATTTTCTCCTCCATCTCTATGAGTTCTTTACTCACTCACTATGAGCTACATTAAAGCTTCTGCAGCGACAAGTCCTCCTTGCTTCAACTTACCTCACCAAGCTTTCCTCTGTACTTGGTCTTTTGGCAAGCACTTGGTTCTCTATCTCTGGAACCTCTTTGAGCACTTCTCTCTACTCCTTCTAGGCTTCAACTCATCTGCACCTTTTAAGAACACAACTTTCCTCTTTATCCAATCTCTGTTGGAGTTACTCAAGGTTCTGCCACATTCTAATTTCATTCAGAAACTTTTACCAGCTTCTTTTATCCCTTAGAAATTCTACCCACATCCTCTGTGGAATTGCCTTTGTGAGCTGCAACAATACCTCTGCAGTAACAAGTCTCCTTCTTGCTACATATGCCTCACTAAGATTCTCTCCTCTAAGCTTAGTCTTTTAGGATTTCTCTGGTTCTTTCCTCTGGAACCAATTGAGCACTCCTTGCTCTAGGTTGCTGCAATCTTCTCACCTTCTTATGATGCTACCTTAAAGATCTCGGCATGATCTTGTTCTACCATTCTCCTGCACTTTGAATGGATTTTCCTCTGTTTCCTTGCATCTGTAAATACTGTTGCACTTTATCCCTGTGTGCCTACTACTTATCGGATTAAAATTTGATCTCCTCTTGCTTGCATACACATCTTAAAATATAACTCTGTTCTAAATTTCTCAAAGATCTTTTACATATAATTTCCTTATTCCACTCCGATACCAAATGATGCCAGCCTAAGCCGACAATACCCACATTATGCAAACAAAATTGCATCTCACTGGTCCCAGAACTTAATCACCTCATCCATGCTGAAAACCTTCTTAATCCAAGGTTTAAGGCTTCTTAATTAAATATCAAGTGGAAACGTTATATTAGACTATTTAATAGCCTAACACTAAATTAACCTTTGAGTGGAACTCTACTCAACCTCATAAACTTTAGTTAATCTATACCCCGAACATATTAACCAAACCCCACTCTTTAAATTGGTTATATTCAACTTAACCCATAAAACCTTTATCCGCTTTATTTCTATTATAATTCTTATATAATAGAAGTTCTCCACAAAACACATTTAATCTTACCTTTCCACTTTTCCACACCCTTGACACATTTTCCGAGGCTACCTTTATCGAGTCCAACCTCCACCGTTGATTTCACTCCATAAGATAAACAACCATTGTGCGATCTCCATTCATCCTCCGGAACTCAAACAAACTTCACTCCAGTCTAAGAACCTCTCATGTCCACTCAGGCCCAAGCCTTATTGGCTTCACTCTCCATTGTTGATCTTACCTTTCAATCTAATGGTTGTTGACATCCCCGATCAAAAGAACTGCTCAGAAATCCTCCACCATTTTATCTAGACCCATTTGATCCAATGGTTGACAACAATATCAGGTGAGTCACTTGTATGAATATTACCTGCCCGATAAAGCAATTTTCTATCTCCTCCGACATGCTACATGTCAAATTCTTAATGGAATCGAGTGACCACCCCGAATTACCACTTACCACTTTTTCTCCACCCGATAACCCGCTTTTGCTTATAAACCTACCTTTCTTCCTTGACTAACACCTGAGCTTGTTAGTGCCCGATAACCGTAGATCTTTGTCCATCAGATGGCTCTGATGGCTCCTCTAGATTCCTCTTCCACTAACACTTAAGTTAATCTCTGCCATTCATTTCCTGACTCCATTCTACATGACTTAATCCTGGCAGCTTATTGCAAACAATCTCGTCCGTTGATCTAGCTTATCCAACGGCTCCTATGAATCGACACCTCACTTCTCCGTTCTTCGCTTTACTTCATTTTTATTCCATTTCTTCAGTGTTCTTCTGTGGTTTCAAGTTCCTCTAGGGTTTCTCGTCTTTAGTTGTTCTGCATCACAGCTTTCTCCTGAGCCTAACTCCGCTCGATTTTAACACGATCACTCCTGAGTCTCGACTATGATCGTTCAAATTGATTCAAGCGATCCAATATGATCCTTGATATCATTTCTTCTCTGTGTTCTACTTGAACTCCATCTACATACATATATTATGCAGAAACTTTCTAATTCACACACAATTCATAACTCCATTAATCAATACACACCACACAATTCAGAATCGAATTCTCTATATTGATAAATAAATATTTACATAAGAGTATCTCTCTCTCTAGCCTGATATTCTAATCAGTGGCCTCTATTTTCCCACCTGCCCATAGGCTTACTGTCAAACCTATAACTCAAAACCTCTAACTAGCTAACCAGCTAACTATCTTGACTAACTCCTTTTATGCCTTTTAGGCTTACATTTATACAAAAGACTTTGTGAACCAATTCTGGTTGAGATCCTTAATAATTTCAACTAAAACCTAAGAATCCTCTCAATCCTATAAATAATGAACTAATTCCTAATCTAAGTTTTACAATTAATTTCCAAAGATATCAATCCCTATGAACTCTTAACTATCTTGATTCTCTCATGTTCCCCTTCATTCGAGAACATTTGCAACATGCCTCACAATACTTAATTAATTACTATTTTCATTAAAATCACTCAAAATCCTAAATAATTACATTAATTTGACACTTAGGAAACCAACTTCCTTAAAATACAAGACCCGCTATGTCTACTAAAATACAATGATTTTTCTTCAGCTGAATGTTCCTACATCAAAATCCCTCATCATAATCAATGCCCTCCACTTGAGAACATCCTCAGGCCATGAACCTAGCCTTATGTCTCTCCACACTACCATCCGCTACTTTCTTTACCTTGTAAATCCATCAAGAGCTCACCACTAACTTGTCCGCTGGTCTTGGGACCACATCCCAAACTTTGTTCCTCATAATGGTGTCATACTCCTAAACCATGTGATCAACCCAAACTAGTTGTTGTAATGCCTCCTCAAAAGAGTACGGATTTGTCTCGACACATCTACTCATAAGATCCATGTATCAAGTTTACCTCTTTGGTGAACTCCTCTGCCTGCGCTTTCATGTGGGTTCTCCCACATTCTCTTTCGCATCATGCAATAACCTATTAGCCTCTCTGGTGCACCTTATCGCATCTTTCAAAGACTCTTCCTAAGTGGATGTCTCCACTCTCGGATCCTCTACACATGGCTGCTCAACATCAGTATGAGGTTCCTCCTTAGGAGCTAAAATCTCCTCAACTGCATATAGTTGAAGCTCCCTATCAAGGGAACATCTCATGGCCTTCTCTTCATCAAATTTTACATCCATGTGAACCAATGTCATCCTACTGATCAATAGGTACACCTGATAGTTGTCAGGTGTATTAGTGTACTCCACAAATATCCCCAACACTATTGTCAGCTCAAGCTTCTTCCGTGCATCTTTGGTCACATGGCAATATATGGATGATCCAAAAATCCTTAAGTGACCCACATCTGGTCTCTTCCCTATGAATGTATCCTCTGGTGTATTCATCCCAAGAATTCAATGAGGGCTTCTATTCTACAAATAAACACTTGTATTTCATGCCTCAACCCACAAGTGTAGTTGTAGGCCTTGATCATGCAAGATCGCCCATGCTTCCCCTACAATTATCCTATTCATCCTTTCATCAACCTCATTTTGTGGTGGGTTATGAGGTGTTGTGAAGTCTCATCAAATGCCTTTTGCCTCCCATACGTTTTTAAACTCATTCAACATATACTTTCCACTGTTATCACTCCTAAGATATTTAACCTTCCTACAAGTATCTTTCTCGACGGATGCTATAAATCAAAAAACTTTGAAAAAATATTATCTTTCTTCTGCATGAAAAAGATCCATCATTTACGAGAAAAACCATCAACAAATATAAAATAATACTTGTGTTTGGTCATGGATGTTATCGAAGATGGTCCACGCATATATGAATGGACTTGGTCGAGGATTGCTTAAGCTTTACTATATTTGTTGTGAAAGGAAGCTTTCGTGAATTTTCCCAATGTACACCCTTTGGATGTGTCAAATTGCTCTAGTGCACCTTCGGGAAGACTGGTAGAAATTTTCTAGATGATTTTCAAAGTGCCATGATGCAAGTGACCCAACTGCATATGTCACAACTCACTGATGTCTCAACTCCGCACCTTCTCTGCTTTCCTACTATAGGCAACAAAATAGTCTACCTCCAACTTGTAGAGATTCTTCACCTAAATCCCTATCCTCTTTACCTTTCCCGTGGCTATGTGATGAAGAAATGCCTTTCCCTCCCTAAATATTACATCATAGCCTCTATCATCCAACATGGGAACAGATACACAGTTCTTCTTTAAACCAGGAACATACATAAGATCTCGTAAATTTAGGGGAGCACATGACTCCCTCTTAAAGGTAATTGTACCATTCTCAGTAGTACTATACCTCTCATCATCACCCATCTCGATATGCATCTAGAGATCCTTCTGCTCCATGTTACTAAAGAGATCCTTTTTACCAGTCATGTGGAAGGAAGCTCCACTCTCTAGGTACCATACACTACCCATCATCGATGACCCCATAAAGTGTATGACGGTAAAGTGTGATGAGGGTAAAGTGTAGCTCGAATTTTGAGGCAACGACGTCACCTTCCGTTCCCCCTAAGGGCTTCTTATTGAACTTCCTCAGTGGAGAATTTGTGCAAGATGTCCCAACTCATGACAATGAAAGCACTTGACTTTGGACATGTCATTATTCTTGCCTCCATGAAAAGAATCCTATTTGGAATGTGACACCTTCACTTTCCCTTTCTTTTCCTTACCTGCTAAGGAAAATTGTCCTCATCATTAGTGTTTGATGAGGATATGTCTCTCGTGCTCCTATGAATCTCTTCATGTACCAAATCCAACCACAACCGTTCCTAATCTGGCAACTTCTCCCTTCCACTGAGAGAGTCTTCCTAACTGTGCCTACTCTTGGGAAGTCCAAGAAGAGATAGATTCACCCTATCATCCTCAGAAATAATAATCCTGACACTTCCAAGCTCATCAGGACAATGAGTGAAGTTGGTCAAGTATTTCGGAATATTGTCACCCTTCTCCATCTTGATATTTCTGAGTTTTTCCTTCAGTGCCAACTTCTTATGGTTACTGTTATTTTGAAATGGGTTTGTCAATTTCTTCCACATTGAGTATGGAATTTCCTTGCCCTGGAGACTCAAGACAATGTGATCTTGAACTCCCTCAAGGATAGTCTGCCTTGCCTTTTCCACACACTTTCTCCATTGAGCCAGATCTTTAGCATCTGATGCTAGAGGCTTAGGAATGTCTTAGTCAATGAATTCCTTGAGGCCATTATCTTCCACCACTGCTTCCATCTTGTCCTTCTAGGCTATGTAATTTGAGCTTCCTTTCAACATGTTCTCAAGTCTCAAATGGTAGAAATCCATATTACCAACTGTGAAGTATGAATTGCAAATTCAATTTCCACCTGCACAACGATCTCAAAATCTCCTCTTCTATACTGTCTTTAGCTCTGATACCAAGTATATTTTTCTTTATATTCAACAACTCATGTGATATACTAAAACACAATACAAGAATCTACTCTACGTTTCTCATCGGAAACCAAAGGTGATCGATGAAAACAATAAGAAGAAAGATGAAGAATATGAATCGCACATAACACAATATTTCTATGGGGAATTCAACTACTAAAACCCCCGACTATCTATATTTCATTAACTAGAATATATGAGCAGAAAATATAATGCTTGTTCAGACTAGAACAATTGTTGAACAAGTATGATCTAAGTCTCTGCCTCACAAGTCAGCTCAAGGCAACACTTAGCCAATTCTGCTACCTGCCAAGTCCCTAATTCCTTATGCAATTATTGAGAGAATTAGCCCATATTTAATTGGGAA
The DNA here is from genome assembly GCA_031772625.1 of Pinus tabuliformis. Lineage (NCBI taxonomy): Eukaryota > Viridiplantae > Streptophyta > Pinopsida > Pinales > Pinaceae > Pinus > Pinus tabuliformis. The sequence continues at coordinate 199,251,043 of CM062804.1, read as the reverse complement.
ATTCATCCTCCATAACTATGTAATATAAACATAGGTCCCCAATTGATGGCATGCACCATCTGTACAACTCAAAAAACTATACAACTGATAGTAAATTGTCCCCTCTCTCTTATCTCAACTAGGTTTTCCTCTGAACTAACATGCATGAGTTATTTATGAGTGAATATTTAGTTAATTAGTGTGTTATTGGGGATGTATTGGTGAACTACTCCACTACTAGACCTCTACTAGTTCCTCTAACAATTAGAACTAGTTTAACTGACTATAACATAGTTAGACTGAGTTATCTAATTACAACTCCAAAGAACAAAACTCGAGCCCCTAAAATTCAGGGATCACTCTACATGAATCTACATAGACTTCCAACTCAAATTTCCTAAGTCAATTAAGTCAATTTAACCTAATTAACTATTACAATTTGCTATGAGAATAGAATTACAATGTTAATTCACAATTTAATTCAAGGACAAATTAAATTGGAATTTCTTGTTGCTATTTTAACATCATCTGGATAGATATAGATGTTAGTCAATTCCTTGCTATGTTACAATGTTGGATGATATGATGTTATACATATGGGTTACCAATATGACTTGTCTTGTGAGAATTCTTCAGATTGAGAATGTGTAAGTACCTTGTATGGATTATGAATACCTCCGTTGTTAAGAGGGAGTGTTGAAATATGTAACTATTTTTGGTCTTCATAATGGCATATGTAATAATTATTTTATGTATTTAATGAAAAGAGAAAAATAAATTTATTATTATCCTTGATGCATGGGTTTCATGCTTAAGGGAAATTTATTTTTAGTTCAACCACCAATTCAATGCTTCTCAGTTTGTCATAAAGTCAATTAAGTCATTACCATGTATTAGAGACCAATTTGGGCATGTTACATATTGTAGAGAGAATTTATTTGAGTCAAAATAGAATCAAAAGACCCTCCAAGGCCTCGTCATGGAAAAAAGATCAAGTAAGCCTACATGAAGGGACAATTCGGCATAAATAGAGAAATTTGTATCCCTCACAAAGCCTATAAATAGGAAGGAAATTGGCCTCATTGTGACTCAATCATGAGAGTTTGATATTCTCAAGATATAAGCTAGAAAAAGGACGAAAAGGAATGAGAAGAACTAGGTTGAAGTCCTTAGGCCTCTCTCTCTCTCTCTCTCTCTCTTTCGTGTTAGGGTTTCTACATTTGATGGGTAGAAGAATTTTTTGGGTAGAAGAATTTTTTGAACAAAAGAATTTGTTGGGTAAGTTGAAGTTGCAAAAAAATTTCTTGGTTAAGTTGAAGTTGTAGAAGAGATTACTAGGCATGTCAATGTTTCTGAAGAATGTGTTGGGTAGGTCAAAGTTCCAGAAGAATCTATTAGACAAGTCGAAAATTTAGAGGTTGCTGGAATAAAGTTCTTACCTGGTCTTGGAGGGTCTTGGCAAATCGTCACATGTCTTGAAATTCGTCATTTGAAGTTATATAAGAAGAGAACAATTTTGTTTGATTTTCCTCTCAATTGGTGAGGTTTTGGACCTAGCTGATTTCCTACATCTTTTGTCCTGTTTTCTCTTTGATTATATTGTTTCATAGTTGTTTGATGATAACGAACACTAATAATAATGCAGTGTAAGAAGAAGCTAATAAAGTTAAGTAAAAATACATCACAAGTAGTTATAAAAGTAAGAGAAATCACCTAATCTAGTTGCCCTAGATTTCCTAACACCCTGGAATAAAACCTACCCTGATATTCAATTTTTAGAATTCCTCAATGTGCTCTGCTATTAAACCCTTCTGTTTTATATTTATCAGTTGGCTAAAGAAGGTGTTGCTATTTGTATCTGCATAATGTGCTAACATTTCCTTCGTAAAAATTGACCAAGTTACAAGTGGTTTACAAGAAAAAATCCATTCATAACATTAAAATTGATTGGGTTCTAAATATAAAGATGCAATGCATACCTTTTGTGTCTTTTTCACATCATCGACATCAAATATTGCTCGATCTGTAGTATCCATGTTACTGAATCCTTGCCATCAAACTTCCTCATATCGATCTTTGGAATGTGGTGGGTCTTAAACCCAACATTGGAGTCTCTAAAATCATAATTCATATTCCTTTTGTTCTCCTTGTGAGTTTCACAGAATACCTTTTCGCCATTAGGAAGCATTTCTTGTACTAACATTTCCAAACCTTCCTTCAAACCTTCCATGTCTACTTTTAAACAACTCATGTCACCTTTTATTTATTCTTTTAAAGTATCTATCACCTTTTAAACCATATATGTCCCATTTTAAGCCATCCATTTCCCCTTGTAATCGATCCATGTCCCCTTTTAGTTCATATTTTGTTGCTCTTTGTGAAAGAGAAATTTGTTGCACTTGGCCCCATAATTTTGATATATCATGTTGCAACTCTTCCTCTTCATGATTCATAGTAGAGCTTTCTGAGGGCTTAATAAGTGTAGAATGATTTATTTGGGAGGAATTTTAGAACCAAATACTAAAATATATGCTTCAATATGCTATTTGAATGAATTCAAACTGATTTTTCGAACGAAAGTTATGAAAGTTTTTAAAAAATACACCCTTTTTTCATACTTTTTAGGAGCTTGATATTGAATTTGTTATATCTATGTAATTTTGTATCTCCAAGGTATCAACTTTAATCCTCTGGTAGCACTTTGATTCTTCTTTCCAAAACCCACAAATCATACTCCGATTGGATTCTTCAAGAAAGATTATGCCCAATCACCCACGATGACCTAATATAGATTGGTTCGTTAGTGAAAACTTGTATGAAGTGCCACGAGTCACTATTTTGATCTCAAACTCTCAAAATCATATATGAAAAACTAAAGTCCATGTAGTTTTAATCACTTTTTATAAAATTCAAATCTGATGCTCAAAGGGAAAGTTATGACAATTTTCCCTTGATCACCTATTTAAGATGGAAATCTACAGCCTGCAAAAACCTTAATTTCCTCGGATCATATATCTAAACATGTAGCGAACTAGTATCTAAAATGTGTGTATAAAGTTCACCAATATTTCAGGCCCACATGGTTGCAATTTCAGCTTTTGAAGCATCATAGAAAAAAATTATAGCTAAAATTCCAAGATGGTCTATTTGAAGAAGCGAAACCCTAGAATCCAAAGGTCTCATACCAAATGTTATGCAACAAGGTAACAAAATAGAAGAAATGATAGATAAACGGATGAAAAACTAGCTTCTACGAGGGGGAACCTCCTTTAAATTACATAAATGAACAATTATTTGATGATACAAATGATAATACCCCCTTGGTATATATAGGAGTCTAAGGGGTCACAATATAATTAGAGCCTACATAACAATAAGAATGTAAGGCAACAAGAATAAAAATAGTGGGCTTATATGGGTAACAACAATAAGAACATGGGGGATACATGGGTACAACAATAACAATAGGGGGCTACACTAACAGTAACAATAAGGATAATACACTAGTATTATAACGACCCAACAAGGAGCTGGTAAAACCTAAAGACATGAAAGGGGTTTATTCAATCCCTTGCTCTTGTGGGGTTCCCTGCATTGGGGAAACTAGTCACTCCATTAACCAGAGTATTCAAGAACATGTATCAGACATTAAACATAATTGTTCCCTCTCCTCAACTATAGCTAAGCATGCATGGAAAATGAGGCACCATGTCTAAATTGAGAATTCTTGGATCATCGCGAGGATTGATCACTTCCATCATAGGAACTCTTAACGGAGGTCATCAAAATTAAGAAGACACCCAATAGTTTCAATTGGGACGATGGTTGGAAATTAAGTAAGAATTGGATTTCCGCCCTCTCTTCTTAATTGTCTCAAGTCCCCCCTTTTTCATAGCTATTTTATTGTGTCTTTATAGTGTAGAGGTATTATTATTTTCTTCTTTATCTAGATTTAATTTCCCTAGATTGGATTTTATATAATATAAAAAATTATTTATTTATTTATTTTTAATTATATACATAATATTTTACTTTATTCATGTATTAGTAATTCTTTATTTTATTTAGATATTCTTTGTCTTGTCATACTTTTATAGAAAAATATATATATATAATGCAATTCTACTAAATAAATAAATAAATAAATATATATATATATATATAATTATATAATTCTCCATTTATTGTAATATATAATCATAAACAAAGATATTATATATTGGTGAAACATTTAGCCCTTTTTCTATATTTTTAATAATTTTGTATGTTTATCGTAAAGTTATTGTTTCTAATTTATTTATTCCTAAAAGTGACTATATAGTATTCAAAAAATTAAAAAATTTAGAACTTAATGTTCATATTCTAATATTAATCATATTTGATTTTCTCTTCAATCAAACTAATATATTAAATTACATAAATATTGATATATAGATTAATAATATGTAATGATATTACATGATAAATATAGATAGTAATATAATAATAATTTAAAATTATAATTATATTATATTTATATTTATAATTATATCTATATTTATAATTTATTAGATAATAAAATAATATAATATTAATTTGGTCAAATTCATTTTCTTTGTATATTTTATTTATTATTTTTCTTTCCAAAATATATAATTTTTTCTATTTTTAACAATTAGTTTCCATAACTAACTTATAGATTTTTATTACTTTCTCTTAAAAGTTAAAATGACTAAATATTCTAATATAATGTTTATTTTTCAATTAAATACACAATTTTATTAATCTTATTTTTTAATGTTTATATTTAGAACAAGATCCATCTTTGTTATTTAAACCTATGGATAGATTGGTTTTTTCATCTTCGTCTTGAGGATGAACCTCATTAGATGGTTTGAAATGTTGACTAAACGACTAATGATGTGATTAATCCAAAAGGAATTCTCAGAAACTAGATTCGAACATTAAAAAAAATAAATCATTTACTATGTTAAAAAAAATGTATGAAAAATAGTTTCAAACCTATATGTAATTGTGGTACAAGTTTCATTCCTACATATAACTTGGCTCAATTTTGAAGAGATCTACATGTACATGTGGTTCAAGTTTTAGACCATTATTTTCTATAATTTAATAGATATGGACTAAGGATGATAAGCTTCTTGAATGCTCCTCAAATCTTCTTTAAACAAGTTAGCTGGGCAATTTCGCTATAAAAAATTTTCTTGAACATTTTATCTTGTAAAACCTAGAGGATGTACAAGAAATATATTCATGTACGTTTTATTCAAGTTTCAAACCTTTATTCACTGTAATTTCGGAGATATGGTCGACGAAATAGGCTTCCTAAATACTCTTGAAATATTCTTCAAACATCCAAAATAAATCTTTTTGGGGAGAAGAAGACTTGGTTAAGGAAGGGGAAATAGGTAGAACTGGTGAAGGAAAAATGAAATAATAGATTTGGTGAAGAAAAAGTAAACAAAAAACTTGGTGATAGAAAAATAAACCAACAAACAATTTGAAGAAGAATGTAAGTAGGTTGGTCCCTACAAATCTAGTAGTAGAAGGGATTGGTTTCTCTTATTGGTTGGTTCCTACAAAAAGTAGAGGATATTGGTGTGTCCCATAGGTTGGTTCTTATAAATCGAAAAAGGGGATTGGTGTCTCATATACGTTTGTGCCTACAAAGGATCAAAGGGGATTAATATATCTTATATGTTGGTTCCTACAAAATATTATAAGGGATTGATGTAATAGTAGTTTGGTTCCTACAACTTGATGAAAATTTAGCTTAATGCCTATAATATCTTTCACATAAATAAGTTGTATGGTTTTCTCTCTTAAGTGTTTCCATGTACATATTATGTTATATGTATAATTTATGAGATTGATGTTTTATGATGTTTAAAAAACTTTAAATGATAATTATGATTATAATGAATAATCCCCCCTCCGTATAATCATGAATTCCAACAATTGGTTTCATAAAACTTTCTTACATAAGAATTGTAACCACTAGAAGGTAGATTGCAAAGGGTACATGGATAGTCAATATGGTTCTTACATAATCAAAGTTCCATTATTGGATGGACCATATTATGCTTCTTGGAAGATAAGAATGACGGCACATCTACTATCCCTTGGTGTTGATGCTTGGAATACAGTGATAAAATTTTATAAATCTCAAGAAATTCCTTAACAAAAAGCATAAGAGAAGGATTATGTAAATAATTCGAAAGCAATGAATGCCATTTTAAATGCTCTTTATAAATTTATATTTTCCAAGGAAACGGATTATGACTCTGCTAAGAGAGTTTGGGATAAGCTTCAATGAATCCATGAAGGAGATGATAAGGTAAAAAGGTATAAACTTCAACTCATAGAATGAAATTCCAAAAAATATTAAAGGACTGGGTGAAAATATTCAAGAATTGTCAATTATTCAAAAATTCTTTAGGTCTTTTCCATTGAGGTTCATTCAATGGTTTTAGCTATTGAAGAAATGAAAGATATTGAAGTCTTGAAGATGGATTAACTACATCCAATACTCACTGCATATGAAATGAGAAAATGAAAAGATATGTATAGAATAAAGGAAGCATCCTTAAACGAATTAAAGAAAACAAAATGACACAAGGAACATGATTGCTTTATCCTTGAATCAGATGAAGAAGATCCTAAATTTGTGAGAAAGTTGAATAGTATTTCTAAAAAAAATAAAGTTAAGCTACCATTCAAATATTTTAAGTGCGGTAGATTAGGTCATTATGATTCAAAACGACCATATGGGAAATAAGAAGATAGAGATGATGAAAAATAACATAGAAATGGAGGCAAATTTTCCTTAAATATGGAGGGAATATCTCTTAAGAAGAGAAGTTTTTATTCCAAGGAAGATATTCTCTCATCATAAGATAGAGTTGAATATGCAGATGATGATGAGAAAGAATAATTCCGACTCATGGCCATTGGAAACCATAAAGAAAAATAAAATACATTCCAGTCTATCTCAAAAGGGACTAGGAAAGGAAAAGGTAATATTCCACTTTGTTTTAGTTGTGGTAATGAAGGTCATTTTTCTCTTAGACGTGCATATGAAAAATATGAAGGCAATGATGATGAAGATGATTCTCTAGTTATGAAATGTTGGGTAGCTAAGGCCCCGCGTAACGGTTTTGGGGCTCAAAGCCCGAAATGTTTGGTAAAGGTATGGTAAAGACTCTACAAGATGCATAGAGTGCGAAGTGTAATGAGTCAAGTCAAAGGGTTGTCTGCCCAAAAATGATGTAAGGTGAGTCAGCCTGTCCATGGTCCACAGACCATAGAAATGTATAAATAGAGAAAGGCTCTATGGTTAGAAGTCAATTTTTGAAAGTAAGCAATTTTGATCTAAAATGTAATGGGTTTGTAAATAAAGAAGTCTTAGAGCATCTATAAGTCCAAGTCAAGAGTGTTGGTAGAGAGATAGTGGCTTTGCAGTTGTGTGCACAGAGGCCTGGTAGAGTCCACAGCTGTGTGTGCGGACCCCTGCAGCTGAGTGCACAGGGTGGATCTGGTTGTATTGAAGAGAAGATTAATAAAGATAAGAATTCCTGAATCATTGTGTGTTTTCTTGCGGATCTGTTATTTGCTTATGTTCTGAATTTATGCATGATCTGTTATATGATCTTACATATTTCTTTATAATTGCGCACATGGGGTTTTAAGTTTAAATGTTTTCTTAAAGACTGCAAGGAGTAGATTTGATCTATAACAAACTCATAAATAATAACTCTTAAGGAAGTTCCTTTTTCCGGATCTACTTGGAGGTGAAGTAGCGCGAAGATACAGAACAGTTTGCAACCCCACCAGCCCACATCAAGACATCCCAAGGGTGCGAAAACCTAGTTCTAGCACCCTCCCTTGCTACCTTAGGTGAGACCTTAGTCCACGCTCCGCGGGCTGTTGCCGAAAGGGCCGATAGCTGTGGTATTTTTTTGGCTAATAACTCTTCTAAACATGGGTTAGGGCCCAATAAGCCAACAAATGGTTCTGTTGTTGGGACCGAGATCTACCTAAGGGATGTCTGATGTCGGGACACTGGGACCCTACAAAGAAAGAGCTTGAATATTGGTTGTATCAGAAGCTTCACGAGTTTGTGGTTCAGGAAAATAGAAATACATGGATATTAGAAGAGAGGTGGTTGGATTGTTACATATATACACAGAGATCCACGGGATCTTTTTCACGTCATTCTCGACAAAATTGTACGAGTGGATCATGAGGCTAACTAATAGCGTGGTAAGGTGCAGACTAGATCAAGCCATTATGTGGACTCCAGAATTGGTGCGCAGGCTAGAAGCATCGGAAGATAAAATCACACATGCAGTAGATCACTAGTTGGATCAGATAATAGGAGGGTTCATCACTGAGTTCACGATAGACACCACTGTGAGTTACAGTGAAGCAGAAAGGCATTTTCTCCAAGAACTGTGTGGTAAATATATCAAATCATTTAATGCTTGGATTAAAATTTTGTTATGTGAAAAACAGATCATGCACATTGATTAATGTCTGGTGTAACACGGAGCGGAAGAGGCTACCGAGGAACCGAAGGATTAGAGAACATCCCTCTGATTTCTATTTCACGAGAAAGTGAGGAAGTACTCATAGGGTTCTCTCCGAGAAGCATAGTCCAGTTGATTGGGCGGTGCATCCCACTGATACCACCACCGTCCACGCCATCACCTACTTCTCCTACATCGAATCCATCTTCGCTGACCCCACCCCCGCCACCCCCAAAGGTCGGGATGGCAAGTGCAGTCAAGTTGACGATATTTAAAGGCGTAGGAAACGAGGAACCAGGTCAGTTCTAGTTTGTGTTAAAGGCTATATGAGAAGCCCAAGGCATAACGGATGATAACATCGAAAGGGCTACTCTGGTTAGTGCGCTGCAGGACCTCGTGTTGATGTGCTATATAAAGTACTCAAGTGATCATCTAAATGCGGGAATAGCGGCAATCCACGATGCATTGAACAAAGAATTTGGTTGGCCAAAATCAGAGATGCAGTTAGTCATTGGGTTTAAGGAAATCATGATGTTACTTGGTGAAACCCCGTGGGATCTGGATCAAAGAATGAAGAGCACAATCCGCGAGGTTATCATGACATTGACGAATGCGTAGCATTGCACATGGGTTGTGGCGTCTTTGACACCACATCTAAGGATGGCATTATCACAGCAAAAGATCTCAACCCAAGCCGAAGCATTAGAGACCGCAATGAGGTTGTACGAAACCCTAATAAAGGATCCAGGGTTGGGAGTTTAGGAAACCCACGTTAAATACAAAACCTATGTTTAGAGATGCAAAGTTTGAAACAAGGACAGGCGCCTTGGTCAAAAGTACATGAAGAGGTGTGGTGTATCAAATGTAAGGGCCAGGGTCACGATAAGGATCATTGTCCGGCCTTTGCAAACTATGTGGCAGCGGGGGGACCTATACCATTGTGAATAGAGGTATAAGCAGGGCCAAGCGAGGCGGCCACACTCTGGTGCGTGATATGTCAGGTGGGAGGAAAGCATGCCACGGAAAACTATAATCTATTGCAGAGCCTAAGAAAATCCCCCCCAATAGTTATTTTGCAACTTTTGTAGGGCGATGGGTCACGATGAAAGAAATTTCTGAAGTTATGAGTTGGGCAACAATAGCGCGGGGTGGATTCTAAGGACACAGACGAGGGTGAGGGGGAATGGGATCCGGACTAGATGGTGACAATTAATCTGCTATAATTATGGAGGACCAGGGCACTGCGCACGACTGCAAAAACTTAACCAGACCTTGTTGCCCTTACTGTTACCAATTTGACCACGAAGCAGTCGATTGCCCCACGTTGATTTCTCAGATGCAGGAAAAAGGGATGCTTCCAGCTACTCCCACTCAAAATGTACAAATGATGAAGGTTGAACCGCACAAGGAAGACCCTAACATGAATATGATGCTCAAAAGTGGTGCAACTATAGGAGAAGACAAGGGAAAGAAACCAGAGGAGGATGCATGGGTTCGTAAGGCCCCCACAAAACAACCTGAATTTGATTTGGAGCATGCGAAGGAAACATTTATGGAAGCTAAGAAGAGCTTCACGGAAGCTTCTAGTTCGGGTAGCAAGGATCAAACAGAGCCGAAGAAGGATGCTCGTATGTTAACTACCTCCTTAGAGACATGCATGAAGCTACTACAGGACACTAAAGCGGTGAAGGGACAGCAAGAGTTGATAACTAGGTCCGCAGGATTGGATGAACCTCGGATGGTCTGGAAACTAGGCAAGCATGCGTTGCATACTGCGCGGGACATGCGATTGACTGTCCAGATTGGGGACTATGAGATGGATCAGGTTGTTCCGGACCTGGAGTCAGATGCAAATGTTCTACCTAGATAGACCTGGGAACGCATGGGCAGGCCCGCACTGCAATCCTCTCCTATCCAATTACAAATGGCAAACCAACAGAAGGTATTGCATATGGGAAGATTGCAAGGAGTTGCAGTAGACATCGAAGGTGTAAGCACATAGACTAATTTTAAGGTCATAGAAATTGTGGATGACAGTAACCCATATCCTGCATTGTTAGGGATAGACTAGGCAATGGATATGAATGGAGTGATCAACCTAAAGAAGCAGAAAATGATATTCGAAAAAAATCTCTCGGCGTAGTGGTTCCACTGGATCCAACCGAAGGGGTGTGCTATACTAAGCCATTGCGCGACGAGGACAGTGATGATGAACTAGACTATATCTACCAGATCACAGTGCAAGATCGGGATCGAGTGAATTTGACAGCAGATGGAAGAATCTCATGGAACCGTGATAGTTCCTACATGTCGGACTCAGATAAAGAGATTGAGCAATGGCAGAAACGATTGCATGAGGTAACCACACTAAATTGTAATATGATGGTTAGATCACTACGCCGAGTAACAATAGAGGCGAGGGGATGGCCAACTGATGAGGATGCCACGAAGGCGGATGAACCAGCCGACCAGTGCGCAACAATGAATCTGAGACAAAAGCCATAGGATGCCCCCACGGAGCTACCATGCGCAACAATTGTTCACGAATAGAGTACATGCCCAAAGATTCAGAGAGAGTGATGTAGATGTCAGATGCAGGTGCACGTATGGGTTGGAGGGAAAGATAGGCAATCTAGTTCACCAGCGGCCTGCAACAAAGTCAGGAGGGGAATAGGGGAAAGCATGCACAACGTCCACTCGATAAAACGACCCACTGGGAAGTTGCAGATACCACGGGCTTGATGGGCCTATAATAGAAGGGAGACGAAGATGAGATTGTTAATAATAAGACAGAAAAGAGCCCAGAATAAGTGGGGTAGTAGCAGGCCTCATGAAATCAATGAACTATGGGCGCAACTATGAAAGAAAAGTGCGCTAGTAGGGGAGGGATTCAACAATATGGAAAGTGGCGATGACCACGTCAGCAGCACGAGTTTGCACATAAGGGAACCAGGCCCGGTCAGGTCTACAGCAGAACTAGAGTGAGTCGTGACCTTGCTATCATGGCTGCACCTGCACCTACAGAAGGATACACCCCACACAACAATGCATGAAGAGATAATGGCTATAGAGGCACTTGAAAGGTGGTCGCAACCCTGGCTAGTAGGAAAGCTGAGACATCGCACCGCGGGTGCAACCACCTGACTAGCTATAGAGAGCATAGTCCCAACACCTCAAGTAGTTGAAAGAAGGCACGAGACTATAAACAAGTCTGTGGGAAGCTGGCGCAGAAAATAGGTTAGGTACAGAGTTATTCGGTCCATCAAATTGTGGCTGCGCCATAAGGGTTGCACTGCCACGCGGAAAGGTCCAAAGGTGACTATTAACACCACTATTCTTGACATAAAATTCAAGTTACGACAGGGGGGAGTGGGTAGCGGGCCATTAAGACATAAGTTCCGAACTAGATATGACAAGATCTATAGCGTAGCCGCTATTAATGAACTGGAAGTGAAGGGAAGGGATCCATTAAAAAATCTGTTGCCAACAATGGGTTATTCAAGATTTGAACTAGTAAAGATCAGCTAACACTTGGCTACCAGGCATCCCGTGAGTACCATGGCAAGAACCAGAGCACAGTTCACAGAAGATCTATACTCAACCAAGGAGGAGCCAGGTGAAGTAACTGTGGCCCCTGAAGTCCCAAAATCCCCATGCACACCGCGACCTAGGAAGAACAAGCAGACGATGGGGCCAGTTAGGGTATCACCAAGATTCAGTAAGTTATCAGTCGTCGAAAAGGGGAAAGCAATCACCCCCAAACTGGAGGAGGATGATGAAGATCTGCAAGATTTGATCGCTCAGATTGAAGCACAAGATGAAGACGAAAATGATGTTTTTCGAATCCCTTCACGGCATCCATATATCTCCCCATGGAACGAGATGGCCAAGATACCGAAGGACCTGGACGCTGTAAAGAATACACTCAAGACTCCACTTATTCCGGATGACATAAGATTCAATGGTTTACCACTGGGATGAGTTCCGAGCATCATGTTTGAAGACTGGAACCTTGTAGACAGCGACAAGTTCCCACAATTGGCCAAAGACAAATTGCTACCGCGGAAGTGGTTACTAGGTGTGGAGAAGGTGGGATTACTTAATCTAAGCTAGATACCCCACTATCACCATGCACCCGTCACCACCACAAATGAAGTGCTAGCTCCTGTCATTGCGCTTGCAGAGCAGTGCGTGGAAGGGGTTCAGTTCAACTAGGTGCAGTTTTTATGCGATGAGTTTTTGACAAACTATCAGGAAGCACAAGACAAAGGTAAGACATTTCATTATGGATGATTGCTACTATCAATCCTTCTAGTTGTAGGAGAACTGCAGTTGGGTAGCCAGTTTCCCAACATTGAGGACAGCCTGCCTGAAGCAGTGTGATATGCTTCGCTTTGGGCTACAAAGGACGTAGCAAGGGTTGCTGAAATTAAGGTTTTTTGGACCTTCATGGAGGGGAGTAACCGGACATGGATTGCTCGCAGACCATGGATGTCTCCAACAATATACAATAATTTGCAAAGCACAACCGAGTTCAAAGTGGACTTGCATAACTTATATATCCAGGTGCGGAAGGATCAAAAGCGAGCATGGGTCACGCTCCCATTAATTGCAATGGGCGATGCCATTTACGAGGTATTGGCAGCATGGCCTCCCGAGTGGCGTGCCCCAGACAAGGCCATACTAGAACAAATGGTAGCACAACAACGCAAAAAGGAAATCCAGCTGCGACTCACTAAATTGGCAGAAAAGACACGTCACGGACAAAAGACAGCTTCGCAGCAGGAGGCAACGAAGGAAGTGATAGCCAAAGAAATCATGGTAGATCAGGAAAGGTCGTCAGAATAGGACATGTAAAGGGAAAAGGAGACACAGGAACACATAGACCATCTTACAGAATCTACCCAAGTCAAGAGGCCGCGTGGCAAGGAATCGCCGCATACACACAAAAAGTCAAAAACAACAAAGGCTTTGGAGAAAGAGTTTATTGATGATGGTAAGCCACAAGCACTGCCCCTATAGGTGCGTTGGTGGAACTAATGACAAAATAGACAACTGTGTTGGGGGAGATCAGAGCATAGTTGCAGGCATTACAGGTGCAACCCCCGGGCAAGGTGATCCTAAATCCAGCAGAGGACATAGCCGCAGCTGAGCAGATGGCCTGCAACCACACAATGAACACCTTAGCATTGCCAGCAGGTGCTGTCATAGAAGAAGTCAAGGGTGCCATGCATCATTAGGGATTGAATCTAGCCGCTTTTCCCAGAGACACCCTATACCAACTTTAATATTGGGTAACCACTGAGCTTCGTGCCAGGGAAGGCTGTGCCCTGCAAACCTTGACAGAGCATAAGGAAAATCTGGAGCAAGTCAGTCTCTAGCATGATGATTTGGTCACAAATAACTAGGAAGTGGAACAGGCCATGATGGAAGCTTGTAGGAAGGTACCAGAGTTATCTATTCTAGCCGAACTTCCAGCAACTGACAAGATTCATCGCATGGCGATAGGATTCCATATAGCCCAAGAGGAGGTCTCGAAGGCTTAGTGGGAATTAAATTTACAAATTACAGAGCTAAGACTAATGGCATAGCCGACCACACCTTCGGAAATTCAAGAATAGCGCCACAGTGAAATTCAAGAAGGATTGGAAATAATAAAGCACATGGTCCAAGATTACTCGGGTCTTCTAGATCAATCCCTCCTTATGCTCACCTCTCTCCAGGATGACCCAACTATACAACAAGTGGAAACAGAAGCGTGGGAGTTACAGCGGGTTTATGACACAGTCCAGGGGCTATGTAGACGGTCGTTATCATGTAGTAGTTGGCTAAAATGAAGGAGACCCGGGCTCTAAAGGTACAAGTGGATGCCACTCAGCAAAAAGTGGTAGTACTTAAAGACCACATCTAGCCCTGGCTTGACGAAGCATTCACAGTCTCCACCATCATCGAGGGAAAGTTAGTGCACATGTAGGTAGCATATGATCCTGGATAGGCTGCTAATACTGATGCATCGACGGCTCTTGTAGAACAGGTACAGAAGATGGCGGAAGAGTTTGTTGTAAGTACAAATGAAGCGTAGAAGTTGCTGACTGACCTCCATGCAAAGATTGCCGAACCAACCATGTGACTCAGGATGAGTCACGATGATTGTGTTGGGGGACTGTTGGGTAGCGAAGGCCCGGTGTAATGGTTTCGGGGCTCAAAGCCTGAAATTCTGGGTAAAGGTATGGTAAATACTCCGCGAGATGCACAGAGCACAAACTTTAATGAGTCAAGTCAAAGGGTTGTCCACCCAAAAATGATGTAAAATGAGTCAGCCTGTCCATGGTCCGTGGACCATGGAAATGTATAAATAGAGCAAGGCTCTATGGTTAGAAGTCAGTTTTTGAAAGTAAGCAATTTTGATCTGAAATGTAATGGGTTTGTAAAGAAAGAAGTCTTGGAGCGTCTGTAAGTCTGAGTCAAGGGTGTTGGTAGAGAGATAGAGGCTCTACAGCTATGTGCGCAGAGGCCTAGTAGAGTCTGCAGCTATGTGCACGGATCCTTGTAGCTAAGTGCGGAGGGCGGATCTGGTTGTATTGAAGAGAAGATCAATAAAGATAAGAATCCTGAATCATTGTGTGTTTTTTTGCAGATCTATTATTTGCTTATGTTCTGAATTTATGCATGATCTATTATATGAGCTTACATCTTTCTTTATAATTCTGCACATGGGGTTTTAAGTTTAAATGTTTTCTTAAAGACTGTAAAGAGTAGATCTGATCTATAACAAACTCATAAATAATAACTCTTAAGGAAGTGCCTTGTTCCTGATCTATGTGGAGGTGAAGTAGTGCGAAGCTACAGAATGGTTCGCAACCCTTGCAGCCCACATCAAGACATCCCAAGGGTTTGAAAACCTAGTTCCAGCACCCTCCCCTGCTACCTTGGGTGAGACCTCAGTCCACGCTCTGCGGGCTGTTGCCAAAAGGGCCAGTAGCTGCGGGATTTGTTTGGCTAATAACTTTTTTGAACCTGGATCAGTGCCCAATAAGCCAACATGAATTCTCAAACAATTGATAAAAAAAATTAAGATAACCAGGATCAAAAGAAAAATGTTGAGGGAATTAAACGTAAGAAATATCTTCGACGTGATCTCTCTACTCCTTCAGAAGAGACAAAAAGACTCATAATAAAAATAAAAAATCCAGAAGGGACTATTGAAGGAGTATGAAAATAAGGATCATGGTAAAACATTGAAAATGGTTGTCATCCTTAAAACTCAATTAGAAAAATCAAAGAGGAAGAATGGTGTGGTGACAAGGCATATGGAAGAAATTGAATATCGTTTTGAGAAACTAGAAGATGATATTGTTTCCTTATGAAATTATCTTGAAAAAGAAAATGACCAGTTGATGTTTGAAAGAAGTTTTAACATATTGGATAATTTACTCAACTTCTAGAGGTATCCTCTTCATAAAATCAAGGTCTTGGATATCATGAAATTGTGAAGGTAGAATCAATATCAATGTCATCAACATAAAAATCCACAAAGTAAAATAAGAGCTATGTTAATTTTCTCAAAATATCTATCAATGAAAACATCAGTAGGAAAGAAGGAGATGGCCAATAAAGCTCTAATCCTGAAATGAAAGAAATAAAAGTTAGACAAGGAAGTGAAGACAAGCGGAAACCTCACTACTATGTATAAGACTAAATTTTGATAACATAGTTCGACGATATGGACTGTGCAGCCAAAAATTACAAGAAAAATGTCAGTTTAAAAAAAATGTATAAAGTCTACATGTTCATCACAATTATGAAGACCAATTTTTATGCAATTGGAATTGCGACAAACAATTTATAGGTTGTTGCAATTGTGACTACATATTTTGTTGGTCGCAATTGTGATGAACTATTTTAGGAGTCACAATTATGATGAACAACATCTATAGTAACAATTGTGATGACAAATATATTTTTTCATTTTGACGTTGATTTTATCAATTATTTTGATGGTCATATTTGAATTTGAATAGTCAACTAATGTCACAATTTCAATGGTAGTTAAACATATAAGTATACCACATGTAAGAGATGTTGCAACATATTTTCTATAACTGAAATAATTATGAAATGTTATAAGGTATTTTTCGTGGGTGAAAAATAGATTTTTTCTTTTTATTTTTGTTTTATGATTAGGAAGAATGTCACTAACATTAGTTGTGTAATTAATCAACTACCGTTCAGTGATGGGAAATGTTATTTCACTTGAAAATTTTGTGGCTGCAATGATCCATGAAGAATTTCATAGGAAACGACTAATAAACATTGCAGCAAGAATGGGCACATTTAAGGGGGTAACCAATATTTTCCAATGGTGAGATATTTTTTATGAATCATTAAATATGTTTTATTTATATTAATTATATTTTTAAATACCCTTTTTGTTATGATATTTTTTCAGCAGACTAATTTCAAATTATTTTTTGTAATTATTATAAAGTCAAGGTGGTCCCTTAGATACTCTAATCCAAATGCGCCAAGTAGTAGTACTAGAAATGATGTTTCCAAGTTGAATAACATGGAGTGAATATTAAATACCAAGAGTGCATCAAGATGACCTGACATTTCAATAAGTTATAAGAAATTAGTTTGTTACATTGCAGCAAAAATGATCTTATGGAAGAAAATGACAATTATAACATAGTTCAAGATGACTGGACAAATGAATTGATCCAAGATTTGCTCGATGATGAGAAAAATTATGTTAGTTGTGATGATGAGCATGTGCTATAGAAGTCATCAACACCACATTATGAGGGCTCAAAAGAAAACATTCTCTCTGCTACATTATTGTTGTTGTACTTAAAGGTTTTGAATGGTTTGTTAAACACTTTATGACTTAGGTCGTAAGGTATAATATAATATGTTTCATCACATGAAAGGTTGGTTTATTTTTTCTTTTTAGTGTTGATTAATGTGTCAAATGGTAAAGCAATATTTATGATTAATATTCTTTACACTAACTAGTGATTCATTATGTTGTAATAGATTTTTAGGTGAATTTGAGTTACCATTCTAAAATAAGTTACCTCACACATACCCGGATTTATATGTTATTATGACAGAAATATGTATGTAGTATTAAGATATATATACATTCCATAATGATCATATTATATATTATGAAAAACATGCATTGAAAACAAATTTCCCAAAATGTGAGAGCAGTAGATATCAAGCTGATCAAATAAAAAAAAAAGGTGTCTCAAAAGGTTCTTTTTCATATTCACATGATTCCACATTTGCATCGATTGTTCAACTGTTAAAGGAAAGTAAATTTAATGGATTACCATGCATGAAAGAGAATTGGTAATGGTTTTCTTCGAATGCCTATATAAGGTTATGCATTTAGGAAAATTGAGGGAAAATAGTTGCATTTTAGAGATGAACCTTGTAGCATTAGGCTTTCATTGGAAATTGATGGTATTGACCCATTTGGAGAGCTCAGGTCTATTTACTCAGTGATGAGCCCCAATTTTTGGTACAATTTGGGCTCATTTGGCCTACTTGCTCTGCTCAAACCATTCATTTTTTATTGCTTATGCATTCATTTCTTGGTTTATTCGTGTTGTTTGTAGGAAGAAGGGTAGGCATTTTATCTACGTGACTAATGCATGATGATTTTAGGTTCTTGGCATTAAAAGGGAGAAAAGACCACGAGAAAGGAGACAAGGAGACAGTGAGGTGGCACTGCTGGTTTTTAGGAGAGGATGTCCACAGTCTTGGGGACCTTCCTCGTAATTCCCACCATAGCTCTGAGCTCCAATCCATCTCCCCACCGAGCTTAGAGGCAGCCAACTGTTCTACAGGAACAACAGTTATAATTGTTCTACAGGATCAGCAGTTTAACCTTCAGTTGGACAGCCGAGCTCCACAAATCAAGGACACCTGTTCGATGATCATTTTGCATAAATACTGAGGCTGTAGCCTTGGATAGGAGCTTTTTGAACTTTTTTATTGCTCTTGTAATTTGGAAGTACGAGCTACAGCTCGGGGTTTTGTTCCTTTTGTAAGCCAATTTTGGCATGACATCAGATTTTCGTTTATGAATAAAGGCAGGCAGATTTTGATCTCATTCTGAGTTTCTAAGGGAGCTATAGCTCTCAGGTTAGGTCCCAACCTGAGAGCAATAGATCTCCTCGGTGTTGTAATGTTGTTTGCATTTCGTTCAGCACTTTGAGTTTTTACTTTAACATGCAATTCGAATTTACAGTCTGTTAATTTAGTCTTTTTCATGATATTGAATAGGATTAGCTTATGGTGAATTTGTTTCCAGTTGCTTAGGTTAGAAGAGGATAAATATAATCCATTGGAGCTCCAGAAAAAGGTTGTTAAAGCTCACTGCCATCTCTGTTAGGGATTGGGGTGCAGTCCATAACCAACCACCAAAAAGAAACGCAGTTCTTCTCACTTCCATGCAAGCTGCAACATAGTCATTTTCGTTGAAGATCCATCCATGCACTTTTGATATTGAACCATACTTCTACATTCCACTTCCATGCACGAGTTTCATTTCTTGGTTTTCCATTGTTGTTCATAGGTTTCATGGCACAGTTATCATAGGTTAATGAATTCTCGTTTTGGTGCATAAGTCATTTGTTTCATTTACGCTGCTCCATATCATTCCACTTCCTTCTTCTTCTTCTTGACCTCTCCTCAAGTCACCCACTCGGCCTCAGTCCAGCTCGTTTACCCTCCAGTTCATCCATTGCCACGTAGCTTCATTTACTTAAACTTCCGTTGATCCCATCCTTCCAGCCATCAACCCACTGCATGCACTCTTCCTCCATCTGACTTCTCTGCTCCTGAGCCATCACCAGCTCCATCTCCATCTCACCTATCCTCCCACACCACTCCAACACTTCACCATCTCCCAAAACCTCCACGGCCAAACATCCTGTAGAATTGCACAGACTTCCTGTACAAATTCCTGAGTTTCCTATAGGATCCCCTGCAGACTTCCTGTATAAGCCTGCAAACTCAGTTGCTGAGCATCCGAACGTGGTAGACTTCTGTGGACTGATGCTGGAGACCCTCTGGGACCTCCCTTAGCCATCCTGACCTTGCCCATGCTTTCCTTCCATTCCAACCGCTCCTGCACAACCAAACCCTAATCAAAAGCATCATCACAATAAATCCAACCACTTAATGTAAAAATACAAAAACATGTCTTTTCAGATGCAAGTAGCTTAGATGCATGTATTTCAATTCACTGCAAGTAATGGCATTAGTGGTAGTAGTTTCATTCACAGTTTTGCATTGTAAGGGTCTAGCTAGTCAAATTAGGGTTTACTAGGGTTTTCATGCTTTATTGGCTTTCAGTTTCTTTCTGCAGTTAGACTAGTCTCCTTTGAGTTAGCTTTCATCCATCATTCATAAAGCTTCTTCTGTGAGCATATAGAAGTTGGCTTGAGCCCTAGCGGACTTGTGCCAGCTGACCAAGTGACAGCTGCGACAAGAGCTAGTACTTGTGCATACAGCACCGTCGCTTCCAAGTTTGTACGAACTACCGGGTTGATAAAATTAGAGATAGGGAGCTCCAAGAGCTGTAGCATTATTGCTACAATACTGGAGCCCACCATCTTTTTGGCGCCGTTGCCGGGGAAGCGTCAGAGTATTAGTAATTGTTGCTTTTCTTCTACTTTCTTACTCTTTCCTTCTGCTAAGTAGTTTACTTCATTTCCATTCTGCAAAAGTAGCATAGATATTTCCTGCTTTCATAGATTAGCATTTCCTGCTTTCATAGATTAGCATTTCCTTCTTTCATAGATTAGCATTTCCTGCTTTCATAGAATAGCATTTCCTTTCTGTAAGCGTAGATTAGCATTTCCATTCTTGCAATTTCATTTGAGCAAAGTAGATTAGTTCTTTCCTGCTTTCAGTTTAATTCTGCATCTTTCATAGTTAGTTGTAGATCAATCTATCTCAGTTTTGCAGGTACCAAAAGAAAAGCAAAGCAAAAACAATCAAAAGAAAAAGAAAGTCTTTTCCATTTCATGCCTCGTAGGAACCAAGATAGATCAGGCAAGTTCCTACCAAACACCCCCACCACATCACTGAGTCACCCTTCTCTCTTCTTTGGTGACAGTGACCCAGAGGAACCTATTGGTGAACATCCTGAGATATCCAAAGACCCTATAGTAGAAGAAGAGTTAGAGACCACTCCATCTGAAGCTATGGCTAACAATAGAAGAGAAGATGAGAGAATAGAAGGTGCCTTTCCCATCCGAGAGACCAATGGAGAGATGAAAATGAAGAACATTAGCCCCTTTGCCTTACCTCACTTCCATGGGCTGACCACTGAAGATCCGGATACCTTCCTGTTTGAGTTTGCTGTCCTTTGTAGAACCTATGACTATACTGAAGATGAGCAAAAGTTGAAACTTTTCCCTTCCACTCTTAAGGATGCAGCACTACGCTGGTTCATGGGCTTACCTGGGAATAGTATCACCACTTGGGCTCAGATGCAGCAAGCTTTCAACACCAAGTACCGGGATTACTGTAGGTCCAACGAAACAAAGGGGGAAATCTTTCGGATGTCCATGGGAAATGATGAGTCCTTAGAGGATTATGAGGAGAGGTTCCAACTAAGCTATAAGCGGGCCAGGTGCACACTTGACCCTGAATCCCTCAAGTTGGTCCTGCTCCGAGGAGTCCCTGAAGACCTCTTAGATACCCTTCACATGTTAGCTGGGGGGGACATTTACCAACTGCCTTATGAGGACATCAAGACTGTGTTTAGAAACCACTCCAGGGCAGCTCAAAAACAAGGTAGAGGAAACCGCCTCTCAACTAGTGTCCCTTTCTCCAAACATGAGCTTGCAAATCAATTAGAAGATCTTAAGAGTGAGGTGAGACAGACCATTGCCATGCAGCTTGACACATTCAGGATTCAGCAAAAGAAAGAAGAAGCTGAGAGAGCCTTGGCTGTTTTCTGCCCTAGGTGCACAAGGAGACACCCTAAGAACGAATGTCCATTGCATTCGGTTGAAGTGTGTTTCGTTTGTGAGGAGGACCATCCCACAAATCAGCGTCCAACCTTACCTGGGTTTAAATCCATGTACCAAGGGACAGAAGCTCCCACAGAGCCTCTCTATTACCTCAACCAAAGGAGGCCACAGGGATCTAGACCTTATCAGCAGGGGATGCAAGGGGCATCTCAAGCTTATTACAGCCCCAACCAATCAACTCCTATGCCTTCCTGGGGTCCCCCTGCTCATCCTTCATGGTCCATGCCTCCTCCATGGTCTTATCCACCTTAGTACCCCACTCAACCGACTTCTCATTCATATCACTCACATGCCCAGCCACAGCCTCAATGGAATGCACCTCAGCCGAGGTGGAGGCCCCAATACAACACTCCTCCTGCCATCTTGCCTCCACCACCAGTTCAACCTCAGCCATTACCTCCTGCTCCTCCAAGGCAACCTCAAATGCCTGCTCAACCGAACCTGAACCCCAAAAATAGACAGGCCCAGCAGGTATACACTGGGGAAACCTCATGCCCTACCTATGCTGTGGAGATCCAGGAGATCAATCTTCGATCTGGAAAGACTATACCAGATCGCCAACCTCCTCCCCCAGAGGATGAGGAAGATAGACAAGAAAGTGAACCGAAGGTTATTCCACCCTTTCCTGAGAGACTAACAGCCACCACACAACCCAACCCAGAGGAGGATGAGCTTCTGGGTGAGCTCAAGCAGTTGTGTGTAAAAATACCACTTCTCCAAGCCATCAAGGATGTGCCAATATACAACAGACTGGTTAAGGAGAAGTGTTTCAAACACCCAGGCAGACGGAAGAAAGATGCCTCAACTATCAATGTCATAGGACAACTGTCTGACCTTATGTTAGGACAAGTCATCTGCCCAAAGTACCTAGATCCTGGAAGTCCTGTAGTAGATGTTCACATCAATGGCACCATTATACCTCACACCTTGATTGATCTGGGGGCCGCCATTAATGTGATGACCAGGGATACCATGCTTAAGCTTAATATTCAGGGTTCCTTGTGAAAGACCTCGACAGTACTGCAATTAGCAAATCGCTCCACCATGACTCCCGAAGGGATTGTGGAGGATGTCTTGGTCTCTATTGACTCTTGGGAATACCCTGTAGACTTCCTGGTTCTGCAACCAAAGGCCAAGCTTACTGGATATCCTCTCATTTTGGAAAGGCCTTGGTTAGCTACTGCAGATGCTTATATAAGTTGTCGTGCGGGAAACATGACCATAAAAAATGGTCCCATGTCCAAGCAACTAGTCCTATACCCTCCTGCACAACCCTCCTTAGAGCATGACTTACCACTCTGGTTGGGAGAAGGAGAGGAAGACAAGGTGTACTCGGCACCTCTGTGCACCTTAGATACCACTAGAAGAGACCCCCCAACCGAGGATGACTTGATCGAGACCTTGATCCAGAATCCACCTTCCAGTGCACTACCCTTAGAGAAATTGGTGGAGGATGCCCAAGCTAGCACCTTAGTGGATCTTTGTACAACCAACCCTGTTACTCCCAGAGTCAAGAATGTGGAGTTCGGCCCTAAGAAAGCATTGAAGATCAGCTCCTCCCTATCTCCTTCCCAGGAAAAGGAGCTGTGTAGCCTGTTGGCCAACCACCTAGATGCTTTTGCTTGGAGCTATAAGGAAATGAAAGGAGTCCATCCTTCGGTCTGTACCCATCATATATACATCAAAGAGGATTGTAAACCGGTTAGGCAACCTCAGAGGAGAATGAATCCAGCCCTTAAGGACATTGTCAAGGAAGAATTGCAAAAACTGTTGGATGCCGGATTCATCTACCCCATCTCAGATAGTGAATGGGTGTCCCCTCTAGTGTTGGTTCCCAAGAAAAATGGGAAATGGAGAATCTGTGTGGACTACCGAGAGTTGAACAAAGCTACCAAGAAGGACCATTTCCCTCTACCTTTCATAAATCAAGTGTTGGATGGACTGGTAGGAAAGAAGTTCTTCTCTTTCCTGGATGGGTTTAGCGGGTACAACCAAATCCAAATCAGCCCGGAAGACCAAGATAAGACCACCTTCACTTGTCCTTGGGGTACCTTTGCCTATCGATTCCTTCCCTTTGGGCTGTGCAATGCTCCTGCTACCTTTCAGAGAGCTGTTTTGAGCATCTTCTCGGAGCTGGTCCATGGTGCAGTAGAAATCTATATGGATGACTTTACTCCTTATGGGACCAACTTCCAGGAAGCATTGACCAACCTGGGAAAAGTCCTAACCAAATGCACCGAGATGAACTTGTCCTTTAGTCCTAAAAAATGTGAACTCCTAATGACTGAAGGGACTGTGCTAGGCCATACCATTTCTTGCCAAGGGTTGCAGGTGGATCCTAACAAAATTGCTCTCATCAAGAGGGTTCCACCTCCTCAAAAGGTAAGGGATGTCCGGAGTTTCTTGGGATTAGC
This sequence comes from Pinus tabuliformis, assembly GCA_031772625.1. Classification (NCBI taxonomy): domain Eukaryota; kingdom Viridiplantae; phylum Streptophyta; class Pinopsida; order Pinales; family Pinaceae; genus Pinus; species Pinus tabuliformis. Next base: position 199,227,064 of record CM062804.1, on the reverse strand, counting down.
AGGATACTATCGGAGATTCATTAAAGATTTCAGCAAGCTAGCCTCACCATTGTTTGGCCTGTTGGCAAAAGATGTGGAGTTTAATTGGACTGACGATTGTCAGAGGGCTTTAAATGAGTTAAAGGACAAGTTGGTGTTAGCCCCAATCCTGAGAGGTCCAAACTGGGCCCTACCTTTCCACATCCACACTGATGCCTCGAACAAAGCCATAGGTGCATCTTTAGGACAAGTTGAGCAAAAACTTCCATATGCCATTTACTTTGTTAGCAAAAACTTGTCCAAGGCTGAGCTGAATGACACTGTAACCGAAAAAGAATTCTTGGCTGTGGTCCATGCATTGAACAGGTTCCGCCATTATATTACTGGTTACCAGACCTTTGTACATACTGACCATGCTGCTATTAGATATTTAATGAATAAACCAGATGTGAATGCTCGTATTATTAGATGGTTACTTTTATTGCAGCAGTTTGATTTGACCATTGTTGACAAACCAGGTAGAGAAAATGTTGTTGCTGACTTTTTATCTAGATTGGATTTGTCTGCAGATGAGGATGGAACAGTGGATGACCAGATGCCCGATGAACATCTGTTTTCTATTTCAGTACTCTCTCCATGGTTTGCTGATATAGAAAACTATCTTGTTTCAGCACAGTTCCCTCCACACCTATCTTCCAGAGAAAAGAGCAGAATCATCAGAAAAAGTGCCTCATTTACTTGGATCAGGGGCAATCTGTTCAAGCTTGGCCCCGATCAGATCTTAAGGCATTGTGTAAGGGAGGAGGAAGTCTTTGATATCCTCCTCACTTGTCATGATGGGCCTTGTGGAGGACATTTTGCAGCAAAGAGAACTGCCTTCAAAATCCTGCAGGCAGGCTACTATTGGCCCACACTTCATCAAGATGTCAGAAGATATGTCAGTCAGTGTGACCAATGCCAAAGAATGGGGAAACCGACCCAAAGGGATGAGATGCCTCTCCAACCTCAAGTGACTCTCGAGCCATTTGAGAAGTGGGGCATGGACTTTGTGGGCCCAATCAACCCCTCTTCGAGGCAAAGGACTTACATCATTGTGTGTACTGACTATTTGACAAAGTGGGCAGAGACCAAAGCAATCAAAGCAGCAACAGAAGAAAAGGTGGCCGATTTCCTAAGAGAAAACATCTTCTATAAGTTTGGCTATCCAAGAGAGCTGGTCACTGATCAAGGGAGCCAGTTCACCTCCAACCTGGTTGAAGATCTCCTAGCTCATCACAAGATCAAGCATAGGACTTCCACCCCTTATCACCCTCAAGCAAATGGGCAGGTGGAAGTCACCAATAGAGCATTAGAAGCGATCTTGACTAAGGTGGTGAGCAGCAGCAGAAAGGACTGGGCAGATCGCCTGGTTGAAGCCACATGGGCTTACAACACCACTTGGAAGACCACCACCGGCTTCACACCGTATGAGCTGGTCTATGGGAAGAAAGCTCTGTTGTCCATTGAGTTTGAATACAACACTTTGAGGATGGCAGCTCAGCTGGACCTTGATCTCAGCCATGCACAACAAGAAAGGCTACTCCAGCTGAATGGCCTGGATGAGCACTGAATGCAGGCCCTCCTTCACTCAGAAGTGGTTCAACTTCAGAGAAAGGTGTGGCATGACCAACATGTCCATGACAAGCAATTTCAGCTAGGAGATTGGGCTTTATTGTGTGATTCCAGATACAAAGATTTCAAGGGGAAGCTGAGAACCAGATGGCTAGGACCATATGCAGTGGAAAGATGCCATGAAAATGGATCTGTCCTTATTCGAACCATTGATGAGGAAGCCATTCCCATGCTTGTCAATGGGCATCGGTTGAATATCTACAGGAGACCTCTCTCAAGACAAGAGTTCATCAAAACTATGGAGAAATCTGTATTGGTCATAGAGAAGGGTTCTGCCTCTGCTTTTGGCATACCCTGAAGGACATAAAAAAAAAAAAAAAAAAAAAAGAGAAAAGGGAAAAAAAAAAAAAAAAAAATAATAAAGATCCTTGGGTGAAAACCTCTCTGAGGCGCCCAAGGCAGGTAGTAGGGGTGAAAACCTTATTGAGGCGCCCCTATTGTCTTTCAAAAAAAAAAAAGAAGGAAAAGGTTTGAAAAAGATCCTTGAGTGAAAACCTCTCTGAGGCGCTCAGGGCAGATGGCATGGGTGAAAACCTCTTTGAGGCGCCCCTGTTATCTTTCAAAAAAAAAAGAAAAAAGAAAAACAACAATAAGCAAAATATGGTAAAATTGCATGCAGGCTTTCTACAGGAAGCTCTGTGTTCTACAGGAAACTTCCTGTAGAAGGGTTGAAGATGCTCTATGGAGAAGAGGAAACCCTCCAACTCAAAGCCAAGGGTCCGTATCATGCTGTCAAGGGACCTCACCAGCACTTCCTCCAAGGATATCCATGTTTTTTCAAGGTATGTGCAATTTTATCATGGTTTGAATCTTCTACAGCATGTTGCAGTCTTTCTACAGGAAGACGCGGATTTTCTATAGGAAAGTGCAGACTTTCTACAGGAAGCTCTGTGTTCTACAGGAAACTTCCTGTAGAAGTTTGGGACGGCCCATAATTCATTGTAAAGGGATATCTAGCGGCTACGGATTGGTTTGGACGCATGCAAGCCTCTGTTGGCACCCATGCACAATGCTGTTACCTTTCTCCACCATCCTCGTCGACATGCAACCAAGTCCCCTGCACCAACAAAGCAGATCAATGAGTTCTCGGGGGAAAAGCCATTTTCAGAGCTAAACAAATGATGAGACCTCATACCACAGGCATCAGAAGCTCCGAGAGCGTGATCGAAAGGCCAGATCCTCCGTCGTGCAGCATGCACCCAAGGAGGAAGAGCTGTTACGAGACACCCCGCGGGAATCCTGTAACAGTTCAACCTGCTGGAGTGGATACCGTTCACAGCACCGCCATCTCCAATGAAACGCGGGCGCACGCAACCACAGCATTTCCTCCATCGTTGGCAGCCTGTAACCATGAGCTTCCGGGTCTGTGTAAGTTCGCATGCAGTAGGTAGATCCACTCACCATCGTCCAAAAACTGGGAAAATCGTGTGCAGCCACGCAGGTAAGTGTCTCAACCCTTCCTTCCATCAAATCGCATGAATTTTACTTTGATTTGTTTGCACAGCGTAAAAGTGAATGGTTGAGCAGCCGTATGGCCAGTCGACTGGCCACGTCGGCTAGTTATGGTATAGTTGGATGTTTGGGTGGCGGCCACGATGAAGGGAACGAGCAGCACGCACGTGAGAACACTCTCGTCGACAGCAATGAGTTTAACAGAAAAAGGCGGCGGCAAATCTATGGGAATGGGTGCGGCATCAAGTGAATACGCAGGTGAATGATGGATGACGTCGCCCAACGGTCCGGCAGGGACAGCTCATCCCCCACGCCACGGATTGCGCCGATTCAAAATCTAATCGGCTAGATTTTGCGCATGCATTTATCAACCACCACTTCAAACTTGAGTGGCTATTCTGATCTCCTCTGCACTTTGATACGCCGAGATGTTGGCTACCAGAATGCCGGAGAAGCACACCTCGAGTGCGGGCCAACTACAGTCCTCCCCGAGAATTGCGCACAGTTCTACAGGAATGCAGTTCTACAGGAAGGCAGTCTCTACAGGAACGCAGTCTTCTACAGGGAAGCGGGTGCCTCACGAAAAAAGGTGGCCAATTAAAGAGGTAACCCTAAACTCTTCATGCAACCGGTTAGTAAGAGTGGCAAGACCATCGTCCACAGTCTGGTCGTAAAAATATTGGTGGAATTGTTGTTTGTTATGCCTATGTTGTCGTTCTACAAGATGTCAGTATAAGTATACTGTGTTGAATTTTGTGGATTATGTGCATGCTCTGTCTTAATAGACCAAATCTCTTTTGCATTTGCCACCTTTAGTTAAAACAACCGTGTTCGTCATGCCGGGAGGGTTTATAAGACGGGAACGCACTGATTCAAGCAAATTAAGGGAAAACCAGGAAGTGGTAGAGCTCTTTACACGAGAACAGTGGATGTCTTTTTGTGATAAGTTGCAGGGTTACGATGATGAAGTGGCCGAAGAATTCTTGCAGGCCCTGAGGCCGGAATCCCAGACACTAGCCACAGTGAACTTCAGAGGCTTAAGCCTCAAGCTCACCCCGCAACATATAAGTCGGATCACAGAACTTCCTATGGGTTTGCCATGGGATAAGGACGAAAGAAAGCTGAGCCAGCAAGCAAAGAAAGAATTCTTTCCACCTGAGGAAGAATTCTTAGAGGACAAAAACGGGGTGCGAAGAACGAGTCTATTGCCACCATGGAATGAAGTCAGTTTGTAAATCATGAAATATATCACTTGTGAAGGCCGATTTAGCATCGTGTATGCATATCACTTTCAGTTGCTCACTGAATTGAGGCACCGAATTGATCTTCCTGTAGAGCAGAAACTAAGCATCCCCTATTTCCTATTGCAGTCTCTCATGGAGTGTGCCACAAAGCTAAGAGAGGGCATCCCAGATCAGATATCCCACCATGGGTTGATCAAACTTCTTGTGGAAGATGCATTGCACTCATATAAGGTCCCCCTCTCATGGGAATCCTTCCCAAATTTAACAAAAGATGGAGACATTAAGATATTGATCGAAGAAACGGGTTCCTCCAGCAATGAGGAACAAGAAGAAGTGGCCGAGGGATAGAGAGAAGAAGGCCAAGAGACCCCGACAATAGTACAGAAGAAAGAACAAAGGAAGAAGCATCAGGAAAAGGAGGACAAAGAAAAAGGTGGCACACCTATCTTGTCAGCAAGGGAAAAGAGGATGAAGAGCAGAATGGACAAAGCTGAGGTGGTCCACGTCAGCCCAAGTACCTCAACAGCACCGGCAACCAAAGCAAAAAGCAAAGCTCAGGCAGGCAAGCAGGCAGAGGTGAAGACACCTGTGTCTACAGGAAAGCAGAAACAGGCTTCTACAGGAAGCCCGAAAGTGCAAAAACAGGCTTCTACAGGAAGCCCGAAGACAGAGACAAGGGCTTCTACAGGAAGCCCGAAATTGGAAAAAGGGGCTTCTACAGGAAGCCCGAAAGTCATTGAGAAACAGCCTCCTACAGGAAGCCCGAAATCTGAAAAGGAGGGGCCCTCTACAAGGAGCTCTGAGAGAGCAAAACGCAAGAAAGAGAAGGCTGGTATTCTAGAAAAGGAGGCAGCAGCGGCGCTGGCCGCCCTCAGTACACCTCCAAAGCCGAAGGAGAAGAGAGAGAGGGAGACCCCTCTACCATCTGAAGCCAGGAGAAGCAAGAGGATCAACACGGGCAAGCCACAGCCTCCACCCAGCAGCCAAACCATTTTAGGGGATGTCCCTACTTCACCCAGTGCAAGAACCCCCTCTAAAACATCAGCCACCCCCGAGAAGGGGAGCCCAAAAATAACTTCCTGGACACGAAAAATAGGCCAATCGCCTTCCGAAGCCCGGCTCAAGGAAATGGGAAAAGTGGAAGAAGCACCACCTTCGTCACCACCAGGGGCAGCAAAGGCAGGGCCACCAAAACCAGGAAAGGAAGAAGCACCACCTTCGTCATCACCAAGGGCAGAAAAGGCAGGGCCGCCAAAAACAGGAAAGGAAAAGCATGCTCCGGGCTCTAGTTCTCGGCCAAAGACGAGGAGCCAGGGCAAAGTTGCTCAAGGATGAGCAAATAGTTTAGCTGGGGGGTGATGATGAGCCCCAATTTTTGGTACAATTTGGGCTCATTTGGCCTACTTGCTCTGCTCAAACCATTCATTTTTTATTGCTTATGCATTCATTTCTTGGTTTATTCGTGTTGTTTGTAGGAAGAAGGGTAGGCATTTTATCTACGTGACTAATGCATGATGCTTTCAGGTTCTTGGCATTAAAAGGGAGAAAAGACCACGAGAAAGGAGACAAGGAGACAGTGAGGTGGCACTGCTGGTTTTTAGGAGAGGATGTCCACAGTCTTGGGGACCTTCCTTGTAATTCCCACCATAGCTCTGAGCTCCAATCCATCTCCCCACCGAGCTTAGAGGCAGCCAACTGTTCTACAGGAACAACAGTTATAACTGTTCTACAGGATCAACAGTTTAACCTTCAGTTGGACAGCCGAGCTCCACAAATCAAGGACACCTGTTGGATGATCATTTTGCATAAATACTGAGGCCGTAGCCTTGGATAGGAGCTTTTTGAACTTTTGTATTGCTCTTGTAATTTGCAAGTACAAGCTACAGCTCGGGGTTTTGTTCCTTTTGTAAGCCAGTTTTGGCATGACATCAGATTTTCGTTTATGAATAAAGGCAGGCAGATTTTGATCTCATTCTGAGTTTCTAAGGGAGCTATAGCTCTCAGGTTAGGGCCCAACCTGAGAGCAATAGATCTCCTCGGTGTTGTAATGTTGTTTGCATTTCGTTCAGCACTTTCAGTTTTTACTTTAACATGCAATTCGAATTTACAGTCTGTTAATTTAGTCTTTTTCATGATATTGAATAGGATTAGCTTATGGTGAATTTGTTTCCAGTTGCTTAGGTTAGAAGAGGATAAATATAATCCATTGGAGCTCCAGAAAAAGGTTGTTAAATCTCACTGCCATCTCTGTTAGGGATTGGGGTGCAGTCCATAACCAACCACCAAAAAGAAACGTAGTTCTTCTCACTTCCATGCAAGCTGCAACATAGTCATTTTCGTTGAACATCCATCCATGCACTTTTGATATTTAACCATACTTCTACATTCCACTTCCATGCACGAGTTTCATTTCTTGGTTTTCCATTGCTGTTCATAGGTTTCATGGCACAATTATCATAGGTTAATGGATTCTCGTTTTGGTGCATAAGTCATTTGTTTCATTTACGCTGCTCCATATCATTCCACTTCCTTCTTCTTCTTCTTGACCTCTCCTCAAGTCACCCACTCGGCCTTGGTCCAGCTCGTTTACCCTCCAGTTCATCCATTGCCACGTAGCTTCATTTACTTAAACTTCCGTTGATCCCATCCTTCCAGCCATCAACCCACTGCATGCACTCTTCCTCCATCTGACTTCTCTGCTCCTGAGCCATCACCAGCTCCATCTCCATCTCACCTATCCTCCCACACCACTCCAACACTTCACCATCTCCCAAAACCTCCACGGCCAAACATCCTGTAGAATTGCACAGACTTCCTGTACAAATTCCTGAGTTTCCTGTAGGCTCCCCTGTAGACTTCCTGTAGAAGCCTGCAAACTCGGTTGCTGAGCATCCGAACGTGGTAGACTTCTGTGGACTGATGCTGGAGACCCTCTGGGACCTCCCTTAGCCATCCTGACCTTGCCCATGCTTTCCTTCCATTCCAACCGCTCCTGCACAACCAAACCCTAATCAAAAGCATCATCACAATAAATCCAACCACTTAATGTAAAAATACAAAAACATGTCTTTTCAGATGCAAGTAGCTTAGATGCATGTATTTCAGTTCACTGCAAGTAATGGCATTAGTGGTAGTAGTTTCATTCACAGTTTTGCATTGTAAGGGTCTAGCTAGTCAAATTAGGGTTTACTAGGGTTTTCATGCTTTATTGGCTTTCAGTTCTTTCTGTAGTTAGACTAGTCTCCTTTGAGTTAGCTTTCGTCCATCATTCATAAAGCTTCTTCTGTGAGCATATAGAAGTTGGCTTGAGCCCTAGCGGACTTGTGCCAGCTGACCAAGTGACAGCTGCGACAAGAGCTAGTACTTGTGCATACAGCACCATTGCTTCCAAGTTTGTACGAACTACCGGGTTGATAAAATTAGAGATAGGGAGCTCCAGAAGTTGTAGCATTATTGCTACAATACTGGAGCCCACCACTCAGCGTGGCAATTTTTGTTCTCAACAATCACCTTCCTCCTTGGATGTCAATAAACAGGGAGAATATTATGTTTATTCCACGTATTTGTCTACAATAAATTTTCAAATATTGTAACATTTTCATTTGTGAATTTGTTTTTGCATAATATGTTATATTTCTTTATTTCCTTATATGTACATATCATGGTAGTAATTATGTGCAATTTCAAACAATTAAGGAAGTACCAAGTTAAATATACGAATGTATATATGGAGCCTCTTACCAACGAGTCAATGAAGTTATGGGCCAACATCACTATATATGACATTTCTAAACCAATAAGGGAGTGACAATTTCAATCCCATGGAATACTTGTATGGAAAATTCATGATTCTCCAAGAATCACACATTTTTGTGGTATCTAACATTCTATTGCACTTTAATATTATATAATTATTTCAATTATATTGTATCATGCAAGTTTTTACATTATCCCTTCGTTTATATTAACTGACATTATTTCTTCTCTTGTGGGCCTTTAAAGAAACACTAACTTTTCATATCCAATTTCTGGTCCTAGATGAAATACCATCATTCAACAAGTTTAGGAAAGGAGGTGTTTAATGAGTATAGGAACTTCCTCTCTAAGAACCATAGGTATCATGATACTAAAAGGCATCTTTTCAATGGGAAAGAAGACACTGGATTAAATCCACAAAAAATGATACCTCACCTATCGAAGTTGGAATATAATAGAAATCTTCATGAATGACATATGCTTCCATGAAGAATGAAAAGTTATCCCACTAAATTCATGAGGTTGGAAAAGTTATCCCACTCAATTAATGTGGTCATCAGTCCATAAGCACCTAAAAATAGCTCATTTGTTTAATATAATGCATATCAGGAAGAATGTGATTATTTTTTAATGGAAAATCATAGATGGTAGGATGGATAAAGAAAAAATCATCAAAATTTGTAATGACATTATGGAATCCATTCAGGCAATGAAAAGTGGGATACGATTAGGTAGAGATGGAGACCGAAGCAACCTTCTAGGTTTATTAATAGAGAAGAAAAGAAATGATCTAAAAGATGTCATTCAAATAATGAAATCTCACATGGGATTTTCTTAAAACATAAACAATATATTAACAAGGAAAGATGAATTTGGTGGGGTAAAAATACACGATTGACATACTTTCATTAGGGTAATTATTTTATTATATATATTTCTATATAGGTACCTATACATGTTTATGGTTTCTCTTTTTGTCTTATTTGGATTAAATAAATAATGATTCAGTTAATTTCTACAATATGTTCTACCTCTATCTCTCCAAGATGACTTTGATAACAATGTCAAATAAGTTATATATGATCTTGGCAAATACATGAGGTAAGTAGTAATTTATATGGAAAGTGTTTTTTTAATTAGTTGTTGATGAAATTAATTACACATGTTTTACTTATATGTAATATATTATGTTTTTTGGAAACATTATTTTCTTGGATCATCTACAGATGGTTGAATTTAGGCTTTTGTGATCCATATCTAGTTTTTTGAGAAGATTTTTCGGCATAAATCACATTAGAATACATTTGTCGACACGTTTCGAACAAACGAGTGTGGTTCATCTTTAAGACGAGTTGAAGAGCCAAATCCTGGCTGCATGTTAAATAGATAGATCAAATCATCCAAAGACTATATTTTGACTAGGCAACGGCTATATTGGACTGGGCAACTAGACTGGCTAACAGCTATATTTGACTAGGAAATGGCTAACTAGACTGGACCAAGGGATAGGCACAAAAAATATAATTAGTTAATTAGTTAGTACATTAGTTATATATCTATTATCATATTTCAATAAGGTAATGTATATATTTAATTAAGAGGAATCAATTAGTTATCGAAAGGATTTACATTAAAGTTATATAACTAAATATTCAGTTAATTATTTGTAAGTAAGTTTTATATCTATTATCATATAAATAAGGTAATTCATTTAATTAACATGAATCAAAAGGGCTAATATTAAATTTATATATAATTAAATAGTTAATTGTATAGTTTTTACCATACCAAGTAATTGTTTGTATAACCTATTAATAGATCTTATTAATAAAAATATTAAATTAAATATAAACATAAATCACTACGCCATAAACTTAAAACTATCTAATTAAATATATAATTTAAATCATAAATAATATATCATAAGAATATTTCATTAATTATTAAGTTGGTTAAATAATGGACCTTCTAATAAATTTTAGGAAAAGGATATGGGGAAAATTTCCCTAAAAATAACTAAAACAATGAGGAACTAATGAGAAAGAAAATATATTTTTTTAAATTGGTTAGTTAATTAAAACAGTTCTCATATTAAAAAGTCCTTCATCAATATTTAGGTAATGAAACTTTTTATAAAAGGATTTTTTTTTAATCCCTGTGAAAATAATTTATTCTTATTATTAATCGAGAAGGAGTGAAAGAGAAAAGGTGAACATAAAAATTAAAAACATAAAAATCAAAGGGACGATAAAAAGGAAACACTGACGATCTAGAAAATTGGGGGGGGTGGGGGCAGGGGGGAACAAGGAAGACTCCGTAGAGAAGAACACCACAAGGAGCGGGGGTCGGGGGGGGAATGGCTAGGAAGAGAGGGCAGGGATCTAGCAACTGCTAATTTTCCAGTCATTGTCTCTATTGATATTGCTCGGACATTTTTCAATCTCAATGGCTTCCCCAAATTTCTGTTCATGAAACTACGCAACCTTAGCTGTAACGCAGGCCTCCTCAATACATATATGATGCTTAGTCTTCTCAGCATGTTCTGCTAGGGTGGAAGACCAGGTCCTCCCATGTTTTAAGTCGGCTGAGTGCTCATTAATCCTTTGATTAATAGAACAACCAGTATCACCAATGTAGGGGGTCTCATAGGAACAGGGAACAACATAGACACCTTCCATGTCCTTGGGGTCAATCGAGTCCTTTACCAATCGAAGGGAGCTATGGATGGTGTTAAGGGGTCTAAATGTAGAGGGGAGATTATGCTTCCTAAGAATCCTTGCAATGTTATCAGTGGTCCCTTGGATGAAAGGGAGATGAACCCCTACAAATCAATCTTTAGAGTCTTTCTTGACCAATGAATTCTTGATGGCTTTAAGGAAATCTTTCTGACTGAGGTGCCCATTATAACTATTATTAACAAAGACACTAAGGATATGGGCCTTCTCTTTATCAAGGCTCTTTTCATCAGAGATTCTCAGTGCACGAGTAGCAAGCATGCTGAGAACGCCCAACTTTTGAGCAGGGAAATAATGGGAGCTGGAAAGAAGATATTGCTCAGTATATGTTTCCTTCTGAAACACCTGGTGGGAGAAGGAACCATCATTATTATTTGAAATAAGAACATTGATGAAAGGAAGGCATCCATCGACTTCCTGTTCCATATTGAACTTAATGGCGGGGGATTGATTATTGAGATGCTTGAAGAAAAGATCCAACTTTTCTTGGCCATGAGACTAGATGACACCTGTGTGATCCATAAATCTCTTCCAGAGCTTGGGAAAGAGACAAGTTGAGGCTAAAGCCTTGGATTCAAAATCTTCCATAAAAATATTAGCAACAACTAAGGATGGGCGAGAGCCCATGGAAACACCACAGGTTTTTTCAAAGAACTAGCCTTCGAAGATGGTTGTCAATGAAATAAATAATAAAGACAATATAAAGCATTAGAAGAGAGAAATTCCTCAGCTAATGTGTGAAATGAAAAAGTATCTACCCCAAACATTTTTCAATTCAAAAGAAAAGTACCTCATTCAAAACGTTCAGGAGATTGAATTATGTGGACTTCTACACACAAGGTCAATGTGGATGGTCGAGAGGCACTTGGAATCATTTAAGGGTTGGGTTAGACAAAGAGCACATCCTGAGGGTTCTATGGTGGAGTGATATATGGCATATAAATCCATGGTGTATATTAGCGAATATATTCCTATATTAGCTAAAAATATTCATGTGGATTGCATTTGCGATGTGAAATCGATCAAAAAATTTGGAAGGGAGCACATGCTTGGGAAAGGTATAATGATGAGTGTGAGAGCTAATTAAATATTTAATGTGGATATTTATAATACATTTTAAAAGACATAATAATTTTCATATTTTCTATATACATACTCATTTATTTACTTTTCTTTAATCAACTATTAACACTGACCATGTGTAACACCCTCCTCCCACATCTACCCAAGTAACAGCCCAACTAGAGTAAACATGTGATGAGAAGTTACTATGATATGATTTGAATCCATATGTGCTATTTAAGGAAGTAGAACAAGTGGAACATGTCACACAGACCTTCCACATCAACAACATAACTCCCAGGAGCCATTCCAACCATTGAGGTAACCAGCCTTTGGGTCCCACTAATTTTTTAGACCATTAAACCCTCAGATGCTTCCTTGATATGGACAAGCATGTGCCTAGGAGGCTATAGCCACTACTAAAGCATGTGTATGCATGAATTTTGGGACTTTTCTCCTCAAACATGTGCCTACGACTGTTGCACAGAAATTGTCACCTTGACATTCTGTAATCTGTGTGAGTCCATTACCACTCATACTTTCCTCCTTTACAAGTCTTAAGCCTTTGCAAGTCTTAAGACTTAGTTCCTCATATCAAGCCTTGAAAATAAGAGAAAGCCCTCAAAAGTCTCTGAAACTCCAGTTCTGCACTTTCTCTTAGCAATACCTGCAGTCCCGCACCTAAAGGTCATGTCCCCCGCGCATCTGACCGCTCTGTCTATGTGTTATGGGTGCGGACCCCTGTAAAAGTAAAAAAGGCACAAGTATATTCTTAAAAACTCACTTTGAGTCATTTCTAGAAGCTTCTGGAAGGAATCTTGAGGTGGCAAGTTCGCTCCCTTAAGGTTCATGCATCCCATACCTTAAGTAGCTAACCCCTTGATGTGAGGAGATTATCCCTTTGAAGGAGGACTCTATCCCTTTATAGGTGGACCTGTAACCTCCTTCCTCTGCACTATAAAATGAAGCATTGGGCTGGTTACTTGGGAGGTTGAAAGCTGAATATTTTTGAGGTGAAATTCTGTTGGAACTTAGTATTCCTAATTGAGCTTTTATGAGGACAGATTACATATCTCTTTTCTCTAATTTGGAAGAGTGTGAGGCTTGTCAAAGTAAAGGAGATTCCTATTTTGGACCTGGGAAGAGCTTGTTCAACATCAAGGCACCAAAGGTTGTAAGTTTCTTCTACTTCAAAGTTAATACAAATAAGTTTAGTTTTCTCAATAAGTTGTGTTTTATGGTTTATTTTATGGATTCCTTGATCACCATAATGAACATGATTTATGATATTAGCTATACAGGTGTTATTTGATGTTTGCTTGTTTGTGTTTGCAGGTTCTCAAAAGGAAAATATTTCGGACGGTTGAAGGATGGCTACTACAAACTAGCATTGGACTTAAGGTAGGGTCTAAACACCTCTATAGTTTTTATTAATGAATCACAATATGTTTAGAGAAAGATATATTTGCTTGTCTACTTGTTACTAGATATCTTTTGATACTAGGGAGTTCGGCCTTGTCTGCAAGATTGATTTATCCAGCCAAACTCAGTATACTCCCCAGTGGACTTGAAGGATCCTTCTCCTACTCAAGATAGTAAAGTGGTTGCTTCTTCCTCGAATACCTTGGAAGAACCCATTATGATGATGTCTCATGTCAAGATTGCGATGCAATCGCAAGATTATGGTAGTAAAAATCCTGTTGATGGTAAAGAAGTAGAATCTTCTAATTCAAACACATTAACGACACCTCCTCCTGGGTCTGCTCCACTACAGATCGAGAAACCCAACCCTGACTTAGTAATCAAACTTCCTGCTAAAGGTATACTTCGGAAATCAGCTTTCAATCCATATGCGAGAGCTGCTCAGAATTATAACATTGTTGAATACCTGGCCATTTCCCCTTTAGCAATGTTGGCTTTGAAAGTGATGCAATCATGCCAAACACAGCGTAAACTACTACTGTTTGCTATAGGAGTTGTCGATATTCAGGATTCAAACCTAATAATATTTGATTTAGAGAATAGTACACCCCACCTCCCTCATCAAATGGCTTTCTAGATTCCAGTGTTAGTCAAAAACAGACCTTGCTTTTGGACTATGATTAATGAGGGAGCTTCTACGAGTATTATGTCGATCCAGTGTTGGAGATCGCTTGGTTCTCCCACACTCAAGCAGTCTCTGACAATTCTAAAGGCTTTTGATGGCTAAGGGTTCCATCCTTTTGGTATTTTGGAAGATTTACCTATAGGGGTCGAAGGAAAAACTATAAATCTAGATGTGGAAGTGGTTGATACCCCTCTAGATTACAAGCTTCTCTTGGGTCACAGTTGGTCTTATGCTATGACTGCTATTGTTTCATTGGTCTTTCGGCTTGTTAAGTTTTCTCATAACGGAAAGATCATTACGATAGACCAGCTGAGTTATTTCTCATCCGACCCGGCCTCTACAAATAGTGTTCAGCACGTCGGTAAAATGGGTATCCCTTACCAGGATGTTGGGGTAGGTTTGATTAAAGGTTCTTGTTTACTAGGAACTTTTTACTTTCCTCCTCCTAACTTATCATCTTCTATTGCAAATATTCAAATGATTTCATCGAATAATATTACTTTTGATGATCCTTGGATCATACCTTCCGATTCTGAGGTGGATTCATTTCATGGTGCGATGCCTTTGAGTCCCTTTGAAATTCCATATCAGGCTGTACAATCGTTTTTTGATTCCTAACCTATCGGGAGGATAGTTTTTTCCTGTATCAACCTCGTCAAAAAATGAAACTGGATGTCTCGAGCATAGTTCCTTGTCTTGTGTCAAGCTCGTTAAAAAATGAAACAGGGTGTTTTGAGCATAGTTCCTTGTCTTGTGTCAAGCTCATTAAAAAATGAATTAAGGGTCTGAAGCATAGTTCTTTGTCTTGTGTCAAGATCTTTTAAAATATGAAACAAGGATTATGAGGATAGTTCTTTTCATGTGTCAACCTCATTAAAAAATGAAACAACTCCCTTTCCAAATCGATTCTTTGAAGCTTTCCAAGATCTTGAAAGTGAACCTTCATTCCATCCACCTGGTTGAATGCAATGAAGCTTGGGGGCCATGTACCTCATTTTGAGTCATTATGCTAGGGGCATGCGAACTTATAACAAGCATAGTTTTTCATTTCAAGCTTGCGTAAACATGAAACTGAATCCAAGCAGAGTTCTCTATGGTTCAAGCTTCTGTAAAAATGAACCTATACCCGATTTACATCTCGTGATTGCCGTCTTTATCCGCTAAATTCTGTTAGATGAGCCTTGGTTGTTTTCATTCCATCACCACCATCTCTTTGGCTGATCATACACTTCCACTTCGTTGTTTCTCCTTTCCCGAGGGACCGTAGCTATGAGTGGTTTTGTTAGCCAGCCTCCTAACCATTACATGTTTTGAGTAGTTCCACCATTGCCGGAACCAGTTGCTACCCTTTATACCACTCATTCCTCTAGGACGAGTCTTCTTTAAGCTCTTTTATGACTCATAAAATATGAAAAGATTGCCGAGTTTTTCCCTTTTAACTCGTTAAACAGAATAAAAAGGTGGTCCATTTTCAGCTCTTTTCTGACCGTATAAACATGAAAAGATCGCTGGACTTTTGTCGTTTCGAGTTCGATAATAGTTATGAAACAACGTGTCTTCCGATCACTTTTTTACTTTTTCAGATCGAGGTCACTAATTATGAAAAGTACTACTTGATCGTAATGGTCAAGCGGTTCTCTAAAGTATTATTTTATAGTTTTTCGGGCTTGAGGGACACAAATTTACGAAAAATGACACGCATGGAGTTTCCTTAATTTTTTCTCCTGACTCCCTAAAATTGAAAAACACTGAGTTTTTCCTATGCCAGACTCATTGAAATTTAACAGTAAAGGACCTGTTCAATTTCAAACATGAACGAACCACTCCTTCTTAGGGTTCAAATTTTAAACTAAGTTGGACTCATCCGAAGGATGAGCTTATAAACAAGCAAAAGTTATCCTCCTCAAGCTTGTCAAAAATAAAGATGTACGTTCCAGAAAAGGTGGGGGAAAGGAGAGAAAAATGAACCTGTTTGTTACACTTTGTGTTTTAGAAAAGCACTTAACCACTCTTAAACACAACACCTTTTCTTCACATGGGTTGGGAAATCCTTTGCCTAACAGTTAATCAAACAATATTGAAAGTCTTCAGCCTGTTTCTGGGTATTATCTTTGGGTCAATTGTCACCAAACCATCTGCAGTGTTGTTATGTGTTCAAGAGGTCAGTTCAAATAAACCATTCATCTGCAAAATGTCTGTCATCCATTATGGCCATCCCTAAGTTAGTCGTTGCCAAATATATTTCTTCAAAACTTGATCTATGATTTCGTGTTGTGGGCTTGCCTACGACAGACTTCTTTCTATCGACTTCAGCTCATTATCTAGAAAGATGATCTAGAAATAATTTGTACCTTGATATCTGCATGCCCTAATGGAAGGTTTCTCACCTTGGATGATAGGTTGCATCATTGACCTTCGATCAAAGGATTCCATGACATGTTCGACATTAGCTCATTTATTAACATTTCATGGATTGTATTGAGTACTTTGAGAGCCATTGACATTACTGGTGGTTTCTCTCACACTTGTTAACAGTTCACATCATTGACTGGTAATCAAGTGGTTTCTACCATGTTCGACTTCGACACATTCATTCACATGGATAGAATCGTACTAGTTCAGGAAGCAGAAATCAAGAGCCTGGATCTAGTTTCCACCATCCAGGCTGCGAGGAATTTTGTTATTAATTATACAGTGGAATATTCATAAATAGATGGTTGCGCCCATACTGTGTCTACATATGTCTATACTCGTGATGTATTACAAAATCATTCCTGTATCAGAATAGTTTAGTTAGTTTTCTAGTGAGTTTTAATCTAAGTATGGGAATGCCTACCTCAGCGATGATATGTTCACGTATATATATTTTGCATTTAATGGCTTTTACAGGTTCTGACTAGTATGTCCACAGGATGATCCTTGAAATGATAAAGTACTTCACTCTTCTTAGATGACAAATTCTATCTTCATCTATTACAGATTTCGCACTTTAGGGGGCAATCTGTTGCACAAAAATTGTCACCTTGACATTCTGCAATCTGTATTAGTCCATTACCACTCATACTTTCCTCCTTTGCAACTCTTAAGCCTCAATTCCTCATATCAAGCCTTGAAAATAAGAGAAAGCCCTCAGAAGTCTCTAAAACTCTAGTTCCACACTTTCTCTTAGCAGTACCTGCGGTCCCGCACATAAAGGTCATGTCCCCTGCACATCTGACCACTCTGTCTCTGTGTTACAGGTGCAGACCCTTGTAAAAGTAAAAAAGGCACAAGTATATTCTTAAAAACTCACTTTGAGTCATTTCTAGAAGCCTCTTGAAGGAAGCTTGAGGTGGCAAGTTTGCTCCCTTAAGGTTCATGCATCCCATACCTTAAGGAGCTAACCCCTTGACGTGAGGAGCTTAGCCCTTTGAAGGAGGACTTTATCCCTTCATAGGTGGACCTGTAACCTCTTTCCTCTACACTATAAAATGAAGCATTGGGCTGGTTACTTGGGAGGTTGAAAGCTAAATATTTTTGAGGTGAAATGTTGCTGGAACTTAGTCTTCCTAATTGAGCTTTTATGAGGAGAGATTACATGCCTCTTTGATCTCATTTGGAAGAGTGTGAGGCTTGTCAAAGTAAAGGAGATTCCTATTTCAGACCCTGGGAGGAGCTTGTTCAACATCGAGGCACCAAAGGTTGTAAGGTTCTTCTACTTCAAATTTAATACAAATAAGTTTATTTTTCTCAATAAGCTGTGTTTTATGGTTTGTTTTATGGATTCCTTGATTACCATAATGAACATGATTTATGATATTAGCTATACAGGTGTTATTTGATGTTTGCTTGTTTGTGTTTGCAGGTTCTGAAAAGGAAACTCTTTCAAATGGTTGAAGGATGGCTACTACAAACTAGTGTTGGACTTAAGGTAGGGTCTAAACACCTCTATAGTTTTTATTAATGAATCACAATATGTTTAGAGAAAGGTAGATTTGCTTCTCTTCTCGTTGCTAGATTTATTTTGATACTAGGGAGATCGGCCTTGTCCGCAAGATCGATTTATCCGACCAACAACGACTGTCAGATTTGTGCCACTTTTTCAGGCTCAAAGTGACACTTTCTGAACTGAGATATAACGATATAATAATGATACAAATGAAACTACTTGAACAAGGACTTGACTAGACCCCTACTAGCTATGACAAGAATTTCGTCAAACATGTCACAATTATCTAATATATAGGTTTAAACAACAAATCTTAGCATAAGGGTCTCATACTCATCTGAGAATCACTAAGAAACATTGTTGCCTCAACACTTTAGTTGTAGTTCCATGCATTAGGCCATAGATACATTTTTAATTCATTAACAAGTAAAAACATGATGGCATCCATACATAGCCACTATCATAATACATGTTCATAAGCAGCATAATAACAACATAAATGCCAGGGAAAAAACAACCATATAATCCACATATAAACTACTTCAATACTCATGAATTAAAATGGAGAAATAACCTCCTATTAATGATGTAAAGGATAACCAGGTTTAGGACTTCGATTAACCACCCGACTGTAGACATGGTTAAGCCAAATCTCTCTTCAGCCATTCACCCCCATGCCATATTCCAAGCATGAATCTGGGATCCCATAAACACATCAATCAAAACCATCCATGGCTTCTAGAGGTAAAACCAAATCAAACCATTAAAAATGGTTCCACCTCATGGTCAAACATAACAAAACCATCACCAAATTGGTCTCTATTGAAGGCTTGAAGGGCTATAGAGCATTTCTTGAAACTAAGGCTTCTAGGAATAATCACTCAACCCAAAGCTTCTCCCAGGGTTCCAGAGAGTTTTTCCAATGAGGGCTTCAAGGACTAGACAATCAACCCACTAAGGGCTTCTACAGCATTTTTCCAACCAAGGATTCCACCCAAGATGTTACAGGGCTTCAAGAGTGTTTGTGCAACTAGATCTTCCAGGAATTAGTAACTCAATGCAAGCTAAAGGAAATATGGGAACCAGCTAGAAAACAAAGAAATGAACCCACAACACGACGACTATCCAGGAAATGTAAAAACTAGGAAAATCCACTGCCAATCTAGGCAATCCTCCATGCCAATGAAAAATCATGACCAATAAAGCACATGCATATGCCATGCATGCCAAAAATAGTGAGGAAAACGTACATGGAACTTAGTGCCTGCAAGCGAAACCATTGTAGTTGCTGACCCCAATATCTTCTTGTGCTTTACTTCTTTTCATTTTCGTTCTTCCTTCAAGCATTCAAGTATGCCACACTATCAAGGAATGCTCCAAGAAAACTACACATGTCCAAGAGAATGAGAGGGATAAAGAATGGAATGAGAGCTCCAAAACTGAATTGACAAAAAGCTACATTGACCAAGCCTCCTCACTTCTCCTCATAAGAGTTTTTATCAATGAGGCCTCTATTTTCTTCAATTTCCATTATTTTCCTTCTTTTTCCTCCTCACATGTAACCTGTGACCTTTCACCTTCATTTTCTACTAATTTCCATTATTTTCATAAATAAATGTTCCAAACATTCCATTTTTCCTTTCCACGTCCATTTCCATTGCCTTTGCCAATTTCCTTAGAAATAATAAACCAAAATGAACACCTACTAGGATGTTTTTCCCACCATTGAGCTGGGAATACATATCCCGTGACCTTGGTCTTATATATTTCTACATGTATTTTTAACTAGGACTGTTACAGAACCCTCCCCCTTGGGGGATCATCGTCCTCGATTTATAATGACACCTACAAACTAGAAAAACATTGAAAACGAAACATACTACCCAAGGAGATTTATAACATAGATCATTGCAGTATTTACAATGACCATCTACTAAAACATGACAAACATATTATTTACTGGAGCTTTATAACACAACTCTTTTATGGTATTTATAATAATAACCACATATAATTACATACACATTTTCTTCACCCAAGAAATAATCATGTTGTCTATGGAGCTTTATTAATCCAACTTGATATAATATTTACAATAATAGACACATATACACATTACATGTTTTGAGCAATTCCACCATTGCCGGAACCAGTTGCTACCCTTTATACCACTCATTCCTCTAGGACAAGTCTTCTTTAAGCTCTTTTCTGACTCATAAAATATGAAAAGATTGCTGAGTTTTTCCCTTTTAACTCGTTAAACAGAATAAAAAGGTGGTCCATTTTCAGCTCTTTTCTGACCGTATAAACATGAAAAGATCGCTGGGCTTTTTTCGTTTCGAGTTCGATACTAGTTATGAAACAACGTGTCTTCAATCACTTTTTCACTCTTTCAGATCGAGGTCACTAATTATGAAAAGTACTGCTTGATCGTAATGGTCAAGCGGTTCTCTAAAGTATTATTTTATACTTTTTTGGGCTTGAGGGACACAAATTTACGAAAAAGGACATGCATGGAGTTTCCTTAAGTTTTTCTTCTAACTCCCTAAAATTGAAAAACACTGAGTTTTTCCTATGCTGGACTCATTAAAATTTAACAGTAAAGGACCTGTTCAATTTCAAACACGAACGAACCACTCCTTCTTAGAGTTCAAATTTTAAACTATGTTGGACTCATCCGAAGGATGAGCTTATAAACAAGCAAATGTTATCCTCCTCAAGTTTGTCAAAAATAAAGATGTACTTTCGAGAAATGGTGGGGGAAAGGAGAGAAAAATGAACCTGTTTGTTACTCTTTGTGTTTTAGAAAAGCAGTTAACCACTCTTAAACACAACATTTTTTCTTCGCTTGGGTTGGGAAATCCTTTGCCTAACAGTTAATCAAACCATATTGAAAGTCTTCAGCCTGTTTCTAGGTATTATCTTTGGGTCAATTGTCACCAAACCATCTGCAGTGCTGTTATGTGTTCAAGAGGTCAGTTCAAATAAACCATTCATCTGCAAAATATCTGTCATCCATTATGACCATCCCTAAGTTAGTCCTTGCCAAATATATTTCTTCAAAACTTGATCTATGATTTCGTGTTGTGGGCTTGCCTACGACGGACTTCTTTCTATCGACTTCAGCTCATTATCTAGAAAGATGATCTAGAAATAATTTGCACCTTGGAATCTGCATGCCCTACTGGAAGGTTTCTCACCTTGGATGATAGGTTGCATCATTGACCTTCGATCAAAGGATTCCATGACATGTTCGACATCAGCTCATTTATTCACATTTCATGGATTGTATTGGGTACTTTGAGAGCCATTGACATTACTGGTGGTTTCTCTCACACTTTTTAACAGTTCACATCATTGACTGGTAATCAAGTGGTTTCTACCATGTTCGACTTCGACACATTCATTCACATGGATAGAATCGTACTAGTTCAGGAAGCAGAAATCAAGAGCCTGGATCTAGTTTCCACCATCCAGGCTGCGAGGAATTTTGTTATTCATTATACAGTGGAATATTCATACATAGATGGTTGCACCCATACTGTGTCTACATATGTCTATACTCGTGATGTATTACAAAATCATTCCTGTATCAGAATAGTTTAGTCAGTTTTCTAGTGAGTTTTAATCTGAGTATGGGAATGCCTACCTCAGCGATGATATGTTCACATATATATATATATTTTGCATTTAATGGCCTTTATAGGTTCTGACTAAGATGTCCACAAGATGATCCTTGAAATGATAAAGTACTTCACTCTTCTTAGATGACAAATTCTATCTTCATCTATTACAGATTTCGCACTTTAGGGGCCAATCTGTTGCACAAAAATTGTCACCTTGACATTCTGCAATTTGCATGAGTCCATTACCACTCATACTTTCCTCCTTTGCAAGTCTTAAGCCTCAGTTCCTCATATCAAGCCTTGGAAATAAGAGAAAGCCCTCAAAAGTCTCTAAAACTCTAGTTCGACACTTTCTCTTAGCAGTACTTGCAGTCCCGCACCTAAAGGTCATGTCCCCTACACATCTGACCGCTCTGTCTCTGTGTTATGGGTGTAGACCCTTGTAAAGGTCAAAAAGGCGCAAGTATATTCTTAAAAACTCACTTTGAGTCATTTCTAGAAGCTTCTTGAAGGAATCTTGAGGTGGCAAGTTTGCTCCCTTAAGGTTCATGCATCCCATACCTTAAGGAGCTAACCCCTTGATGTGAGGAGCTTAGCCCTTTGAAGGAGGACATTATCCCTTCATAGGTGGACCTGTAACCTCTTTCCTCTACACTATAAAATGAAGCATTGGGCTGGTTACTTGGGAGGTTGAAAGCTGAATATTTTTGAGGTGAAATGTTGCTGGAACTTAGTCTTCCTAATTGAGCTTTTATGAGGAGAGATTACATGCCTCTTTGATCTCATTTGGAAGAGTGTGAGGCTTGTCAAAGTAAAGGAGATTCCTATTTCAGACCCTGGGAGGAGCTTGTTCAACATCGAGGCACCAAAGGTTGTAAGGTTCTTCTACTTCAAAGTTAATACAAAAAAGTTTTTTTTCTCAATAAGCTGTGTTTTATGGTTTATTTTATGGATTCCTTGATCACCATAATGAACATGATTTATGATATTAGCTATACAGGTGTTATTTGATGTTTGCTTGTTTGTGTTTGTAGGTTCTCAAAAGGAAACTCTTTCGAATGGTTGAAGGATGGCCGCTACAAACTAGTGTCTGACTTAAGGTAGGGTCTAAACACCTCTATAGTTTTTATTAATGAATCACAATATGTTTAGAGAAAGGTAGATTTGTCTGCTTGTTGCTAGATTTATTTTGATACTAGGGAGATCGGCCTTGTGTGCAATATCGATTTATCCAACCAATAGTGACTGTCGGATTTGTGCCACTTTTTCAAGCTCAAAGTGACACTTTCTGAACTGAAATATAACAATATAATAATGATACAAATGAAATTACTTGAACAAGGACTTGTCTAGATCCCTATTAGCTATGACAAGCATTTCGTCAAACATGTCACAATTATCTAATATATAGGTTTAAACAACAAATCTTAGCATAAGGGTCTCATACTCATCTGAGAATCACTAAGAAGCATTGTTGCCTCAACACTTTAGTTGTAGTTCCATGCATTAGGCCATAGATACATTTTTAATTCATTAACAAGTAAAAACATGATGGCATCCATACATAGCCACTATCATAATACATGTTCATAAGCAACATAATAACAACATAAATGCCAAGGAAAAAACAACCATATAATCCACATATAAACCAGTTCAATACTCATGAATTAAAAAGGAGAAATAACCTCCTATTAATGATGTAAAGGATAACGAGGTTCAGGACTTCGATTAACCACCTGACCGTAGACATGGCTAAGCCAAATCTCTCTTTAGCCATTCACCCCCATGCCATATTCCAAGCATGAATCTGGGATCCCATAAACACATCAATCAAAACCATCCATGGCTTATAGAGGTAAAACCAAATCAACCCATTAAAAATGGTTCCACCTCATGGTCAAACATAACAAAACCATCACCAAATTGGTCTCTATTGAAGGCTTGAAGGGCTATAGAGTGTTTCTTGAAACTAAGGCTTCTAGGAATAATAACTCAACCCAAAGCTTCTCCCAGGGTTCCATAGAGTTTTTCTAATGAGGGCTTCAAGGACTAGACAATCAACCCACTAAGGGCCTCTAGAGCATTTTTCCAACCAAGGATTCCACCCAAGATGTTACAGGGCTTCAAGAGTGTTTGTGCAACTATATCTTCCAAGAATTAGTAACTCAACGCAAGCTAAAGGAAATATGGGAACCAACTAGAAAACAAAGAAATGAACCCACAACACGACGACTATCCAGGAAATGTAAAAACTAGGAAAATCCACTGCCAATCTAGGCAATCCTCCATGCCAATGAAAAATCATGACCAATAAAGCACATGCATATGCCATGCATGCCAAAAATAGTGAGGAAAACGTACATGGAACTCAATGCCTGCAAGTGAAAGCATTGTAGTTGCTGACCCCAATATCTTCTTGTGCTTTACTTCTCTTCCTTTTCCTTCTTCCTTCAAGCATTCAAGTATGCCACACTATCAAGGAATGCTCCAAGAAAACTACACGTGTCCAAGAGTATGAGAGGGATAAAGAATGGAATGAGAGCTCCAAAACTGAATTGGCAAAAAGCTACATTGACCAAGCCTCCTCACTTCTCCTCATAAGAGTTTTTATCAATGAGGCCTCTATTTTCTTCAATTTCCATTATTTTCCTTCTTTTTCCTCCTCACATGTTACCTGTGACCTTTCACCTTCATTTTCTACTAATTTCCATTATTTTCATAAATAAATGTTCCAAACATTCCATTTTTCCTTTCCACGTCCATTTTCATTGCCTTTGCCAATTTCCTTAGAAATAATAAACCAAAATGAACACCTACTAGGATTTTTTTCCCACCATTGAGCTTGGAATACATGTCCCGTGACCTTGGTCTTATATATTTCTACATGTATTTTCAACTAGGACTGTTACAGAACCCTCCCCCTTGGGGGATCATCGTCCTTGATTTATAATGACACCTACAAACTAGAAAAACACTGAAAACGAAACATACTACCCAAGAAGATTTATAACATAGATCATGCAGTATTTACAATGACCATCTACTAAAACATGACGAACATATTATTTACTGGAGCTTTATAACAAAACTCTTTTATGGTATTTACAATAATAACCACATATAATCACATACACATTTTCTTCACCCAAGAAATAATCATGTTGTCTATGGAGATTTATTAATCCAACTTGATATAATATTTATAATAATAGACACATATACACATATGCACATTTTCTCAACCAAAAAATAAAAGGATATGATGCTTGCATCCACAATAAGAGAATCTGGAGGCTCACACCTCCACCCTCAAAGTATTAACAAGATTCACCTCCTTCCCATGAATTCTAGAATCCACTCCAAGGTCAAATATGCATCTAATGTCCAGCGCTATAATCCTGCGCCACTTGTCCCCTGAGTGAACAGTTATCAGCTCAATGTTCTAGGGCACACTCCCAATGTGCATTTGATTCCATCTAGAAATGATAATGGACAAAAAAAATATATCCTTGGCCTTCCCTTCTCTGCTACATAGTCCCTTGGGAAATCTGGTCACCGACTTCCATGTAGTAACACAAATTCCATGTTTCACTTGCACCCACATCCTGGGTAGTCCATCCCTCAACAAGGTTTCCTCGAATCAGATGGTCCGGAAACCAAGGCATATCCCTACCTCAAAACATCATATTGATAATATCATGGTAATGGAAATCAACGGACACTATTGGGTATGAGTGCCACAAAATGGCCCTACTCCTGAATTCTTTACCATCATACCACTGCCTATTCCAATTCCTTTCATTGTTTTTCCTAATGCTTGCTGTCAGTTTCAACGACCTAGTTGTGCATTTCATGCTTTCTTGTGACAAACACATAATTTCTAGTAGATTCAAAATAAATTGAAATAACTTCAAATCATACCTGATTGGTGGCCCATCAATAACGTATACCTGCAATTATGTCCACTTCCTTTCACAAAAAGTCAATTAACATCTTTGGCAAAATCAACATGTATAAAACTATCACATCAGGTTAGATAAAAAATGATCCAGGTAGATATTGGTGGCCACCATCCTATTCCACTTGGATCCCCAACATTGTCTCTTTCAGTTTTTCAGTTTCCTTAATTGTAGCATAGTTTACTATTTTTGGCATTTTTTCGGGTCTTGAACTTCCATAACCATTTTGAGGCCCTAAATGACGTTTTTAGGAAAAATGGAGAGATTTAGTAAGCTCAAAATGTGATTATTTTAGAATTTTTTTATCACCTCCTCTTCGACATCTTCGAAATGAGGTACTATGATAGCCAAACTGAGATCGTATGGCAAAGTTACGAGCCCGGGAAATTGCTGTACCAATTTACCAAAACGGGGCCCACAGTTTTGGCAATTCATCTCCTAGGATTAGGTTTTTGGATGTTTAGGGTTTTCCATTGTTACTCAATAATAAATAGGCCTTGGAGCCTCATTGTAACATAGTTCAGAGTCATGTAACCACCATATCTCTTCTTAGAGATAAGCTACCGTCACCCGAGTTAAGTTATTTTCATTCTGTTTGTAAGGATATTTTAGTATTCTTATATTAATGAAATGAAGTGTTATTTATGATGCATTTCTGTATTTATGGTTATATCTATAATTTGTTGCATTCCTATTTTAGTTCAGATCAGTGGTATCAGAGCAGTCTTCTTTTTCTTTGTTTTTCTTTGAATGTCGCCAACAAGGTCAGGGCATAAGGAATTAGGGCTTGATCTAGTTGAACCTCTGCAAGACCAGTGTCATAAACCTTAATGACCTGCCATGGCCTAAGAAAAGAAAGATGAGGGGGCAAGAGATCCTTTCAAAATATTTCTTAAGGAATCCCTTGAGCGACAGAAGAAGGTTATGATGGATAAGTTTGCACAGATCCTTCGACGACTACCGACATGCAATGAATATTCATCCAACAACCACTCTAGAGGCACCATTCCTGTTAAGGTACAATTTAACTTTCATAAGCCCATACTTGAGGGCAAAATAGATGCAGAGGCCATAGATAAATGGTTGAATCTATTGGAAGGATATTTTTCAGTTTATGACTTCTCCAATTGGGAAAATATTACTTTTTCACTTCTCAAAGCCACCCCACATGTCAAGGATAGGTGGGAAACCTACTATGAACAAAAGGAAAAGAGGGAATCCTCATTGTTTTAAGCACACCCACTTGGGATTCTTTCTGAGACACCATCAAGGAGAAATATTACCCTATTGGGAGATATGAAGATAAGTACATAAATTGGACCACACTACAACAAGGAAGGGACCAAGCTGTATTGGAGTTCAAAAATATTTTCCATACCCTCCACACTAAGTTGGGCATCAAGGATTCTAAGTGAAATTTGGTACTCAAGTACTACATCCATTGACACAAGTACATCTAGGATGAGATGGAGTTCCTGGACATCTCCTCACCTAGTATGACACACCGATACACTATCAAGATTGAGCAGAAGTTTAAACACAAGAAGCAAGACTTTAGATCTGTGAATCTCAAGCATGGAAAAGGTGCTCCCAAACCACAGAGAAAAGGACAAAGCCAAGGCGGGGGCAGATCAGGAAAATGCTTCGAAGCTGTAATAAAATAACAACACCACAAAGACAAAGAAGGATATGCGAAAATGGTGTGAGTTCCATAAGAGCTCCACTCACAACACAAGTGAGTGTCAGGCCAAGAAGTCACTAGTGGCTAAGTTGAAGGCTTTTGAACAAGATGCATGTTCCGACTCTGAGTTAGAAACTGACAAGGGAAATGAAAAATGGAAGCAGATCATTGACACGGATCTCAGTGCCACCGTGGCCACCACCAAAATCCATAAGAACAAGCCTAAAGATGCAGAGGAGGGGCAATATGGATTCCACTCATAGATGTGGGTGAAAGGTTGTCCGCTGAATTTCATTGTCGACAGTGGGAGCCAAAAGAACCTGATTTCAGTAGAGGTCATGAAGCATTTGGGCCTACTGATGACAGATGTTGGCTTGATGGGGCCTAACCTAGGTTCGGAGTTAATTAGCCAAACAAATCCCTGTACTATTGGCCCTTTTGGCAATAGTCCACTAAGTGCAGACTGAGGTATCACCTGAAGTAGTATGGGAGGGTGCTAGAACCATGTTTCCGCACCCTTGAGATGTCTAATAGGTTAGACTAATCACATTGTTTGTACCTACGCGCATGTTACTTCGCACACTTCCCTGTTCCTCATGACCTGATACACTGTCCTCGCGTAGCCCTAACTAGGGGTTGTGGAGCTTCCATGCTGCTAGAGCCATGCTCTGCGCTATTACCCGAGACCTTAGTTATCTTCATATACTAGTTAATTACCTTCACATGCTTGGATATCTTACGTTATAATTAGTTATACAAAACATTCATATAACTTCACATAGCAAATAAAGAGTATACTTGCAAATTATACCCAATCATATATTAAAACAAGAAAAGATGCACAGAGATATGGTAAACTTCTCTTTATTGATTCTTCCAACGGTTACAGACTCGACCTGCCCTGTGCACTTAGCTGTAGGGGTCAGCGCACTCAGGTGCTGATCCTTCCACTACTCTATGACCTAAAGACACACTTTACACTTTTACTCAATCACTTAGGTTTCTCATGCTCTTTTATTATTCTTTTTCTACACTTAGAGCCTCACTCTATTTATACAATCCCATGGTCTACGGACCATGCGTAGGTCTATTAAGCTGACATTACATTACAAAACAAGGGCAGACAACCTTGTGACTCTATCATAATTTGACGCTTCGCGAGCACAATTCGCGGAGCTTTCACAAGAAGATTTGCTCAAAACTTGGGCTTAAGCCCCAAAACATGCCTTCGAGGGATTCCATTCCCAACAGGCTACCAACACAAACATCGTGACTCACCCTCAAGTCACTCTGGTGGCTCAAATATCTTAGCATGGAGTCCTTCCAACTCTGCTTGAATTGCTGCAAGGTCGTGTTGTGGTCACCAACAACCCCCCTCTTTGTTTTGTATTAACAATAACATGAAGCAAAGGGGGACCCTTAACAAAAAATCCCAAAAATATTTTTATCAAAATTTTTGTATTTAACTCCCTAAAAGCTATATCGCATCGCAAAGAGAGAGTGAAGCGTTTTCCTATGCGCATAAATAAGCTGCAAAGAAGTGACGCGAAATTCATCGCATCACATATTTTGAAAGCGCTCTTAAATGAAAAACCTAAGGAATCACTGACGGCCGATATTCGACGTCGCATAAGCAGCACACAGTGATCAAATGAAAAATGCGATCTTGCGATTTGCGATCTGCAATCTTACAAAATGCGATCTTGCGATTTGCGATCTACGATGAATAAGACTATCAATTGCTGTGATGACACTTCTCGACATCGCAATCCTCGATGCTGCAATGCGAATCGCAGAAACCACTCATCGCAATGTTTCCTCGGCATGATCTGTAAACCCAAAATTGAGCGCGCACCTTAAGGGAAATTGATGATTGTACGCCTGAGTATCCAAGGATGATCATGTTGCGTTTTTCGAAGATTCAAGTCATTATGAGTGTCATGATTATGCATTCATTAGAACTTAAAGCTTTCATGTCAATCTTTTTGTCATTTCTCTTTTCCTTTGCGTAAACTGTAATGCAGCAACTAATATAAATCTATATGCAGGAAACATCTAAGGAAAAGGGGAAAGTGCCAATACTAGAAGAACAGAGAGGAGATGACTTCGCAAATGAATACCGCATGTAGCAGGACCGTGGATTCCAGAGTATCACTCAACAGACACTAATGAAAATAGACTATCCAAGACTCAGAGTCAAAGGCGCACAAAAGCAGCATGTTTGCAAAAGATCCTGAAGCTCAGACTGGGTAAAGCAAAAAGAAAAACGCTAAAGAGGGAGGACGCTCCAGAAAAGCCTGGAACAAAGAACGGAAGCAATTTTCAATACGGAAGATTGTTCAGGCAACGAAATCCCTAACTCATTGAGTCATTCGCACGGCCGGAAACCGAAATAGCAACAACACAATCAGTTTCAAAGAAATCTGGGTATACTGAATATACGCGCAGCGAAGACACCCAGTCAGAGGAAGATTTTCAAAAATATCTTCTAGTTTGTCAGAAAGAGGTGCCAACTCTTGTTATTTCTACTTTTATCGCTCGAACAAAAGGAAAAGACAACCAGCCGACTCTTTCCAGGCGAACCTTGCATTGCTTACAGCACTAAGGAGCAGATACAGAAACGGTTAGAAATTAGATTCAATTTTTAGAAATAAATTTGTTTTATTAAAAGGGCGGTCATTTGAAGTCGTTTCCTAAATTTGTGTAATTAAGATTAATTAGTTAGTAGTATTTAACCCTTCTCATGGCATTTGGAGAAGGGTCCGGAAATTTGTCAAAAAACTTGTCCTTAGAACATGCACTTTTTCACCCTCGGAGGGGGTTTTTGATGAATGGATGGATCGAGATTTATTTATGTTTGCATTTTAATGTTTGCTATTGATGTTGCACTTCTGTGCTCTTAGTAGACGTTAGAAGTAAGTAGAGATAAATCATTATTGCTTGAGGTTTGTGAGTAAAAATCAGTCATAAATGGTACTTTTATCTCTTGACGAATTTCTGCTTATATTCTTAGAGTGATATACAGCTGAGTTGTTGATATGTCAATGTATGAATGTGTGGGTTACCATTTGGCACTTTTGTACGGTGGAGTCATTTATTTGTGCTTGACATATGAATAACTTAAGGAATTTAGACTTCTGTGATCCATAACATTGTTTAGATAATCTTCGGCAAAATCACATAACCAATCTTTTGTCGACGCGTTTCGAACCAACCAGTGTGGTTCATCGTCAGGACAAGTTGAAGAACCAATCTGGCCTAGCTTGCTTAAATAGAGGTGCAGAGACTCCAGGGTTAAAAATACCAACGGCTAATTTTGACCAATGACCCTAGTCAAATTAGTTAAATTAATATTTACCTATTTTTTGTAACTTTTTATAAAGGTGTTAATTAAAAATATAAATAATAAATCAGTCTAATATTAATTAATTAATAAGAGAGTTCTAAGTAGTATCCTATCTAATAATCTAACGGTTATATCGCATTTATTTATTTCTACAAAGTAATAAACCCTAATAGGTATGGTAAGAATGGTAATAACTTTTTAGAATATATTATTTCTATCTATTATTTACATATAAAGGTTTATTCCAAAATTAATAAGTTATATATGCTTATTAAATGATATATAATTCCAAATAAATTGTTAACTCTTAATTCTACCTAGAATTTTGCTCCTTATGGTAAAAATCATAAATTAGGGTTATTAAAGACCAAACCAATATATCGTAAATATCTATAAGACCCCATGGTTAAATACTTAATATTTTAAGTTTAAATATACTCACACTAATACTATTAATAAAATACCTTACCCATAAACCTACCTTAATAATCCATATTTAATTTTGATGATAAATCTTTAATATTATGATATTCAATATTAATACTATTAATCTATCATAATGATATTAAATATTAATACTATGATGATCATAATATACCCATAAACATACCTTAATAATCCATATTTAATTTAATATTATGATATTAAATATTAATACTATTAATATATCTTATTGATATTAAATATTAATATTATGATGATAATACTATTAATCTAACATAATATACCCATAAACCCACTTTAAAGATCCCTATTTAAGTTTGATGATAAATATTTCAATAAAATTAATTACTCGACATAAGCTAAAGGCCAACTCAATTCTAGGAAAATAATAGAATACTAATGAAATAAGGAAAATCAGAATTTAATCAAAAGACCGCCCAAAAGAATGAAAAATGGGTTAAGGTTAATTCACCAGGAAGCCCGAAAGACTAAAATACACCAAAATAATAGGATAAACATGCCAAAAGAGAAACAAGGAGGACAGAAACCTAGAGACAAAAAACAAAGGAGAATGAGGATGAACTTCAACTTGTCCTGACGATGAACCACACTGGTTGGTTCGAAACGCGTCGACAAAAGATTGGTTATGTGATTTTGCCGAAGATTATCTAAACATATGAATAACTTATTATGCGATATGTTGTTCACAACTGTTTTGCCTAACTTCTTATGAAGAATGGTTTATCTTAATTGATTTATATTCTTATGATAGCTGAATGATCTTTATTACCGGTTATTGTATGAAATCTTTTTAGATCGCATAATGAAAGAATTCTACCCCGGGTTAGTGTAGATTAGATGTTTTGTTTTTGTTAGATTATAGTAGCATAGAGTCAGTTTAGAGTTTAGAATTAAATTAGCTTAAAATTACTTCTAGATTAGCATCATCAAAATCTACACACACACACACAAATCCTTTAGATTGGGAAGCTGGTCCCATTATCCCCAGTCGGACCCGCTACACCAAACAGGCAAGGAGCCGCCAACCAGGTTCCGGACCGGGTGGGTATCCCCCTTGTTGTTGACTCGATTTTAGGGCCCATCAACATATTTGGTGCTAGAAGGAGGGCTCGAACTATGAATGGCACCTAAATCAAAATCTAAATACCATTCTGAGAGTAAATCACCCGCATCAACTCCCCCGACTTCTCCAGTACGATTAAACCCAGAGTTAGAAGTCGCTCGAGTATCCACCACTGCTACCTACCCTAATATATCAGACCAGCTTATCATTGAACCCCCTGAAATTCAAACTTTGATTTGTAAACTCCAGGGATTCTCTATTTTTTCTCAGAGGTCTAATAAATCTCACAGCAGCGTGACTTCGCAGTACAATCCTGCTCATCCCCTGACCAGAATGAAGAGTGAAAAATTTGGCATTCAACCAAGTGAACTCCCTCTCCCTACTAGGAAAAGAGCAAGGAAAACACCACCAGAGTCTGACAGTGAGACTCTTTCATCTACTTCGTCCATTTCAACCCCCTCACCGCGAAGTCAACCACCCACATCCTCATCCCAAATCACTCATCCATCTTCCACAACCCTTCCTCTTCAATCATCAAAGATCATAATATCTTCATCTTCTCAGCATCAGGGATCATCTTCTGCACTTTCATTAACTAGCAGCTCAACGATGGCCCAGTCTCCATGGAACAATCCTGGGGTGGTTTTAATGCCTCCACCCCTGAGCCCAATACCGGCCCATCCTGAGAAATGGCTACCTAAATTCAATCCAGAAACAGGCATGCTAGCTGAAGAGCATATCAATAATTTCATGCTTTATGTTAATCTCAATGGAGTTACCAACGAGGATGCTGTTGTCCAGCTTTTTCCCTATACAATGCAAGGAACAGCCGGGTCATGGTACTTTTCGTTACCTTCCGGGTCCATCACAAGTTGGGACATTTTTCAAAGTCAATTCCTTACCAAGTTCGGTGATGACAGATCTACGGAGACGTTGATCAATGACCTATCCAATCTTAAAGCTGAGGCTAGAGAACCCATTAAAGATTTCAACTTACGGTTCAATAAGATCCTCAACAAAATCCCCGCTGCTTCTCAACCCAGCGAGGAAGTAAGATGTGAATGGTATATCACGGCCTTACCATCAAACTTGGCTATCTTCGTAGATAGGGCAAACAAGATGACCTTAGTTGAAAACTTGACAGAGGCATTAGCAGTAGAAAAGCGCGTAGTAGCCCTAGAAAAGAGATCTGCAATAGAGGAACGCAAATCTAAGAAAATCTATTTCAAAGAAGACACCAAGAAGAAACAAACGAAAGATCCTTTCAATTTGGAAGGATTACAAAAAGTGTTAAAGGCCATGTCCAATGAGATGATTGACATAAAAAAACAAGTAGCAGAGACTTCTTCGAAAAAGCCCTACAGAGCTTTTAAAAGAAATCCTCCCATGGAGGTGAAACCACCCAATGCTGTCCCAAACGTCGAATCTGAAGAAGAAGAAGAAGAAGAGAATACCACTGAAGGGCAGACCGATGATGAATAAGTTGTGGAACTACAAGGAATGTGGGATTTCATCCTCCCACAAGAAGAAGATCAAGAAGCATTTCCGGTTAGCACACGAAGCAAAAATCAACTTAATCCTCCCCAAACTACCCCTAAACAGAAGGGCGCAAGCCCTGCAACAAAAGATAAGGTCGCAACAAAGAAAACAACCGCTAGAGCGACCCAATTTAGCCTAGTCCAATCAGATCAAGCACCTCCATCAAGAACACTGATAGTGTCGGATGAAATGGAGTATAACATTATCGATGACATGAAAAAGACTAGGGCTAATATCACTCTTTACGAATTGAGCAAATTGAAACATCAACAGAAAATAATGATGAAAGAATTACATGCCGTGCCTACTACATCTTTACCTACAGCTGTAGCTTCCCACAACATGGGAAGACCTCCAACCAACATGATCAATAAGATTGATCCAAATGACATTGCCTTGATTGGAGGAAGATCAAGATCTCATACTCCTCCTTTTCTTCTTACTTATGAAATTTTCAATAAAAACGTGCACAATTGCTTGGTTGATTCTGGTGCTTCAATGAATATTTTACCCAGATCAATATGTGCCAAATTGAATGTTCAGCCACAAAAATCCACAGTGTGCATAGTTCAACTTGATTGATCCTAAGTCGAAGTGATTGGTGAACTTAATCAAGTGACCATAAGATTGTCGTCTAACCCGAAGGTATGTCAGGTTATAGACATTCTAATAGCTGATATCCCTGAATTTTATGGTTTGATTCTTAGCAGGGATTGGTCCGAAAAACTCCACGGATATTTCTCAACCAACTGGTCGCACATGTGGTTACCCTACAACGGTAAACCGAATCAAATAAAGGTTGAACGAGAGTTGCACCAAAAGTACATAGTGACAAAATTGGAAGGAGAAAATGAAGCAATAACATACAATAGCAGCATCATAGGCAATTACTCGGTGGATTCTTTCCTCAGCAATTTCAATGCTCACACCTCACCTTACTTAGAAAATTCAGTTTTGTCCCAAGTTGAAATTTTTTCCCAAATTGACGATTCAAAGTGTTTTAATTTTTTAGATAACTCTGTAAATACATCTTTGTTTTGGAAATTATATTTTGATGGCTCTAAATCTAATGAGGGAGCAGGAGCAGGATGCGTTCTGATTAGCCCAGACAAAAACAAGATCATGCTTACATGCAGACTTGAGTTTGATTGCACAAACAATACAGCGGAGTACGAAGCCTTGGTGCAAGGCCTATACAAAGCAATCGGGTTGAATGTTAAGTATCTTCAAGTATTTGGAGATTTTGAGATTGTCGTCAAACAGGTACGTAACACCATACATTGCCTGTCAAGTCATTTAAAGCACTATCAATCTTTAGTACAAGATCTGACTTCACATTTCATAGCATTCAATATTTCGTCAATCCCAAGACTCCAAAATGCGAGCACGAACCTGTTAGCTAACATAGCTTCTAGACTTATTCCCTCCAAAGCTTTTAGTCCAGATAGGTTCTCAATAGAATTAATCTTTAGACCATCCATCCCTGACAACATCACCAACTGGAGAGTATTCAACGACGATCCTGACATTGTAAATTTCCTCACTTATGAAGGATCCTACTCAAATCAAATAATTGACGAAGACCATCATGATCACCAAATACAACAAAATAGCACTGATAATGCTATACCTAAATCTGTGGTTAAGTTAGAAGACTTATATGATTTGAAAAGTCGGTTTAAAAGGTCCGCCAATTCTAAACTCTACAGTTCCACTCTGAACTATGAATTAGTGAACCTAGGGACCGATCAGAAGCCACAAAACGTTAATCTAGGCCACGGCCTAGCCACTGAAGAAAAATCAGCATATATCCGTCTTCTGAGACAATACAAAAACGTTTTTGCATGGAATTACGATGAGCTGAAGATATGCAACACTTCTATCATTCAACACACTATCCCTATGATTGACAATGAAAAACCTGTCCAGTAGAAGCTCAGAAAAATCCACCCCAACTTAGAAAATCAGATAAAGACTGAGCTAAATAAGTTGTTGAGAGCCAGAATAATTTTCCCTGTCGGACATTCCAAATGGGTATCCAATATGGTGCCTGTTAGAAAGAAAAACGGAGATATCAGTATCTGTATCGATTTCCGGAATCTCAACAAAGCCTGTCAGAAAGACAATTTTCCCCTCCCACCTATGGAGCAAATACTACAGGCAGTAGCGGGCTCAGAATTAATGTCTTTCCTGGATGGATTTTCCGGATACAATCAAGTGCTGGTACATCCTGATGATTAGTTGAAAACCACATTCCGAACCAAATGGGGCACATATGCATATTGGAAGATGCCATTTGGTCTGATCAATGCCGGCGCTACCTTTCAGAGAGCCATGGACATCACGTTTAAAGGTTTAGTCAATAAATCGGTAGTGATTTACCTGGATGATATAACAGTGTACTCCAAGAAGCGAATCGACCATCTCAAAGACTTGAAACAAATCTTTCAAAGATGTTTAAGGTATGGGATTTCACTTAACCCAAAGAAATCTTTTTTCGCATTAAGTGAAGGGAAATTGCTAGGATTCATAGTGTCAAAATCTAGTATTCACATTGAACCTGACAGAATCAAAGAAATTTCCGAAATATCCATGCCCCATAACAAAAACGCCATGCAATCTTTCCTTGGACAAATCAATTTTGTAAAAAGGTTTGTCCCGGATTTTTCAAGTATTATTTCTCCTTTACAAAATATGATAAAAAAGAATTCAAATTTTAAATGGGGTCAAGATGAGCACGAAGCATTCAACTTGATCAAACAAGCTATCATTAACGCTCCATCTTTAGCTACCCCAAATTTTTCAGAATCTTTTATCTTATACACTTTTGCCTCAGAGAAATCTTATGCCGCGATTTTAACTCAAGCAAATCAAGAGAAGGCGGAAGCTCCAATCGCATTCTTTAGCTCGAACTTACAAGGTGCTGAGCTCAATTATTCAGATGTGGAGAAACAGGCATATGCTGTTTTCAAAGCGATCAAATATTTCAGACCTTTCTTACTTAAAGCCCATACCAAAGTCGTAGTACCGTTTCCAGCGGTAAGAAACCTTCTGGTACAGAAGGATGTGGGCGAGAAGAGAGCAAATTGGATTACCGCTTTACAAGAATACGATCTTGAGATCAAGCCAGCAAACATCGTAAGAGGTCAAGGCTTCTGCAAGATGTTAGCTGGAGCATCGCAAATTCCTGAGAACTCATCTGAAGAGGTACATACGTATGAGGTAAGCCTAAACGATGCAGAATCATTATATGCTAACACCATTTATTATCTTAAGAACAGGTATGCTCCATCACACCTGGATCACACCAAGAAAAGAGCTCTAAGATTGAAAGCTAAACAATACCAGCTCATAAATGATGTTCTGTTTAAAAGGAATTACGATTATGTACTTCTTAGGTGTCTTGAGAAAACTGAAGCCGAAAAGGTTTTGCAGGAACTCCACGATGGACCAGCAGGTGGACACTATGCCGGAGAAGCTACTGCACATAAAATCTTACGTGCAGGATATTATTGGCCCACGCTGTTCAAAGATTCATACAATTACGTAAGGAAATGCCAAGTCTGCCAGACTGCTGCGGGGAAACAAAAGAAATCATCCATGCCACTACAGCCGGTTAACATCGAGCAACCATTCATCCAATGGGGCTTGGACATAATAGGTGAGATCGTTCCTCACTCTTCTAAGTAGCATAGGTATATCCTCACAGCAACAGATTATTTTACTAAATGGGTAGAAGCAGTTCCTCTCAAGATAGTTAATTCTGAAAACATTATTGAATTCATAGATCAATTTATCATCACTAGGTTTGGATTGCCAACGGCCTTAATGTTTGATAATGCCTCATACTTTTCTGGAAATACAATGACTGAGTTTGCACTTAAAAGAGGGTTCAAACTGAAGTATTCTGCCAACTACTATCCGCAAGGTAATGGATTGGCCGAATCAACAAACAAAAACCTAATCAGGATTATTAAAAGAACAGTCGACCAAAACCAAAAGAATTGGCACAAAGCACTGGTAAATGCTTTATGGGCAGATAGAATTACGAAGAAAGCTTCAATCGGCACTTCTCCTTTTAATTTAGTTTATGGGAAAGAAGTGGTTCTTCCAACTCACTTAGTCATTCCCTCTTTGTCTTTAGTACAACACATTGATGAAGTATCTACTTCCTCCTTACAATTGAGACAAATGGAAATAATCAAGCTAGAAGAACGACGAGAACAAGCTAAGAAAACCCGTGCTCACCACCAAGCGCTAATAAAATCTTCTTTTGACTCAAGCATAATGACCAGAAAAAACTTTCAGATGGGAGATTTAGTTTTAAAATGGGATAAGGCTCATGAAGAAAAGGGCAAACATACGAAATTTCAGAAGCTGTGGCTTGGTCCTTATTAGATTGTAGAAGTCATAGGCCCATCGACGTTTGTGTTGCAGGATTTGGTAGGTAGAAGAGATTCTTTGCCTGTGAATGGACATATTCTTAAAATGTATTTTCCATAGAAGATCATTCTTCTATTTTTGTAGGATAGTTTTAGTTTTTTTTTTTTTTTATTATTTATTTATTTGGTTTTCTCTTTCTTATAAATAAAACCGGTTGTAAATGATCATTTAAAAGGATTCATGAAAGAGCACACCAATTCTCTATCAGATTTTGATTTCGCTTGTACAAATAGCAAAACTTTTCGAAAAATATGATTTTTATTATTGACAAATAGAGTTAACTTTAGCCTAAATATGATGTTAGTTTCAACCTCAAAAAACTTTGATGAAATCAACCTTTGGTAAAAAATTGTTTTATGTCAGCACAATGAAAGGTATCGTCAATAATAAAATAAATATTCTCTGTAAAGCTGCTATTTTCAAACTCTATTATTGTCATCTAGAGCTTTCTTAGGGAAAAACAATGACTTCCTCCTTGCTAAAGGAAACCGCAACATTCAGAGAAACAATCCGAGAAAACACTATATCTCAAAGAATAAGAGGTCTCATCACGAGCCGGCTTATCATGATCACAGATATTATAACTTGCTGACTTTGCCAATACTGTCTATCAAAACAGGGCAACGACTCAAGATTGTTGCAATCAAAAGACAAGGGGTCCCATCACGAGCCAACTTATTCAACAAAAGTGTAAATCAAGTGAATGACTGTATCATAATTTGGCCACCAAACCAAGACATTGTTCTTTAGAGAATAAAAAGGAAAAAGTGTCCAAAAGGATTTTTCTCTGAAATGTTGTAAATAACCTCAAGCAGGATAAAGGATCATTGCTGGATAACAGGTAACCCTATCGAGGCTATGGACGCTTGTGGGCAGCAGAGGCTCTACCTACGACAAATGAGCATATTTTAAAGCCAGTACGCAGAGAAGACCTTATTTTATCTTTAAAAAAGACCGAGTAATCTCTGGTGTGAATGCAAGAACTAAGCCTAAGGAAGCAGACAATTGATATTTAAAAAAAATAAAAAAAATAAAAAAAAAAAGAAAAAAAGAAAAAAAGGTTGAGACAAAGTATCATTGACAGGATAAGGGGTAATCTACTCTATCTGTCCATAACAAAATTTAGACATATGAAAATTTTTCTGTTTCGGAAGTGGAAATGTCAATAGAAAAGTAGAGATAACTGGTTCTTCACAGTGAATCGCCATTGTTGTGGTCCCCAACAACCCTCCTCTTTGTTTGGTATTAGCAATAACATCAAGCAAAGGGGGACCCTTAACAAAAAATCCCAAAAATATTTTTATCAAAATTTTTGTATTTAACTCCCTAAAAGCTATATCGCATCGCAAAGAGAGAGTGAAGCGTTTTCCTATGCGCATAAATAAGCTGCAAAGAAGCGACGCGAAATTCATCGCATCGCATATTTTGAAAGCGCTCTTAAATGAAAAACCTAAGGAATCGCCGACGGCCGATATGCGACGTCACATATCACAACGTCGCATAAGAAGCACACAGTGATCAAATGAAAAATGCGATCTTGCGATTTGCGATCTGCGATCTTACAAAATGCGATCTTGCGATTTGCGATCTGCGATGAATGAGACTATCAATTGCTGCGATGACACTTCTCGACATCGCAATCCTCGATGTTATGATGCGAATCGCAGAAACCACTCATCGCAAAGTTTCCTCGGCATGATCTGTAAACCCAAAATTGAGCGCGCACCTTAAGGGAAATTAATGATTGTACGCCTGAGTATCCAAGGATGATCGTGTTGCATTTTTCGAAGAGTCAAGTCATTATGAGTGTCATGATTATGCATTCATTAGAACTTAAAGCTTTCATGTCAATCTTTTCGTCATTTCTCTTTTCCTTTGCATAAACTCCAAGGCAGCAACTAATATAAATCTATATGCAGGAAACATCTAAGGAAAAGGGGAAAGCGCCAATACTAGAAGAACGGAGAGGAGATGACTTCGCAAATGAATACCGCATGCAGTGGGACCGCGGATTCCAGAGTATCACTCAACAGACACTGATGAAAATAGACTATCCAAGACTCAGAGTCAAACGCGCACAAAAGCAGCATTTTGCAAAAGATCCTGAAGCTCAGACTGGGTAAAGCAAAAAGAAAAACGCTAAAGAGGGAGGACGCTCCAGAAAAGCCTGGAACAAAGAACGGAAGAAATTTTCAATACGGAAGATTGTTCAGGCAACGAAATCCCTAACTCATTGAGACATTCGCACGGCCGGAAACTGAAATAGCAACAGCACAATCAGTTTGAAAGAAATCTGGGCTATACTAAATATACGCGCAGCGAAGACACCCAGTCAAAGGAAGATTTTCAAAAATATCTTCTAGTTTGTCAGAAAGAGGTGCCAGCTCTTGTTATTTCTACTTTTATCGCTCGAACAAAAGGAAAAGACAACCAACCGACTCTTTCCAGGCAAACCTTGCACTGCTTACAGCACTAAGGAGTAGATACAGAAACAGTTAGAAATTAGATTCAATTTTTAGAAATAAATTTGTTTTAGTAAAAGGGCGGTCATTTGAAGCCGTTTCCTAAATTTGTGTAATTAAGATTAATTAGTTAGTAGTATTTAACCCTTCTCATGGCATTTGGAGAAGGGTCCGGAAATTTGTCAAAAAACTTGTCCTCAGAACATGCACTTTTGCACCCTCAGAGGGGGTTTTTGATGAATGGATGGATCGAGATTTATTTATGTTTGAATTTTAATGTCTGCTACTGATGTTGCACTTCTTTACTCTTAGTAGACATTAGAAGTAAGTAGAGATAAATCATTATTGCTTGAGGTTTGTGAGTAAAAATCAGTCACAAATGGTACTTTTATCTCTTGACGAATTTCTGCTTATATTCTTAGAGTGATATACAGCTGAGTTGTTGATATGTTAATGTATGAATGTGTGGGTTACCATTTGGCACTTTTGTACGGTGGAGTCATTTATTTGTGCTTGACATATGAATAACTTATTATGCGATATGCTGTTCACAACTATTTTGCCTAACCTCTTATGCAGAATGGTTTATCTTAATTGATTTATATTCTTATGGTAGCTAAATGATCTTTATTACCAGTTATTGTATGAAATCTTTTTAGATCGCATAATGAAAGAATTCTACCCCGAGTTAGTGTAGATTAGATGTTTTGTTTTTGTTAGATTACAGTAGCATAGAGTCAGTTTAGAGTTTAGAATTAAATTAGCTTAAAATTACTTCTAGATTAGCATCATCAAAATCTACACCCACACACACATCATTTAGATTGGGAAGCTGGTCCCATTATCCCCAGTCGGACCCGCTACACCAAACAGGCAAGGAGCCGCCAACCAGGTTCCGGACCGGGTGGGTATCCCCCTTGTTGTTGACCCGATTTTAGGGCCCTCAACAGGTCGGAAATGCACTAAGCTACTGCCTGCTGGATTTGCTGCATGCGTTTTTCCGAGACCGGGGTGTTGGAAATGCTTCTCTGCATCTATGCCTATATCCCATGCATGTGTGCGAGCTTTCTTTCAATTTCTGTTGTGATGGTGAAGGCCTCGTCATTCCAAGGCTGAACGCTTGCCTTCACAACTACTTCCTTGTGTCATACCACATCCACCTATTCTTTCAGCGCTTTGGAATGTTGCATCCACACCAGCCTCTCAGTGAGGGCCACTGTCTGCGCAGTTCCTTTGACACTATGATACTGTTGTTGGAGTTCTCGCGCCTCTATCTCTAAGTGCTAGATGTTTGGGTCCTCTTACAGATTTGTGAGGTCCTCAAATGACTCTTCCAACATGCTGGTGCAGTCTCGCACTGAAATGCCAATCTCATCCAGTCCCGCTATAATAGCACTAGTGCATTGTTCTTTGACTTCCAGGGGGTGGAAAACTACGCCTTTAACTGCAGCTCGGTGATCTGAAGGTTTATCTCCAACTGAACCTTTGTCATTTTCTCCCGCACCTCACACACCCCTCCTACTAGCCTATGGATGCGTGCCTCTGCTGGTGTGTCTGCTGGGATGGCTAGCTCCGGGACACTTTGGCAAGCTTCATCTAGTGCCTGTACCAACTGTCAATTTTGCAACACCACTTTGTCACACTACAAGCTCAACTATTCCATGTTGATTTTCTTCTTGCTAAGAAATTCCAATGCGTGGCTCTCCCTAGCCCATAGTTCTGCAGCTATCCCATCATGCAGAACGTATAAGGTCTCCCATGGGAGTGTAGCCGTGTTGATGCTAAGACCCTTCAACATGCTAACCATAGGCCTGTCGGCCTCATTTGTTGTCACTAGTTCCCCTTTTGGTAGCACTATGGTATTCATCACCCGAGTGCGCAACATCTATTCTACTGCCATTGTTCCGACTGTGAGGCTGGTCGAAAGGGTACCAGTCAGAGGAGGGCACACATGTAACTCCTGCAGCTACACTCTGAGAGCCCCCAACACAGTCTGGTTCTCCTGCATAAAATTTTAGAGGGCCTCGGAGTTGACATCACACACTTTCTCACCGATGTCGTGCAGATCACCCTCAGTTAGGGTGATCAGGTCAACAGACAACTTCGATCCCTTGACCTTCTTGCACAGCCCTGTCCGCTCGGTCGAGTGCTAGTGCGTCAACTGTGTTGATGCAGTTTGTGGGTCCATGCCTCCCTCTTCTTCCTCTGCTTCCTGCGCATGTGAAGGCGACGTTTGGCCCTCACATGCCTTCGTGGTTGCCTCTTGCGCTGCTACTTTTGTTGCCTTTTCCTATTTAGTTGTTGTCTGTGTAGTGGCCCGCATCACCCACGCTTCTGCTGCCACTGCCTCCTTCCTTCTCTTTTCTGCCAACTACGTGATGTGAAGTTTAGCCTTTTATTTCTTCCTCTGTGCCTCTGACTTCTCTATCTCCGTGATGTCTAGAGCGTGCCACTCTGACGACCATGTCTGTAGGACGTTAAATATGACATTGTTTGTGGCTACAAAGGGTAGCTTTCTCCATCGTTTGGCCAAGTCCTTGTGCTCTTGGATGTATATTGTATGGATGTCCGCTTTAAATTTCGGAAAACTCTACAGGCTATTGTAGACAATGGGCGATAATCGCAGCTTGCGGTTGATCCCCATTCTGAGGTTCATCTCCATGAACACATAGAATATCTTACTGTCGTGGATCCTATTTTCATCCTTTGTGGTCCAGAGCGAATGTTGTGGGGAAGAATGCCTATGCAGGACGATCCTATCCACCTAAGGCGTGATAGTGCCTTAGCAACAAACGAATGCAGCTACTTCGGTTTCTTTCCTTTATGAAAATCAAAAAGAGGAGATTGGTAGACTTACCGTTATCTTTCGGTTGTCCCTTGATCTAGATCCTCTCCGCTTTGTGTGTCCGCAGCTACTTGCCTCCTCGCTTTTGCACCCACAAGATCACAAGAGAACAGCTACCTGTGAGAAGAGAGAAGCTACATGCGACAAGAGAAGGACACAATACAAAGGCAAATATAAATATTCATAAATGATTCAGGATTAGAAGTAAATCAAATACACTAATGCAAATCATACAATAAACACCAGCATATAGGAAAGAACTAATAAGCTTTATTGATTGATAAACAGGGTTCAAGAAGAGATACAACCCATAGGGTTCCAACCCAGCATCTCCTTCCCAACAGCAAGGAATTCCTTCTTCAGCCCCTTTCAAAAGCATAAACACCCAATGATCCAACCACAATCCAACAGCAATTCTTTACAATACAATCCAACCTCTCTAGACCTCATGAGAGAGCTCTATATATAGGAGTTTTGGAGAAAGGATGAGTCAGCTTGAGGCTTGCACGAAGCTGACTAGTGTCCTCTCCCACTTTAGTTCTTGAGTCCACTTGGAGATTCTTACTTCCA
The DNA here is from genome assembly GCA_031772625.1 of Pinus tabuliformis. Lineage (NCBI taxonomy): Eukaryota > Viridiplantae > Streptophyta > Pinopsida > Pinales > Pinaceae > Pinus > Pinus tabuliformis. The sequence goes on along the minus strand of CM062804.1, from coordinate 199,183,128 downwards.
CTTGGAGATTTGGAACCTCTTACTCATCACCAGTCGAATTCCCTGATCCAAGTGTCATTTTGGAAGCTTCCTGAGCATTGACACCTTGAGGAATGAGTCTGCCACTTGTCCAAGTACGCTCAGTGCAGGTGGCCTTCTTTGCAGTTGACATTCAGTGCAGGTACAGAGTGGAGCACTTGACATTCAGCGCAGATGCTCAGTGGAGCAGTTGACATGATCCAAAAATTGCTTGTTTTTGAGTGTTTTCAGGTCGAGAACTTTTATAAACTTCTGTGGTTTGCTGGCCTTGTTCCTCTAGGGGTAGGAACAACATGTTTAGGGACTTTGGATCCCTTAATTATTGACATTTCATGCTCAGTGATGTAAGGCACAAAAATGTCTATAACAGTTGCCCCCTAAAGTATGAGGCCGTTTATCGGGTGAAATGCTTTATCCAGGGGAGTCCGAAGTTCATCCATTTGCTGGGAGGAGACCTGTAATAAGATACAATACAATACATTATGATTCATTCTGCTTTCATGATCTAGCTGAGGCGGGCATTCCCATGCTCAGCTTTATAAATACATTTTGGTACATAGAACAGACGATTGTCTGATGGTAGACTGATAGTTCTGGCGAAACTATCATCCTTCGAGGAGGATGATCATCTGTTGCAATGATGTACATAACAAATGTCTTTATTTTCTTGAATATATTATCGCAGCCCGGATGGATGAAACTAGATCCGGGGTCTTCAAACTCGTTCGATCTTCACTCTAAGTACAAGTCGATCCATGTGAGAATTGCACTGAAGTCGAACATGGAAAGACATCGCTTGATTACCGGTCAATGATGTAAACCGTTAACAAGTGTGAGAGGAATCACCGATAATGATAATGACCCTCAAGGTACTACAGTACAATTCACGTGGTGTGAATAAAGGACTTGGCGTCGAACACCACGCAAAATCTTCTGGCCAAAGGTCATTGATGTATACCTGTCGCCGGAAGTGAGAAACTTGCCATTGAGGCATGCAAGCTTCAAAGTACTGAAGGGGGTGTTCCTAGATCAACTTCTTGGATAATGAGCTGATGTCGACAAGAAGCGATTCGTCAAAGGAGGGCCTTAATGAATCCCACATCAGTGACACGGAACGGAGCTAATGATTTTAGTGGAGGTGAAAACAATCTGTGACATATGATTCAGGGTGGCGGTCATGAAACGGATGAAGGATAATGTATGGCAGTGGATGGGACCTGGTTGACTCTTTCTGAACGACTTCTCTTGAACATATGGCGACACTGATGCGATGGATCGGTAGCATTACCCCAAATATGGATGGTGTGGCAAAGACCATGGTGATGTGACCGGTGAATGAAACCACCCAACCCGATGTGATACGGAGGAAAAGTGTCATGTTCAAGAACGACCTGCTACCATCAAAGACTTCTTGATTTTTCCCAATTTTTCCCAAGTCATTTCTGACCAGTACCTCTTTATTTTTGTCAAGCTTGAGGAGGATAACATATGCTTGTTCTATAACCTGCCCTTCGGGCAAGCCCATCGCTATGTTTTAACGAGCCTAGCGATAGGGAAACTCGTTCTCGTCTAAAGACAAGTTTGTCGCTATTTAGTAATTTTAACGAGTCTAACGACAAGGAAAACTCGGCCCTTTTCATTTTTAGAGAGTATGAAAAGGTACATAAAGTCGACTCCAAAATTCCTTTTTCGTCATCTAATCCCTTAAGCCTGAAAAAGTATAAAATAATACAGAAGGGATGAGTTTTCGGTACTTCTAACGAGCTGAACAAAACAAGCGCTCGATCGTTTTGTGTAATAATCCCTCAAGTCCAAAAAGATTAAAATCTAGAGGAGGGATAGCTCTTCCTGTCCTTTAATGAGCTGGAAAGCCAAAACTCGGCAATCTTTTCATATTTTACGAGTCAATTGAAAAGAGCTCAAAGAAGACTCGTCTTTTGAGGAACGAGTGATGAACAGGGATAGCAGCTGATTCCAGGTACAGGTTGGAATTTTCCAATCACGGCAGTGTCACAAGGATGGCTAGGTGAAATCACTCTTCGCAGCTGTTCCTCAAAATGGGTAAACAATCATATGGAGGTAAACTATCGGCCAAATGAACGGTGGAGGTGAAGGTGCACAAAACACGACCAAGGTCTTTTTATGGTTGATCAGGTTACATTCTTTAATGGTTATTTACCGGGAAGTTCATTTTTTAGCGAGCTTAAACTTGCTCAAAGCTTATGTTTATTTTTTAATGAGCATGAACTATGCTACTAAAACTGCTCGAAAGCTTATGTTTATTTTTTAACGAGCATGAACTATGCTACTAAAACTGCTCGAAAGCTTATGTTTATTTTTTAACGAGCATGAACTATGCTACTAAAATTGCTCGAAATACCAGTCATATGATAAGATTGTCTCATTGTGAGATCTCTATTTTTTATGGAGCTTCATCTCACTACGCTTTGCTCCACACCCTTCCTTTATGCAAGTTCGGAAACGGCTAACCCCAAAAAATAGATAAATAACCGGTTCCGACACAGCTAACCCAAAAAACAGGTAAATAGCCACTCTTTTCTTGCACTCCAAAAGGGTTTGCATGCCCCCAGGTATAAAATATGATTTCAAGGTTGCCCCTCCTCCTTCTCACTTCTGTTTTTCTTTGGGTGTTCACAGCTACTTGTCGTCTTGCTAGTTCAGTTTAACGATACTTGTCTTCTCGTTAATTTTAACGGGTCTATACGATACTTGTCTTCTCGTTAGCCCGACTTTTAATAGATTTTTTGCAAGATCGCAAGAGAAGAACACTACTCAAAGACAAAACATTGGTGTTATTGAGGGAGGCTTACCTCTTTCTGGTTACCCGAAGATTGTCTCGTTAGACAAAACACTTCCTTGGCCTACCTTTTTCAGGTTACCTAAAGATTGTCTCGTTAAACAAAACACTTCCTCGGCAATGTCTACCGAAATAGACAAAGGTGGGCGACAGATCTCATCTTCCCAAGTACCTTGACAAAAGAATCCTATTCTAGAACAACCCTCTTTCCTTCATGGACGGGGTACGGACTAGTCATATTCTTTCGCGGAAATCCTACCTTATACCCAAAGTTCTCCGCCGAAGCAGACCAGGACGCATGCCCCCTGGGTTCCAGTCATGTCCTCCCGGATTACTCGCGCTCATCAGGAGGACGGACCGTGGGTTGAGACACTTCTTGCATGAATATACCATTTAGGGATGGTAAGCGACTATTTGCGATGTGTGATCCGGGAAACGAAAGTTGGTCCACGAGCTTGACCATTCTTCCTCCATGTGGAAAACACATTACTCTAAAGAGTGAGGAGACTACTGCTCCTATGCAATATATATAGTCTCGTCCAAGGAGTAGGTTATAATCCAAGGGTCCTTGAACGACCATCACATTCATTTGAATGGTCTTCCCCTTTAGTGTTATTGGCACATTGGGGAGGATTCCTAAAGGGCGACTGGTTCCTTTATCAAAGCCTGATAGATTTCTCATCTCAAGCAAAAGCGCAGGCGAACCAAGCGCTTTCCAAGAAATAGAGGAAAGGATACTCACAGATGCCCCCTCATCAATGATAGTGCCAGCCATTACCATTCTGTATATTTGACAAATAATTCTGAATGGTACACTGGCTGGCAACCGGGGTTTGCCTAGTTGGTTCCAATCAAAGGAGACAACCAGGTTGCTTGGTGGTGGGACCGAGTAAACGACCAGATAGCGCTCTGATGAACTTCCTTCCTGCGATAAAGGAATGGCGGCATTTCCCCCTTGATCATTAGAGTCAATGCTGATGAAGAGAATCTGGACGGTGTCGTCTTGATTCCCCTCTGTGATGGTGTCATTCGAAGATAGAGCCTCTGAAGGAAAAACCGGGTCAACTGCCATATCAACCTTTTGACTTTCGTCAGGCATGGATCCAGACGGTTCATCTTCAATGACAGGTGCTTCGGTTGACCACCTGGGCGGGTCAACCAGATTCTCAACTAGCGAGGGACATGGCAAGAGTTTTTGATATCCAGGAGGAAGATTTGCTCGTAAAATTGGGCGATCTTCCAGAACTCTTTTTGCCTCATCTAAGAAGGGACAACGGTGGATGGCGTGATCGCCTTCACACAGTCTGCAGGGAAATTTAGCTTTCCCGCTCTGTCTTTGAGCTTCACTCCCACTAGTTGACGGTGAACAATCGACATGGCTATCAGAGGTCGATGCTACCGAATTGTGCAGACGGGGGGACCAGTCTCTTAGTATCCGAGGGATACATGGGCAATCTCTATGGAAGTGGTCTCCCCTGCATATGACGCATGGCGATTTAGGCCTTACAAGTGCGGTGCGTGGATTTTTGTTAGACGACGATTGTTTGCCCCCAGTCGCCTTAGGCTCCTTCTGCTTCTTTTCTTTCTTCTTCTTCTCCTTTTTCTCCTTAGCAACTCGGTTCTTTGACCGACCAGTTCCGTCAAGCGAAGAGGAAGGAGGAGAGGAAGATAAAGTAGAAGGCTGGGAGGCAAATCTTGTCTGATCTAACTGTTGACTCGACTGCTCAGGAATGGTGGCATTCTGAACGACATTGGTTGAAAAGAGCCAAACAGGTAGGCCAATTGTCAATCCTGGAAGCGACAATGTGGCCATGTGGGGCGCACCAACATCTCCCCAAGAGGAGAAGGGACTAGGATTCCCACCAAGGGGAACCCCTTGGTTGGTGTGCTCCATCTTTTCAACTTAAAGATCAACGCGGGAATAAGGGTGATTGTTCCGTTTAAAATAAATTGTTAACGACGCTTTTAGACACAACTTGCTTTTTCAGTTTTAAAGAGTCGAGAAAAAGCTAAAGATGACTCTAGTCTCCTTCGATATTTTAACGAGCCCGAAGTGACAAATGCTCGGTTGGACTTTTTCTGTTATAGAGTCTGAAAAAGGCCAAAAGAAACTGCTCTGGAGATCTAGGCAGAGGGTGTGCCAAACTTTTCGCAAAACCACAGAATACGTTTTACGGTACAGGTGGTCGATCTTCGTGAATGCTGTGTTCACTGCATTGTGATCAGTAGGGCGGCCGACACGGCTTCCTAAGGATAAAGGATATATGCCTATAGGGGTCTCCCAATATATACGCGACGGTACGTGGGAGCACAAGTCCGTATTAGTGCAATCGTCCCTCAGGAGGAATCACCCACCTTCTTAGAGATCGACAGTCACTACGTTTAACGACGCCGGAACACGTCTCTACCTAGACCTCTACTGTGAGCGTTATGTTGCAAAGCGTTGTTAGGTTCATTCAATATATTTTAAGTTGATCTTTTTAAAGTTTGTCTTTCAGGATCACCACGAGATGTATTGGTACAAATTCCTAAATGCAGTCTAAGATGATAAGCAAGCTTTATAATCTTTCAACTTTGAAAATCCTAGCTACTAAGGGAAAAGAGAGCGACTATCTTTTCTCAAAGAGCAATCAGCACACTCTAATGCACTCTTCCTAAATCCAACATGCAAACTTATCAAAATGCAAAATGCACAATGCAGGTGTTTGTTTTCACTTTCTTAGTATAAATGCCTACAAAGAAAGCTTTTTGCACAACTTCGAATTTGCTTTTAAATGACTGAAAATAAACAAGTTTATTTTTTCCCAAATCAGCAAGGGTAGAAGAGATTACAATCACTTTGCGATTTTTCGAAAGAAATACTTGTTTCGACACTTAAAAATGACAAATTCAAACCAATAAGCTAAAGCAAATGATAAATCAAACTGCAAACAGCCAATGAACTCCCTTCTAAATATCACAATCAATCACTGTTATAGCTCCAAATCTCACTCTTATGGTTTGTGATGCTACACTTATGGCCTAGGGCAACCCCTCCTTCCAGACCTGGTCCAAAAATTTAAAAAACAGTCTTTTATTCCCTATACGCGACATTGCCCTGAGTTAAACGAGTGTACACGCGGGTATGTCATACCCAACCTGCGTGTATCTATTAAAACACTTAAAAAAATAATAAATTCCTCTTTTTTGGGCAGAGATCACGGGTTTTACCTGCTGGATCACCTGTTACTGCCCGTGGCCCAACTGTTCCCAACCAACTCCTAACTAAAAAACTACTTTGGAGAGGGTATAAAAAGACATCAAAGGGAAGGCCAAAGGGAGAGAAAGGAGAGCAAGATTATTATGCTGAGATTTTTCCCTTAGACCAGGTCTGAAGTCCTTGGTGCTTTCTGCACTTCCCCATTTTGCATAGGAAACCCTTGTTTCCATGTGTATTGGTGATCATTCATCCTTGATATCATCATTGAGTAAGACTTGGAAGGAGCTCTTGTTGGAGGCTTGAGGCTGGAACGAATCCGGGAGGAAGTTTTGCTTGGAGCCTGCTGAAGGTGTTCAGGTGATATCTTTCTGTTATATGTACTTTATTTGCCTTTATATATAAAGAAACACGTCTTTGTTCCTGAAATAACCTTTCTTTATGCTTATGAGATTCTTGTTTTGAATTCTTATGCAAGTGGTTACTTAAAGGTTTTTATAACTAACTTTATAGCATAAAGATGGTTTATATATAAGTATTTGTACATGTACTGTTGTGTTCTTTGATTTGTTTGTCTTGCAGGTCAAAGGAAGAAGAAGGGAACTCCAAGAAGGGTTTGGACCCTAAAGGCCTTCTCGAACGTAGGACCTTAGGTACATACCCTAAACATTAGAATTTGCTTAAAAGTAAAAATGATGGTTGTGTGTGTGTTTCTTTGAATAAGCAATTTTCGGTCTGGTAGAGTCTTAGCCCAAAGGACCCTAGGGGTACTTTCCCTTCAACCAATCACTCAATCAGATCTAAATCAAGGCTACAGGATGACTATTTTTCTCATGCAAAGGAAAACTGTAAATGACGCCACAAACACATAAAAACACTTATAGTCTTTTTGTACAAAAATGAGGTTGAATACAAGCAAAGAAAAGGGATTACAGATGTGGTACCTATGCTGGTTAAAGGCAGCAAAAAACAGAGATCAAAACAGGCAAAAGACAGCAAGGAACCCCAGCTGCACAAGGCCACACTGGTTCAGCGCAGGTAGAACACTGTCAGTTTGACATTCAACGCAGGTAGCCTTCACGGGACCTGCGTTGAAATGCAGACTGCCTTCACAGTGCCTGCGCTGAAAGGAGAAACTCTCGTTTCTCTTGGTTTCCGGGTCATAAAATGCTCAAAAATCAACTGTTTCAGGCCAAATCAGAAACACAAGCAAGGTATAAACAGAGGGATACTTTGAAAGGGTACTAAAGACTATCACAAAGGATCATCAAGTCATTTATGAGTCCATTGTTAAGATCATAGACAAAAACCCAGTAAAGGATCAAAGTAGCAACATTCTACTTTGCAAAGCAGTTCGATTGTTGCCGTTGAGTCTATGAAGTAAACAATGATGTAAGCTCAAACAAAATGACTAAAACAAAGTTCATCCCCAGTGGAATCGCCAATTTGTTGTGGGGAAAAATGCCTATGCAGGACGATCCTATCCACCTAAGGCGTGATAGTGCCTTAGCAACAAACGAATGCAGCTACTTCGGTTCCTTTCCTTTATGAAAATGAAAAAGAGGAGATTGGTAGACTTACCGTTATCTTTCAGTTGTCCCTCGATTTAGATCCTCTCCGCTTTGTGTGTCCGCAGCTACTTGCCTCCTCGCTTTTGCACCCACAAGATCACAAGAGAACAGCTACCTGTGACAAGAGAGCAGCTACATGCGACAAGAGAAGGACACAATACAAAGGCAAATATACATATTCATAAATGATTCAGGATTAGAAGTAAATCAAATACACTAATGCAAATCATACAATAAACACTAGCATATAGGAAAGAACCAAGAAGCTTTATTGATTGATAAACAGGGTTCAGGAAGAGATACAACCCATAGGGTTCCAACCCAGCATCTCCTTCCCAGCAGCAAGGAATTCCTTCTTCAGCCCCTTTCAAAAGCATAAACACCCAATGATCCAACCACAATCCAACATCAATTCTTTACAATACAATCCAACCTCTCTAGACCTCATGAGAGAGCTCTATATATAGGAGTTTTGGAGAAAGGATGAGTCAGCTTGAGGCTTGCACGAAGCTGACTAGTGTCCTCTCCCACTTCAGTTCTTGAGTCCACTTGGAGATTCTTACTTCCACTTGGAGATTTGGAACCTCTTACTCATCACCAGTCGAATTCCCTGATCCAAGTGTCATTTTGGAAGCTTCCTGAGCATTGACACCTTGAGGAATGAGTCTGCCACTTGTCCAAGTACGCTCAGCGCAGGTGGCCTTCTTTGTAGTTGAAATTCAGCGCAGGTACAGAGTTGAGCACTTGACATTCAGTGCAGATGCTCAGTGGAGCAGTTGACATGATCCAGAAATTGCTTGTTTTTGAGTGTTTTTAGGTGGAGAACTTTTATAAACTTCTATGGTTTGCTGGCCTTGTTCCTCTAGGGGTAGGAACAACATGTTTAGGGACTTTGGATCCCTTAATTATTGACATTTCATGCTCAGTGATGTAAGGCACAAAAATGTCTATAACAGCGAAGCGTACCTTGTGGCCTTCGGCAGATCCTTGTCAATTGTGGGGAATTGACAATCTTCCGGTAATTCCCCTGCCACGAGTACTATGGATAGCAGAAGCCACGCATAGTGGAACGTTTTGTGCTGTTCTTGAGCTTCGCGACAATTCTCCAAGAATTCCTTGCAGAGGAACTCAGACCATTTAAACTAGACCCCCTTACGTTCACTGTCTAGCAAGTGCTACCACCGGCGCGAGTACCTCGTCCGCATGACACTTGACCATAACCTTACTGGCCAGTATTTGTGTCACCATTCTCACTACTTTATCGTTGATGCTGGATATGGTGTAGCCCCTTTTCTTCTTTGCCAACTTGTATTTCCTCTTCATGGTCTCTTCGAGGGCCAAGTAACTTCTCTTCCCTTGTGAAATGTCTATGGGGTCCTCTCCTTTGCATGGAAGATGGGAAATGTGGTGAATCAAGTCTGTTGTGATGGGGATGGGCTCTTCCTCCCACAAACACCCATCATGCACCAGGCAGAGCAGTTGTCTGATGATGAAAATTGTTATTGGGGCACGGTGGAAATGCGACACCTAGAGTAGGTTAAGTAACCTGACCTTTTCCACTCCGCATAACCACTTCTGTGGCTCTCATGTTGTAACCCCCGCAATAATGTTCTGCTTCGAGCTCATGAGGTGCGAAGTCTCAAGGTGAGGGAACTTCTCGTGGTCAGTGAGGTCCCAATCTTCAAATTTTAAGCTTGGCACCCATCCCAGGTGTGTTCCCTCAAAAATAATGTTGTTTGGGAGGAGCGGGGTCTTAAGCGAGCTCTTGGACTCCTCAAGATTGTTGGGCACTTTAGCCTTCCCTTTCTGCAGGGGGACATAGGCATGTAGCTTTGTTGGGGGGTGCATAGGCTCAGTTTCCTCCTCTATGTCTTCATCCTCATCCTCTTCAATGATTAGGTCCTCCAGGCCTTCTTCTTCTTCATCAGTTTCTATGGTTATGGCTTTCCCCTTATCCTCTATTGACAACTTAGTGCACAATGATTTCCTTGGGGACACACATATGGGAACCATCGCTTGTTTGTCCTTCTTTGGTCTTGGCGTGTGCAGTGATTTTAGGATTTCTGCCACAATCTCGTCGCCTTTCAGAGCATCCCCCACAATCAGGGCTTACGCAACCTCTTCAACTGTCATTTCTATTATTTCCATACCTTGCTCAGCTATTGCCATTGTTTCCATCCAGAAATCTCACTTGAAAACTCAAGGGCTCAATCAATGCTTGGCACAAAACAAATAGGACTCTGCTCAATAGCTCAACTCGTAAATGACCAAATGTTGTTTGTTGGGCAACCCCTTGTAATTTATAGTGCTTTTTTAATTTGAATTCGACCACTCTCCCCAAATCTAGTTCACTTAATTCTCCCTTGGCAGTAGATTTTCCCAAATATTTCCCATAAATCACATCTTAAATGCCCACCGCTCGCTCTATTTGGTCTCAAGTCGAGCATCCCATCATGAATAGCGACTTCAATGATCACTTTCTGGCCAACCCACGTGGCAGTGCAGCCCCACGTGCATGGTTGTGGACCTTGTGACACTTTGATTCTGCATGCAGCTCCAACATTGCGCATCTCCCCGGAAGAATAGTTTATAGTCCCACGCTTCCTTTCAACTACCTGGAGTGCTAAGGCTATACTTCCCTCGGCTAGTTAGGTGGTCACACCACCTCTGTAAAGTTCCATCCTATCATCCATCACATTTCCTAGAAAATACCCACCTTTTATTGTTACAGGCGGCATCGTGCACTTTATCATCTGCAATGCGCTACCCTAGTCAATTCATTTAGTAATGTGTGGTCCAAGCCAAGGAATCAGGCTGATCAATTCACAGTGATAGGCCTCAAATTTTTAATCGTGATCGTGTGCATCGTACCTTATCACCCTGGTCTTTTTATCGAGAAAATATTCCTTTATCTCATCCTCCAACTTCTTGAATTCCGCTTCTACCGGAGCGCTTTTCTTCCTTAATTGTACCCTTTTGTCTTCAAGTTATTGGAGCCTAGAATTTCCCGATTGGATTTCTTCTTCCAAGGTTCCGTGAACCGTTGTATCTACCAGTGCTGCCATACACAGTCTAGGATTTTCATGTGGTATAGGGCTTACAACATTTTCTTTATACTCCAGCCTTGGCGGTGCCTGTGTAATCAGGTTCTTGTACGTAGTCCTATAAGCCCATAGAATTGTTGGTATGCACAGGTCCTAGTCAGTCCGCTTCGCATTGTGGACGTTGTTCAGTGATTTTCGTACTTTGTTAAAGGCTTCTGCGTGGATATTCTTCTATGCACTTGGTATTTCCATACTTCTTGGTCCCAACTGGAGGAGTCATTTGTGCCATCGCCTTATTCGTACCTGCTTCCTGATCATGTCTCCTACCATGAGGACTGTATACATTCGTCCAGGTTTCATACCATATGCCTGTATCCATGTGGATAGGTGGGTGTGTAGGTTGTTTCGTTCGACAATATTGTCTGTTAATCACATCGGAGGCTTCCCAAACCATGTGCGCATAATTCTTCTGTAGTCACACCAGTCCTCAAAACTTCTTTGGTGTGTACCCCACCATCTTGTGGGCATAGCTCATAGTAGCCATTTTAGAGTGTCAAAGTGCTACTATTCCAGCACTTCTCTTCCAAATGTTTTTAGGAAGTCATCCACCTGCCTTAATCCATCATACGTAGGAAGATCTCTTACCTCTGTTGCTATGAAGTGCAGCGACCTCGTCATCATGTTACAGTTGAGTGTGGTTACCTCGTGTAACCAGTTCTGCCATCATTCTATCTCCTCATCAAAATCTAATGTGTAGGAGCTTTCACACTCCCATGAGATTCAGCCATCCGCAGCTAGATTTACCCAGTCATGCTCCTACGTGGTTATCTTGTAGATGGAATCCAGATTGCCATCGCTATCATAGTAATGCACTGGCTCCGTGTAATGTGATCCTTGTACAGGGTCTAAAGGTACTAGTATGCGCAGATACTTTTTCTCAAATATCATCTTGCACTTCTTTAGATTTATCACTCCATTCATCTTAGTGGCCCAATCTATTCCCAATAGCATGGGGTAGGGATTGTTGTCATCAACAATCTCTATCACCTCTAAATCTGCTAGCGCAGTTTCTCCTTCGATATCTACTGTGATTCCCTGCAATCTCCCCATAGGTAGGATATTTTGTTGGTTCGCCATTCGCAGTTGGATAGGAGACCACTACAATGCAGGCCTCTCCATGCACTCCCATGTCTTCTTTGGCAGGACGTTCGCATCCGATCCTATATCCAGAATCACTTGGTGAATCTCATATTTTCCAATATACGCAGTCAATATCATCTCCCTTCCTGATCATGTCATGTGCTTCTCGAGCATCTGGACTACGCGCGATTCTCCTGGCGTGGTCCCAACACATCTAGTTATGAGTTATTGCAGCCCCTTTATAGCCTTGTTGCCAGGCAGTAGCTCCATTCATGTGTCCAAGAATTTAGTGAGCATCGATGGGTCCATTTTTGGCCCTAGACTATCTTTACTTCCTAAAGTGGAGGCATCAGCAAAGCTTCTCTTAGCTTCCATGAAGGTCTCCTTAGCGCACTCCAAATCAAATTCTCGTTCCTTCGTTGGAGCCTTGTGAACCCAGGTACTATCTTCAGGTTGCTTGCCTTTGTCATTCCCTATTGTAATTCCACACCAGAGCATGATATTTACATTAGGGTCTTCCTCGCGTGGCTTAGACCTCATCATTTGTAGGTTCTGAGTCAGGGGAGGTTGGAGTGCTCCTTTATCGCACAGCTTCACTATTAGTGTGGGACAATCCTCCATCTCATGATCAGACAACATATAATACAAGCATGATGGTTGCGTTGGATTCGTAGAATCATGGGCATAATGCCCTGGCCCTCTGCAATTCTAACATATCAGCTGTCCGCGACCACTTCCTGGTCCCCATCCACCTTGGCCTCGTCCATGCCGCTGAAATCTGGTGCATGCCATTCCTGCATTTTGATCAAGGGGCTGTGTTTCGGCCTAAACGCTGTAGGTAGGAGTTTGATCCATCATCAGTTCATAACTTTGAGAGGTGTGCTCATCATGTCCCACTGACATACATAAATTACTCAACAACTAATGTGAATTCTGAGTATACCTCTGTAATATATGGTAGTTATCTATAGCATTCTTTCCTCCTATCTGACAAATCACACACCATAATGCAAGCACCACACTTGGTAATGCTTGTGCCTCCAGTCTCAGTGGCATTGGCCCACCTCCCGTAAGGTAATTCGTGAACACTGGGAAGTGGTCCTTGTCGTGGCCCTGGTCCTTGCATTTTACGCACCATACCTCATCGCACATCTCTGGGTGGGTTGTCCTGTCTTGTATTAAACTCTGCATTTCAAGGCAAAAGTTTTTCAATTGTGCATGAATCTACTGAACTCCCAGGTTGGGATCTTGTATTGGGGTCTCATGTAGTCTCATCGCGACCTCCAAGGCCATGGCCTGAGTGCTTAGCCTCTGTTGCGACAGCGTGTTCCATAGATGCGGCGTTAACGATGCTAAAAACCATTCGCAGTATTGCGCATCTAGTAACGTCATGTTTTCTTCGTGAATTGTGCACCTTAGTCTTTGATCGAACTCCCACAGGGTCTCACTTGATAGCATTGTGATTTCGTTGAACCCAATGATCTACCATGCCTCTGACTTTGGCCTGCCGAATTCTTTGTTTAGCGAGGCTTGGATATCCTCGATCCCTGCATTTGGATTGTCATTAGAATGCTTAATGTACTAGGTTAGTGCGCGATCCTGCAGAGCGCTGACCAACGTTGCCTCTTTTATATTGTCATCCATGACTCCCTGTGCTTCCCATAAAAATTTTATCATGAACCATAACTAGTCCAGATCTTTGTTCCCTACTCCTTTAAACACTAGTAGCTTTATCGCGATTGCCATACTGCTTTGCAGTGGTGGCAGAGGTCGTATGGGTGAAGATGGTGAAACTGGTGGTGGTGTGGTGGGGGTGGTATGCGCGGAATTCTCGGCCTTATCATACTGATCACACTTCTTAGCAAGACCTTCGCAAGCTCTTCCTCACCCCCTTGCAGAGGTGAAATCAAGGGGCTAGTTTCTAGTTCTATGCTACCTTTGTTTCTATAGATTCTCCCACCTCGTGTAGCTCCAAACATCAATTTATTCACATAACCTAGTCTTCAAACAATAGCATTTTAATCCAAGTGTTCAAAGATTTAAAGTACTTACCTCACGGTCCCTTGAGGAAGTGTCGTTCTACCTCGCTATAACTCGCTTAAGTATCTACTGTGAATTCAGTGATGAATCCTCCTATAATTCGATCGAGCCAATGATCGATGATGCGCGTGATATTATCTTCCGATACTTCCAATATATGCACCAATTTTGGAGTCCACACAATAGGTCCATCGATTTTACACGTCCCTTGGCTATTTGCTAGCTTTGCTATCCACTCGTATAACTCAGTGGGGAAGGATGTGAAGTAAATTTTGTGGATCTCTGTATATAAGTAGAAGTATAGCCACCCTTCCTTTGATAGTCGTGGGTTCTTGTTTTCCTGTGCCATGAATTTGTGAATCTTCCTGTCCAACCAATCTTGAATTCCTTTCTTTGTCAAATTCCAGTGATATGACATCAGACATCTCTATGTAGATCTCGGTCTTGAAAATGAAACCATTTATTGGATTGTTGGTTCCTGACCTAGATTCAGAGTTAATTAGCCAAACAAATCCCTGTACTACTGGTGCTTTCAGCAACAATTCGTGGAGTGCAGACTGAGGTCTCACGTGAAGTAGTATGGGAGGGTGCTAGAACCAGCTTTCCACACCCTTGAGATGTCTGAGAGTTTCGACTGGTCCCACTATTTGTCCCTACATGCGGGTTACTTCGTGCACTTCCTTTTTCCTCATGCCCTGATACACTACCCTCATGCAGCCCTAAACAGGGGTTGTGGAGGTTTCACACTACTAGAGCTACACTCTGTGCTATTACCTGAGATCCGCTTATCTTCCTATACCAGTTAATTACCTTCACGTGCTTGGATGTCTTACATTATAATTAGTTATACAAAACATTCATATAAGTTCATACAACAAATAAATAGTATACTTGCAAATTATACCCAATCATATATTAAAACAGGAAAAGATGCATAGAGATATGGTGAACTTCTCTTTATTGATTCTTCCAATGGTTATATACTTGACCTGCCCTGTGCACTCAGCTGTGGACTACATGGTCTCTGCGCACTCAGCTACAGAGCCTTCCCTTACTCTATGACCGAAAGACACACTTTACACTTTTACTCAATCACTTAGGCTTCTCATGCTCTTCTATTATTCTTTTTCTACACTTAGAGCATCACTGTATTTATACAATCCCATGGTCCATGGACCATGGGTAGATCTATTAAGCCAACATTACATTACAAAACAAGGGTGGACAACCCTATGACTCTATCATAATTTCGCACTTCACGCCCACAATTCATGGAGCTTTTACATGAAGATTTGGTCAAAACTTGGGCTTTAAGCCCCAAAACCTGCCTTGGGGGATTCCATGCCCAATAATAGTACATCCACAACTGTACAACATTAGGTGGATTCACCAAGGATGAGATCTCCATGTCAACGAGTAGTGTCTCCTTCCATACAATATCAAGCCCTTCACGGATGAGGTCTTCTGTGATGTTTCTCCTCTTGAAGTTTGTGATGTATTATTAGGAAAACCATACTTGTGGAAGCAACATGTTGTATATGAATCTAGACCTCACTCTATGATTATTACTTTAGGCAATAAGTTGTACAAGATATTGTATATAGCCTCTCCTACCACCATCTCTTTGATCACTGGAAAGCAATGTAGTAAGATCATTTCCCAGACCAGGATTTTTTTTTCCTTATGATTTTCCCTTAGGGAAAGAAGAAGGTTGTGGCCACAACTTCTAGACAAGGGCTCCTATACATAGTAGCAACATATGGAGAAGGTCGTGGAGTCGTATAGTGGCATTTTCACCTCACCTACATGGGTACCTCTACATTGTCAGGTTAAGCACTCCATTGATCTGACCAGTGTGCATCGCTACCTAATGGACTGATCTATCGACACTCTATTCTAGAGAATGATAAGATCAAGAGGCAAAATTAGGATTTTTTGCAGAAAGGGCACATCAGGCCAAGCTCATTATCATGCGAGAGCCCGATTTCATTGTTACAAAAGAAGGATGGGACCTTGAGACTCCGTATTAACTAATGGGTGCTAAACAAGATCATTGTCTTGAATATGTACCCAATCCCATGGGTTGATGACCTTTTGGACCATCTCAAGGGGACCAAATATCTTACCAAGATTGACATGAATTCTAGTTATCACCAGGTGCCTATCAAACCCTCTGATGTGTGGAATACTTCCTTCAAATCCAAGGAGGGCCTTTTTGAATGGTTGGTCATGCCTTTTGGGTTGACGAATGCCCCCGTCAACTTCATGATATTAATGGATGACATCTTGCATCCCTTCACTAATGCATTCACAATGGTGTATTTATATGACATCTTGATCTTCAGCCAGAGTTGGGAAGAGCACCTCCATGATATTCGACAGGTCCTTCAAAGCCTGTGACAACACAAGTTGTGTTCCAATTTGGAGAAATGCACTTTTGGCATAACCCAGGTTCAATATGTGGGGTACATCATTGATGAGTAGGGTGTGCATGTGGACCCAGCCAAGATACAATTCATTCGGGATTGGCCTGCCCCAACCACTGTAACAGAGCTCCCCAACTTTCTGGGTCTTGTCAATTTATATAGCACGCTTGTGTTGGGGTTCTATCATATCACTCGGCCTTTAATTCAAGTCATTAAGGGCGGAGTGAAAGGAAAGTGTTTTGGTCTAAAACCCAAGAGAAGGAATTTTCTGAGTTGAAGCATCGCCTCTACTCTGTACCAATTCTCGCATTACCAGACCTGCAACAACCATTTGAGATTGAGATAGACACCTTTGACTATGCTATTGGTGAAGTTCATACTCAGTAGAGGCATCCACCGGCTTACCACATTGAGACACTTTCATACACAGTCCAAAAGTATCCATCTTACGACAAAGAAATGTATTCCATTATGCAGGTTTTTCATCAATGGAAGCATTACATTTAGGGGAAGGAAACTGTCATCCACAAGACTACCAACCCCTGTAGTTCATACAGACACAAGGGAAGTTCTAGAATGATCGTGATCAGAAATGGTACTCATGCCTAAAAAATTTCCATTGGAACAGTAAGTAAATGAAGGGAAACACCAATAATCTTACATATTGCCTCAGCCGACCAGTAGTCATGGCACTGATCAATTTACTCGACTCCTATGAGCACAAGACTTCGGGGTGGCCACATCTTTACGAGAGTGATCTAGAATTCAGCACCACATTGATGAGACTTGTCATTGGGTAACTATATGGACCTTAATTCACCTTGTAGATTAGTGAAATCAACTCTTCTCACAATTTATTACATGTTTTGATTATATTTTGTTTAATGAGATGATTCAAAGTGAGATATTATGCCTAGTGGACTAATGTGCATTGAATATAGGTTTGTGAGAGAAAATCAAGGAATTTTGGCAAGATTAAAGGCTGAAACACGAATGGGACAAGGAAGAGAGATTGTAGGAGGTAAATCCTCCTCATTTACTCCTCCCCCATTCTAATATACCTCCACCAACCACGCTATCTCGGAGTACAAGTAGCCAATTCATGAAGATGAAAAGGTAGTCGAGCAAGTGACAGTCAAAGAGTTTGTTTATCTCGCATTTGGGAGCCGAGCCTTCCTATATTTAAATAAGTGGTTGGGGACTTCATTTGTATAAATAAATACACCTAGAGCCTCATTAGGATTCAAATTTTTCTATAAAAAACACTAGTTATTTTCGAGCTCTAGACTTGCAGAAGACATTGCTATGTAATTTTTTGTTTTGATAATGAGAATGAGATTTTTCTTGATCCAGTACTGAGTTAACTCAGAGGGATGAAGTTTTTGGGTTAGGGCCCAACCCTAGTAGCAAACGCTTCTCTTCTTGTATCTATATTCTTAGATTAATTCCATAGATTCATGGTTAGATTGTCCTTAGAAGTATTTCATTAAAGTAGTATAGATTTGATTAGTTGTTTATTAGTTTGTGTCCATTAGTGCTTTACTTCTGTAGTAGTGTAGAAGGGACAAAGAACCATAAAAAATTTGTCAATAGGTGTTTTGTCCTCACTTATCCCTTCAGGGATCATGATTTGACGAAAGGACTCCTATGCAGCCACAAAAAGGCAGAATTCTACTTTCTCATAGAATTTAGATTTTTCTGTACTTATGCCAACATTTGATCAAGTTGTAAGAGTAGGAACTAGTCATAATTTCTTCCATATTCAGCCTTGAGGTATATTTTATCAATGATTCCATCTTACTCTACAAGTTTCCCTCATGCATGAAGTAGACAGGTAGTTCATTAAAAACTCTGTTTTTCTAGCTTATTGAAATTCTCCTTCTTCACATGATTTTTCGTAAAGTATCAATGTTTGATGTAGTGCAGGTGTTTCATAAGTAAAGAGAGATATCATAGCCACAAAAATCCTTCAATATTCATCCATCCATGATCATTCCTTGCTTTCACTAATATCCTCACCAATTTCATCAATTTACAAGGAAACTTCTCCAAGCATCTTGAGAAAATCCAACCATCTCCCAACATTGGTTTCAAGTTCTGAGTGATCCTAGGCAATTTCTTGCTTCATTCCATCCACCAACCACCTTCCCTAAGCCTTCCATCATCTTCACCACCCATAATTTTTCTCCCAGCTGTATCCTGTAGAAATACAAGGAATCCTGTAGGCTTTTAGGACATCCTCTAGGTTTTCCTGTAGCGGCTTGTTCTAAGGTCGAATTGAGGGAAAACCTCTAGGAAGCCAGGAAAGGTAACCTAAGGGTCCCCCAAAACTTCCAACCATCCTCAACCATCCCTAAGCTACCTGCCACATCACCAAGAGAGATTAGTCATCACACTTCTCCATAAAAAGGGAAAGAGACAAAAAGAAAAAACAGATTTATTTTAGCCATTTACATGCACAGTAGTACAATTTTGATGCTTTGAATTTACATGCTTAAAATAGTTGAATTTCATACATGTTAATCTAGCATTCTTTCTAAAACATAGTCTCTTAGCAGCTAGGTAGGAAATGGTGTGTTTTAGCATTGGATTTCAATATTTTTCCTTAATGTAGTAGACAAGCTTTCTCTCTGGGTAGAATTCTCTTTCCCTCACCAGTAATCAAGATTCTTCTAAATCCATACAAGTTTGGCTTGAAAAACCCTAGTGGTCTCTCGCCAGTTGAATAGTGACAGAAGGAAAAACCATCACTTTTACTTTTGTATACAACACTGACACCTCCAAGTTTGTACGAACCCCCAGTTGATAAAGTAAAGTTGGTAGCCCTAGGAGTTGCAACACTCTTGCTGGAATACTGGTTCTCATCACTTTTTGGCGTCGTTTTTGGGAAGGTGTATTAGTAATGTGGTATTACTGCTTTCTTTATTCCATCTCTTGTTTCTAATATTCTACTAGTAGTTTCATTTATGCAAGAGTAATTTAGTTGCTTTCTTTTGCATTCTGCATTCTTTTCTTACCTTTACATTTCACAAGTATGATTTCATTCAATTAGTTAGTTTTCATTCAGTCAATTAATTTTCATTGAGTCTATAACTTCAATTCTACAATCACTTTCAAAGTTTGAAGAAAACTCAAAACAAAACAAAAACATTTTTTTCATGCCTCGTAGGAATAGACATAACTTAGGGAAATTTTTTCCAAATACCCCCACTACTTCAAACAACCAACCTTCCCTCTTCTTTAGTGGCTATCAATTAGAGGAACCCTTAGTTGAGTAACCTAAAATATTTGAAGAACCTACAGGGGAATAAGAATAAGAAGTACCCATTCCCACTAATCCAATGGCTGAAAATAGAAATGAGAGAGGAAATATATAAAGAATTGAGGGTGCTTTCCTCATCAGGGAAACCAGTGGGGATAATAAGATGAAGAATATACGCCCCTCTTCCCTTCCTCATTTCCATGGCCTGGCCTCAGAATATCTAGACACTTTCTTGTTCACTTTTTCTGCCATATGTCGAACTTATGACCACACCAATGATGAGCAAAATTTGAAACTATTCCCATCCACTCTCAAGGATGCAGCTTTGTGCTGGTTCATGGGTTTACCTAGGGATAGCATCACAACTTGGGCTCAGATGCAACAAGCCTTCAACAACAAGTATGGAGACTACTATAGGTCCGATGACACTAAAGAGGAAATTTTTAGGATGACCTTAGGGCATGATGAATCCCTAGAGGATTATGAAGAAAGATTCTAGCTTAGCTACAAAACGGCCAGGTGCATACTTGACCCTATGCCACTAAAGCTAGTCCTGCATAGAGGAGTAAGGGAAGATCTTCTGGATACCCTAAACTTGTTAGCAGGAGGGGACATCTACCAATTACCTTATGAGGATATCAAGACTGTCTTTAGAAACCATTATAGGGCAGTTAGGAAAAGGGGTAGGGGTAGTCAACCTATGGTCAGTCCATCCTCTTCCAGTTCATCCATCAAGGCTGAAATTGGAAACATACTGGAGGATTTCAAGAGTGAGATGCTAAAAACCCTTGCCCTACAGATGGACACTATTCACATTAAGAGAAAACATGAGGAATCAAAGAAAGCCTTAGCTATTTTCTACCCTAGATGCATTAGGAGGCACCCTAGGAGTGAATTTCCATTGAATTTGATTGAAATATGCTCAGCCTGTGAAGAAAAGCACACCACAGACAAGTACCCTTCTCTACCTAGACTAAAATTTGTATATCAAGGCGCTGAAGGGGTAACTGAACAACTCTACTACATTAACAAAAGGAGACCTCATGGACCTAGGCCATACCAGCAAGGCATGCAAGGGTCATCCCATGCATATTACAACACCAAATAGACCACATCCATTCCCTCTTGGTGACCCCTTGCTCATCCTTCTTGGTCTACACCTCCTCCTTGGTCCTTTGCACCTCAGTATCATTCCCAGCCATCCAGCTAGTCATTTCAACCATATGCTCCACCACAAACTTAGTGAAATGCGCCAGCCCAAGGGTGGAGGCACCCATACAACAATGCTCCAGCTTTATTGCCTTCACCACCTACTCAACCACACATTTTACACTTTTCTCCACCTAAACAACCCTAGATGCCTGCCCACCCAAATCTGAACCTGAACAACAAACAGGTATAACCAGTATCTAGTGGAGAGACATCCTATCCAGCTTATGCTGTGGAAATTCAGGAAATCAACCTGAGATATGGGAGAGTACTCCTATGAAACCAACCTCTACCTCCACCTATGGAGGTTGAGGAAGAAAGAGAGGAAAGCATGACTAAAGTAAATCCACCACCCTTTCCTGAGAGATTAACCCAACCACTCTAGCCTACCCTAGAAGAGACTAGACTTCTGGGAGAATTGAAAAATCTGTGTCAAAATTACACTTCTCTAAGCTATAAAAGATGTGCCTATTTACAACAAGTTGACCAAGGAGAAGTTCTTCAAGCATCTAGGGAGGTGAGGAAGAGCTGCCCCTACTATTAGTTTCATTGGACAACTGTCTGACTTAATGTTGGGGCACGTAATCTGTCCAAAGTATTTGGACCCTGGAAGCCCTGTAGTAGATGTGCACATCAATGGCACCATTCTCCCACATACTTTGATTGATCTTGGGGCTCCCATTAATGTGATGGCCAAGGACACCATGATCAAGCTCAACCTCTAGGATTCATTGAGAAAGGCCATGACAGTCCTGCAACTTGCAGACCGCTCCACAGTTACCCCTGGGGGGATTGTGGAGAATGTGATGGTCTCCATTGACTCATGGGAATACCCTACAGATTTCCTAGTTCTCCAACCTAAGGCTAATCTTACTAGTTACCCTCTCGTCCTTGGGAGGCCATGGTTAGCCACTGCCAATGCCTACATTAGCTACAGGGCTGGAAATATGACTAGCAAGAATGGGCATATGTCCAAACAGTTAGCCCTATACCCTCCTGCTCAGTCTTCTCTAGAACATGACTTACCTTTATGGCTGGAAGAGGAGGAAGAAGATGAAGTTTATTCCACCCAACTCTATACCTTAGAAACAACCATGGGACGGGGACAAGCCAATGAAGATTATTTGATTGAACACATACTGCAAATTCCAACTCCCAGTACATTGTCCTTAGAAGAAGTAGTAAAGGAAACCCAAAAAAACCATCAAATTGGTCTATGCTTAGTTGATTCCACCCCTATCCATGTCAAAACCATAGAATTCTGTCCTCAGAGGACTTTGAAAATCAACCCATCTCTTTCTATTCACCAAGAAGAAAATTTGTGGAACATGCTGAAGGAAGACCTGGATGCCTTTGCTTGGAGTTACAAAGAAATGAAGGGAGTGCACCCCTTGGTGTGTACTCACCACATTTAAATCAAATAAGGTTACAAACTAGTCCGACAACCCCAAAGGAGGATAACTCTAGCTCTCAAAGATATAGTCAAAGAAGAACTGCAAAACCTGCTAGATGCAAGATTCATTTACCCTATCTCCGACAATGAGTGCGTCTCTTCTTTGATGTTGGCTACAAAGAAAAATGGCAAGTGGAGGATTTGTATCAAATATAGTGAGTTAAAGAAAGCCACAAAGAAGGACCATTTCCCTCTACCTTTCATTGACCAAGTGCTAGATGGCCTGGCAGGGAAAAAGTTTTTCCCTTTCCTAGATGGATTCAACGGGTACAATAAAATCTCTATTAGCCTGAAAGACCAGGATAAAACTACCTTCACTTGTCCTTGGGGTACTTTCACCTATAGGGTCCTTCCTTTTGGCCTATGCAATGCTCCTACCACTTTCGAGAGAGCACTCTTAAGTATCTTTTCCGAGTTAGTACATGATGCAGTAGAGATTTATGTGGATTATTTTACACCTTATGGATGCGATTTCCAGGAGGCTCTATCAAACTTAGTTAAGGTGCTGAACAAATGCATTGAAGTTAACATGTCTCTTGATCCCAAAAAATGTGAGTTGTTGATGACTGAAGGGACTGTGCTAGGTTATTCAATATCTCGACAAGGACTGTAGGTGGACCCAAACAAAATAGCTATCATCCAAAGGGTCCCACCTCTACAAAAGCGGAGGGATTTCAGAAGTTTCCTAGTGTTAGCTGGATACTATAGAGGATTTATAAAGACTTTAGCAAGTTAGCTTCTCCTTTATTTGGATTTTTGGCCAAAGACTCTAAGTTTGTATGGAAAAACGCTGTCAAGAGGCCCTGAACACCCTAAAAGACAAGTTAACCACTCCACCAATTCTTTGAAGCCCAAATTGGGCCCTTCCCTTTCATATATATGTTGATGCCTCACATAAATCCATAGGATCATCTCTAGGCCAGATGGATGAAAAATTGCCTTATGCCATTTATTTTATCAATAAGAATCTGTCAAAGGCCGAACTGAGCTACATAGTCACTAAAAAGGAGCTCTCATCTATTGTGCATTCATTAAACAAATTTAGGCATTACATTACAAGTTATCAAACATTTGTACATACTAACCATGCTAAAATCAAATATTTAATGAATAATCCTGATGTGAATGCCTAGATTATTGGATGGTTACTTTTATTACAACAATTTAATCTAACTATTGTTGATAAGCATGGAAAGTAAAATGTTGTTGCATATTTTTTTTCCACATTAACTTTGCCTATAGGTGAGGAAGGAATGGTTGATGATCAGTTACGAGATGAACACTTACTCACCATTTCAGTTCTCTCTCCATGGTTTGCTGACATAACAAACTATTTGGTATCTGGACAATTCCCACCAAGTTTGTCCTCCAAAGAGAGGAGCAAGATTGTGAGGAAGAGTGCCGCATTCACTTACATTGGGGGCAAACTCTTCAAACTAGGCCCAGATTAAATTTTGAGAAGATGTGTCAGGGAGGAGGAAGTATTTGACATCATTCTAACCTGTCATGATGGGTCTCATAGAGGTCACTTTGCAGCAAACAAGACAACATTCAAGGTGTTAAAACCTGGTTATTATTGGCCCATTCTTCATAAGGATGTGAGAATATATACTCGTTAGTGTGATCGATGCCAAAGGATGGGAAAGTCTACTCCAAGGGATGAAATTCCTCTACAACCTAAAGTGACTTTCAAGCCATTTGACAAGTGGGGCATGGATTTCATTGGGCCTATTGACCCACCTTCCAAGAAAAAGTAGTATATCATTGTGTGCACTGACTATCTGACTAAGTGGGCTAAAACCAAGGCAATCAAGGCAACAACAGAGGAGAAGGTGGCTAGGTTCTTAAGGGAAAATGTATTTTATAAGTTTGGGTACCCTAGAGAACTCATCATTGATCAAGGTAGCCAGTTTACCTCCAACATGATTGAAGACTTGTTAATCCAACACAAGATTAAGAATATAACCTGTACTACCTATCACCCACAAGCTAATGGGCAAGTGGAGGTGACTAACAGAGTGTTAGAGCACATTCTAACCAAAGAGGTTAGCAGCAGTAGAAGAGATTGGGCGGATAGACTAGTTGAGGCCACTTGGGCCTATAATACCACCTGGAATACCACCAATGGATTCACACCCTATGAGTTGGTCTATGGTCAAAAGGCCCTGCTGTCCATTGAATTTCAGTACAATACATTGAGGTTGGAAACCCAACTAGAGCTATATCTCAGCAGTGCACAAAAAGATGGATTGCTCCAGTTGAATGGTTTATATGAGTTCAGAATGCAGGCCCTTCTACACACAGAGGTAACTCAAATTCAGAGGAAGATATGGCATGATAAGAATATCGACGATAAGAAATTTCAAGAAGGTGATTGGGATTTGTTATATGATTCTGGATAGAAAGACAATAAGGGCAAGTTAAGGAATAGATGGTTAGGGCCTTATGTCATAGAGAAATATCATGATAATAGTTCAATGCAGATCAGAACCATAGATGCAGAGGCAATTCCTTTACTTGTTAATGGGCACAGATTGAAAGTTTACAAAAGGCCATTGTCAAAGTAAGATTTCATTGATGCTATCAACAAAATAGTGATGGTGGTGGAGAAAGTCTTAGCTCTTAACTCATCAAGTCATTGAGAAAAAAGATACAAAAGAAAAAGAAAAAATAAGGAGACTTAGGTGAAAACCTCCATGAGGCACTTGAGTCCCATTATTGGGTTGAAAACCTCTTGAGGTGGCCCAATGGGGTCAAAAAAAAAGAGAGAAATAAAAACATCTCTGGGTGAAAACCTCTCTTGAGACACCCAGGGCAAGCAACTAGGATGAAAACCTGTTGGAGGTAGACTAGTTGTTTTCAAAAAAAAAAAAAAAAAAAAAGAGAAAAGGAAAAATCATGAAAATGTTGTTCGCAAGTTAGCACGAGGACGATCATAGAAAAAATTGAGAATCAAAAGGGGCCTATTCAACTCATATTTTTATTTCTCCATTCATTATACTTCATCATTCCACCTTTCCTTTCATTTTTTTCACTCATTTGCCTCAGTTTGCAAGGGTTCTGTCTTTTCTATAGGATTCTCTGTAAACCTACAAAATCCCTCAAAACCTAGTGGCTTGGGAATCCTAAAGGAAGTAACCCTACGGAAAGGAAATGACCTACCCATGTCAAAAAAAAAAATCCTACATCACCACCTCATTGCCATACCTCTCTCCACCTCGATCACCCCTGCATTCATCATTAAAAAATCAGTTTTCAAAAGTTTTACAGTTTCCAAGAAATAACATAGAGAAAGAAACATGAGACGGAGAGCAAGGGGACAACACCTAAAGGTTATTTTTCATTATGCACACACCCCTAGAACTCCTCTCTCTCCATGCTCATTATCCCCAGGTTCCATCAGTTGAATATGATTAAAAATTTTGAGGGAGAAGCAGCTACAAGACATCTTGTAGGAAATCCTGTAGCAGCTTATCCCATAAAATAGAAATCATAGGTTGCAACAAGTTTCAATCATGAAGATCCAAAGCTAGAAGAAGCTCCTCCAGAGAAACACCAGGTACCTTCACATCAAGAAAATCATCAAGGGACAATAAAAAAAGAGGGAGAAATCACATGCAACCAACACACAACAAAAACCTCATCTCTTCAACAAATTGCAGCAAGGTATTGTTACCACATGTAAGTATCTTGCTTCCACTCTCTCATTTGTATAATGTAATCAAAATATGTAAAAATTGTGAATGAGTTGGTTTATAAGCGAAAGGTGGCCAATTAACTTGGCCACCTTCATTCAGTCAACGAGGAAAAAACAGTTAGTCCTCACACATGGAAATAGTCAAGTCAAAGAAAAGGAAGATGAGGTCGAAAGCAGTTAAGACTACAGATGCCTAAAGTGGGAATTGATTACGAGGTGAGGGGAATGATGATGTGGTAGTGGGACCAACGGTCCAAAAATATATATTCGTACCTCTGATGCCAGCACACCACCTCACTCAAATAAACCATAAGAGGAAATAAACATTGATCCCCATGCATAGATGTATTCAAATTCTCGAGGCTCACACTATAAAAGTCTCTCTCATCCCTCAAGCAGGTCGCAAGAGAGGAAAACTTCATTTTTTCCTACACATGACCTCCTACAGTAAATCACACAGGTTCCCATAGGAATCCTACAGGATACAGTGAGGCAGTTTACAAGATTGGCAGTGAGAAATTTTAGAGGAGGAAACACAAGGGTTGTCTACATCAAGCATTGTAAGGAGGTAGGCTCTACATTTCCTCCTCTTTTTCCAAGTAAAAGGAATGAAAATCTTCTAGTTTATTGAAATTGATTTCAGTATAAGGTAATTATATCCATAGAAATTTCAGTTCCATTTACTCCATTAAAATTTTGTATCAGACATATATGCTCCTCCATTCATCAGACAAAATGATAGGGGGGTTTAATAGTAGGGAGCCCATCAACACCATGAGGATTCACCAACACCCTCCTATGCTAGAAATATTCACAAGGCATAATTAGATGGGGTACTTTGAGAAATTGAGAGGGTATGATGATGAACTAGCCAGAGATTTTTCTCTCTCTCTCATTCCACTGACCAGGACCCATGCCACTATTGTGGTGAGAGGCCTCTGCATAGAGCTCACCCCTGAACTCATAAGAAGAATTACCAGACTTCCGTTCAAAGTGCCTTGGAGAAAGGAAGACAAGGGAACTAACCAAACTGAAAAGAAGAAATTATTTCTAGAGGGAGAGGAGGCCATGGAAAACAAGAATGGAGTGAGAAGAGCAAGCCTACCATACCTGGAATGAAATAGGCTACCACCTTATAAAATACATATCATGCGAAGGTAGGTATAGTGTGGTATATGAATACCAATTTAGGATTCGTTAAGAATTGAGGTTTCCAGCAGATACACCTCCTCACTACAGACTCAACATACCCTACCTCTTTCTTCAATCACTGATAGATATGAGCCTGAAGGTGAAGGAAGGAAACTACCAATAGCTGGCCCATCATGGGTTAATTATACTCATTATAGAATATTCCCTCCACAGCCTTAGAATTCCTATCACATGGGAAACTTTCAGAGACATATAGACAGAGGAGGATATAAAATCCCACACATATGAAAAAATCCCTACTGCCAGTGAAAGGGATGAAGAGGAAATTGAAACAAATGAAGAACAAGTAGAGAGGGATCAAGAGGAAATAGATGAGGAAGTATAGGAAGAGAAGGAGAAGGAAAGTGGTGAAGAAACAGAGGAATATAGAGTGAGAAGAAGAGCAGAAAAGCATAAATGAAAAGGGGAATGGAAAGGAGGAGGCAGAAGACAAGGAGGAGTCACCTAGGTTGTCTCCAGAACCCACTAAGAGAGATGCAACAACTACCCTCACTGCCCTTAGCATCCCTATCAAAAAAAAGGGAAAAATATAGAGACAAACTCCATTATACTCCAGAACAAGAAAAAGTACAAGGATAAGGTAGGGAAAATGTCAAGCTCCCACCAAGCTCCCTATTGTTATTGAAGACTCACCTAGATAGCAAGAGAAGATGGATCCTCTTATAAAAACTCAAGGAGAAGGATCCTTCGGACAAAACTCCCCTAAGTCTCCTATCACTTATGTAAGAAGGCTTGTGACTAGATCTTCCTCATCCAAGGGAAGAGACATCCTATAGGATACAAAATAGGACTTACAGTAAGTAGAGGAAATCCTACAGGAAACACTGCTAAACCTATAGGAAAATAAAAAATTGGATAAGGAAGGGCGTGTGCAGCAAGAACCAAGGAGGGAGGACCCAGAGCTAAGGGAAACTTGTCCTCAACCTAACCTTGACTCCTACTACAGATTTATTGAAGGGGGTAGAGTCATTCCACAAAAGTTTTCAATCTCATTATTCTTTAAGCTTGAGGAAGAAAGATTGAGAACACATAGATGGATGTAGATTGCCAAGTCCAAGTGATAGGAAGACATAGGTCACATGGAGGAAAAGCTCAAAGAGATGGGCAGAGAACTAATCAGCCCGAGGGACAAAGAGGCCATATTGAAAACTCAGTTGGAGTCAGAAAATGCATGGTTGAAAGGACAACAGCAAGAAAAAGAGAATCAATTGGCAACCATGGCCAGTCTATCTTTAGAGGCAATCCAGTGCAAGATTCCAGCTAAGTCCTATGCACTATACCTTAAGGAATAGTGGTTGTAGTTCCAAATAAAGACCTTAGAACAGATAGGCGCTATGCCATCCCTGGATTATAGATAGTTCATTGATCATTGTGATCAAAGCACATTGGAGGATAGCGCTAAGATGTTTGAGTTCTACTTGCATAAAATGGCCTTGAAATATTTGCATGTATGGGACCCTAATGGAAAGCTAGGGGATTTACAGTTAATGGCTTTGGCATCATGGATGAACCACGAGGAAGCAAGCGCTGCCAAAAGTAGAATATTGTCTAATTGCAAATGATCCACAAATTTCACCCGGGTATCTTGCTACCCAAGAGTAAGAAATTACACATTTTGAGGATATGTTTAGGTTGTTAGGGGATGACAGCATGCAAGCTTCCGAAAGGAGATGGAATAATTTTCCATATAATTTCAAAATCAGAGAGTACCATTCTCCTCAAAGATTGAGAGAAGCACTGAACAGGACACCCATGTACAAGCAAACCATCCAAAGGCTCAAAGTCAGTTGGATTGGCTTGAGACTCAGTCCACCAATGCTCTTGGGGATGTTAGAAGGAATGAAGGAAGAGGAAGAAAGAAAGTAGTGGGAGGAGATAGAAAGGAAGGGAGGATTTTATGCACAAGAAGAGGAAACTACAGTAGAAGCATGGGATGTCAGGGAGGCCACTCGAGCTGTGAAAGACATGGGTATTGGTTGAGTTTCTCAGAGGATGAGCAACACTTTCTGTAGGGGGTGATGATGAGCCTCATCATTGGGTAACTATATAGACCTTAATTCACCTCCTAGCTTAGTCAAATCAACTCTTCTCACAATCTATTACATGTTTTGATTATATTTTGTTTAATGAGATGAGTCAAAGTGAGATAATATGCCTAGTGGACTAATGTGCATTGAATGCAGGTTTATGAGAGAAAATGAGGGAATTTCTCCAATATTAAATGCTGAAACTCGAATGGGACAAGGAAGAGAAATTGTAGGAGGTAAATCCTCCTCATTTACTCCTCCCTCATTCCAATATTTCTCCATCATTCACACTATCTCGGAGTACAAGTGGCCAAGTGATGAAGATCAAAAGGCATCCGAGCAAGTGATAGTCAAAGAGTTAGTTTATCTCGAGTTTGGGAGCCAAGCCTCCCTAGATTTAAGAAGTCATTGGGGATTTTAGTTGTATAAATAAATATTCCTAGAGCCTCATTAGGATTCAAATTTTTGCTGTAAAAGACACTAGTTAGTTTCGAGCTCCAAACTTGTGGAAGACATTGCTATGTAATTTTCTGTTTTGATAATCAAATTGAGATTTTTGTTGATCCAGTACTAATTTAACTTAGAGGGATGATGCTCTTGGGTTAGGGCCCAACCCTAGCAGCGAAGGCTCCTCTTCTTGTATCTGTATGCTTAGATTAATTTCATAGATTCATGGTTATATTATCCTTAGAAGTATTTCATTGCAAGTACCATAGATTTGATTAGATGTTTATGTGTTTGCTTCTAGTTTTTCTTTACTTTTGCAGTAGTGTATAAGAGATGAAGAACCATCAAAAAGATGTAAATAGGTGTTTTGGCCTCACTTCTCCCTTCAGGGATCATGATTTGACGAAAGGACTCCTATGCAGCCACAAAAAGACAAAATTCTACTTTCTCATAGAATTTAGAGTTTTTTGTACTTAAGCCAGCGTCTGATCAAGTTGTGGGATTACAACCTAGTCATCATTTCTTCCATCTTTAGACTTATAGTAGATTTCATCAATTATTCCATCTTATTCTACAAGTTTTCCTCATGCGTGAAGTATATAGCTAGCTCATTGAAAACTATGATTTTTCTATCTTATTGAAGTTCTCCTTGTTTACATGATTTTTGGGAAAATATTAATGTTTGACGCGGTGCAAGTGTTTCATAAGTAAAGAGAGATCTCATAGCCAGCAACCTCCTTCAAGATTCATCCATTCACGATCATTCCTTTCTTTCACTAAGATCCTCACCAATTTCATCATTTTACAAGGAAAATTCTCCAAGCATGTTGAGCAAATCCAACCATCTCCCAACCTTGGTTTTGAGTACTAAGTGATCATAGGAATTTCCTTGCTTCATTCCATCCACCAACCACCTTCCCTAAGCCTTCCATCACCTTCAACACCCATCATTTTTCTCTCGGCTATATCTTGTAGAAATACATGGAATCCTGTAGGTTTTCCTGTAGTGGCCTCCTTTGAGGGCGAATTGAGGGAAAACCTCTAGGAAGCTAGGAAATGTCACCTAAGGGTCCCCAAAAACTTCCAACCATCCTCCAAAATCCCTAAGCCACTTGCCACATCACCAAGATAGATTAACCTTCACACTTCTCCATTAAAAGGGAAAAAGGCAAAACAGAAAACATATTTATTTTAGCCATTTACATGAACAATAGTAGAATGTTGATGCTTTAAATTTACATGGTTAAAATAGTTGAATTTCATACATGTTAATCTAGAATTATTTTTCAAACATAGTCTCTTAGCAGCTAGGTAGGAAATGGTGTGTTTTAGTATTGGATTTTAGTCTTTTTCCTTACTACAGTAGACAAGCTTTCTCTTAAGGTAGACTTCTCTTTTCCTCATCAGTAATCAAGCTTCTTCTGAATCCATAGAAGTCTGACTTGAAAAACCCTAGTGGTATCTCGCCAACTAAATAGTGAAAAAAGGCAGAACCATCACTTTTACTTGTGTATACAACACTATCACCTCCAAGTTTGTACGAAACCTAGGTTGATAAAGTAAAGTTTGTGGCCTAGGAGTTGTAGCATTCTTGCTGCAATACTGGTGCTGATCACACATACCAGACACTCCTGGAACATAAGAAAGTTCCAAATTTTCATCTCCAGTATGCATTGTTATGCCATCTGGGACACATATATGTTCCTTCAAGTTAGTGTGCCAAGATTATTTGTGAGGTGGACTAGAGTTGGGTTGATAGACATTTCCAAGTAGTGTTGACAGTGAAGTACTACAATATTATTTTTACTTTTCAAACCTTAATCACAATGTTGGGAGGCACATTAAATCCTACACTGCCTAATTCATTGCCAAACCAACCATCAAGAATAAATGCCTATATACCCCTCTACCTACTCCTTTCCAACCTTGGGTATCCATCTCCATGAATTACATTTCGAGCCTTCCTTCTACTATGCACGAAAATCATTGCATTTTCATGGTCGTCAAAATATTCTCTAAGACATTGACCATTATGGTGGCCTGGAAGAAGATTATCATAGCAGAGGCCACTGCTAATCTCTTCTTTGAGTGAGTGTGGGTACACTTTGGGGTCCCATAGTCCATTGTCTCTGATCGGGACAGTAGATTCCTATGTGCATTTTGGTTAACTCTCTGGTCGATGCTGTATACCAAACTCGCTATGTCCACAACCTTCCATCCCCAAATTGATGTGAAAAAAAAAGTCATCAATAGGATGATCATAGACATTCTGTGCATGTACAACTCAAAGCATCCATGCTCATGTAATGGAAGCCTCCCTTATCTCCAACACAACTACAACATAGCTTTCCACAGCTCAAAGGCCCACATCCCTTTTTAGGTAGGGCTGGGATTTCAGCCATTATGTCCCATAGATGTGGCCATACCATTTGTAGCTATTGCTAGAGACGGTCTTTACATCCCTCCGTTAGAGATGATTTCTCTTTTTGAATTTCATTTTTAGGTGTCTCGCTTGATTCACTCAATTGCATTCCATTAGGAGCATGCCATAAATCTGATGGAAGAGTCTTGTCATTCATTACCCCTCATGCCTTATCCATTGCTGGCTCAGGTCTATTCATCAAAATCAAGTTTTAAAGTCACTTATAGTCCTGTTTCAGTTTCTAGATCATAAGAGTCATTTCGGTCATTAGGTCTATGGTTAGTCAATTTGGTCTTCAATAATGTCTAATAATGCTAGCAGACTCATGAGGTAGGTTCTTAATAAGTTGTTCTTTCAAAGATTTTCATCATCATATGGATGGATTATGACTTTTCTTCAAAACTCTGTTTTGAAGAAAATTCAACATTTCGTTTTTGTAATAATTTTCAAAAGTTTTTCAGTTGATTTCTTTAGGCGCAGCCCTGGTCTCCTTTGCCAAATTCCATGTTAGCTATCCCTACAAAAAATTACCAAGAATTTCATCATTTCAGTAAAAAGATCAAAAAGGAAATTTAAAAACAGAGTTGTATTAAAATGGACAAAGTGTTAATGCCAAAACATTACAAAGATGAGTCTTGGAGAGTCAAAAATCAAATCCATGTCTTTATAAACATATTTTCATGAATATCAATGTCATTTGCATGCCAAGACCAAAGAGAAGCCACTCAAAGCAAATTGGTTGAGTTAGTGTGCAATTTGGGTGAAGTTGGAGGAAACTTGGCCGGCGCGGCGCACTGGGAGAAAAGACACAGTGTAAATTAACACAGGCACGACACACTAGGACGGCACGGCGCATTGGGTACATGAGATACGGCGCATACACCTGAAAGCCCGAATTTGCTTGAAATTTCTCCGAATTTCCCATAACTTGCATGGATTTTCCAAGTAGGGTCGTTATCTTGGTATTTCATCCAATCTTGTCATAAGTTATGGTGATTTATGGATGATAACGATTGAAACAAAAATCTTAAACCCTACCTCCAAAGTACCTCAAAAGGAAAATTGCTGTGGGTTTCAAAATCAGTGTTTTGCTACCAAAGTCACTCCTCCTTCCCATTCCTCCCCTGTTTTTATCATTCCCTAATTTCCTACCACCCTAAGCTCACTAATTACTTCTCCTAAATGCTCTGTCCCAAATTCTCCAATCTCACACCTCAAACCCTACACAACAATTCCTAACCCTATACATCAAATCCCTCAAAACCCTCCTACATTTCCCTAATCCCTATAGTCCCAATAGTCCCTAATCCCTTACTACTTTCCCTCTTCCTAATAGTCCTTTGTTTCATTTGTTTCCCCTTGGTGGCAGAATTTGAACACATCACTAAAAGAGCAGTTCATCACAGTTTTCCTACACCAGCATCTTTTTCACCAAGCCAATTTGAAAAACAGTAGCCATGGCATCTGAGCATTCATCGGATTATGAAATGGAAACCCAAAGTGACTCCCCCATGGAGGAACATGCACACCAGAGGCCTCATAGAGGAGGTAGACATATCAGAGAAGAACCAGTCACCCTCACTGAATTATAGGCCTGCCCTCTTGCAATGTTTTGTTTCCAGCATCAGTCATGCTATGAGTTTTGTCAATAGGTGGCTAATGTTCAATTTCATCATGAGTTGGATTGTCTATTTGTGCTACATTTACATGGAGATCAAGCTACCTTAGCCGGTGTCACCTTCACACTTACACCAGAATCTGTCTCATTAGCAACCGGCATACCAAACATTGGGGAACCATGGACCAAGAGGAAGAAGATTGACCAGTAGCATTATGAGCCATACATTAAAACTGGTTTATTGAGGCAGCTCAAGAGAGTGTTTCCATTCCGATATCTGAAAGATTACTATGCTCCACTAATGAAATTGATCATGAAGTATTTCAACTGTGAGGGACGGTTCTCTCGTTTATATGCTTATCGCATCAGGTTGCTCATGCATTTCACCAGGGTACGGATGATGAACATTCCATATTTCGTTTGCCAGAACATAGAGAGGATGACCACCCTTATGCAGCACAAAACCTCTCAGTAGCAACTTAACAATGTTTACCATTTTACTCTCATCAAGATTTTGGTGGTTCATCAGCTTGGATTGCAGGGCATCACTTGGGATGATTTCATCTCTCGTGACTTCTTCAAAGCTTCACAAGGATTATCAGAGGTTAAGCATGAGACAGGTGGACCTTCTAATCAGTATGAGTGACATGAGACCACTAGTGTGCCGGTATTCATCACATATCAGAGGGGCACTAGAAATTTATTTGCAGCAGTGAAGCGAGTGTTATCTCCACCCGGTGTGGAAGGCACCTCACTTCTGACATCAGCACAACAGGTACAAGACAAAGGCAAGAGTCCAATGCACGATGAGGGGCCTTCAGGTGAACAAGAGGTGAACTTCATTCTCATTCATGATGATGATACATATGCGTGCCCACAGAGTGCACATCTTAGAGAGATCATTCAGGAGCAGCAAACAGAGATTAAAGCCTTATCCCTTGAATTGGAAAGGGCTAAGTCGACTATGAAATACTGGAGTAGAGGAACAAACAAATTGAAGATCAGAAAGCTATCATGGAGTTACAAAACATCCACGAGAATCGCCAAAGCTGCACAAAGGAGAAGGGTTGAGCTCACTTCATTGGAGCAAGAGATTAATGATGATCGAGAGTCTAATCTCGAGAGAGTAAACATCCACTTAGAGAGATTATTGGACAAGGCTGACAAGGACCATGTTTTTTTGAGACACATGGCTTTCCACTACATGGCACGGAACAAGGTCTGCAAGGCACGAATCAGAAATTTAAAGGAAAAGTTAAAGAAGGCAATAAGGAAGCAAAAGAGGCAAAGGGAGCTTGATCATCTTTAGATATTGGCTGAAGCCTCTTTAGCCCAGCATGACACTTAATGAAGAAGCTCCAGCCCAAATTTCAAGAAATTTGGGGCATTTTTGGCATTTTGACAAATTTTGGCACAAAAAACAGGGTTTTTCTCCATATGCGCCGCGCCACATGGCGCACGCTTTTGCTAGGGAGCTCCAAATTACAAAAAGTTTGCATTTTTAGATTTTCATGAAAAATCATAGTTTCTGGTGCATGGCCAAGAAATTTGGGCAGGTTTTGAGTCCCCAGGAGGTCAAAAACACTCAAAAAATTACCTCACTGCCCCTATTTTGACACACAGGAAGCAGTCTTGGGAGATTGAAGTTTTGGAGGGGAAAATGACATCGAAATCTAGAAATTACACCTGGGTTGGAAATTAGACAGGTAGGGCTTTCCAACAAGCACACTTGGTCTCAATTTGGACTTTAGGAAGTGCCTCAAAATAAGCTCCAAAGTGGCGCAGTGCATAGAGAATTTTGGCTTGTTTTACATTGTTCAGCTCAGCAATTCACCCAGTTTTGACAAGTTTTGCTTCTTGAAGTTATTCTTGACTTTTCATGATGTAATTTAATAACCATGATGTAATATTGGCACATTTTAAATTTTTCTAGAGGATTCATTCACTAAAAGGTGAAAATTGAATGAATGAATTAGTTTCCTAGCATATAGGGGTAAGTTGTTTGACTACCTAGATTTCAGTTCCTTGTTTAGAATTAGTTCAAACAACTCCTGGAATGATGAGCTAGACCACTATAGGCAAGGGAATAGGTTGGCTTGTCTATATTATGTAATTTCTAAGTCATTTTCCAGGTTGGACACTTGGGATTGCTAAGCACTTCATTGTACATTTCATTTCTGCAATTTTGG
This sequence comes from Pinus tabuliformis, assembly GCA_031772625.1. Classification (NCBI taxonomy): domain Eukaryota; kingdom Viridiplantae; phylum Streptophyta; class Pinopsida; order Pinales; family Pinaceae; genus Pinus; species Pinus tabuliformis. The sequence goes on along the minus strand of CM062804.1, from coordinate 199,147,339 downwards.
CAAAGGAAAGACCAGGGTTTTGCAGCACTTGTTGGGATCCTTGTGGCTCTGTGTTTGGATGGTGTTTTTCTCCATGTATTTGTAAGTTCATGAATGTTTATGTATTCCATTTCCCTTCTCTTGTCTTCTACAATTAAACTAATGAGTACTTAAGGTGGAATTCATAAATTGCTATGCTCTCCCTTTGACTTTGGTTTAGTTTTATATGTTTTCTTCAGTTTGTAGAGGATACTTGATATAATCTTGCCCTCTTCAACTTCTCAGCTATCCTTTCCATCCATTCATTTAATTTTAAGACATCCCGACCATTGCTTTTCTCACCCCAACTTGAACTCTACAAGAACTGGCCCTCATCCCTGGACCCAAAATTTTCTTGTCCCTTTTTCCAACAAAAACCCCCAAAAACTCAACTCAATCCTTGCACTTAATAGCTAGCCTAAAACCAGTTATTAAAATAGTCATCTCAAGCCCCATCAATTATCTTTCGTTGAGATTTACGCAGAGAGAGCCCCCTCCTGTCCCCGTAGGGCTAGCTATGAGGCTGAGTGTGGTTTGATGTGGACCTAGAACCTTGCCTTTTCAGCCTGAGGCAAATCTAGGCTCTAAAAACTACTCAAGAAGATTCAGATCATATCCAATTTCAAGCCGATAGGCTAACAACTCCATTGAGCACATTCAACACATCCTCCAGTAGGTCCATGATATATTGGATAAAGCCAATGCTAAGTGCAAGCAACGTATTAATCAACATTGGGTGTCGCACAAGTTTTAAGTGGGTAACAAAGTTTGGCTACATTTAGAGAAGGAGCACCTCACTGGACACCATCGCAAGGTTTTCCCTTTTTGATATAGGTGATACACCATCACTAAGTTTTTAGGGGACAATTCCTTCGAGCTAAGCATTCCATTGCTCCTTGGTCCGCACCTAGTGTTCAATGTAGACCACCTTCGACCATACTTTTCACCACTGAATGAAACATCTGATATTGTAGAACAACTCACACCAATAGAGATAAAACCATGCTACATGGAATAGATCACAATTGATCGAATTATGGAAACACAGATCATGAACAGTCACTAGTAGAAGATCCAACTATATCAGGTTGTCAAATCTAGCCAACTCCTGCACCAAGGAAAGTAACTCACAAGGGACCAAGTCCAGCAGAAGTTTCCCAATGTAATGGGGACCATCTCTTCCTAATGGGGGAGGACTAATCTAGGTTGATATTGGTGGCCACCCTCCTATTCCACTTGGATCCCCATCATCTATCTCTTTCAGTTTCCTTAATTGTAACATAGTTTAATATTTTTGGTAGCTTTTGCGGTCCTGAACTTCTATAGCTATTTTGAGGCCCTAAACAATGTTCTTAGGGAAAACAAAAAGTCCTAATATGGCCCAAAAAGGTTTACCAATTTTTTTCAGCCTCCTCTTCGAGATATTTGAAATGAGGCATTGTGCTAGACACACGGTGATTGTATGCCAAAGTTACGAACCCAAGAAATTGATGTACCAATTACCCAAACAGGGTGCATAGTTTTGGCGCTTCATCTCCTAAGGTTAGGTTATTGGGTATTTAGGGTTTTGCATTGTTTTTCAATAATAATATGCCTTGGAGCCTCATTTTAACATAGTCCGAAGGCATGTAGCCACCACATTTTTTCTTGGACATAAAGTACCATCGCCCGAGTTAGTTTATTTCCATTATGTTTGTAAGCATATTTCAATATTCTACTATTAATGAAATGAAGTGTTATTTCTATTGCATTTCCATATTTATGGTTATATCTATAATTTTTGCATTTATGTTTAAGTTCAGATAAAAAACACAATCATCATAGATCGAAATAACAAATCACATGTAACCATCATAAACGAGAATCATAGATCACATGTAACCACTGTAGACTAGAATCATAAATCACATGCATAATCAAACTAAAATAAAATATTGATACTTATCCTTTAATCAATCCTTAGCTTCCACCTTATCTTTATTTTGTATGCGCATTGGAGTGGTTGCCACACTAGACAAACACCTAATTCCTTCTCCTCAACTATGTGCACATACACATAGTGTGCATGACACACACATAACCACACACAACATATAACACCATACAATACATACACCTACACCTGAAATACAACACATACATCTACATCTAATGTACAACATAATAGAATACATACTCCTACATCTTGTGTATACAACCACACAATACATACACCTACACCCGGCGTACAATAGAATACATAGACAAAGTACAACACAATGAATACACATGTCATGATACCATGACTACACAAAGCACATACATAGTACTGCATGTGTATAACATGACATCTATTACATGCACATAATACCACATGTACACCAGTACCATACGTACAACATGTATAGAGTACAACCTGTACACCGCACCACCTACCCAATATGTGCACAACATCACATGTAAACCACACCAACTCCACAATGTGTATGCAATGTCATATGTACATTGTACCACCTGTACAATGTGTACATAATACAACATTTACACAACACCACCTACACATGACACCATAGGTACAACATGTACACAACACCACATGTACATTCATCCACACAACACCATATGTACAACATGTACATAACACTGCATATACGACATGTACGTAGTACCATATGTACACAACACCACATGTCCAATATGTGCACAACATCATATGCACACAACATTGCATAACCATCATGTGTAGAATACAATATGTACACAACACCACAGATGTAACATGTACATAGCACCATCTATACCCAACACTACATATGCAGTATTCACACAACACTATATGTACCATCCTGTACATAAGATTGCATAGATAACATGTACACACACTATATATACACAACATCGCATGCGCACAACATCGCCGATGCAACATGTACAACATATACAACATATGCACAACAATAGTACCACACATATAAAACCACATTGTCTCTATCAAGAAACCTTTCTTCTAGTGTCTTATCCATGCTTTTCTTAACATGCCGTAGACCACACTTCCTTGATTTCATAGATGTATCCATTAGCATAGTATGTCCATAACATAGGAATAATATAATGACATAATATCAACTCATAACCACAAGATGCTGACCTCATAGATTTTTCACGACTACTCTCCCACTTGATTCCTCATAAACTAGGAACCTCTTCACGTCATTCACCTATGTAAGCAATCATTCCTCCACAAGAATTATTCCTAACGACCCTGTGAGACAGAAACATACATACATACATGTATATACATATAAATATTAACATTAAACAATCGTGATCCTATCAGAAAACGACATACATACATACATGTATACATATAAAGATTAGCATAAAAACAATCACTATCCATAATGACCATGTCAGATATGACATGAATGCAAACGTACATGTATACATATATATTCATCATCATAATCGTGATCACAACGTAATTAGCAGATATCATATGGTCAAGGTTAAGAGATCTCCCTTTATCCATGCACAACATGCACAATATTGAGAACAACATAGCGAAGGAATCTGACACCTCAAGTCAATTTACTTTACCTTTCCTAGTTAATTTTCCCATGACTACCCTTTCATCATCCATTTACACCAATGGACCCAACCAATCAACATGTCTCTCATAATATTTCCTTTAACTACCCTTATATATGCACTGAGCTTCATCTAAGTCTTGCATCCCATGTTTGGTTTAATTCAGCTATTCCTGAGCTCCAATAATTTCTTGCTTTCCCAACCAATTCTAGGAAACTCAAAACATAAAAGGAAAGAACAAAAGAAAGGAGAATGAAAACAATAAAACCAATAACAATACGACACCACAACAAAGCGGTATGGCCTTTCACAAGATGTAAACAAAGTGGCAACAAATCACAAAAGACCAAAAACACAAGACTAGCAAGAAACACCATGACTCAATCCCCACAGTTTCTAAAGCCTCCAAGTGAAAGCCCAAGCTAATCCTTCTTCTCGACTTCATGGCAGTGTCCTTTTACATGGAATCCCTTGCATCATACTTCCATAAAAACATAATTGTTAGTGCATAAATAAACATAACAATACACCACTTACCTTATCTTGTTATGCCAAGCATGCTACCTTCTAACCGAACACGTTTGTGATATGTCTCAAGGTATTCTGATTCCCTTGTCAAATCTAGCTATAATTAGACACTAGTTATTATACTTGTTAAATAAATGTCCATGAATATAGCACACATCCACATAATTTCAGACAAATTAGGGTTAAGAAGATTTCCTGTATGCAAGCACTCATTCGTTTGGAATTGCAGTTTCCAAACATAGCCAACATAATTTTCACCCAATTCCTTTCTTTTACTTTTACCTTGTTGCAACTGAGTCTTACTATGTATTGTCACATCACCCAATGGAAAGTTATATAAACAAATCAACTATTACCTTGTCATGTTAATGGCAAGAATTTTACCCTCCAATTTGTCACACATGTCAACCACATGTTCTAAGTATCAAGGCAATCATATCTAAAAATTTGAAATCAACGTTTACCAAAACTAACAATCATGTCATAATCCATAGTCAACTCATAGTCACATAATGCTACAACTGTCACCTAGTATATTCAAGTATGTGTCAGTTTTCTTAACACAAATGTGTTAGTACGACCATCTTAAAATGAGATCATTTCTTCATGCAATCTTACAGACACATACTCATACCATGTAATTAATCAAACAATGAAAAAAACTATATAGGTACCATGTTAAATAAATCAACTAGACAACATAATAGACACCAAACACTCAAACACCAAATAGACGAAATAAGCCAACTCATATCTTAATTCATTTCAGGGGAGGCTATCATGTTTGCACAATCAATCCATATTAAAATGATATAACTTCATGACATATCAACTGAAACATAAATAAGGTCATGATATCCATAATAGTCATCAGCTAAAATGTTCACATCATAAACTCATAAATAATTATTGTTCATACATAATAATCACATATGCACAATTATTATAGATTATTATGACATAATATCAAACCATCTTAACTCATACCTAAATTTCATAACCCTAACCATTTGCATAGTGTTGGCTTAGTGGGTACTGACCCATGTTTAGAGTTAGTTTCACCAAACAAATCGCTACACTACTAGCCCTTTCGTGATCAACCCACAGAGCGTGGACTGAAGTCTCACCTAAAGCATTACGGAAGGATGTTGGAACCAAGTTTCCACACCCAATGATGATCGATAAGCCTTTAGGGCTTATCTATATAACTCCCCTTAATCATCTTCTATACCTCTGAAAATGCTTATCACTATGTTTTGTGGACCTTGAATAGGTGAATCCACTACTTACGTGCATCAAATATTACGTATAACCCAGTAACTACTCAGATTAGCTTAAGTGTTCGATAGATTGAACATAAAAAAAGATAATCTTCATGTAAACAATTAACAATAATTGTGTTAATATAACATGATAAGTCGTCTAAAGTCGTGCATCAATACATCGTTATTCCATAAATACATTATAACATAAGGTGCATTCATATAAACAGAAGTAAAGAGATAAACACAAGTATTTATGCAATAATCTTCTTTATTGATATTTAGTTCAATCTTACAGACTCAATACTTCCCTGTGCATTCAGCTACAGGGGTCTGCAAACTTAGCTGCGGACTCTACTGTAGACCTCTGTGCACACAGTTGTAGAGCCTCTCTTCCTACTCTTCTTCGCTAATTCCTTAGATTTCTACCGTAGACCAAAACATTACTCCATGACCATGACACCTTAAGCTCTCTAAGACACACCTATTTATACAATCCTGTGGTCTGCGGACCATGGGTAGATCTTCTAAATCCAACTCAACTTAGATAAAGGAAGGGTAAAACCCTTTTTGACACTTTAACTATCTACGCGCTCCGCGACCACAACTTGCGTAGAATTTACATTTTATACAACACAACTTGGTATTTTTCCCCAAAGTTGACCCTAGGGGACCCCATCCCAATAGGCCCCCAAAAAAAATATCGTGACTTGCCCTTGAGTCACTCTATTGGTGTATATATCTTACTACAAAGATCTCCCAACTCTACTTGTGGCACTGCCACTTCAACTGTGTTGTGCCTGGCTACCTGTTTGATCTGCTCCACGAGCTCCTTTGTTGCCAGTCCTACACATTCCTCCTTGATTTTGTACTGTGCACTCCCGAGGCTCACCAAATTCTCTTGAATATTGGCAGAGATAATGTAGGCCTCATTCATCCAAGGCCCCAATCTAGCCTTGAGGACTACCTCTTTATTCTACACTGCTTCCACCTGTAGATGCGGTAGCCTCACCTCCTGTAGCTTAGCAAGGTGTTGTGCAGCAGCAACGGTGCATGCCATTTCCCTTACTTCATCACATTGTTGCTGGAGTTTGCCAGCCTTTGTATTCAACGCTTGTAGGGAGGGATATTCCTGTAGATCCGTGACTACCTCCATTTCTTGCTCTAAAAACATGGTGTAGTCTACTACCGTGGCATCCACTATCACAACTCCATCCTTCACAGTGGCTTTGCACTATGCCTTGGCCTCTGGTGGAGTTGAAAGTTGTGCCTTCAAATCTAATTTGTGATCTTCAAGTTCACCTTAAACCTAAATCTAGCCCTTTCTGTCTTGTCATTGCGCACGCCTACAACCACCTTTATGATCTTCACCTCCAATGATGCTTCCTCAGGTATATGTAGTTCAAGCACTATTCTGCAGTCTTCTACCATCGCGGCTACAAGCTGGTCATTTTGTGCCTAGAATTCCTTTTGTGCCTCTAGTGCTGTTGATTTCTCAATGAACATATATTCGTTGTTTTCGCGATACTCACTTATATGGGTTAGTGCACATTTCTCTCGAGCTTTAACCTCTACTATCACACGTACTTACAACATGTGAAGAAACTCATTGGGGAGTGCATCCAAGTTGAGGTTAATGTTCTTTAGAGAGCTAATGATAGCCTTGTCAGCCACTGCCTTCGAGCTCAACGATCCATCTGGAAGTCTGACTATCCGGAGATGCAGTAATCAGACCATCGCGACTGCTTGAGTGATTCCTGGTTCCAAAATTATTGGTGCAGCATTGCTCTGCACTGCTCTCACCAAGATCCTATTAGTCTGGATTTGCACCTCATACAGATCCTTGTGAATGGTGCTCAGTGCCTACTTTTTATGCTGCTCAAACTGTTGCAGCAGCTCTGCAGTGGTATCCCACAACTCATCACCTATTTCATCTAGGTCGTTGTTAGTCAAAGTAATTGGGTCCAGAGAAAACTTGGTGGCTTTTGTTTTCTTCCGTGATCCTTCCTTTTCCTACTCCCTATACCACTTCACTCAAAAGGGAGTGCTCTGCTTGTCCTGACTACCACCGCCCTACTCTGACTATTCTTCTTCCTCTATTTGGGGTGAAGGAGACTCATCACTCCACTCGGAGCCATGCTCTTCTTGTTCTACCTGCTTCTTTGCAACGCATTCTACTTCCACCCATGCCTTCTCCTAGGCCTCTTTCCTTTGTTTCTCAGCCAATTGCTAAATGTTTTGTTTGGTCGTGTCCTTCTTTTTCTTCTTTGCAGGCTTGTTGGTGCCTGCGGCTAGATCGGAAGGAGAATGCCAATCTGTTAGCCAGTGCTTGATGACCTCCTTGATAGTGTCATCTGTAACAAAGTAGGGTAGGTCAAACCATTTTTGCTCCGGATCCTTCCGCAGCTGGATGCATACGCTGTGGAAGTCAGCTTTGAAATTTGCATATCTCAAAGGTTGTTCAAACATGGTTGGTGACAATCGTAGCTTCTGGTTGATTGACATGTGAATGCTCACCTCCATCAGCACCCAAAAGACTTTGTTCTTTGTGACCTGCATAACATCCTTTGTGGCCCAGAGAGATGTAAATTTTGCAGCCTCCGACAGATCGTTCTCTAGGGGAGGAAATTGGATGTCGTCCGAGAAATCCCAGGTGACCAGCATGATTGAGAGCAACAACCTCGAATAGTGGATTTTCTTACTCTCATCTTGTGCCTCTCTATAATTCACAAGTAGCTCACTACACACGTAGCATGCCTAGCTGAACTGCATGCCCTCTATGCATTGAGCAACCAAAGAAACCACTAGTGTGAGAACCTCATCCATGTGCCATTTTCTCATAACCTTGCTAGCCAAAATCTGCGTTGCAACCTTTACCGTGGGGTCAGTGATTGAGGTAATAGAGTACCCATGTGGCTTCTTCACAAGTTTGAACTTGTCCTTCATCTTCTAAATGAGATCGCGCTCGTTCATCTTTCAACCAAAATCCTTAGCTAGATTTAACCTTAAGTGTGGCAATAGCATGATATGATGGGTCAACATATCATTGATAGGGTTCAGCATGCTCAACCACAAGCACCCATCATGCACTAGGCACAACAACCCCGACTCGTTCACTCCGTGAATCCACTCCATAGGCTCTAGCGTGGTGACACCAAACTCTTTGTAGAAGACCCTCTTCATGTAGATGCTTATGGTAAGGTAGGGGAACCGCTCATGGTCTGCCAAATCCCAATCTTCTAGCCTCAAATGCAGGATCCGTGCCAGTCTTCTAGCTTCAAAGGTTAGGTTCTCCGATAACAAGGGTGTGTTGAGGAGGAATTGTCTTGCATCTAGGTCCTTACGGATGTTCACTTTCCCCTTGCGTAGAGCCTGTATATGCTCTGAAAGCCTATATATAGGATCCACCCCCTCGGCGTCTATATCTTCCGCACCCTCCTCAAACTCCATATCCACCATTTTCCCCTTCTCTTTTGCGCTTGACTTTTCTTTCCTCTGGGCCTATGTAGTGACAAGCTTCCTCCGTGACTTGCCCATGAGTACTAGCTTATTTTTCTTATATTTCTTTGGTTTGGGGACCTTTATCACTGGCATAGGCTTCGACCTATGTGACCTTGATGTCGTAGGCACTGTAGCTAGAGCCTCCATGCTCATTACATTTAGAGCATATCCTTCAGAGGCGATAGTGCCTCCAGTGCTAGCGGTCTCTCTTGGTTCCAACATCGTGATGAGGGTGAAGCACTGCGTGTCCTCAACTAACTTCTCGATTACAAAACTAGTGACCAAATTAGCGTAAACATGAGGATTCATATACAATCGGCAGCTCAACGTAAAAATTATATGAGTGCAAAGTGTGTTTTGTTGGACAACCACACGTACTTTGTAGGTGAATTCGAATTCAAATCCATCTGGTCCCCACAAAATCCATCCATAAATGTTGAAATGGCAGTAGATTTTCAAAGATTTCACTATTAAATTTAGCCTTAAATGCCTTAAATGCCTTAAATTCCACCCCCCCCCCTCTTAACCATCTTCTAGAAGTCAAATCATGAACACTGACTGTAGTGGTTGCTTTCTAGTTGTGCTATGTGGCCTCTCCCCCTATATCGTAGCGCCTTTCTTGCTCTGTCTGGTACTATGACACCATCTTGTTTCACGTAGACCCCCTATCGCACGACTCTACAAACCGGGCAGTGTATTTTATAGTCCCGCGTCTCCTTACATCTGCCTGGAGTGCTAAGGCTATGCTACCATCATGTAGTCATTGGGCTGGATCCTCGATGTATGGCATCAATTGGATTCGATTTACCCTTCCTGGAAATGGATCTCCATTCAACTTCATGAGCTGAACTGATCCACCATCTATAATCTCTTTGATAACATATGGCTCTAGCTATGGCATCTAAAATTTTCTTGGAAAATTATCAAACATACTATCATACAATAAAACTAAATCATTTACCTTAAATGTGCACAGTTTGATGTGCTGATCGTGCCAAGATTTTTCACGTCCCTTCTGAACCTGCTGATGGAATCCAGCCAAAAACCTATCTTCCTCAAGCTTTCTTAGCTATGCAAGCCTTTCTTCTAAGGCTCTATGGTCTGCCATTCCTGTGAAGGATGATATGCGTAGACAAGGCATAATGTACTCCATAGTCATCACAACTTCCATTCCATAGACCTACCTAAAAGGTGTCTGACCAGTAAGTTTCTTACAAGTAGTTCTGTAAGCCCATAGCACTGCTCGTATACCCACGTCCCAATCATTCCACTCCACATTGCAAACCTTCGTCAGCACATTCTCTAGTATCTTATTAAAAGCCTCAATTGTTCCATTGGCCTAAGGATGGTATGACATACTCTTTTGATGGTAAACTTGGAACTCCTCTGTCAACACGCTGACCGTTTCATTGAGAAAATGTGTTCTGCGATTGCTCACTAATACCTTTAGGCAACCAAACCTAGTCAACACATATTGAAATAAGAATGTTTCCATTGTTGGCCGTATATAGTCCCTCACAAGCTGTGCCTCTGCCCATCTGGTCAAATACTCAATTGTGGTGATGATAAACCACGCACGTGTTTTATTGAAAAATGGTTGAATCAGTCCTACAAAATCAATTGCCCACTTCTCAAATGGCTACAATGACACTTGCGAATTCAAAGGAAGCTTGTCCCTCCACAATGGCCTGCATATCCTCTGACATGCGTCGCATACCCAACAATATGCTTTAGAATCGTTATGCAGCGTTGGCCACCACAACCAAGTGCGCAAAATCTTATGCATTGTTTCTTTCCTTGCATAATGTCATCATGCAGCTCCTCCATGAGCTTCTGTGAGGATATTGTTTCTTTCAAAGTCGGGTGCATAGCATTGAAGTATTTCGTCTATCCCATCTTATATAAATGGCCTGTAATTACAGAAAATTTTGTCGCGCTTACCACCAATTCTTTCTTCTGTTGACTGGTGTATCCCTCTGAAGCCATCCCATGGTTAGAAAGTGAATTATGTTAGCAAAGTGCTTATCAACTATGCGTACCATGAAGACTTGCACATCAGGTAGCCCTTCCTCCAAATTGGTAGGCTCCTCTCCTGTTTCAATGCGCACATATGATCTGGCCTTGCATTCAACCTTCCAGGCTTCACAATTACTTCAAAATCATACTCCCAAAACAACAATAGTCATCTGCATATTCCCCTCCCCAACACAGGCTTATTGACTAAATATTTCAATGCAGAATGGTCTGTGTACATCTTAAAATGACTGCCTAGCATGTAATTTCTAGACTTTTGCAGTGTGTACGCCATAGCCAAGCCTTCACTGCTTTTCATTAAATAATTATTTTCTGCATTATACAACTTCCTGTTCGCAAACGCTATAGGGTGATCCAATTCTCCTTCACTGCCCTCTGTCAGCACTACTCCTAGCGCAATACATGAGGTATCTACAAGCACATGGAACTCCTTCTTCCAATTTGGGAAGACTAGGATCAGCGTGGTGACCATTTTCTCCTTGAATACATCTAGGTTTTACTAACATTCTTCATCCCAATAAAATGTAGCATCCTTCTTTAGTAACATTTCCATAGGCGTGGTAATCTAAGGATAACTTTTGATGAACTTCTGATAATATCCAGTATGGCCCAGTGTAGCGCGCAGCTGTTTAACACTCCTTGCCACCTCCAAGTTAATTATTACTGCGACCTTAGTAGGGTCCACCATAAGTCCCCGCCTTCATACCACATGACCCAGCAAGATCCCAAAAGGGACACAGAACAAGCATTTCTTTAGGTTTAGTGCAATCTAATACCATCAGCATGTATCCAACATTAAGTGTAGACTGTCTACATGGCATTTAACTAGCCCAAATATGGTCCAATCATGGAAATAAAAATCCAAGAATTTGTGAATGAACTCCTTGAATTCCATGATGACCACACTGGAGAAGATCGCCGATGCATTCTTATGTCCAACAGGAATCACTGTATACTAGAAACATCCCCACTCTATTGTGAAGGTGGTCTTACTCCTCTCTTCTGGTGTAATCTCTATCTGATGGTATCTAGAGAACCAATTAGTGAATGAATAGGCCTCCTACCCACCAACATTATATAGTACATCATTTGTGAACAGAGTTGGAGAAGGATCATGAACGTAAGCATCATTAAGATTCCTGAGAACTACAAAAATCCTTATTTCATCCTTCTACTTCTTTTCATAAATGACCATTGGACTTACCCATTTAGATTCCTCCACTTGTTCAATAATACCCACTGCAAGAATCTTTTCCAACTCCAAGCAGACCTTTTCCTTCTATTTGGGATTAAGGCGATACAACCTCTGCTTAATAGGCTTCACATCTGGTTTCAAAGTTATTTTCGTCACTCCCAAATCAACTATGATGCCTTTCAAGTCCAAAAATTTTGTGGGAAATAAATCCTAATATTCGTAGAGCAACTCAGTGACTTTGTCCATCGTAGCATCATCCCAGTAATCCCCTATCTTCACAAACTTCGGTTTCGCTTCTGTACCAATGTTTACCTGTTTAGTTTTCAATGGCGTGGTGATGTCCAGGTTCTCTATGTATGATCCCTCTACTTCATGGTGACCTTCTACTTTTTGGATGTTAATATTCCTTGGATCCTCATATTCCCCTTCAACAGTCATATTATGTCATTCCAGCACATGGCACAGCTGGGTGCTCCAATGCAGTTGAATCAATTCCAAGGGATCCTGTGGAATTGTGAAGATTGCTGCCTTAACTTCTTGCAGCACTTCATCAATACTTTTGATTCCATATTCAAAGCTGAATGTCCTCACAAACCCTTCTCTTAAAATATCCCATTCTGCTATTCTATGGCAGAGCTCTATTTCCAAATACCAGTTCATAGGGATAATGTCTAAAGTGTGACAGAAAATATGCACCCACTTTGGCTTCATGGCCATTCCATAAACCTTAGTCCACTTTTCCAAATGATCAGACTGATAATCTCTCCCATTTTACTTCTCAGTCAACCATACCTTAGGGCAACCAAATCACATCCGCATCATCCTCCTATATTTGCTCCATTCTTTAAAACTATCTTTATGCATACCCCACCATCATGCATGCATAACAGACAGTGCCAAATATAGTGCTTGGAAGTGAAGCTTCTCAGTCACTTCCCTTTCAAATGCATCCATAAATTTATCTACATCAGTTAGACCATCATAATAAGGCAAACTTCTTACCTCGGATGATACACAGGGCAATGATTTAGTCATCATATTACATCACAACGTAGATACTTAGTGTAACCTATTCTGCCACTACTCCAATTGTTCATCTGAATCCGATGTAAAGGATCTTTCGTAGTCCCATGAAATTCGTCCATCGGTGGTTGGATTAACTCAATTTTGGTCTTGTGTTGTTATCTTATAGATCTGGTCGAGATCATCTTTAATTTCTTGATAGTTGTGGACCAGTTCAGTATAGGGCAGTCCTTCTGTAGGGTCCAATGGTATTACTATGTAGAGCATTTTCATTTAGAACGACATTGTCTACTTCTTCAAACTGATGACTCCATTCATGTCGATAGCACAATCAATTCCAAGGAGTGGGGGATATGGATTGCTATCATCAACAATATCTATTACTTCAAAGTCAGCCAACACGCTTGCCCCTTCTATATCTATAGTTACTCCATGCAATCTCCCCATAGGGATAATCTTCTATTGATTTTCCATTCGTAATTGAATTGGAGACCACTGCAGCAAAGGCCTCCCCATCTTTACCCAAGTCTATTTAGGAAAGAAATCTACATCCGACCCTAGATCCAAAATAAATTGATCCATCTCGTATTCTTCTATTTGTGTCGTGAGCCTCATCTCACGTCCTATTCTCGTCTTATGTTTGCCAATGTTTTGTACCGTGCAGCACCCATTAAATGGATTATCCCTACCATCACATTTATTTATCAACTCCTGTAATCCTTTCACAACTATCATGCAATAGTTTCATGCAGGTCTCCAAGAAGGTAGTAAGCATGGATGGGTCAACTTCCTCCAATAGCCTATCCTGACTTCCTGAGGTAGATGCTTCAACGAAACTTTTATTTTCTTCCATGAACGTATCCTTTGTGTACTCCAGATCAAAGCCAACTTCTTTTTTTAGAGCCTTGGGACCCATCCATCTTCTTCAAGCTATTTTCCCTTATTTTCCCCAGTCATCACACCACTTCACAACATGATATTGACATTGGGATCCTTTTCGTGAGGTTCTTCCCTCATCATTTGTAGGTTCTAGGTAGGTTGTTGAGGTTGCGCCTTCTTCTCCTACATTTTAACTATCAGTATAGGGCATTCTTGTATTGCGTGGTAAAACTGAGTACAATACCAACATGATGGGAATGTCCGGCTCATACACTCCTGTGCATAGTGTCCTGACATTCCAAAATTATAGGAAATAACTTGCCCTCAACCTCTACCAAGTCCTCTTCCTCCTCGGCCTCGCCCACGTGCCTAATATCCTTTGCGCGCTTCCCCAGCACCTTGGCCTAGAGGCCAAGTTTCTATTTCCATATGATGCATGGGTGTTCTTTCCATCATTAATTCATAGATATGATAGTTATGATCATCATGGTGTACCAATTTACAGAAGTTACAGAATAACGGTTGCAACGTCTGTACAATTTTTTGCAACAAATGGCAATTGTCTGTTACATTTTTTTTACTACTTGACAGATAACGCAGTAGAATGTGGGCCCTATACTTAGTCCTGCTGGGGATTTTGGCCTCAGAGGCATGGGTGCTTCTCCTACCATATAATTCATGAAAACAGAGCAATTATCCTTATCATTCCCATGGTTCTTACACTTGAGGCACCAAACCTCTTCGCGCATATCCAACCAAGCTGCTTTTTCCTTCTTCAAGCTCTGAAAATCGAAGCAGCGATTCTGAAACTCCACATGAATATGTTGAACTACCAGAGTCACATCGTAGATAGGCATCTCATGTACTCTCATTGCAATCTCTAGCACTTCCCCCTACATTCCTATCTTTTGCTATGATAGGGCAATTGTTATGTGACACAAGAACGCAGCTATAAACTAGTCACAATGCTGACTGTCTGTGAGATTCATATTGGCTTCACAGATTCCACACATTAGTCTTTGCTCTAGCTCCCAGGGTGGTTCACCGATCCTCATCACAATTTCCTTGAACCCCACTATCGATTATGTTTTCTGAATTAGGCCTATCGAATTATTTGTTCAGAGCAGTCTGAGTGTCTTCTAGTGATGCCGACGTTTATTAATGTAGTACTTAATGTACCACGTCAACACATGATCTTGTAGAGAAGTAACCAACTGTGGTTTATTCATATGATCATCTGTAATATTTGGTGTTGTCCAGACAACCTTCGTAACGAACCAAAACTAGTCTGGGACCTCATTTCCCAAGCCCTTGAAAACGAGAAATTTCATTGTGTTCTACACATTGAATGGTGGTGGCAGTGGTGGTGGCGTGGGTGAAATTGTTTGTTGTGGGGGTGAAGGTGGAGGTGGTGTGGAGGGATGAGGTATTCATGAAAACCCTTTCCTTATTAAATAGACAACACTCTATGGTGAAGCCTGTGCTCCTCCCTCGTCGTCACTCAGAGGAGGTTCAATGAGTGGGCTATATTAGGGACCTGTTCTCCCTCTATCCCTAAAGAACTTTCAACCTTGTGTAGCTCCAAACATCAAGGTAATGGCAAAACCTGCTTTTCACACAAGAGAATCTTAATCCATGTATTCAAAGATCTCAAATACTTACCTCGCAGTCCCTTGAAAAAACGTCGCTCCGCTTCACTATAGATGATTGAGGTATCGACCACGAATTCTATCACGAATCCTCCTATGACTCGATCAAGCTAGTGACCGAAACCGTGCACAACCTTATCTTCAGAAGCTTCCAATCTCTATACTAGTCCCAGGGTCCACACTATTGGACCATCAAGCCTCCACCTTCCTTCGCCATCTGCAAATTTACCGATCCACTCGTATAGTTCGATCAAGAAGGTGTTGAAGAAGATCTTGTGTATTTTTTTGTATAAGTATCAGTCCAACGATTGTTCTTTTGCCATGGGTAGATTCCTATTCTCTTGCATTGAAAATTCATGGATCTTTCTATCCAAACACTCCTCAATTTCTTTCTTTGTTGGATTCCAATGATGCGACATCACACATATCTTTATGCAGATCCCGGTCCTGGAAATGGAACTATTTGTTGCCTTAGTGGGTCCTGAGCTAGGTTCAGAGTTAGTTTCACCAAACAAATCCCTACATGACTATCCCTTTCAACATCAACCCGCGGAGTGCGAACTAAAGTCTAACCCGTAGTAGTATCAGGAGATGGTGGAACTAGGTTTCTGCAACCGGAGGTGAGCGTGAGCAAATTTAATGCCCTAAATCTGCATTAGTGTAGATCGATAAGCCTTTATAGTTTATCGATATAACTTCCCTTATTCTCTATACCTCCGCAAATGCTTACGACTATCTTTTGTGGAACCTGAATAGGTGAATCCACTACTTACGCACATCAAAGATTACGTATAACCTAGTAACTACTCATATTATCTTAAGTGTTCGATAGCTTCAACATACAACAAGATAATCTTCACGTAAATAGTTAACAGTAATTGCATTCACGTAACAGAATAAGACGTGTAAAGTCATGCATGAATACATTATTCTTTTATAAACCCATTAAAAAATAAGGTGCATTCATATAAACAGAAGTAAAGAGATAAACACAAGTATTTATATAATAATCTTCTTTATTGATAATGAGTTCAATATTATAGACTTAAGGCTTCCCTGCGCACTCAGCTGCAGACTCTAATCTAGGCCTTTGGGCACACATCTACAGAGCCTCTCTTCCTACTCTTATTTGCTAATTACATAGACTTCTCCCATAGACCAAAACATTAATCCATGACCATGATGCCTTAGACACTCTAAGACACACCTATTTATACAATTCCATGGTCTGTGGAACATTGGTATATCTTCAAAAGTTGACTCAACTTACATAAAGGAAGGCTAAAACCCTTTTTGACACTTTAACTATCTAAGCGCTCTGCAACCACAACTTGTAAAGACTTTACATTTATACAACAAAACTTGGTCTTTTGCCCCAAAATTGGCCCTAGGGGACCCCATCCCAACACATAGACCAACCCAAAATTAGTATGATACATATAACATCAAGAACTTAATGTAATAACCCTAATCATCAAGTTACATGCATATAACAAAAACAAGTGAACCTATAACATATTCACCATCAACATATAACACAATGATCAAGTTATCTAACTTTATAGAACAATAGAAATGCATACAACCATAGGTTACTATCACTCATGACTCTCTGACATATGTTCATATGACTACAATAATCATCTAGAAATTATCATACATGTGACCATAATAATAATAGAGTGATAAGCATGCCAGTAAGCCTAATGCTTATAACAAACATTAACCAACATACCTGGATTCCAACCATACAAACCTGTATGATGATTTTATCTTACCCTAAAGTCCATTGTTGTAACTTCACTTTAATTATTTGTATATCCTGCTCTATCTTAGCCAACACATTATGATCATAATATACTAATATCATCATGATGACCGAATTTCATACAAGGACTTCAAAATCAATGTCTGACCTACCATACATGCATAACCATAACCATGACAGTGCATGCATAACAACATATAGACACGAACATTCATAATGAATGGATATACAAACATACACTCATGACGACTCATTCCACAACAACACCATCAACCTTCACATAGCAACATCACTAGAACCATGATCAACACGATGAAAATGAAACAAGAACGTGGACTACAAGCATAAGGAACACATATGCAACTGACATGAATGCATGACAAACAGACTACCCATCTAGTCCAAGGGGGGGAGACCTGCTCTCATACCACTTTGTAACACCCTCCTCCAACCTATACCCAAGTAACTGGCCAACTGGGGTAAATATGTGACGAGAAGTTACTATGATATGATTCGACTCCCTATGTGTTAGTTAAGGAAGTGGAACTTGTGGAACACATCACACATACCTTCCACATCAGTAACAAAACCCTGAGCAGCCATCCCAACCACTCAGATAACCATCACCTGGGTCCCACTAAGTTTTCAGACCACTAAACCCCCATACTCTCCCTTGATATGGATAAGCTTGCATCCAAGAGGCTCCAAATGCTCCCACAAAATGGGTATGCATGCATCTAGGGACTTTTCTCCTTAGAAATGTGCCTGCGACTCTGGGATTTGTGCCACTTTTTCAGGCCCAGAGTCCAGGTCATTGCCTAGAACTCAATGAAACTTTCAAAACTCAAAGATAACAACAAAATAATGATAAAAATATCATTATGACTATTGATTGTTAAAATTGTATTAGATCTATGTTTTAAAACACTATTATCATTATTTTCCCTTAAGGAACCATTCTTGTATTAATTATTTATTTTCATTCCATAAGCCTGCTTATACCATGCATTTGATAGACACTGAATGTTTTCAACTTCATTGTAATTACATCTCTCTTAATTTTTTCCCCTCATCTTAAAATAACAACATTTGATGCTAAAGTATTTAGCATGAATTATCTTCTTCAATTTTGATTCACGAGACACACTTCCTTAATACGCTCAACCATTGGTCCCAAAGATATTTCATAAATACAATAATTTTTAAAATAAGGTGTACTGTGGATGCTATGAAATAAATAAATTTCATAATATATTTTAACAATTTTTTATTTTTTTCAAATATGTAGTTTGGCGGACATGATTTTCATGATCCTGATTGGTTTGATGATAATGATTCATTCATTTCTCTTGGACCAATCATAACAATCAATAAGCTTATGGTTAGAATGAACAAAAAACTTGTGTGTTTGATTTGCAATAGAGATATAACTCTTGAGATTAAATATAGGATAAACATCTTGAGCCATGATCTTTAGAGATATTAAGTAATAACCATATTTTAAGGTGATATTTTTAATATCATAAGCTGAATTATGAAAATTTTCTTTTTAACCTTTATATTATCTAATTGAAAAACATTTTCTTTCTTATATTGGATTTTTTGGCAGAGACACCAAAACATTTGACCACCCTGAGACAAATTTCAATGGCAGAGCATGTCATACATGAGGATCCTCTACCAGAAGAGGAGCACATGCAAGCCATTACAATGATGTCAAATAGTGCACAAGGTAAATGATTACATTGCAAAGGCAATTTTCATTATTAATGTACTACTTCAATGATATTTCATTTGAATTAGTTCTTTGAATCATTGGGAGCCTCACATATTCTTCATGTAGAAATATGATTACAATTAAAAATATTTAATTGAAAATGGCAGATTAATTATAACATTTTTGTTTAAGCTCCACGGCATGTAGTCAATGAGGCTACGTAAGTAAAAGAAAATATGGTTTCATATAAAACTAATGCGCTACTGAAGTAGGTAAATAAAACTCTAATGCTCTTTGTATTAATGAAATACTTGTAATAATAATAATCTTTCATGTATGTCATGTATTTTTATTCTAGAAAGGTTTCATCCACAAATGTAAGATGATTGTTAAGAAAGTGGACGAATTGTTCCACTTGAGTAGCCATTCCTTGTCAAGTGTGCACCATACATTTTCATTTTCATAAAATATATCCAAATATTGTGTACACTGTGTGATTGTGCTATTATTATTCCTATGTTTTAGATTTTGTTTATATTTTTTTTATGCACTAGTTTACCAAAATCCTGAAATATTGAAGCACTTGATCCTGTTGCTGAAATCCGGTGCAAGAGAGAATTTGTTTTCATGACAATTAATTATGAAATATATGTGTATGTTTTTCTCATTTTATGCATTAATAATTTAGCCATTCATATGGAGATCACAATGCATAAGAATTAAGAGCCAAGAGACATGAGAAATTAGGCCACAGGCTAGTGCACAACCCAAAAGGGAAATTTTTGGACAATTTACATTGTTTGATTGATTGGTGTCACTTGGTATGTTGATTGATTTCAACCAGATAATAATTGAGACAGAGTCTAGGTAGAGAATTTTCAACCATGCTTTTCAGGTAGCAAATGGGCTTAGGTGGAACTCAGTATGTGGGCATTTATGTCAAGTGAACTAGCATTCAGGTAGAGTCCAGGAAGAGAGTTTGCAACCATGTTTAAGGTAGAAAATGGGCTTAAATACTAGATAAAACCTTATCTACTGGGAATTTGTCTCAAATAGCTTTCCAGCTATAAGAGGAAATTTGAAAATGGCCTCCTTGATCAGGGGTTATTCCCAGTCAAGGTATGGTGATTTAAGTCAAAAGAAGAGCCAAAAAATCATTGGAGGAGTCTTCATGTATAGCCAAAGTTGGAAGAAATTCCCAACTCAGTGCAGATGGTGGAAGAACCTAAAAAATTTGGATTGCTTAGAACCTCAGCACCTCAGATCTTCATAACCTCAATGTAATTCCCTTTTAACAAATTTTTGGTTTGATACCAGGGTAGCAGGGCTGAACTTCAGGACCTCGGAACTAGGATAGCAGGAGAAATCAGAATATTAGAGTAGGAATAACATCGATACTCTATATCAAAAGGAATGAGTAGGAATCATATCAGAACCTTAGCAAAGACAACATATAGGAACTTTGAAGCAGGCGAATTTCGACTTTTCAGAGATAAGAATCTTGTAAGTTCTTAATAATTGATTTCTTTTGAAAGCGTTGAGGGTTGCGGGAAATAGTAATTACAAAGGAAATTCATTGCAAAACCAAAGAAACAGGGACCATTTCTCTCTCCTTCGAGAGGACATATGGAAGCAAGTGATTGACCTTGAGGCACTGAGAGTGGATTATGATGTTAGCATGACATGTCTTTGTGGAGGACACGTGGCATTGAGATTCAACACTTTGAGTGGCCTAATAAGGAAAATCTATGTCACACATGTCACAACTAAGGAGGCGTCATGTTGAGATGATTACATCTGCATGAAATCATCTCATAGGTTGATATATCGGAAGTCAGATATCTCACACCATCTCATAACTTCTATGTAAATGATATTTGAAAAAGTTACAATGAAAGGGGCTTCAATGTTTTAGTGTTTGGTTGAGGAAACTAATAGAAACAAGGGTGTAGAGCGAGGCTTAGCACCTAAGTGTTGTGGATCATATTATAGGTTGGATACTTCAAAACTCTGGTTTAAATGAATTTGGAGAAAGTTATGATATGTGGGGCTTCTGATCTGTTGCCATTTACTCATGAAAGCCCAAAGAAATAAGGGCAAGAGAAAATACACAAGGATATACGACCCTGATAAGAGCCTAAAGGCCTTAGCACATAAGTGCTACGTCATCAGTCATAGCACCAGGTCCCATGGAGGAAAAAAATGGAGGGGCTAAACGTCAATTGAGATTTCGTGATATCATAACATTTTCTTAATAAAGTTACAAAATGTTTGGGCTCTGAAATTTCATTGTGATGTAATGTTACAAGATTTTGGGCTCCGATGTTGTAGCATAAAGGCATATGTGTATGGATGAGTCAACAAATGTGTAAATGCGTGCAAAAGATTTGGCGTCGCAAGAGTAATGGAGATGACAAAGGTTGTTGGGTCAAGGAAGCAAGGACAATGGTTTGAATAGAAGAGAGTTAGGCCTGTCTTGAGTTGAAATAAAGCTTCCTGTCTTCTCCTATGCACACCTCAATGAATTAAATAAAGAAAAAAGAATCCATGCTCAATTACCTTTCAAGCTCTGTGGGAAATTAATTAGCATTGGGAGCCTAGTTAGAGTGTGTAATTTGAATGCGAATTAATTCTTAGTATCGAAAAATTCTCAAGAGCCCATTCCCATTGTTTAATATAGGAGTACTGGCTAGGTCAGATGTAACAAAAGAATGGAGATCCATGTTGAAGAGTACACTCCTGATAAGTGTGGATGGAAGCATAGGCAACATCGAACAATGTGTAGGAGAGGAACAAAAGATAGGAGCATATTTAAGAAAATTTGGGGATACAGTATTGTTGTGTGAGTTGAAGATAATGGAGTGGAGCATGCGAATGTTGAGAAAATGTCCCAAGTGATGAACTGAGGCAAAGTATTATAGAGAGGTGTGGTTAAGAGAAAAAGGAGCAGCAAGGAGCACATTTCAAAGAAAAGGGGCAGAGGGGGCCAATATTCTTGTATGAAGCGGAGAGTTCCTTTGGAAGCACAAAGATCCAACATAATAAGTATAATAATGCAATGAATTTGATTTATATTTTTTTGTATATGTAATTTTCCCTGTTTTAAATTTGAAAATTGTATAAAAGGTAGAGCAATGGCTTGAGAAGGTGGTGGCATGCATTCATAACATGTTGGTTTCTCTTGGAAAGTAGGTTCTTTCTATCTTAAAGGGGTCGGTGCCTCCTGTGAGTGCATTCTCACAAACAAATTGATGTAATTAAGTAAGTGCTTAATTTACATCATAATAACAAACATATTGGTGGTTTATTCCCTTTGGTTTTCAACATAAAAATACCTGTGTCAATATGTGTATGTTTCTCATGTGATGGATTGTATGTACATGCAAATGTTGTATCTTGTTGATCATTTGAATTTTTTATGAAATCTCTCACAAGTAACCAACCGTAGTGAAAAGAGTTAAAGACGTATACTTTAAATTGAAATTAATTCACTATTACGAATTCAGCCCCCCCCCAGTAATTCCTTATTCCAAACATGTGTATCAAAGATAAGTTCCTTCAGGAAAAGTCTAACCACTGAAAGTTAGATCCATAAGGAATTATGTCTATGCAAGATAGTCAATATCTTTACTGAAGAAAGATACTAGTCTTTGATGGGATAAACTATGCCTTCTGGAAACATAGGATGGAAGCCTATGTTATGTCTCTAGGGATAGACATTTGGAGCTCTTTACTAGTATATTTTGATGTCCCTGACATCCCTCCCACTAATATATATGGTAAAAAAATTGTATGGATATAATGCTAAAGCCAAGAATGCCATTCTCTTAGCCCTTAGTCAATCTGAACTCGTAAAGGTTACACACTATAAGTGTTCCAAGCAAGTGTGGGCGAATCTCAATAAGAGTCATGAATGATATGGCAAAGTTAACTAGGCCAAACTTTAAACCTTCATAATGAAGTTGGAATGCTTAAAAATGAGTGAAGAAGAAAGCCTAGCGTAATACTTCCTTAGAGTTGATGAAGTAACCAATATGATTAGAGGACTTGGTTAAAAGTCAAGGAAGATATGATTGTTCAAAAGGTCTTAACATCTCTACCCATGAGATTTAATGCTAGAGTATCTATTATTAAAGAAATGGCTAATTTAAATAATCTCAAGGTGCACCAGTTGCTTGGTACTCTCACATCCTATGAAATGAGAGTAGGAAGAGAGAAGTTTGAACTGAAGGAGGCAATGTTCAAAGTGTCCAATAAGGGCAAGGAGAAAAAATATCATCAACATTTCTTCAGCTATGAATCTAATTAGGAGTTGGCTCAATTTTCTAGGAAGCTAAACCCTGACTCAGGAAAATGTAAAGGGAAGTTTCCCTTTAAATGCTTTCATTGTGGGAGACGTAGACCTTTTTTGTCCAACTTCCCTTAAAAAGAAAGTAAAAAAAAGGAAGATGATCAAAAGTTTAGAAACAAATCTTAGAAATATCTAAAAATGAAGTTCTATAATAAAAAGGGGCTCTAGTCTAAAGAGGATAGTTCAACACGAGGGTCAGACAATGAAAACTCTTCAGAAAATGATTAAGGTAATTATTTACATATGGAATTTGGATCAGAGTCAAAGAAACAAAATATTATTGACTCTGAAGAGGAAGAAGAAGAAGTAGGAGTAGTGGACTTTGAAGGGGAACTTGTCCATGCTCATGATGAGTTAAGGAAGGCAAGGAGAAAGGACAAGTAGCTAAAAGAATAGATACAACATGTTGAAGAAGATATGTACAACTCTAACAATGAGGAGTTTGTTTATCAAAAATAAAAACGTGAAGAAGCCATTAAAAGCAAAGATATTTTGACATTATTACTAGAAGAAAAATAAGGAACATGTGAGAAACTAGAAGAAGAGGATAAGCATTTAAAATAGAATTTTTTCAAGCTAAAGAAGGAAGCAATATAAAAAACATGCCAAGTTGAAATTTTATCCTTGAAAATCAAATTAGAAGAATCTAAATGAGAGGAATAAGTTATTCAAGATTTGATCCATGAATGGGAAGAGAACTTTCCGATTCTCGAGGCAGAGGTCATCTCGATAAGAACGGACCTTGAAAACATGGAGATCGAGAAAGGCATAAATGAAAACTTTGCAGAAGGAACAAGAAATCTAAATATGATTCTAAGAAGTCAAAGGTAGATAGGAAACAAAATAAGCCTAGGATGCTTCAAACCAAAGGAATCTTCTATGGGAAAGGTGAACTTCAGCTCTGCAGGATTTGAGGAACATCAAAGCTATGAAAATATCTATCAAGAAAGAATCAATGAAGACAAAAAGGGAGAAAGTGAGAGATGAGCCCATCACTAGAATAATAACTTCATTTACCTCAAGGAACCACACCAGCAAAGAATGAATCAATCAACTAGACAATAGAGGTATCTTCATGCACAAACTCATGAACCTTCCAACTTGATGTACTTTCATTTATTTTATGGTCATTGTTATAAATGTCACATCCTCGAACATAAGGTTGTTGATTGTATAAGGATCAAAGTTGAAAGAGATGAAAATTTTACATACAATAAGTCTCATAATTTTAGATCTTAAAACTCTACTCTCAGAAATTTAAATGCCTTCTCTCCTCTAATGAATGATGTTGAATGTTACAAATGTAATAATTTTGGGCATAAGGAAAGTGAGTGCATAAGAAGGTTTGAGTACCCATATAAGTCTCAGAACACTTGGTAGCCAACCTTTAGAAAAGATAAGGATAAATGGAAACAAAAATTTCGAAAGAGCATGGAATGTGGACTTTCTCTATTCGCACATAATCAAGAAAACATATCGTATGTGGATAGTTGTTTCTCCAAGCATATGACTAGGGATAAGAGAAAATTTCAGGTGCTAAAAGAAAAGGATATAGCAAACAACATCACTTTTGGAAACAATTCCCCAACAAGAATTAAAGGTAAGGGCATAGTGAGTCTTGATGAAAAGATTAAATCCCAAAATGTGTTGTATGTAGAATGTATCAAGAACAATTTTCTTAGTGTAAGTTAGATGTGTGATAATGGCCTTAGTGTGACCTTTCGATCCAAGGACTATGAGATCCGAAATGAAGAAAATGGAAAGTTGGTGGGAAAAGTAGTCTTAACTCACAATAATATATATATGTTTGATGACTCCTGAGTAAGCTAGTATTTGAGCAATTCGAGTGAAGCCCGATTATGGCATAGGAGAATTTGTCATATTAATTTTGATAGTCTGATAGTAGTCAATAAGCTAGGATCTATGAGAAGTTTTCCAAGATTATCAAGGCCTGATAATTCAATCTGCAAGTCATGTCAATTTGGTAAGCATACTAGGAATCATTTCAAGAAAAAAGAGTTCTCTTCATTTAGACCACTAGAGCTAATTCACACAGATACCTGTAGCCCAACTAGAGAAAAAATCCCATGAGGATAAAGGTATTTTATGTTGCATACTAATGATTTTACTAGGGCCACTAGGTATTTTAATGCTCTTAAAGGAAAAATCATAATCTTTTAAAAAAAATTAAAAATTTAAAGCTGAAGTAGAAAATGAGAAATATTTGAAGATAAAATTCTTAAGATCAGACAAAGGAGGAGAATACGCTTCAAGAGAAATTGAATAATTTTGTGAAGAGAATGGCATATGGAGGCAATATTCTATGGCTAGAACTCCACAACAAAATGGGGTAGTTGAGAAAAAGAATAGAACAATCTAGGAAATGACCAGAGCTATGATGGATGAAGTAGATATACCTCACATCTTATAGGGAGAAGTAGCACAAGTAGTAGTGTACCTATCAAATAGAGCACAACTCAAGCCTAATAGTGATAAAAATCCCTATGCATTTTGAAAGGAAAGACCTAAATCAGTTAAACACTACAAGCTGTTTCTTTGAAAATGCTTTATCAAAAGGAATGATAAAAATCCCAGAAAATTTGATTAAGGCATTGATGAGGGTATATTACTCGGGTACTCTACTCGAGGTAAAGGATATAATTGTTACAAAAAAGAGACAAAGAGGGTTGATGATTTCACTTATGTAGTAGTAGATCGAATAACTTCACAACCTGAGCCCTCAAAAAGAAACATGGACTCAAATGGAGAATAGAGTCCAGATATCAGGCCCTCAGATCAAGATGAAACATATTCAGATATTGAAGACGTGGAAATGAGCATGAGTCCAAGCCCTAAAACACCTTCGAGTTATGTACAGGAAGAACACTCTAAGAGTCAAATTCTTAGAGATCAAAGAATTTGTGTTGAGAACTGGAGGAAATTTTTTGGAACTACAAGTTGTGTAAGTCTTGCTCTTCTATCTCAAGTCGAGCCTCAAATCAAAGCCATGCAAGGGAGGACAAGTTCTGGTTGAGAGCTATAAATGAATAACTTGACTAAATTTAGAAGAATGACACTTAGGAGCTTGTTCCAAAACCCAAAGAGAAAATTGTAATAGGTACAAAATGGGTCTTCAAACTTAAGCTAGATGAGCAGGGTCGAGTAATTAAGAACAATTCTCGATTTATTTGCAAAGGGTATGCCCAAATAGAAGGGATATATTTTGTTGAAACCTTTGCACCAGTATCTGGATTGGGATCTATCAAAATGTTTCTTTCCTCTTCCAGTTATAAAACATAAAGGTATATGAGATGGATCTAAAGTTATAATTTCTGAATGGATCTTGGAATAGGAAGTTTATATTGAGCAACTACAAGGATGCTCACATAAAATGAAGGGTTTGTGTTCACACTGAAAAAATCCTTATATGGACTCAAACAGGCTCCCAGATCCTGGTATGCAAGACTGGATCAATAAATTCAACAAAAAGACTTTCAAAAAGGTACTGTAGACAACAATCTATACATAAATTTTGAAGAAGATCATCTACTAATTGTAGTTTTGTATGTGGATGACATAATTTTTGGCAGCAATGTGGAACAATTGGGATGTCAATTCACAAACTGTATGCAAGTAGAGTTTGAGATTTCCATTATCATAGAATCATCCTTCTTCATAGGACTACAACTTTCTCTGTTAAAAAATGGGGTATTTATCTCCCAATCCAAGTACCTAAAAGAAATTTTGAAGATTTTTTGTCTGGAAGATTGCAAGCTAGTTAGCTCTCCTATGGTTGTAGGCTACAAATTGTGCAAAGAAGCTGAGACACCACTAGTAAATAATACTGAGTGTATATTAATGATATGAAGCTTGTTTCATCTCACAACTTTGAGATGAGACATCAAGCAAGCAGTGGGACTTGTGGCCATATTTCAAGATTTCCCTCATGAAAGTCATGCCATTGTTTTCAAAATGATTTTCAAATATCTTAAAGGAACAATTGATTATGGAATATGGTATGCTAAATGTAGAGAGTTTAAGTTGAAGGCTAGTACTGATATAGATTGGGCAGGAAATATTGATGACACTCAGAGCACCTCTGGTGCAACATTCTTTTTGGGAAACTTCTTAGTGTTCTAGGTCAACAAGAAACAAAACTCCATTTCTTTATCAACTACTGAAGAAGATTATATTGCAACTACTAGTTGTTGCTCACAAATTCTATGGTGGAAGCAAACCTTGAAGGAAGTTAAGGTAGAGTTGAATGATCCCATTCCGATCATGCGTGATAATACAAGTGTCATCAATATCTCTAAAAATATTTGCATGCTCTCAAAGACCAAGCACATCCATATCAAGTTCTATTTCTTAAGAGAGAAGGTGGCAACTAATGTTGTTTAACTTAAATATGTGGCCACTAAATACCAAATTCTAGACATGTTTACTAAGACGCTAGTAGGAGAACCCTTTGAATAACTTAGCAAGCAACTAGGAGTTGTGACTTGTCCTCCCAAATGACTCAACTATAATATCTATTGGCAACTACTCATAATGTGGGATCAATTGAAGATTCGACTACAGTGGTTTAGATAGAGTTTTCAAGAAAATGATTTTTCCACATATGAAAAATGTGGAGAAGATCATTGCTGCATCAAAGAAGAACAACAATGAGGAAGACAATGCCTACTTCTAGGAGGAGCTTATGTTGACTACTTCTGGATCAAAGAATAACAACAATGAAGAGGAGCGTGCCTGGTTCTAGGTGAGCTTATGTTGTTCCCATCAATGCCAAAGGGGGAGATTGTTGGAAAATTGACATTGATTGAATGATTGGTGGCACTTGGTATGTTAGAATTATTTCAACTGGACTAGCATTGAGAGAAAGTCCAGGAAGAGAGTTTGCAACCATTTTTTGGGTAGCAAATGGGCTCAAGTAGCACTTGCTATGTTGGTATTGATGCTAACTAAACTAGCATTGAGTCAAACTCTAGGATAAGAGTTTGCAACCATGTTTTAGGTATAAAAAGGGTTTAAAGACTACATCAGGCTTTCTCCAGTTGAAAGTACTCTGAAAGATATTTCCAACGGTATGTTGAAGTCTAAAAATTCCCTCCTAGATCAGGAATTATTCCCAGTCAAAGTTTCGTGACATAAGTCCATGAAAGTAGATCTAAAAGATGATTAGAGCAGTCTTAGCATGTAGCCAAAGTTGGCAGCAATGTCTAACTTGGTAGAGATGGTGATGGAACCTTAGAACATAAGATGGATCAAAACCTCAAAACCTCAGAACTTCGTAACCTCAATGTAATTCTATTTTAAGAATGTTCTAATATGATATTAGGGTAGTAGGGCCGAATTTTGGGACCTCAAAACTAGGGCAGGAAGAAAAATCAAAAAATCAAAATAGGCATAAAATCAGGACCCCAAAGCAGGTAGTATATCAGAACCTCAGACCAGGCAACATATCAGAACCTTCGAGGAGGAAAATTTCAACATTTTGAAGATCATAATCTCATCAGTTCATAATAATTGATTTCTTTTGAAAGCGCCAAGGATTGCGAGGAATAGGAATTATGAAGGAAATTTGTTGCAAAACCAAGAAACCAAGGACCCTTTCTCTCTCCTATGATAAGACACATGGAAACAGGTGATTGGACTTAATGGGATGATAGTGGCTAATCACATCAACATGATATGTCTATATGAAGGACACGTGGCAATCAGATTCAACATTTTGGGTGGCCTAATATGGAAAATCTGTTTGAAACATGCCAGAACTAAGGAGGCGCCATGTGGAGATCACGAGATCAGCATGATTTCATCTCAGAGGTTAGTATATTGGAAGTGAGAGATCTCATAACTCCTATGCAAATAATATTTGAAAAAGTTACGATGAGAGGTGATCCTATGCATTGGTGCTTGGTCAAGGAAATTAGTAGAACTAAGAGTGTATAGTTAGGATTAGTACCTAACTGTTGTGGAGCATATTGGAGGTTGGATATTTTAGAGCCCTTCTTTAGATAAATTTTGGTGAAAGTTATGATATGTGGGGCTTCCAATGCTTTTCCATTTAGTCTTGAAAGCCCAAAGAACTAAGGGTGAGAGAAAATATGTTAGCTCCCTATACTACTAGTATAACCCCTTATTATCATTATTAAAACCCCATTATTCTATTATTGTGCCCATATAGTCCCCATGTTGTCATTATTATGCCCCATATAAGTCCACTATTGTTATTGTTGTGCCCCTACAATATTATTGTTATGTAGGCTCTGATTGTATTGGGACCCCTTAGACTCTTATATATAGAAAGGAGATCTTGTCATTTGTATCATCCATGAATTGTTCACTTGTGTAATGTAAAGGAGGTTTCCCCCTCTAACACGCTGATTTTGAAGGAATTTATCTATCTTTTCTTCTATTTTGTGAGCTGGTTGCATAACATTTGGTATGAAAGCTTTGGATTCTAGGGTTTTGCTGCTCCAAATAGGTCATCGTGGAATTTTCCTTATAAAATTTCTGCTACATAGTTTTAGAAGCTAAAAAAAAAAACCATTTGAGATGAAACCGTTATGAACCTTGTGCCTTAATTTCAGATCTTGTCTCACTATATTATCAGAGATATGATCTAAGGAAGTTAGGGTTTGTGAAAGCTCCATAATTCCATCTCAAACCGGTCATTGTGGAATGTTCACCATAATGTTTGTTATACAAAGTTTCAGTCTCTAAAATTAAAACCCATTTGAGATGAAATATAGATGAAGCTCGGGCACGAATTTTAGATCTTGTTTCGCTACATTTTTTGAGATACATTCCAAGACATTTACGGTTTCTGCAGGCTCCTAAATTACAACCCAAATAGGTTACCTTGGAAAAATCATCCTAACTTTATCTCTGAGCCTCAGATTGAAATTTCATAAAAATTTATAGAAAGAGGACGGACTTTAGTCTGTTTTATATTGGTCTGAAGTCATAAAGTCAAAACATTGACACGTGGCATTTCGTACAAGTTCGATCTACTCAAAAACCATATAATGAGACCGTCTTGCGAGATTGGGCATAACTCTTTCTTTGAGAATCCAACTTTGAACAAACTGGTGGCATTGGAAAGAGGAAACAGAGGGCCACTGCAAATCACAATTTCCGAATTTGGAGATTTGAAATTACAGAGTTAAATTTATTTCAAGATCTAGCTCCTAAAAGAAAGAAAAAGAGATATGAGGAAGCTTGATGACAAGGATCTAGTAACATGGATACTATAGATTGAGAAATATTTTAATCTACATGATGTGAAAATTTTACAAAGGGTATGTATTGCATCTTTATATTTAGAACCATATCATTTTCTATGGTATAGAGGGCTTTTTTCTCGTAAATCACTTGTCACCTACTCAATTTTCATGAAGGAAATGATAGCACATTATGAGGAGACAAATAGCAACACCTTCTTGAGCCAATTAATAAATATCAAACCCAAGGTTTCAACGGTAGAGCACATTGAGGAATTCCAAAAATTTAATATAAGGTTAAATGATATTCCAGAGAAGTAGAGGATTGATGTCTTCATAAGGATTTTAAAAGATAACATCCAACATGAGGTTCACCTTTGGGAACCTGATTCATTGGAGAAGTCATACAAGTTGGCAAGAAAAGTGGAAAGAAAAATTATGTCAAGAAGGAAGTCTACCAGTCACAACTATAAATAGGAAGTGTTTTTTCTCCTAGTCTTCCACAACCGACAAGGTTGACACCACAACAATTGGAAGAAAAAAGAGCAAAAGGGCTCTATTACAATTGTCATAGAAAATACATTAAAGGTCATAAGTGTGCTGAGAAGAGATTATTTTACATAGATTGTGAAGAGGAGGAAGAAAAGGATCAAGAAACGTCAAAAGAAGAGGATATGCACCGGGAACCAACCATAGAGAAAGAAGAAATGAATCTAACCATATCTTGTACTTCATTAGCAAGAATTACCACTCCTCAAGCTCTCAAAATAGAAGGACATATCAAGAAGAAGAAGGTTCAAGCAGTGAAATATTAGGAAGAAAAGGATCAAGAAACGTCAAGAGGAAAGGATAGTCACCAAGAACCAACCCCAGAGAAAGAAGAAATGAATCTGACCATATCGTGTAATGCATTGGAAGGAATTACCACTCAAACTCTCATGATAGAAGGACATATCAAGAAAAAAAATGTTCAAGCAGTGAATTAGATCACATTGAGCATCAACAACGAGTTCTCCAACTTTTAAAGGATCACCTAACTTTGGCAGAGAATCAAATGAAACAAGAAGCAGATCAATATCACAATGAAAGAAGTTTTGATGTAGGTGACTGGGTATTTCTACGACTACAACCATACAAACAAATGTCCCTCAAGGAAGCTAGGAAGGATAATAAATTATCACCAAAGTATTATGATTCGTACAAGGTGTTACAAAAGATTGGTACTATGGAATACCAATTGGATCTTCCTGCATCTTCCCAAGTGCACCCAGTTTTCCATGTTTCATGCTTAAAGAAGCTTATAGGTGAGAAGATCTCAGTTCAAATAATATTGCCAGAAGTTGACGAGGAAGGAAAAATCATATTCTAACTAGAAGCAGTCACAAAAACAAGAAATCGAGAACGACGAAACCGATCAATTTTAGAGTATCTCATCCAGTGGAAGAACTTACCCGCTGAATATTCCACATGGGAGGATGAGAATTTTATACAGAAGCATCCAGAACAACTCAAGCATTTACGACAACACTTTTTGAAGGAGAGGGGCGTGTTAGGCCCCTATACTACTAGTGTAACCCCTTGATGTTATTAGTGCAACCCCCTTATTCTGTTGTCATGCCTATATAGTCCCCATGTTGCTTAATTATTATGCCCCATAGAAGCCCACTATTGTTATTGTTGCACCCCTACAATATTACTGTTATGTAGGCTTTGATTGTATTGGGACCCCTTAGAATCCTATATATAGAAAGGAGGTCTTGTCATTTGTATCATCCAAGAATTGTTGATTTGTGTAATGTAAAGGAGGTTGCCCCCTTTAAGAGGCTGATTTCTAAGACGTTGATCTATCCTTTCTATATTTTTGTGAGATGGTTTCATAAAATTTGGTATTAGAGTAAAGGGGGCTAAAGGCCAGTTAGGATTTCGTGATATCAAAACATTTTCCTAATAAAGTTACGAAGTTTGTGAGCTCCAAAATTGCACTACGATGTAATGTTATGAGATCTTGGGCTCTAATATTGCAAGGAGATAGGCCCCCAACAAGAGATACGCCCCCAACAGTTGCCTTAAGGCCGTAGAACCTAAGTGTTATGTCGTCAGTCATAACACCATGTCACATGGAGGAAAAATAATAAGGCGCTAAGTGAAGGGGGCTAAAGGCCAGTCAGAATTTCGTGATATCGTAACATTTTCTTAATAAAGTTATGAAATGTTTGGGCTCCAAAATTTCACTATAGTGTAATTTTATGAGTTTTTTGGCTTTGATATTGCAACACAGAGGCTTATGCATATGGATGAGTCAGTAGCTAATTAAATGCATGTAGAAGGCTTGGTGCTGCAAGCGTAATGGCGATGGAAGAGATCATTGTGTCAAAGCAGTGCGAACCATGATTTACAAAGAAGAGCGTTAGGTCTGTCTTGGGTTGAAAGAGAGCTTCCTCTGATCTCTCGTGCACACCTTAGTTAATTAAATGAAGAAAATATAAGCCATGTTGAAGTACCTTTCAAGCTCTGTGGGAAATTAATTAGCACGGGGAGCCTAGTTGGAGTGTTTAGTTTGACTGGGAATTAATTCTCAGAATGGAGAAATGCTCAAGAGCCCATTACTAGTGTTTAATATAGGAGAAATGTAAAAGTAAGATGAAACAAGAAAATGGAGAACCATGGTGAAGATTACACTCTTGGGTAGTGTGGATGGCGTCATATGCAACATTGACCAATGTGCAGCAAAGGAACCAAACCTAGGAGCACAGTTGGTGAAAGTGGGGGATATAATATTGTTGCATGGGTTGAAGAGAGTGGAGTCGAGCATGTGAATTTTGAGAAAATCACCGAAGTGATGAATTGGGGAAAAGTATTGCAAAGAGGTGTGATTAAGAGCTGAAGGAGCACAAAGGAGCAAAGGTGAGAGAAAAGGTGCAGATAAGGCTAGTACTATTGTGTGAGGCCGAAAGTTCATGTGCAAACACACAGAGGCAAGAGAAGAAGCATAATATTGTAATGAATCTAATTTTTATTTCTCTGTATTTGTAATTTCCCTTGTTTTAAACATGAAAATTGCATGAAAGGTAGAACAATGGGTAGAGTAGGTGGTGACCCGCATTCGTAAGAGATTGGTGCCTCTTGGAATGTAGGTTCTTACTATTTTAAGGCGTTCTAAGCCTCCTATGAGTGGGTTCTCACAAAAAAATTGATGTAATTAAATAGGTGCTTAATTTACATCATAATAATAAACAAAATTGTGGTTTTTTCCCTTTGGGTTTCCACATGAAAATACCTATGTCAATATGCGCATGTTGCTCATGTAATGGATTGTATGTATATGTGAATGTTGTATCTTGATGATCATTTGGAATTTGTATGAAATATCTCACAAGTAACTAAATGCAATGAAAAGAGTTAAATACTTATACTTAAAACTGAAATAAATTTAGTATTACTGATTCACCACCCTCCTCTTAGTAATTCCTTATTCCAATGGAAAACCCAACAATCCTTTCCTTATAGAATGTTTCTTCAATAATAGAAATCCAAGTCATATACAAACTGACTAGTAGAATGGAAACTTTACTTCTCCAAAGTCTCTAGTGACTTCTTAAAATCATGACTTGATTCTAGTCTTGCTTGCAAAGGCATGAACCTGCATGCCTTCCTCTAGGAATGTCAACAAATACATGCATGAAAAAAATCAACAAAAGGAAACTAGCTTATTTTCACAAAAACTAAGCATTTTAAATAACAAAAGGTTGAACTTCGATTTTTATACATCTTAACCATGGCCAACATTTTAATTCACAGGAAATTTTAACTTAGGTTTTATTTAAATTATAATTTAAAATTAATACAAATTTTGTTTAACTTTATGATTTTATAAAATTAATAAAATTAATAACGTTTTATATAATTGATAATGATAATATTATTAATTTTAAAATCTAAATTAGGAATATATATGGATCGATCTTTTAACTTCATATTTAACCAAAAAGTATAGAAAATGATGCTTTCAATGATGTGAATCATATTTATTGTTTCCTCCATGTGACTCTTCTCATTCACGAGAGAAGATAATAAATTAACACACTCCACTACATGTGCGATGCATGATTGGAATCATGTGCATGTTAACAACATCGTTAAAATGAAAACCACAGTGATGGGAGCATTTGAGCCTATGATGAAAAAATCAATTATCAAAATTTTGATAACTATTTTTTCCATCAAACACTCAAATACTCCCATCATCGTGGTTTTAATTTTAACAACATCGTTAACATGCACCTCACTTCCATCATACATCCTACACATAGTGGAGTGCATCACCTAGAATTTAAGTCCCCAAGGTTGGTGGTAAATATGTCCTTCTAGCTTCCCACAAGTTGGATGTACTAATTGTTAAAAATGGTGCAATACTCTCAGGATCATAATATGAATCAGATGCTATGTGCTTAAGTAGTTATGGTCCTTCATTTAATCATCAAGAAATCTTGTCACATTATTCTCCATGTGTCCCAAGGTTCCAACACCTTATACACTTAGCTCCCAAGCTAACTCTCCTAAAATTTCCATGGTGGCCCCTTCATGGATTTGGGATCCGAGGTGATGTAGCTTCATGGAATATCATAATGCATCCACATTAACCACAGTAATTCTACCTCGAATCGCTTGAGCCTTCAAAGTATTATTTGTGAGGTTGACAACCTCCTCCTAATTCCCCGCTATGTCTTCCACATGTTCCAAGTCTAGCATCAATGGTGGTAATTTCACCCTACATCCACGTTGGCTACTACTATTGAAAACCTATTATGGAAAACCCCTCCTCTCACCAAAGTCTACAAACATTCATTTATATTGTTGTATGGATTTAATCAAATAACATATTCTCTAAGAATGGTTAATTTGCCAAGGAAATATTCATACTTTAAAAAAGTATGTCCCACATATTTATAGTGAGTTAATTGGGCCTTGAAATCTTCATTTTGATATCCATGTGTTATGTAATATGCAATTTACAACCATTTCCTCTTAGCATTTAGTAATGAGGCAATCTATGTTGATGTTCTACTATACAAGAGAAAGTATGTTATGAACTAGGAAATTGACTAGTCATCTCAATCAAAATCTACACTGAGGAATCTACAACTGTAATACCAGGATATTGTCTTTTCCTAAATCATCCTATGTGAATTGTTAACCTAATAGTTGAGGAGTATCACTATAATGACCAATTTTATCTAATTACTATGAAAAACCAGACTTATTATTTGAGGGTAATGGTTTATAAATGACCTAGTTCCGTGTTTGTTATTATGATGATAAAAACAATTATTTTATTTTATGATGAGTACTTGATGTTAATTTAATGGTTAAAGTATTAGTTTATGTGACATTTAGATAAAATATGATAAATTAACATAGTCGATTCAATGATTCCGATTTTAGTTTCTTTATGATTTTAATGATATGTGGACATATCAATATTTCATAGTCTTCCTAGTGGGAAGAAAAATGACAAGAGTGCATTGAAGTGAATGTTTGTTAATGATTTTTGGGATCTAAATTGAATTAGGAATAATTATTATTTTGGTGAATGTATCTTATATATTTGATTGGATTATGAAAAGTATTGATGAAATGAAGTAGGGAATATAGGAAAAAAGAACATGATTTCCTTTATTTTCTTCATTCAAATATGGTGTCTAATCACAATTTCTTCAAGTTTCTCCAAAGACACATAGAGAAGTTCCTTAGAATGTACGATTTTGTACTATACTTATAATTACATAGATTCAAATAATTATTCATATTTGAAACATAAATCACTTATGCTCATATA
The DNA here is from genome assembly GCA_031772625.1 of Pinus tabuliformis. Lineage (NCBI taxonomy): Eukaryota > Viridiplantae > Streptophyta > Pinopsida > Pinales > Pinaceae > Pinus > Pinus tabuliformis. The sequence goes on along the minus strand of CM062804.1, from coordinate 199,110,782 downwards.
TCAATAGTAGAGTTGATCATCTGTGGTCAACAATAGTAGACCCCCTATTCGAGCTCAAATCCCACCATGGATTTTATTACATAATAATGCAATGGACCGGCCATACGATAATAGACCAGTACAATTATCAAAAATTCATAGGCTGGTCCACCTTGGCTATCATGGGTAGGCTAGTAGATCATCAATTTGGCCCGTACAAATAGAGAGACAAGTAAGGCTAGGATATACACTAGGTACATCCTATCGCACCTAGGATTGATAATCCTTGTTCACTAAACGAGAATACAAGGATGATATGGAATAACATACATAGATAGATAGATACATACATACATACATACATACATACATACATACATACATACATACATACATACATACATACATACATACATATATATATATATATATATATATATATATATATAGATATATATATATATATCCTCTAGGTAAAACCAAAACACAGCTAAAAATTTGGTAAATTCATGGTATAAGAAAACTAACTCTGTTAGGAAGACCAAGAGCTGATAATCAAATTCCCATCTTAAGATAAGCCTTAACACATGCCCATGATAAGTCAATAATCTATTTCTTTGTATCCCCATACCACTCGACAATACAGTCCCACACCCCTAATTTAGGTGTTATCTACTCTGCTTAAATGCCTACATACTTATATGGTGACGTAGTACCCCATAATGACTTTAGCTACACCACTCACACAAATCCCATATGAAATACGAAAGTGGTTCCCTTATTTATTAATCATAATGTTTTTGTGGGTTTTCCTCAGGAAAAAAAAGTATATCCTAAATCCCTACTCCTAATCCCAAACAGGATAATACGTAGAAAATGGTACAAAAATGAAGTAATGGCATGGCAAACAAAGGCATGTTCCTCATAAATAACCTCAACATACTACTACCAGTCAGAACTGGAACTTCAATTTCCACATGAAAATTTTATAGTGGAATACTAGACCTAATAATTGAGGTATTCCCCACCCTACCAACAATGATAACTAGGTTGGATCAAGATGGGATTCTAGTAGTCCAGGTGAATAAGGAAGTGGAGGTCATGTTTATTAAGAAGTGAAAGTCCATCATCCATATGAAGCAATCTTAGCAACACTTCGTTTTGATCCATAAACACCTAAGTCAACCTGATAGATATCATGTCATTAGGTTGAGCACTAAATTGAATATAGTTACTATCTCCCCCTCCAAATAAATAGGTCGAGCATGGATTAGATGCCTGTCAGATACAGAGCAATCTCCCACTGATGTATATTCTAATGCCCTTTGGGAACAAATATAGAGGAATGATTATCAGAGAAAATGTAATGTTTTTTTTAAAGATCATTTAATATATTTAAGTAACATTGTATTTGTATTGCATACAAAGCTTCTTAGAATTCCATCTCCTACTAGTATCTAACCTAGACCAATGCAGAATCCTAGGATTGAGCATAGGTCCATCAAAACTATCAAAATATTCATAAGTGGTCTATCAAAACAAAATTACAATATGGGTTCTAGTCTACACTCGAAACGTCAATTAAAAATGAATTTTGTCGATAAAAATCTAGAAACCTGTTCTTGAAAACAAAAATTAAAATGAGATCCCACGGGATGACACAAAATGACATAACTAGCTAACATCAAAATATAAAAAAACATGCAAGTAAATTGACCTACATAATCAAATTATGTTTTAACTAACTACAAGTCTACAAAGAGTAATATAATAATTCACCCACCAGTCAAGAAAAGGAGTCGGGCTCCATGATTTTGAAAAAGGATGAGCTGCCCCAGTCGAAAGGCTTGTGAGGTAATGTAATACATTTTTCAACCCATGTTGCACATGTCCTATGCATTTCTATGAAGTCATTTGTATTCATTTTAGTTGTAGAGACACAAGTGTAAGATATTCCCAATGGATCTAAATTATAATATTTAGGTTCGATATCATTGGTGTTCACCAAATACTTAGGGTCTAAATCAGGGACAATTTAGGAGAATTATATTATATATTGGTTGCATTTTCTAATCTATATTAGTCTAATAGGATTATAACATATATTAGTTTCTAGTTCATAATATTTTGTGATTATGATGATAGTTTATGTACATATGTTTGTAATGTTCATGATGGGACATTTGAATTGTCCCCCCCACATTTCCCATGAATGATTATTATCTTTCATGGGCTAGAATTGGTCTATCATCATCATCTCAAAATGACTTGGAAGATGATAATTTACCATGTTTGTCATCATCACTTCAGACTATCTCATAGATGAACCCTTCTACACACTATATGGATGAGTATTTGGAGGTCCATCCCCTCTATATAGTCTATGATTTATTCTGACAGTGAGTAAATGAAGGAAACTTTTAAAGAAAGGGATCACCGTTAGTTTATCCTCCTCCATCCACTCCATATCTACGAATTTCATAACTTCCCACTTCCAACCTTCTATTATGGAAATTCAATTTGACAGCTAATTCTATCGATAGTCACAACACACTTGGAAGTAAAAGAAATTGAAATATACACCACTAAATTCAATGAGCTCTACATTCCTTGTTATTTTACTTTCCAATAAGAAATAACATAGATTTAATTGATTTCAGTGGTTTCTATTACAACTTATTTAACTTCCACCTGTGTTGTGACTAATAATAGAATCAATTTCCAAAATGAATTTCTAGAATAGAATGTTGGAATTGGAAAATTTGGAAATCACTAGTTATGCGGTGGATCGAGGATGATGAATTGGCGGTGATCCTATCCTTCTAAATTTTCCTTTATTCACCTATTGTCACAATCAATCATAGGCTAGGTACATGGTATGGTTTGTCATAAATTCATGCATGTAATATGTAGAAGGGGTCAACTATGAGATAGTGTGAAGTGATGATGACAAACATGGTAAATTTTCATCTATTGAGTCATTTTTAGATGATAAATATAGACCCATGTTATCCCATTGAAGGTCATAGTCATTGACAAGAAATTTGGGGAGGACAATTGAAATGTCCCATCATGGACATTATAATTTTTTTAAGGATGGGGTTATAGGGGTTATGGAAATTCTAAGTGCTAATTTATTTATATTTTTTTACTTTCCAACAACATTGGTCTTCCCATGTCATTTCCATCTAAATTTCATCACAACTATGGCGCGTTCATCACAATATCTTTTAAAAAAATTGATGAGCATGTCAGTCTAATGACGTCAATATGATGGAAACAACTTCACAACCATGGCGAGTCTCTCAGAATATCTTTTAAAAACAAATGTGAGCATGGCAGTCTTGCGATGACACTTCTGATGGTCCAACATCACAACCATGGTGAGTTTGTCACATTATATTTTGAAAAAATGGCAATAATGTCATTTTTGCATTATGGTTTCCAACAACATTAATGTCGCAACCATGATGAGTTTGTTGAAATATATTTTAAAACAGTAGTTTGACACGCCAGTCTTGTGACATTATTTTTGATAGAAGAAATGTTGTAACCATGAGATATTTTGACAAGATTTTGTGACAAACAAGTGTTGGCACTGCAATAATGGCTTATGTTGAAATTTCGACGAACAGGAAGGGGTTAAACATGTGATTTCAACAAAAAGGACATTTTATGAAATCTCCTTTTGTCATTATAGCTACGAAAAATCTTTGTAATAATGCCAAATAACTGTCAAAAATTGTGTTTTCATTTAGTAGTTCTTGGGAATGCATTCAAGATAATAATCCCCCCAATAAGGGATTTTCCATCTAGGTATCAAAATCATTTTTATCATTATTGTTTTAGATGTAATAATTTTGGTCATAAGGAAATAGATTGTAAGGCATGTGTAATATATTACTTTATGAGGAGTAGCAGGGGGGCATCGTATAGTATCTCAAGGGATTATTGTCTAAACAATAATCCTAAACACTTTAACGACCACGCTATTAGAAAATAAAATTCATTTTCCCCTTTGTTGGATCACATTGAATATTTCAAGCGCATCAATTTAAGACATAAATCTCATGATTGGAGAAGAAATATTAGTGCCGCTGGATCAAGGAAGAAAATAAGACATCATCACTAATAAAAATCAAAGCATGAATATATGGAGAGGAAAGAAAGAGTATCATAAAAGAGTGCAATATAGTTATATGTTTTTAAGTAAAAAATAGCCAGTGGTGTATAGACAATGGATTCTCAAATCATATGCTAGGTGATAAAATAAAAAATTTCTCTCTCAAGGATGTTAAATGAGGTAGTGTAATCCTTAGAAAAATTGGTACGTGAAGGATTATTGGAAAGAGAACAGTCAATCTTCATGATGGAAGGACAAAAATTTTAAATGTTCTACTTGTTGAAGGACTACAACACAATATATTGAGTGTAGGTGAAATAGTTGATCAATGGTATATGAAACAAGAAAAGCATTTTTAGGAACACTAGTAGAAAATGTAATTATGTCTCCAAACAACATATATGTCCTCAATAAAATTAAAAGGAAAAAAAAACCGCTATGGCATTAATATCCCTAATAGCTCATTAGTAAAAGAGAGTATAGTTTGAAGTGAAGCAAGAGGTGGAAGGTCCCATCAAAAACATGGGAGCCTTATAACATAAGTTGCAATGAAGGAATAATGAGTCTACATGATCTAGACAACAAATTTTGTGAGATGAAAGTGAAGTAAATGGTGTATTTCAACATTGCATAACTTCACGGGGAGCAGAATCCTACCCTTGGAGCGGGAGAACATGTAGACATAAGCAGAAATAGAATATATGGGGAATACTTGTAGTCACTAATAGAGGTTGCATAAAAAATAAACGTTACATAGAAAGGGATGCAAAATTTCAAAGGGAGGATCCCTTTTCCATTAACGTCAAAGTGGGAGAAGTTGCAAGCAAAAGGAGAATCACAGTTAGGGGATTTGTATGGTATTAGTGCAATATTGACCGAGGATTGTCATCAATGAAAAAGGAGGATGTTGTTGTAAATATTGTTGTCGTCGATGTAAAAGACAAGGTGAGACTACTTATGTACAAGATAAATACTAGAAAATGAAGATATTTAGTAATATTATTGTTGGACTTTTGACACCCCAATTGGATGCCCTATCTTTGAACACTTTTTTATTATAATTAAAGACCTTGAATGTGTGAATATGGTATATTGTTGGAAATATTACTTGCGTATATTTCCAATAGTATATTGAACTCCCTATAATTCCATAGGAATGAGGAGATATAAATATTTTGTTAAGATTACCCAACCAAAGTACAAACAGGTCCCATTTAATACCCTCACATTGAAGGGATTTTTACCCCAATTTCAAAACCCAAATCGGAGCACAAGATAAATTGTTGGATATATTATTCTATACCTTCCCATTGGTATATGAAAGTCCTCATAATTTCATAGGAATGGGGAGATATCAAATATTTTTTCAAGATTACCTAACCAAAGTACAAGAAAGCTGACCTAACCAATTTTAAAAGTCATTTTCATAACTTAACATATGAAAACTATAAATAAAGGGAACACGAGTTGATTTAAACATTACTTTATCCAATAAAATATATAATGTCACAAGAGGTGTTGACAAATGACTTTTTAGGTGGTTATTGGAGTCCAAATGTGGAAGAGAAAATGTGATTTATGGAGTGAACGCGTCATTTTGGAATTTTCACTATGTATTTTTGTCTATGATGTTTCATAATCATAAAATTGGAGGAGCTATACATAATACCTTCATGTTATTATATTTCAGGTTTCAAAAATTCATTCTCTACACATTCAAAGGTATGACCAACAGAATTTAGGCATCCGTAATGCTCCTAAAATCTTCTTCAGATAGGTTAGCTAGGAATTTTTACTATAATTTTTGTTATGGAATGTTAAAAACCATGAAACTTGGAAGATATAGAAAAATAGATATATGTAAATGTGGTTCAATTTTCACATCTTGATTCTCTACAATCTCAGAGATATCTCCAAAGAAATTTGGGATTTATGAATGCCCTTAAAGTATTCTTCAAACAGGTCATTTGGGAATTTTCACGATAACTTTTTCTCTGGTATGTTTTAGATCATGAAACTTGGATGACATAGAAAAAATATATTTATGCACCTTTGGTTCATGTTTCAAGCCTTGATTCACTATAATTTAATATATATGGTCAAATAAATAAAGGCTTCTAGAATTCTCTTGAAATATTCTTCAAACAACCAAAACAAACAAGCTCTTGGAGAAGTGAACCTTGTGAAGGAAGAAGTAGAAGGTAGACCTCCTAAAGGTAGAAAAAACCAACAAAGATGATCAGAACAAAATTACCAAGTAGACTTAGCAAAATCATAAGAAATTAATGAACATTTTGAAGAAGCAAGAAAATAGGTTGGTGCCTACAAATCTCACAGTAAAGGGGATAGGTGTGTCAAGCATGTTGGCACATACGAAGAAACATAGTCGATTTATGTCTCCTTTAGGTTGCGCCTACAAAGTAGCAGATGAGATTTGCATCTCCTTTAGGCTAGTTCCTATAAAATATTAGAGGGTATTAGTGTCTCTTCTATGTTGGTGAGTACAAAGTAGCATAGGGGATTAATAATAGTAGGTTTATGCCTCCAAATTGATATAACATTAGGTTGGTGGTTACAAGGTCTTTTATATAAAGAATATTTTTGGATTCCTCCTATAAAGGCTTCTATATATATCTTTTGATATCTGTTCAATTTATAACATTGATATTTTGTGATATTTGAATGTCTTTAAATAAGTAAGAATTTCCATTAGATTGATTCATGCCCCCTCTCAATATAATTATGAATTCCAAAAAAATTGGATACAACATTCAATTAAAATTCATAGCTAACATGACATTAACTACCAAACGTAATTCAAAAAGTTTTTGACTATGTGAGAATCACAACTAGAGATAGTGTTGAGGATGATAAAAGGGAGAAGAATAAATCGAGCACCTATTAGATAGAAGAGGTTTTGGAGGAAATGATAAATGGTCATTTGTGATAAATGAATAACATAGTCGCACTTTCAGAAAATCATACTGCGGGAACTTGAAAATACATAGGTAAAGATTCTAAATGTGTAGATTGTATAGAAAAAGGCTATAGATACCTTGTTTACAATTAATGTCCCTACCTTCACTATTTAGTGAGAAATGTTATATAAAATGTTCAACATAACATTGTATAAGGGAATAGAAAAAGCGTTATTTCAATTTTCCCATGCACCCTCCATAGGAAGAGGTGTTTTCTTTGGAGTAGCATAATAAAATATGAGTTGTTAGTTACACAAAACTAATCTAGCCTATATAACCACCCTCCACTGCCAGAAACTCTGTAACTAGGAGTGGTGTTTGTTAAAATTATTGGGGCACTAAAGATCCTATTACATGTGTCCAAAGAAAGAAAAATTTCACAAGGATTCATAAGTGACAGAATGCATACATAATATGCGTAATTCCTAATTATCTATATTCATCTGAAAAACCCATCTTGTATTTTATAGCTATGTAAAATAATTTTATATATGAGGCCCACTGAAGATTATTTTAAACCTCTATTTTAGAAAAATATTTTAAAACATAAAAGGGTAATAGTTAACATAAAATTATTTCCTTACACAAAAATGCTATGGTGCCATTGTTTTAATATTTTCAATAGTGAATAAAATTATTTATGATAAATACTCTAGTTTGTCTTCTTCTTTGTCAATGACTTGGAATAGTAAACCGAAGGGAAACTCCCCTATTGAAGCATAATGTAAATAGGATATTAGAGTGTATATCATAGGATATCATCTTCTACATGTTAAATGACTTAGAGTCATAAAAAAAGGGTCACCTTCCTATTTAGGCACAATTCAGATAATAGAACATAGAGGACTTCTATCAATCATAAATGAATAATGTAATTCTATAATATGAGAAAATCGATTTGAAGACTAATATGTTTCTAATAATAAAATTGTTCTATTAGCCACCTTATTGAAGGTGAACAAAGGATGGTTATGAAATCCATAGAAGTGGCATGTGATGTGTGAGTAGTGGGAGATGAAATATCAATGAAAGTTTAAAGCTCCAAGAAATTTCTTTAATGGAATTACAATAATTGGTGCTAGTAAGGTTAGTAGAAGTCGAATCTTGGATGCATCAATGTAGATGTTACCTTCATTATCAAATCCAAAATATCAAACTAATTTTTAATCAAAATAATATGTTTTGTGTTAGACTTATGATTCATGGGTAAGAAAAGGTTCAATACTAAGTGGACAAATTGGATGCCGAATCGACATGTTTTAAATGCTTTTACTATTTCTCAATTAAAAAATAGGAATTCCATGCAAGTTCATAACATAATGTCATATTCATGTTGGAAAATATCATTAAAGGGAGTTATAAAGACATTTAGCTAATTGGTGAGGATAACGGGAAACATCATCAACTACTTATAGAATCTAAGTTCTGTCTTGAAAGTATTTTGAAAATAATGTGATATTAACTCCATTTTAGGAAAATCAACAATTGTTGACGACGATAATAGTTTTTGGCATTAAATTTATTGAGAACATGCTTACATTCCTATAATTACGTTTTCTTACAAACAATGAAATATATGAAGTTCCAAACTAAAGAGCTAGATTGAATGTGGCTAAGCTCGAGAAGAGATTAAATTTGGCATTCCATTTTGGCATATTCAAATGGGAATAAGAAATAAGAAATAGGATGGAGTTTGAAAGGGATGAACCCAACACACAATGTATTACATAGCTAGATAAGAGGAACATCAAAGAGAGGTTTCAAGGAAAGTAAGGATTCGATCTCAAGTGGAGAAAGATGAGAGTCATTATCAGGATTTAACATGATCCACCACCAAAATAGATATAAATTTTCATTAAATGACCTAATGAATTGTGGTGTGGCAAGAGAGGTGAAGGAAAGGGCCAACTGTAACATGACACACGGTGGTTTTAGTTTATATACCTTCTTGAACATCAAAATTTTATTTGTATTGTGGCATGTATCATAATAGAAATTATCATTATTGTAGGATGCTTACCCTAATCCTAACTCAAAATAATGTAAAAGAGATATATAACAGTTAGTTGTGTCATTAAAAGGTTCAATAGAAAAAGTGATGGCACGCAATTTGTTAATCTTACTATTCCTAGCTTGTCGACTAGGTGTCATAGTAAGTTTGAATTTAGTTTAGTTTATTTGAGTTTACTTGATTCTTACTCCAATTATTTATTACTATTATTTCTTTCTCTCTTATGTAATCTATTTAGTTGTTACTCAATGATGAGAAGAGTTGTTCACTCCATTGCTAATTTTCAGTGTATTCCCTGTCTTCCGCTTCTTCAATCTTTAGCATAGTATCAGAGCACGTGTTTTCATAAGAGTCCTTGAGAAAAATGTTTGAACAGAGAAGAAGAGGTTGCAGAGGGGAAAAATAACTGAGATGTGTCTAATCTAATGAACTACAAGAGACAAATTGAAGGTAACGAGATACATTGTTGTGTTCCGCGCAAAGAGAAAGTCATAATATTTATTTCTTTCCCATGAGGAGGTTCATAGTAATGCACCCAAGAAGTTAAGAAGCAAAATTATAATGTCAAAGAGAAGTTTATTAAGATGTGTGATCCCTTATTGATCTCAGAGGCTCACTCTACAACCCAATACCGGGACAATGTGTAATTTCATTTGTGTTGAACATGGAGTTGACATGTGTCCCTCTCAAAATAAAAATTAAATATTCTCTAAATAGAAAAGCAATGTAGGCTATAACGAAAAACAAAAATAATTATGTTATGTACATTTAGTAAGTTGTCTATATGAGGTAATATAATTTCATATCAACTTTAAAATGAGGTAAACTAATTAGATGTAAAAAAAATGTGTGAGTAAGATGTTTAAACCTTATACTTCTCAAAAATATTTCAACACAGGATTTAAATCAACTATTTCAAGATATATGATAACTAATATATATATATATATAGATATAGATATATATATATATATATATATAGATATATATATATATATATATATATATATATATATATATATATATATATATATATAGATATATATATATATATATATATATATATATATATATATATATATATATATATAGATATATAATGTTAAAATAAAATATTTTAATGTTGTATATAATAAAATATTCAATGTAAAAAAAAAAGGTAATCAAAAGTTTAATATATATATATATATATATACAAAGAGAGAGAGAGAGAGAGAGAGAGAGAGAGAGAACTCCAGATTCATTGGGATCTATTATGGGATGAGAGAGAGTCATTTTTTTCTCAAATTTTGCACTCTAAAATAAGTTTACACCTAAATAAATTTGATATCTTTTGGCTCATGTCATATCCATATTTAATATGTATTTGTACTGATATAAGAGTTAAGTAGGCATGAAAGTCAATTCGCTTAAAAATTCACTGAGCATTATGATGCAGAATTTATGATTCCTCACAAAGGTGATTTCCCTAGATGTAGTGGCCTGGTCTACAACAGTAGAAGATAAAGAACTTCAAAGTTTTCCTTAGATAAATTAGAGTATTAGAAATAAGTCTACATTGGATCTGTAGCAAGTGATCCTTTCCTCCTTGCTTGTAAGCTCCAATTGTAGTTCCAAATTCTATAATTAGAACTTGTGCATATGACTAGAACATGCAAAGAAACTGTGAACTATGTAGCATAATTTAAAATATCTATTCAATGAGTCATACAAGAATTGAAATATATGAGTGGAAACATAACACAACACATATATGACAAAAAGATGCTCTTTGTATTAACAAAAATAGCAGAGAGTATAGTGATAAATATAAGTCTAACTTTTTAGATGTCTCCTCAAGTGACTTGTCCTTCCTTGTCATGAAGCACACTTTAACACCAACCCTAATGTAATAAAGTGATGACTCCTTAGGTTTAAAGCAATAGCATGATCGTAGTACGAATCTCCAAAAGTCAACCCAAACATTATGGGAGGAAGTAAATTTATAGGAGAAGTGTGGTAGTTTAGGAATTCTTATCCATTTACCAATCTAGGCTTGAGATCCACTTAAGAGGGGAGATGAGTTCAAGGGATAAGAGGTGAGTTCTTCAAGATATGATCAGATGGGATTCGAGCTCTTATCCATGGTAAATAGTTAAAACTACCTTGGAATCTTCTGGAAGAGGAAACTTAAAGATATTTTTTTTTTTTTTTTCTAGATTTTTAAAATAAACACACCTAGAAAATAGAACAACCTGCATTCACCAAGACTAGTGCAGAAGGGATAAACCATCGTTAAATCTAGGGATCAAAAGGGACAATATTTGGTGGGGCTAAAAGCATTAATTTTGAGTTGTTAATCCTATAAACTCAAACCTTTTGGAAAGGTCATGCTTAGGGATTTTTGATTTGTGAAGGGGTGATCACAACATGTTCACTGATGTTGATTGATCTGGTTTGCAGGCTTATTGACTGGATATGACAAAATTTCCTAGAACAGATTACCCCCTAGAGTACAAATTCTGAAACAACGGCTGATCACTAAAGTGCTTTAGCTTGTGAAAGTTTAGATCAATAACAACTCATTGAGATCGTCATCTATTACAATACATTTTCATCATGTTATCTTTGTTGAGGGAGGCATATCAATGCTCAACATAAAATTTAAGATTACATGTACAATGATCAAAAACTCTCGTCCATCGATGATAGAGAGTGGACCCATACTTGGATGATTATTTTTATGATCATAGACATCATACCTTTTAATGTACTATTAATCCTTAAATAACATCCTAGATGGATGAAACTAGATCTAGGGTATTCTATCTCTTTCACTTCATTTCTTAGTAGAATGAGTCTGACTATGTGAATAAATGAGCTAAATTTAGACATGGTAGACACCATATGATTACTGGATAATGATGTATTGAATTAACATTTACGAGAGAAACTAGTGATGATGTTAACGGCTCTAAAGGTATCATAGCGCAATCTATATGGTGCGAATGAATGAGCTGAAGTCAAACACCACACATAATCTTTCAGTCAAAGGCCAATGATGAATACCTTTCACTAAGAGTGAGAAGTCATTCCATTGATGTATGTAATCTCCAAGGTACTAAAGCAATTTTCTAATGAGCCGATGTCAATAGGAAGTGACCCATCATAGGAGGGCCTTGATGTATCCCTCATCAACAACATGAAATGGGTATCAATATTTGAGGTATAGAATGATGTTGTGGATCCTGTTCATGAATGGTAGACATAAAAGAGGGCTCAATATTGTAGTTGATATCAACTGGATCAATTCTCTTGAACATACCAGCAAGATTGGATGGATTTGGGAGGAATGACCCAAAACCGATTATGGAGGATTTTGATATTGTGTGTGATTAACCAAAGAGGAAATAAAATTACCCAACTCAACAGTCACAAAGATGAAGAGAAAGAGTGTCATGTTCAAGAGTGATTTTCTGCCATTAATAGGTTAAGTACCATGTTTTCCCAATTTCCTTGTCATTTTTTACCACTACATCTTTATTTTTTAACAATCTTGAGGAGGATAACATATGCTTGATTTGTAAGTTCATCCTTCAAATTAATCCTTATGAGTATATTTTACAAACCCTAAGGATTGGTTCAGTCTCATCATGTTGCATGAGTCCATCATTCGTTGATGTTTTTACAACTCTAGAAAAAGTGAAACTTGACATGTTTTTCATGTTTAGAGAGCTTGAAAAAGAGGCATAAAAGAAAACTCCAAAGGTTCCTTTTCATAAATATTCTCTTTATTTCAAAAAGGAAAAGAATGATACTAAGGAGAACCTCTTAGCCATGTTTTACTGAGGTATTCCTTTTTCATAAATAGTCTATTACATTCTAGAAAAGGGTTAAACTTATATTGAGTAGGCTTATTTTCATTTACTTTAATGTGTTTGAAAAGATAAGTGCTCAACAATATTTGCATGTTTAAGGAGTATGAAAAGAGATGAATGAATACTCCGCGTGGATGAATGAGTGGTATAATGGGTACAAAATCGTTTTGGTCATGATGGAACTTCTTAACACACACAAAGGTCAAGAGGTTGGATGATAAGTCCACTCATTGTAGTGGCTACTTCAGAAAGGGTAAAACAACCAAGTGAAAGTGTATGATCATCCAAGCAGATGGTGATGAATGAATGAGAAAGCAAAGTCTGACCTGGCATAAACAGGAAGATAAAAATAACAATCACAAATGATAGGAAGAAAATGGTTTCATTTTTACACAAGATAGAAACATGGAAAAATATGCTTGAGATTGGTTTCATTTTTACACAAGATTGATACAAGGGAAAACTATGCTTGAGAGTACTTGAAAGTAGTTTCTTTTTAACACAATCTTGAAACAAGAAAAAACTATGTCGGAGGGTGGTTTCATTTTTACACAAGCTTGAAACAAAGGAAAAATATGCCTGATATATGTTTTCATGCCTCCACTATAATAACACGCTTCTAGGGACATGCCCCCCAAGATTAATTTCATTCAGCTTAGTAGATAACTAGTTACTAACAGGTGGACGGAATGAAGGTTCATTTATGAGATCAAGCGAATGACTCCACTAGGAAATTATGAGATATAATTAAAGACTCTAATTAGAATGGGATCTGTTTCATTTTTTAACTATCTTGACATAAGAAAAGAAGTATTCTCATAGAATCTTGTTTCATTTTTGAATGAGCTAGGCAAAAGAAAAGGGATTATTCTCGGGATACCTCGTTTCACTTTTTAATGAGCTTGACATATGAAAAGAAACTATGTGCCGGGACTTGATCATGGCTCCCAAAAGGCCATGGATTCCAAGAGGTTCTCATTAGATGGGAGAAAAATTTCATAGGACGTATCAAAGGATCCAATGGATAGATCAAACTCCAATGCCCCCAGTGAATGATGCACTACATCACCTACTAGATCATCACTAGACATGTACGTGGAATAGCTTTCCACATAATCAATATGTAGCGAGGAAGATGCCATTTGCATATAATGATAATTTAGGGAAGTTGGTTGATTAGGAGTCAAATTAAGACCAACAACTGAAAGCTCGTCAATGGTCACGACTTTTCCTTCATGTGTGAAATACATCAGATGAAATAATGAAGAGACAAGATCTCCCATGACATAAAAATAGGCATGCCAAAGGAGTAAATTAAAATCCAAAGGGCCTTGGACTACCATCACATCGATATAAATAGTATTTCCATCACATTGCTATCGATATCATGAAAAACAATATTTTCGGACAGTTTGATACAAATTTGATTATCACAGTAAATCACATTAGGATCCATCATTTGACCAAACAAGCTAACAAGTATCTTCCTCATCTATATCTCCTCACATGTTGCTTGACTCGTAGCCATGTATTGTACTCTACTGAGCTGAGGACCATTGATCTATATTTCCTACTGTACCAAGAAACCGCTACAGACCCAACGCTGAAAATTCCACCTCATGTGCTCTTCTAGTATGATGGACCTCCCGCCCAATCTGTATCAGTGAAGCCACACAAGTTCTCTCCCTCCACCTATCTGTACCAAATTCTAAACTAGGTAGTGCCTCTGAGGTATGGTAGAACATGTTTAGCTACCCTCCAAAATTGTTTGGTTTGCCTAACCATAGCTTGATTGAGATGGTTTGTTGCATAACACATGTTTCATCGTTTGTTTACAAGATACATGAGTGAACCCTCTAACTGTTAGTATATAGTCGGATCCACTTCCTCACCTGAAGTGGCATCCTCTTTCCTTTAGCTGGTCACTACAGGAGTCTCCAAGGGTTTACACCTGTCCATGTGGGAACTCTAAAGTATCGCATTGGCATACTTTCATTTAGGGACAAGTAGTTCCCCATCACCTTGCCAAACTTCCAATCCAAGGAAGTAGTGGATGAGGCACATGTCCTTCATCTGGAAGTCTCTTGTAAGGTACTCCTTGCAAGATCCGATTGGGTGCTCATCATCGGTAAGGATCAAGTAATAAACATATAAAATAATAATCAATAGTTTACCTTCTACCAAAATATGATAGAGGTTTGCTTCTACTTCACTTTTATTGAAGCCCAAAGCTATGACATAGTTATCGATATTGGTGTACCAAGCACTAGGTGCTTTCCTGAGACCATACAATTCTCACATGAGTCTAGACGCATGAGACTATCAATCAAAAGTATCAAAGTCTTCTGGTTGATCGAGATACGCCTCATCCTAAATAACTCCATTGAGGAATGTTGTTTTCACATCTGTCTAGTGGATCTTCAACCCCATATGTGCTACGAAAGAAAGGACTGATCTGATGGATGAGTACCATGCTACATGAGCAAAGGTCTCCTCATAGTCAATCCCCTCCACCTGAGAGTACCCCTTCGGCACAAATCTAGCCTTGTATGTTTCTATTCTTCCATTTTCTACATTATTCACCTCGGAGATCCATCTCAAACCTACAATAGATTTTTCTGCTAGTTTTCGGACCACCTCCATAACATTGTTCTTCACAATGGATTCGTACTCCTCCACCATTGCATCTACCCATACTAGTTGTTTTAATTCTTCCTCAAAAGAAGATGGATTAATCTCTACTTGTTGAGTCATTAGATCCATATAGCCAATGTATCCATCTACTGAACTTCTTTGCTTGAGGTCATTTAAAGGAGCACCCACATTCTCCCTTAACTTGTCGATACTCCAAAACATCATGAGGCTCCTCCTTTGTAGGTAAGAGCCCCTCCTCTACTAGGATCTAAATCTCCCTCTCAAGAGAGCACCACATGGACCTATCTTCATCAAATTTGACATCCTGTCACACACTTCTCATTATGAGGGATGGAAAATGTGTTGGGTGTGTGATATATTATTTACATGACTAGACCCAAGCACGAAGTAGGGGGGTTAGAGGGGGGACGGTATCCCCCCTCTATAGGGTCCGAGGCAGCACCTCAGGTTTTTTATTTTTGGACCCTATATTAGGTGAGCAAACCTACCTATGGTTTTGTGCATGGGTTTTACACATGGTTTTTTGCATGATTGTTTTCTTCCCATGGTATATTGTAGATCCGGTCAAGGGAAGTATGATTATGTTCTAATCTAGAGTTAATGGATTGGGGTTATGGATTCTTCGACATGTATATATATGTATTGTAACATTCAAAGGAATATAATAAAAAATCAATCTTGTAATATGGGTTTTGGGATTTAGGGGAAAATATTTGTGTATAGATGTTTTATGTTTTATCATCTCTCCATTTTTTATTTTCTATTTTAAGAATTAAATTGCATGTAATTTTTGTATAGCGTTAAAACCTACATTTGGTATCAGAATTGTTTCGGCTTCAAGGGGATGAATTTTCTACTAAGTGGTATTGCTCGAGCCTATGTTAGACCATGTTTAGTGGGAGATCTATGGGATTAATTCTTGCATTGAAAGAAGATAATGAGCACTGGAAAGATAGAGATTGAGAAATTTAATGGTCAGAGTTTTGAGTTGTGGAATATCAAGATGGAGGATCTACTGGTGGATAAAGATCAGCGGATCATCGTAGATCTGGGTACTAATCCAACATCAATCTCAAATGAAGACTGGACGGATTTGGATCGGAAAGCAAGAGAACAATACGGTTGTGTATCTTAGATTCAATATTGTTGGATGTATCAGATGAAGCTATGAGGAAGGATTTTTGGGACAAGTTAGGACTTTGTACCAATCTACGTCTCTGGTGAACAAATTGTTCCTACAAAAAAAAAATTGTATAACTCGAGGATGAAGGATGGAGACTCAGTGGTAGAGCATATGAATTCATTTAATAGTGTCGTAAGTAAGTTATTATCTACTGATATTAAAATTTTAGATGAAGATAAGTGTATCAGTTTTTTGCGTTCTCTTCTAAATTCATGGGATAGTCAGGTTGTTGCAATAGGTAGCATTAAAACTACCTTGAAGTTTGATGAAATACTCATCCTTGTTATCGGAGGAGATGAGATGGAAAAATATGGAGGGCCGGAATGGGGATTCCTTGTCTAGACAAGGACGGTCCTAGAACAAAAAAAAAAGTATTTCCTTGAGTTGGAGATATAAATCTCCAAGCAAACCTGTAAAGGTGTGCTTGAAATGCAGTAAGGAAGGGCACTTCAAAATGACTGTAGACCTAAAACTCCTGAGAAATGAAAGGGATATGATGATGCTCCTTTTGTAGAGGTGAAAACCACCTCAGATGAAGGTGGGGATGTGTAATTGGCTTCTTCTTCAAGTACACATGTAGATCATGAGGCATGGTTGATTGACCCAAGCACATCATTTCACTTCAGTCCTGAGAGTGGTTCTGTGAGTATGATAAATATGATGGTGGTGATGTCTTCTTAGGGTATGATAGGAAGGCTGGAATTATTGGACGTGGAAAATTCAAGCTAAATTTGCAAGGTGGAAGGATTAAAACGCTTCCTAGTGTTCTGCATATTCCTGGATTGGCGAGAAATCTGATTGTTGTAAGAAGGTTGGATGATGCAGGTCTAAAAATAATGTTCAAGAAAGATACCTGCAAGATGGTTCGGGGACCACTGGTATTGATGCAGGGAGTTCTCTATGCAAGATTTTGGATATCATTGTTATTGATGGGTGCAACAATTCTATGGTTCTTGAAACTGGAGTAGAAAACCTTGTGGTCTCTGGAGAAAATACAATGCTATGGAATCAAAGGTTTGGACATATTTGACAGAACGACCTCTAAATACTTCATGGTGATGGTTGGTAGAAGGAATGTCTAATTTCTCTTTGGATTTTGATTTCTATGAACATTTTGTATATGGGAAGAAAAATCATGTGAGTTTCCTCTATTGTGCTAAGATGATGAAAGGGATATTAGAGTTTGTGCATATTGATGTGTTTGGACCTGTGTCGATTCCATCACTAGGTAAGTTTGTGTATTATGTATCATTTATAGATGAATTCTCAAGGAATACATGGCTACATTTCTTCAGGAAGAAATCTGAAGTCTTTGATAAGTTTAAATAATTTAAGGCTCTAGTGGAAAACTAGACAGGGAAGAAGATAAAGGTGTTGAGGACAAATAATGGTGGAAAGTTCTACAAGAAGGAATTTGAAGAGTTATGTAAGAAGTGTGGTATAGAACGATAGAAGACCACTCTGTGCACACCTCAGAAAAATGAAGTTGCAGAAAGAATGAAGGAGACATTGATGGAAAAGGAAAGAAGAATGGTCAATGGTGCTGGGTTAGTATGGAAATTATGGGTAGAGGTGGTGGAGACTGCATGTTACCTGGTTAATAAATCACCTTCATTAGATTTGGAGAATAAGTCTCCACAAGAGGTATGGACTAGTAAGAAACCCTTTCTTTCACATCTGAGTGTATTTGGTTGTGACACATATGTACATGTTCCAAAGGAGAAAAGAACCAACCTCAATAGTAAATCTGAAAGGTGCATCTTTATTGGGTATAAGGATGGTTTAAAAGGTTATAACATTTGGAACCTAGAAATAAGGAAGGTTGTGTATAGCTAAGATGTGCTTTTTAGATATGTGAGATATGTTATTAAAATGAAGTCATACCAAAGGAACCTGAGACAATAGAGTTTGAGCTGAAGGAGGAAGAATCAAACTCTACAGTAGAAGAGGAATCAGAAGATGAAGCACCTCCAACTCTAGACCAATTAGAGAAAGAAGGTATCCAGAAAGCTATAGTCCATCTGCTTTCTGTTCATTCTTTTCTTTATCTATTACTGATGAGGATCCCATAACTATTAGGGAAGCAATGGATTTAGAGGATGAAAAAATATGGAAAGAGGCCATGGTTGATGAAATCGAATCTTTCCACAAAAATGAGTCTTGGGATCTGGTGGAGCTGTCCGTTGGAAGGAAACTCATTGGCAACAAATGGATGTTTAAGAAGAAGATGAACAAAGAAGGCAAGGTGGAGAAATGCAAAGCTTGGTTGGTAACAAAAGGTTACTCCCAGTTGTCAGGAATCGATTTTGGTGATATTTTTTCTCTTGTTGCCAAGGTAGATTCTATTAGGTTAATTTGATATGTTGTTGTTACTTTTGATTTTGTGGTAGAACAGATGGATATGAAAACAACATTTCTTCACATGGATCTGGAAGAAGAGATCTATTGGCATTATGATACATGTGTTGTCCTTGATGGCAACTGACTCAGATGAAAGTTCACATTGCAGCAGGTCAACAGCAAAGAATTACAGATCAGACTCCAAAGAATAAAGAAAGAGAGGTATATGCTAATTCAATTTGTCCAAGGCGCGTATACACGCTGTTTGATAGAACAAAAGTAGCATATAACGTATACACACACTTTCACAGGAGGAAAAGCGTGTACATGTTAGAAAACTATGTTTTTGGTCCAAGGTATTTGATCCAAGGTATTTTGTTCCAAGGTAATTGGTCCAAGGCATTTGGTCCAAGGTATTGACCATAGGCATTGGATCCAAGTTATTGGTCCTAAGTGGTTTTTTTCTAAGGTATTGAGAAAGGCCTAAGAGTATATAAGAAGGAGAAGATCATTAGGCCAATGGATGTAAGAAATTAGATTCTAAGGAATACTTCTATCTACAGTATATATTATGTTGGAGGGTTATGTTTGAGACTGGATCTGAAATTTTCATGTGAACCTTGAGTTGAACATTGGATCAGGAATCATGAGACTTGAAATGACTTATTCTTGAATGGTATGATATTGGTTGAGACCAGATATGATGTTTTGTGCCTATTCTACTTGCTGTCTATCATGACCTAGGTTTGTCTAAAGTTTGAAACTGCAGCAAAGTTCTGAGTCAAAATTTGCAGATCTGTATGCAAGTTCGTCTCAGCCAAAGCACATGTACATGTAAGTTCGACTCTTTCAAGTAGCGTATACAAAAATAATAGCTTCTATTCAGATCTGACTGATCTATCTGATCAAATTCTGTTGTTTTACCATTGTCTGTCAAGGAAGTCCTCTGAGATCTAAATGTAGAACTATTGTATAAGGAAATTAAGACTAATTGATTGATTGATTGAAAAGGAAGGGTGATCCTTGCTGCTATCTATTTTGAACTCTGACAGTAGATCTTCAGAATGTCACTGATTGGTATAGTCTGTGGTTTAGAAGTTTATGATTCAGTATCTTTAGAGATATACGCAGGTTGGGTTAAAGGAAGTAGCGTATACACGTAGGTTGGGTTCAACCAAGAAGAATATACTCTCTAATGCATGATTTTTGAGGTTACAACTGGTTTAGGATGATGATGCAGGTTTCTCGGTTCAGCACAGTCTTATGTGGTGAGTGACATGATTGTTCAAACTAACTGAATATTGGTTGATGCAGTTTAAGTTTAAAAGGATTTGATGGGTCCAGTGTGAAAATTTGATGAAACATGGCCTTCAACTTGTTGTGTTGTGATCTAGGAGTATCCATTCTGAAAATTCATGAAATGTGGTCCCTGGTGGAAGAATGGAGATTTTTGTAGGCTAGCACCTATGTACTAGTAAACATATTGGCTAGTACAAGAGCTAGGGGGTTGTAACTCCCTTCCAGTAGAAGCTGGAAAATGAGAGAAGGTTGTAACCTTCTACAAGTAGAAGCCTACGTAGTGGTATGAGTCTGCACCAGTACAAGATTATAAATAGATTTTCTTATTATTAAAAGAAGATAGAGACGACAACAGTAGATGGTTTTTACCCACATTGGGTTTCCACATTAAATCTTGGTGTTCATGTGTGTTTCTTATGTATGATGCTTTATTCTACTTTTAATGCACTCTCTAATAAATCTCTGATATACTAGTTTAAGCTCAACACATGATAAACTGTCTAAATCACAAGTTCTTTGCATATACATGGGTTTCTTTAAGCACAGTCGCATGTACAAGCTAGTTCACTTCACTGAAGTAGTGTATATAAATCTATTTGGGAAATAAAATTATTGATTTCATAATACTGATTCACCCCCCTCTTAGTATTATTTCCAACAAGATCTACATGAAGCAACCTGAAGGCTTTGCGGTGAAGGGTAAGAAAGAAATGGTATGCATGTTAAAAAACTCTTTGTATGGGTTAAAATAGTCACCAAGGATGTGGTATCAGAAATTTGATACATTTATAAAGGGACTTGGCTTCACTAGATGGAAAGTGGATCACTGCGTCTATTTTAGATTAATTGGTGACTATGTTATTTATCTAGTCTTGTATGTCGATGATATGTTCGTAATTGGAAATGACAAATAAATTATCTAGGATTTGAAGACCCAATTTTCCTCCAAATTCGACATGAAGGACCTCAATGCTGTAAACTATATTTTGGGCATGGAATTAAACAAGATCAGGAAAAGAGGAAGCTCTCGTTAAACTAGAGGAAGTATGTCAAGAAAACATTGTAATGGTTTAATATGCAGGATAGTAAACCGGTGAAGGTTTCTATACTTGTAGGTGTGAAGTTATATGTTGAACAATGTCCCAAGACACAAGAAGAGGAATCAGACATGTCACGTGTTCCATATGAAAGTGCAGCTGGTATCCTGATGTATGTAATAGTATGTACTAGACCATAGATTGCACATGAACTGGGAGTATTGAGTAGGTTTATGTCAAAACAAGCGAAGGAGCATTGGACAATAGTGGAGCGAGTTTTTAGGTCTTTTTGTGGAGCTAGTGATTATGGTTTGTGATACCAAGAAAGACTAGGATTGGATAAAGTTTTGGACATTCATGACTTTGTTGACACAGACTAGGCTAGAGATCTTGGTTAGGGAAGATCCACAAGTGGGTATGTGTTTAACCTATTTGGAGGTGCAGTTAGTTGGATGAGTAAAAGACAATTTGTAGTGGCACTTTCAACAACAAAGGCATAATACATGGCAACCACTCATGCAAGTAAAGAAGTAGTTTGGTTATAGATATTTTGTTTGAGTATGGGGTTAGTACAATGGCATATAATGATAGATTATGAGAGCCAGAGTGCAATTTTCATGGCAAAGAACCATGCTTACCATTGAAAGACAAATCATATTGATGTTCAATATCACTTTGTCAGGGATATGACTGGGGACAAAAAGGTGTTGCTGGTAAAGGTGGACACTTTGAATAATACTACAGATGCATTGACAAAGTCTGTGAGTACTAAGAATTTTTCTTGGTGTAGAGAATTAATGGTCGTTGTAGGGCTGGACCAAGGACTAAGCTCTCCTATGAATTGCTATGTGGAAAAGAAAACAACAAGTGGGAGAATGTCGGGTGTGTGTTATATTATTTCCAGGAATAGCTCGGGAAAATATAAATTTGGATCCTATATTAGGTGTGCAGACCTACCTATGGTTTTATGCATGGGTTTTTCACATGGTTTTCAACATGATGGTTTTCTTCCCATCGTATCTTGTAGATTCGGTCAAGGGAACTGTAGTTATGTTCTAATCCAAGGTTAATGGATTGGGATTTATGGTTGCTTCAGAATGTATATATATGTATTGTAACATTGAAACGATTATAATGAAAAATCAATCTAGTAGTCACATTTTTGGGAACCATGGGAATATCTCTATGTATATATGTTTTATGTTTTATTCTCTTGCCCTTGTTTATCTTATGTTTTAAGAATTCGTTTGCATCTAATTTATGTATAGGGTTAAAACCTACAAAATAAACATGATAGTTGTGGGGAGTTTCTATGTAACCAAAAAATATCCCCAACTCTCCTTTTATGCTATTGACCTATGAGAAATTCCAGAATACCAAGTATACGAAGAAATACAACCTAGAACACAAAAAAAAATGAGAAAAACAACAAGAATTTTATTATTAAGAGATGAAAGCAATGCTCACTTGCCTCTTCAATAGGGTAACCTCTAGTAGAGTAGAGATCAATTATAAAATAATACTCAATATCTCTCAATGGGGAGTCTCTATCCTTTATATAGGATTCATACATACAATACCATGGGTCATTACCATGGTTCTCTCAATACCATCTATCTAATACCATGGCTCGTTTGCAGCTAACTGTGGTCCCTTTCTTAAATGTGGCTCAACCATTTACAATTATTAATACGGGCTTTATTGACTCTTTAACCAACTATAACTATAATTCAACCCCATGACATAAATAAAGGGGATTAGGGTTGGACCCTAACATGCCCTCCCCCATGAAAAGAGGCATTGTCCTCAAGGCTGAGGCTACGGAAACTGCTGAAGAATAGTGGCTGGTTCCTAGGTCCCATCTTCTGGAGAGGTGTCTTTCCACTTGACAAGGACTTCCTTGATCGTGTGGCCATGTAGATGTCGTTCTCACGTACCGAGGACTTGTTCAGGTTAGAGACAAAGTGAAACTTCTTCATCCAATTCAGGTAGACTGGTTTGCATTCTACAATTGTTCCCCATCAATTTCTTGAGGAATGATACATGGAAGACTGGATGGATTTTTCAAGTTGGTGGCAAGGCCAGCTTATAAGAGACTGCTCCAATGCACTGAAGTATTTGATAAGGTCTTTATAATTTTGGAGCTAATTTCTAGCAACCCTTTTCTTTGAGCGATGTTTTCTTATATGGTTGCAGTCGCAAGAATACCTAATCTCCTTCTTGAAATGTGGGGTCTGAATGTTGTTGGTCTTCCTGTTGCTTCATTTGATTCTAAGCTTGATGGAGATTTATCTTTGAGATGGGTTATCATGGATGCACGGTTCTGTAGGAGTTGATCCACTGCTTGCACCTTAGAGCATCCAGGGATATAAGAACTAGGTGAAGATGGGACTTGGCCATACACTGCTTCATATGGAATCATCTTGGTGACTGCATGATAGCTAGAATTATACCACCATTTAGGTAAAGGTAACCACTATACCCATTGATGTTTCTTTCTTGAAGTGAAACATCTTAGGTATCTCTCCAAACATTTGTTGACTGCTTCAGTTTGACCATCAGTTTGAGGATGATAGGAAGTACTTAGTTGGAGTTGGGTGCCTTGTAGCTTGAAAATTTATTTCCAAAATTTGCTAGTGAAGGTTAGATCATGATCAGACACAATGGAAGTGGGCATGCCATGTAGTTTGAAGATCTGGTCCATGAACACTTGAGCCACCAAATTGGGGGTAAATGGGTGGGGTAGAGCACAAAAATTAGCATATTTAGAAATTCTTTCCACAACCACCATGATGATTGATTTGTTTCCTGAATTTGGGAGACTAGTAACAAAATCCATAGAAACATTCAATCCATCTAGATGGAGGAAAGGATTGGAAATGGTTGTAAGGTGCCTGGTAGATTAACTATTTCTACTTTGTGGTGTTCACACACCTGACATTCATCTTCAAAAGTAAGAATGTCAGTTTTCATGCCTATCCAAAAGAAAGAACGATGAATGTGAGCATAAGTCTTCTGAAATCCTACATGTCCTGCAATGGGAGATGAGTACAACTCTGCCAAAATGCACATTTTGAGTGTGGATGTCAGTGATATAACTACTCTATCCTTGTAGCAAAGAATATCATCCTTCCAAGAGTAATCAACTGAGGAATTAGGATCTGCTCTCAAGTTATAATGAGTTGGGAGAGAGAGGGGTGTGAAAACCATTCCTTGTGGTTTTCTTCAATCGAATTGAGTATGGGAAGAGAGATTGATAGCAGGGTGCTGTCATCCTCAAATTGGCGTGATAAAGCATCTACTACTACATTGTCACGGCCTTTATTGTAAATTATCTCATAATAATATCCCATCATCTTGGCCAGCCATTTATTTTGTTGGGGCGAGGATAGATGTTGATCCAAAAAATATTTGAGGCTTTGATGTTCTGTGCAGATTTGGAAACGTTGCCCCAATAAGTATGGTCGGCAGGTATCTACTACATGTAAGATGGCCATCATCTCATTCTCATAGGTAGATTATACCAGATGTTTCCCACTCTGTTGTTGGCTGGTGGAAGCCAAGGGTTGAGCTTCCTACATTAAGAAAACTCCAATAACATTACCTGAAGCATCACATTCAATCACAAAATATTTGGCGAATTCAGGTAGTGCCAATACAGGAGTGGAACACATGGCATGTTTGAGAGCCATAAATCCCTATTGTGTTGCATCGGTCCAGAGGAATGAATTTTTCTTGAGAAGCTTAGTGAGGGGTCTAGCAATGCGACCATAATTGTGGAAAAATTTGTGATAGTAGCGAGTGATACCCAAGAATCCCCTCAAACTCTTCAAGGTGTTCAGTTGGGGTCAATCTTGCATTTCCTGTATCTTTTTGGGATCCACCCAGACAATTTCACGACCCACAATGTGGCCCAAATACTCGACTTCTTCCCTACCAAAAGAGCGCTTGGGCAATTTGAAAAATAATTTGTGATTTCAGAGAAATTGCAAGAGCAGGTCTACATGCTGAAGATTTTTTTCCCAGGTTGGGCTATAGATGAGAATGTCATCAAAGAAAACAAGGAAAAATTTTTGGAGATATGGTTTCAGCATGTGATTCATGAGGCTTTGAAAAGTAGACGGGGCATTAGAGAGACCAAATGGCATGACCAAGAATCCATAATGGCCTTCATGAGTTCAAAAAGAAGTCTTTGGAATGTATACTTCTTTCATGCATATTTGGTGATAGCCAGAGCAAAGATCTAGCTTAGTAAAGAATTGAGCACCATGTAGTTCATCAAGCAGATCATCAACAGTCAGGATAGGGAATTTGTCTTTGACAATGAGCTTGTTGAGGGCCCTAAAGTCTGGACACATGCGACATTCCCCATCCTTATTTAGCACCATGACCACTGGTGATGAATAAGGACTGATGCTAGGGAAAATAACACTGGCTTCAAGGAGTTCCTTAATGATTTTTTCAATTTCATTCTTTTGGACAAAAGGATATCAATATGGGCGCACATTCGGCAGTTGTGCCCCTGGGACCAAAGTGATGTTCTGATCATGTTCCCCTCTAGAGGGTGGAAGATCTTTAGGCTTGTCAAATACATAGTGGTGGCAATTTAAGACATGTTTCCTCTCAGGATGAATATGAAGAGTAGTGGGCTCTATGGCCTCGATGGGATTAAACTAGACGATAAGTCCATGATGGCCCTCTTTGAACAACTTTTCCATTCGATGCGAACTGATGATAGAAGGAGCACCTGCTTGGAGTGTTGGGCATGGAAACCCCCATAACATGTTTTGGGGCTCAAAGCCCAAGTTTTGGTCATGTCTATTGTAAACACTCTACGAATTGCGAGTGCGTAGTGCGAAGTATAGGATGAGTCATAGGGTTGTCTGCCCTAAAGTATTCTAATGTAATGTAAAGTCATGTCGGCCTACCCATGGTCCGAGGACCATGGGATTGTATAGATAGAGCGAGGCTCTAAGTTGTAAAGATAGCGAAGAAGAGAGAGGAATACGAATGGTTCGAGCATAGAGTAAGAGTCTAAGTGTATTGGGTCATAGTAGTAGGAAGAGGCTCCGCAGCTGAGTGTGCAGAGGCCTAGTAGAGCCCACAGCTGAGTGTGCGGATCCCTGCAATTGACTGCATAGGGTGGTGTCAAGTATGTAATCTTTATCGAAGAATAATAAAGAGAAGTTGATTCCTATTTTTGTGTATCTGCTTATGCATTGCCTTCTTTACATTTACACTATTTTATTTATCACGCGCACTGATATGATTTTTGAATATGCTATAATAATCATTAGTCTTACACAAATAAGTTAAGTAATCAGGTAATAATAGACTAAATAGCAAGGAACTTGGGTATTATATGGGTTGCGCCCCGAGTAGGACTGTGCAGAAGCAGCATCACAGGTTGCAAGGGAATAACAAGTGCACGTAGCGACGTGCACACAGAGTCAAACCGCAGACCTCCAGAAGCTTATCAGGCATCCCCAGGGTATGGAAACCTAGTTCTAGTACCCTCCCATACTACTTCGGGTGAGACCTCAGTCTGTGCTCCATGGACTGTTGCCGAAAGGGCCAGTGGTACCGGGATTTGCTTGGCTAAATCACCTCTGAACCTGGGTCAGGCCCATACAAGCCAACAAATAGTTTTTTTGCCAAGACTAGTATTTGCATAAGGGATTTCTGACGTCGTGCCACTGGAATCCAGCAAAGAGAGAAACTGAAGAGTGGTTGGACAATAAGATTAATGAGTTCATGGCACAGGAAAATAGAACTCCACGAGTATCTAAGGAACAGTGGTTGGAGCACTACTTGTATATGGAAATCCACGAAATTTTCTTGCATCTTTTCCTCCTAAGCTGTATGAGTGGATCACAGAGTTCCAAGACAGCCAGGGAAGGTGTAGACTCGACAAACCAATAGTGTGGACTCTGGAATTAGTGCATAGACTAGAAGCATCAGGAGATAAGATCACGTGAGTTGTTGACCATTGGCTCGATCGAATAATAGAAGGATTTATCACTAAGTTTGCAGTAGACACAACCATTAGCTATAGTGAGGCAAAGTGATGTTTCCTCAAGGGACCACGAGGTAAGTATATTAAATCTTTGAACACTTGGATTAAGATGTTATTGTTTGAAAATCAAGTTATGCGAATAAATTAATGGTTGGAGCTACACGAAGTGGGAAGATCTACAGAAGTGGAGGTAGCAAAGATTTAGAAACTAGTCCCTTAATTTCATCCTCGCAGGAAAGCGAGGAAGAGATCATGAAAGTTTCTTCGAGAAACGTGGTCAGTTTGATAAGGTAGCGAATTCCGCGTTTAGCACCTCCGCCCACACCGCCACCCATCTCACCCTCCTCAGCTCCATCTCCACCCAGCCCACCTCCGCCACCCATAGTTTAGTATGGCGAGTGCGATCAAACTACCAATATTCAGAGGACTGGGGAATGAAGATTTGGACCAATTCTGGTTTGTGGTAAGATCAGTATGGAAAGCACAAGGTGTCGTGGATGACAATATTAAAAAGGCTACGCTGGTGAGCGCACTGCAGGATCGCGCATTAACATTGTATATCAATCATTCTAATGACCACCCAAACGTAGGAATAACAGAGATCCAAGCTGCGCTGAATAGGAAATTTAGCAGGCCAAAATCAGAAACAAAAATCAACCATCAGGTTTAAGGAGATCGCGATGCTCCCAGGTGAGACACCCTAGGATCTGGACCAAAGGCTGAAGAGTACGATTTGTGAAGCCAATATGACGTTGACAGATGGACAACATTGTGCATGGTTTGTAGCATCACTTATGCCACACTTAAGGATGACGTTGTCACAGCAAAAACATTCCACCCAAGCTGAAGCATTGGAGATGGAAATGAGATTACATGAGACCCCTATACAAGACCCTGGGTTGGGAGTCCAACAAATCCACGCAAAACTACAGAATCTATGTTTGGAAATGAAAATTTTGAAACAGGACAGGACACCTCGGCCGGAGGCACGCGAGGAAGTATGGAGCATAAAATGAAAAGGCCAAGGGCATGACAAGGACCATTATCCAGTGTTTGCAAACTACTTGGAAAGAGGAGGTCCGATGCCATTAAGACCTAAGGCACAGGTAGGGCCGAGCGTGACACCTGCATTATGGTGCACGATATGTCAGATAGGGGGATAACACACTATGAATAATTGTCATCTGTTGTGGAAGCATATGCAGACGTCCTAGCAATTGTTTTTTAATTTCTGTAGGTTGGTAGGCCATGAAGAATGCACTTGTTGAAGCTATGAATTAATGATGGATCAAACTCCTACCTACAGGGTGTAGATCGAAACGCGAGCTCTCGACCCAAATGCACAGATGGCACGTGCTAGATTTTAGGGGCGTGGTCGAGGTTGAGGCAAAATGGGATCAAGAAGGTGTCGCAGACAGCTAATTTGTTACAATTGCGGAGGGCCGGGTCACTATGCCCATGATTGTACAAACCTGATAAGGAAATCATGTTGGTATTGTACTCAGTTTGATCAATGAGTTAGAAGACTGCCCTTCGCTGATAGTGATGATGTGTGAGAAAGGGGTACTCTAGCCCCCTCTGACTTAGAATTTGCAGATGATGAGGTTTGAGCCGCGCGAAGAAGACCCAAATCTAAACATGATGCTCAGGAGTGGTATGACCACGAGCAATGATAAAGGGAAGCACCCAAAAGAAAGTGTGTGCATTTGCAAGGCTCATACAAAGGAACCCAAATTTGATTTAGAACACGTGAAAGAGACATTCATGGAAGCTAAGAAGAGCTTCATGGAGGCCTCCACTTCAAGTAGTAAGGATCAACTACAACCAAGCATGGATCCTTCAATGCTCACTACCTTTCTAGAGACATGCATGAAACTACTGCATGATAGCAAAGCATTCAAAGAACTATAGGAACTTATCACTAGGTGTGTGGGGTGAAGAGAACTGCATGTGGTCCAAAAACTTGGAAAGAATGCATTGTGCACAGGAAGGGAAATAACGTTGACTGCGCAAATTGGCGAATATGAAATGGATCAAATAATCCTGGATCTCAGATTGGATGCGAATGTACTACAAAAACAAACATGGGAAAGCATGGGGAGACCCGCACTATAGTGGTCTCCTATCTAGTTACAAATGGAAAACCAACAGAAGATTTTTCCCATGGGAAGATTGCAAGAGGTAACAGTAGATATTGAAGGTGTGAGCGTGCAGGCGGATTTTGAAGTGATAGAGATTGTAGATGAAAGTAATCCCTATCCCACACTACTAGGAATAGACTGGGCCACCGATATGAATGGAGTCATAAATATGAAGAAGCGAGAAGTGATCTTTGACAAAAAATCACTACACATAGTAATACCGCTAGATCTAGCTGAACGAGCGTGATACACTAAACCAGTGTGCGACAATGATAGTGACGATCTCGATTGTATTTACAGGATAACTACAGAAGAAGAGGATTGGGTGAATTTGACTAGAGATGGAAGAATTTCATGGGAGCACGAAAGCTCCTACACTTCAAATTCAGATGAAGAAGTAGAGAAATGGCATAATCAGTTGCACGAAGTAACAACGATTAATTGCAACATGATGGTTAGATCACTGCACCGTGTGACAACAAAAGCAAGGT
The DNA here is from genome assembly GCA_031772625.1 of Pinus tabuliformis. Classification (NCBI taxonomy): domain Eukaryota; kingdom Viridiplantae; phylum Streptophyta; class Pinopsida; order Pinales; family Pinaceae; genus Pinus; species Pinus tabuliformis. The sequence continues at coordinate 199,080,672 of CM062804.1, read as the reverse complement.
CTCTATTGACATATGATGGGTTGTCAGTGGTGGATGAATTCCTGAGAAATTTGAAAGCGTAGTACGAGAACCATAGTGGTTCGATGCGCTGAAGTGGGCACTATGCGCAACACCCGCACGATGGTGTTGTATGCATCAAGGAAACTTTGAGGACTGCCATGGCTGCAGAAGAATGATGCGCCTACGATTAAGGAAACTACAGATATGGCTAGTAGAAAAATATGATGGACGAGATGATCCACGCACACACCTCACGAAATGGACGAGGGTCTACATGGAAGAACCACAACCTGAATTGGTACATTTATTCTGTCATACCCTGATGTCATACCTATGAAGTGGTATGCTGAGACTGAGCTCCACCATGGAATAGGTGAATGGGATGTCTTGTGTGAGGGATTTCTGTTAACCCTCACATTTGAAGACCATTGGTCAGATACTGTTCACGATGCGCTACAGGTAGTAAATGCAGTTATCTTCAGAATACCCCAGGCGCCAATGGAAATACTTCAACCAGAATGGGTGACATAGATGGGATGCACACTAAAGTGTTATAACATAAGTGTTGAGGAGGATGATGAGGACCCACGAAACATTAACATTTCAGAAATAGGAGGCCGTTGCAAGATTCACAGACCATCACTTGAAGACACCAACGTCACTGCGCCGCTATAGATGAAGTAGGTCAACATTGGAACCAAGGTAGAGCCGAAGTACGCAATGCTTGCGGACTATTGGAACAATGCCACGGTGGATAAGGTCACTGAGTTATTTCGCGAATACCAAGACTTGTTCCCGACCAAAATTATGGACTTAGAAGGGATCGTTGGCGATTTAGGGATGGTGAAGATCACCCTGAAACCCGACATGAAGCCAGTTAAGTAGCAACCTTACCGCTTGAATCCAAATTATAAAGAAACGGTCCACGATGAATTAGACAAAATTCTCGCAGCAGAAATTATTGAACTAGTGGAAGAATCTGACTGGATGAGTCCTATGGTAGTACAGGAGAAAAAACAGAAGGGTGAAATAAGAATATGCATCGACCTCAGGAAGCTGAATGACACCTGTGTAAACGATCCATTCTCGATACCATTCACAGATGAAGTACTAGAAAATGTTGGTAGTTAGGAAGCATACTCATTCACGGATGGGTTCTCAGGGTGCCACTAGATCAAGATCATGCTAGAAGATAGGAGCAATACGACCTTCGCAATAGAATGGGGCTGCTTTCAATACATCTTTATGCCATTTGGACTGAAGAATGCGCCAACTATATTTTTGTGCATCATGGTAGCCGCATTCAAAGAATACATCCACAAGCTTTTAGAGGTATATTTGGATGATTGGGCTATCTTTGGATTAGTTAAGAACCATGTAGCGAGCTTACACTTGATGCTGGATACTTGTCACTGACACCAGATTGTGCTGAACCTTAAGAAGTTCACATTCCTCATTCCCTTTGGAAACCTGCTGGGACATGTGGTTTACAAACAAGGACTAATGGTGGACCCTACAAAGATTGTCGTTATCCTAAATTTGGAAGCACCACAAAGTGTTAAACAATTGCGTGCTACCTTAGGACACACTGGATACTATAGGAAGTTCATCAAAAGTTATACCCAAAAAACCGTGCCGATGGAAAATCTATTGAAAAAAGATGTTACATATTGCTGGAATGATGATTTCATGAAGAGTTTGGATGTCTTGAATGGGAAATTGGCCTCCGCTCCAATCCTGGTCTTCCCAAAATTGGATGTGGAATTTCGTGTACGTGTTGATGCGTCGTGTATTGTGTTGGGAGTTGTACTCACACAGGAGGGCACGGAGGGTGTGAATCACCCGATCACATTTGCGAGTCAAAGATTATCCAAAGAAAAAAAGAACTACTCTACCACCAAGTGTGAGGGGTTGGCAATGGTCTACGTGCTCCAAAAATACTCACACTATTTACTCGGGGGACACTTCAAGATGTATATCGACCATTCCATGTTGAAATACCTGGTGAATAAGCCTATGTTGGGGGTGCATATGTAGATGGCTCTTACTATTTCAAGAATATTATTTTGAGGTTATAATCAAGCCAGGATACCTAAATGTAGGTCTGGATCACTTGTCACAAATTAATATGGGCGAGGAACCCACAAATTTGGAGGAGGGACTACCTGATGCACAGCTCTTTGAAGTGCATGTCGTAGATAGACACTTCAAAGATATAATCCATTTTATAATGGCAGGGACTACGTTGAAGGAATACTCAGTCCAACAGAAGAAGGAATTGGTTGTGTGCGCGGCGGACTTTTCTATCATCACGGGGCACCTCTACAATATGGGCAACGATGAGATATTGTGAAGATACGTAGTTGAATTTGAACACAGTTAGATCCTAATAGAAGCACATGGGGGCGCTGCAGGAGGACACTATGTAGGACGCGTGACCATACATATGATTCTTCGTGCAGGGTTATGATGGCCGACCTTGCACCAAGATTCGAAAGCGCACTGTAAGGCCTGCGATATATGTCAAAGGACTAGAAAACCATCACGAAGAGACGAGATGCCACTAAATCCCCAAATGACACTATAGTCGTTTGAAAAATGGGAAATCAACTTTGTGAGCTTGATCAAACCTTAGGGAAAGATGAGTGCGTGCTACATCATCACCGCGGTGGAGTACCTAACACGATGGGTGGAAGCACAACCAGTCAAGGACTGCACAGCCGCTACGGCTGCGAAGTTTTTTTTTGAAAGCGTGTTGACAAGATTTGGTTGTACTAAAATCTTAATGAGTGATCGCGTAATACATTTCTTGAATGAAACCATCAACGCACTCACAGAAGAGTTCCAGGTGTATCATCAGAAAAGTACACTGTACCATCCACAAGCCAATGGGACGGTAGAAGCATTCAACAAAATACCGGAGACTGCACTGACCAAACTATGTAACACGTAGTGAAAAAACTGGACATGCACATACCTACCATCTTGTGGATGTATAGGACAACATGCAAGAAATTGACAAGACAAAGACCTTTCCGGTTATTATATGGCACGAAAGCTGTCATGCTGATGGAATACATCATACCTAGTCTGCGAATAGTATTGCTCACAGGCATGATAGATCGCGAAGCTCTGGAAGAAAGGCTCGTGTAATTAGAAGAACTCAAGGAAGAATGGTTTTTGGCTGGATTTCATTAGCAGGTACAAAAGTAGCATGAAAAGGCCTAGCACAACTGCCATATCAAGTTACGCACCTTCAAGGTAAACGACTTAGTGTTGTTGTATGACAGTAAGCTTGAAAAATTTCCGGGAAAATTCAGAATGCACTGGCTGGGACCATATGTGGTAAAGGAGGTCACGGATGGAGGCATGGTTTAGCTAGTCAAACTAAATGAAGAACCCTTCCGAAGAAATGTAAATGTAAGTCACTTGAAACCCTACATGGGTGGGCTGGCTCTCTGACTAACTGGCCGAGGCACAATCTTCGCCACCCGAAGAGCTGGACAAGGGCGCGTGACTATAAACACATGCACCAGATGTCAGTAGCACAGTAAGGACACACTTCAGACATGGATGATTCAAAAGCAAGAATGCAGTAGGTCTAGCAAACAACGGAGAAATGCGTTGCGGACCTTCGAGCAGTACGGGACCAGTTGGAGTGACTCTGTGCCAAGATTGCCACACCGACTGAGAGACTCAGGATGAGTCATGATGATTGTGTTAAGGGAATTTTTGGCATGGAATCCCCCCACAGCATGTTTTAGGCCCAAAGCCCAAGTTTTGGTCAAGTGTATTGTAAAGACTCCATGAATTGTGGGTGGGGAGCACGAAGTATATGATGAGTCATAGGGTTGTCTGCCCTAAATTATTGTAATCTAATGTAAAGTCATGTCGGCCTACCCATGGTCTACGGACCATGGGATTGTATAAATAGAGCGAGGCTCTAACTTGTAAAGATAGCGAAGAAGAGAGAGGAATACAAATGGTTTGAGCATAGAGTAAGAGTCTAGGTGTATTGGGTCGTAGTAGTAGGAAGAGGCTCTACAACTGAGTGCACAGAGGCCTCATCGAGTCCGTAGCTGAGTGTGTGGACCCCTCCTACTGACAGCGTAGGGTGGTGTCAAGTCTGTAATCTTTATCGAAGAATAATAAAGAGAAGTTGATTCCTGTTTTTGTGTATCTGCTTGTGCATTTCCTTCTTTACATTTGAACTGTCTTATTTATCACGCGCACTGATATGATTATGAAATATGTTGTAATAATCATTAGTCTTACAAAAATAAGTTAAGTAATTAGGTAATAACAAATTAAATAGCAAGGAACTTGGGTATTATACAGGTTGCACCCCGAGTAGGGCTGCGTGGAAGTAGTATCATAGGTTATGAGGGAATAACAAGTGTGCCTCAGGCATCTCAAGGGTTCGGAAACCTAGTTCTAGCACCCTCCCATACTACTTCGGGTGATACCTCAGTTCACATTCCGTGGAGTGTTGCCTAAAGGGCCAGTAGTACCAGGGTTTTCTTGGCTAAATCACCTCTGAACCTGGGTTAGGTCCATGCAAGCCAACATGGAGTCCACAAAGGGTATGCATGTGGTCATTGTGCTTAAAGCTCATATATAACTCCTAGAAATCCATGGTGATTGGGCCTAGTGTGCGAAGCCATTCAACACCTAGGACAATGTCACAACCACCCATGTTAATTGCAAACATGTGGGTCTTTAGGTGGTAGTATCCCATCTGAAGTTTTCTATTTTCACAGCGGCCTTCACATTTCATCATCCCCCCATCAGCAATCTAGACCTAGAAATTAGAGACTTCGCTGACAAAACAGTGAACAACTATGACGACTCGTTGATGGATGAAGTTATGAGTGTTGCCACTATAAATCAATACTACTACAAGATGATGTTTAAAAAAGCCTCTGATTTTGAGAATTTGGGGCGCATAAATTCCTGACAAAGCATGTAGTGAGATAATTGGTTCCTCTGATGTAGCTGGGAGTTCATTGTCCTACTGGGTCTCCTCAACTTCGTCCTCTAGTCCCTCAAGGGGTGGGGCTTCCTCAGATGAGCTGTGATTAGTAATGTCAATTTGAAACGATTTGGGTTCCTTGCATTTATGCCCGGGCGAGTATTTTTCATCACATTTGTACCACAATCCTTGTTTTCTTCTTTCAGCCATTTATGCTGGAGACACTTTTGAACCTTATGTATTTTGGTAGGGCCCTGAGCCTGGGTGGGGCATCCCTTCGCTATGAAATTTGGATGAGGCAACCGGGCCACTAAAGTATGTCCCACTTTGATATCCTTTGTGCAAGCATCCATCCCTGTAGGTGGGTGGTGCATCCGAACATGGGCTTGGATGGCTTCTTTGAGACCACTTATAAAACATTCCAAGTAGAATTCATCTCCTAGACCTTCTATGCGGATGACCAATGTCTCAAAGTCTACAATGTAGTCTTTTACTATGCCTATCTGTCAGAGCTTAGTAAGATGTCCCAAAAAATTAGATTCTCTATCAAATCGGTCACAAAGAGATTTTGAGAACACCTGCCAAGCTATGTTCCCATGATAACATTTCCGATGCCACCGCCACCATTGGTATCTCTCTTGGTCCAAGTAAATGGATCCCACATGTAGTTTAGTTAGATCATTTCGGATATCATTCAGAATGAAATATTGTTCCATTTGTGCTACCCATACCGCCAGATTAGAGCCATCAAATTTATACATGTCCATCTTGGGTGGGTGAGGGTGGGAATGTTGGTGATTTCCATGGAAGTGAATATGATTGCTAGATTCTCCTTTAAGATCTTCATTATACCATGTGCCTCAGGATGCAACCCTGGCATTCTCATTTTGAATTGTGCCATGAATTGTTACATCTGTTCCTCTAGGGCGTGGAAAGAATCCAACTTTTGTTCAAGGCACTCAATCCTCTCATTTTCCATGACTTGAGCTCTCATTTCTACAATAAATAGATCTTGGTCACTTGTCATCACTTCGAAAAATTTAGGACCGCCCAAAAATTGAAGCTAACAAGTGAATGGTACCACTGCGATCAGCTCATCATCCTGAATCTTATGGGCTAGGTCCATTGTAAGCATCTCGGGAAGGCCCCAGATATTTTTTCTTTTGTTACTACAAACAGAGTTTGACTCCCCACTGGTCAATACTGTGGTGGAAAAATACCAGAAAACTTGGGGCCAGACTATAAGAGCCACAAGCCTCACTACGAAAATGGCAAGATCTTATTGCTGAACCCCAACTACTCAATGTGAGATGGACTGTGGTGGCAACAAAACCCCAACTACTAGATCTAAATGGTACTTTGGCTAGTGGATCTAATTGTTGTGGTGGTGACAAAACCCCAACTGCTATATCTGATCTAGAAAATAATATAATGGGCAATATTCAAGGAGTCAAGGGAACTATGGTCTCAAAGGAGTGTGAGGTGCCACATATCACAATATACATAAGGGTCCAATAATAGTACTCGGCCCAATCAATCAGTGCACTAACTAAGGAGGATCAACCATACCCTTAGTTGTACTACCTGACTACCCTATCTTACACGTGAGTAATCTCCTTGAGTGTTGTTCTCAGTGTACTGTAGTAGTAAGATAGATGATGGTTTATCTAAGGCGAGGTTTCAGGTGAGCCTTGGGGGCTTCCCATATACCTAGAGGGTACGTGGAAGGCAGTCCATGTGGGGTTTTGTCTAATGTGCTACTACTCGAAGGGGTACCCACAGGGGTTACAAGGGAGTCCAACAAGCGTGACCACCTCTTGTATTTCCTACGTGTACACCTCCCCAAATCCACAGGTTTATGCGCTCAGCTATATATCCAGTGGTTTAAAGGCGTCGAAACATGTTTCTAGCCTAAAAATACACTATGCCAAAAATGGAGGTACCACCAGCCCTGAAAAGTGCTCTGATACCACTTGTTATCATCTTGACCTGCGAGAAATTCTAGAATACCAAATATGCAAAGAAATACAACCCGAAACATAGAACAAAATGAAAATAATAGCAAGTGTTTTATTATTCAAAGATGAAATCAATGTTCACTTGCCTCTTTGAGGGGGCAACCTCCAATAGAGCAGAGCTCAATTATAAAATAAGACTCGATATCTCTCAATGCAGAGTCTCTTTTCTTTATATAGGATTCATACATACAATACCATGGATCATTACCATGGTTCTCTCAATACCATATATCTAATACCATGGCCTGTTTGCAACTAATTGTGGTCCCTTTCTTAAATGCAGGTCAGCCACTTACAATTATTAATATGGATTTTATTGACTCTTTAACTAACTATAACTATGACTTGACCCTATTACATAAATAAAGCGGTTAGGGTTGGACCCTAGCATCTCCTATCAAGTCTAAATTTTTCCTTGATTCTTTGGAGACGTGGCAATAGACAGAGGTTCCAAAGATTCTGAAGTGTGACACATCAAAATTTCACCGTGAGAAAGCCTCCTCTCGTGTTATCATGCCAAGAATATGATGAGGACTCCTAATATACAAATAGACCATTGTGTTGCATGCTTCATCCCACAAGTGTAGAGATAGGATTTGGTGATGCAACATTTTCCATGCTTCCCCCATAATGCTTCGGTTCTTCCTCTCGGCCACCACATTCTGTTGTGGATTGTGTGGTTCTATCAACTCTCATTGACTACCTTCCTTTCATACAAATTTTTGAAATCATTCAACACATACTCACCATCATTATCACTCCTAAGAGCCTTCACCTTCTTGCAAATTTAAGTCTCTACCAGTGCCTTAAACTCTAAGAACTTGGAGAAAGTATCATCCTTCTTCGGCATGAATAAGTTCCAACACTTCTCTAAATAGTCATCAATAAATATGACAAAATACTTATGCCTCGCAGAGGAATTTTTCACGAAAGGTCCACAAACATCAAAGTGGATCGTTTTAAGGACTACATCTTCTCTAATGTCCCGATCATAAAAGGTGGTTTTAGTGGACTTCCTCAAGGTACACCCTTTACATGTGTCATACTCATCTAGTGCTCCTTTCGGGAAACAGGTGGTAATATGTTGCATGAGCTTCAAAGTGCCATGATGAAAATGGCCATTTTGTATGCCAAAGTTCGTCAACATCGTGGCTCTGCACCCTCTCCACCTTTGTGCTCAATCCAGAACAATCCTCCACATATAGCTTATAGAGGTTCTTCACCCAAACCCCAATCTACTTCACATGTCCATTGGCTATTTTTCTCAAGTATGCCTTTCCTTTGCTAAAGATCACATTGCAGCCATGGTCTTCCAAAACTACAACAGAAACATGGTTCTTCTTTAAACCTAGAACAAACATCCCATCCTTAACCTTGAGAGGGGAGCTCGACTCCTTTTGAATGGTGATTGTACCAATCTCAGCCTCATTGTAAGTTCCATCATCTCGCATATCGATGTGAATATGGAGATCCTTCTCCTCCGAATAACTGAAAAAATATTTGTTCCCTATCATATGGAATGAGACACCGCTGTTGAGATACCACACACTTCCCATTACAATGTTGGTCATGCATGCAGTGAGAGTAAAATAAATCTTGAACTTTGAAACCTAGGCTTCACTCATTGCTCGTCTTGTGGTCTTCTTTTCTTACCTTATTTTGTGCAGACTTCGTTGCCTAGTGCTCGAATTGATGACGGTGAAAGAACTTGATTTTGGACAAGTCTTTCTTCTTGCCCCCTTGACTATATTCTTCTTTGCATTGGGATTTATTCCATTTCCTTCTATTTTACGTTCCATCCAAGAAACAATTCTCCTCATCCTCGCTCTTGGATTAAGTCTTGTCTTTAGTATTCCCACTTAATTCCTCTTGTACCAAATCATACCACAAGTGTTGCTAATTTGGTAGTTTCTCCCACCCATTCACCAAATCTTAGTAGTTGTGTCATCCCTTCGGAAGTCTTAGAAGGGCTAGACTCACCATATCATCCTATGCTACAGTAAAACCAAGTTGATCATGACAGTTTGTGCACCTACTCAAGTAATTTGGAATGGTCTCATTCCTTTGCATCTTGATATTTCGAAGATTGTTCTTGAGTGCCAATTTGTTGTGGTCACTACCATTTTGGAAAAAAAAATCTAGCGCTTGGCACATTGCATACAAAGTCTCTTTCCCATGGAAATTTAAGACAATATGGTCTTATACTACCTCCAATATGATCCTCCATGCCTTGGAAACACACTTCTTCCATTCTTCCATATCCTTAGCATCAAATGTTGTCAATTTTGGAATATCAATATCAATGAATTCCTTCAATCCAATATCCTCCAGTACTTCCTCCATGCGGTCCTTCCATGAAACATAATTAGATATTCCCTCAAGGGCATACTCAAGCCTTAGTCCATGGAAAGCCATCTTCTCGGTACTGAAGAAAACCTACAACCTTGACCTAGAAATTAAAATGTCCTGCAATGACAAGTTTGAAATATTTTGTTTTATAGTTATTCCAACTCTGACACCATGTAGAAATTAATGTGTAGATTCAATACTGCTCATGAAATTTTCTAACTGAGAAGACTTCAAGCTACTCTAGTAATCCAGGGAAGTTAATTCACCATCTAAAACAAGAATTATAGACATGCAAAAGTAAACATCACACATTCACAGAGATTCATCTAGGGGAAAGCAACTCCTCAAAACCCCTTACTATATATATTTCATTAATCAGTGAATATAGAAGAAATACATATGCTTTCTCTAGCCTGAGTAAACCCTGCAAGTGTATAGACTACCCCCTTGCCTAACTCACTGAACCTGGCAAACACTTAGCCAATTTCAAGTCTTCCTAAGATCATAATTCCCTGCATTGTTCCCTTTCGAATTTTTCCCTATTTTTTAGGAATTTCACACTCTGGAATTGCAAAATTTCCTTAGGTCATTCTCTGACTGTATGAACCACTTGTACACATTAGAGTATGCTACAACTAATAGTACACTACCTTGGAACCTCAATCTCAACTGGGTAACTCAAATTATCTGCTTGCAACAATTATTTTGGGTTGATTGATCACTGAGTTTGATTGAAATTCCACTTCCACAACTTGACCTCCACTAATTTTCTTCATAGTTAGAATTATTTAAACTGATAATAACTCAAATTTTATGAAAAAGATTGCTACAAATTAGAAATCACTCATGCAAAACTAAACTCTAACTCCTCCAACTTAAATTTACTGAGTAAACTAGGTGACAAAAGCCATGTCACACAAGTTAACATCATTCAAGTTCTCTATTGATGTGGAAATTCAAATTTTAATCTAGTTTGGCCAAGGAAAAGTCAAAACTATATATTCTTGCTGCATTTTCAACATAAGTCTTGCTAAGTAGTTGAGGACGAATTACTAACAGACGTGCCTTCATATATGACTATGTTAAGTAGAACCATATTATAAGCATGTAATATGATCTAGAATGGCATGTAAAGATGAAGATTATATCCTTCCAGTCGAATCCAATCAAAGGATGTGACCATACTACTTGGAAGGGGTATCGTGGGAATGGGGGAATTTCCCCCTTCTATTATATGAATAGGAGAAATTCTCCCCAATTCTATGAGAACAAGAGGATTTACCCTCTGTGCTATGGGAATGGGAGGATTGTCCCCCTTTGTCGTTGGAATAGGAGGATTTCCCCTCAGCTCATCGAAACCTGAAGAAATTAGAAGAACCTAAGCAGTATGAAATTCACTCTCTATGGGAAATGCATGATCAATGAAGGTTGAATTGAGTCAACCCTTTTATCAACCAATGGTTGCCCGATAATGTACTCATGGGATTCAGGTTCTGAGATACTAGGTTTGACTAGAGATGAATTCTTATCAATCACTTCATCAAGTAGATGAGGATTGGGAGAAAGCTTTTGATAACTAACCAAAAGAGGAGGTTGAGAATCTGTAAGATTTTCAAACACTTTTGAGGCTTCATCCATATAAGGACAAGGGTGAATAGGATGAATCCCTTCACATAACCTACAGGGAAACTTAACTTTACCCTTTTTCCTGTGGATCTTACTATCACTAGTTAATGGTTTGTCCCCAGGATGATATCTAGAGGCTTATGACCAAGGATGATGTGAGCCTATGGACCACACTTCTAATGCTTTTGGAATACCAAGGAAATATCTAAGAAGGTGGTCATGCTTACATAACTTGTAAGGGAATTTAACTTTGTGGGGTTGATTGGAAGGTTCTGCCATACTATTGCATTGGTAGGAATGGTTGCTTGGTTCCCCCCATTCTTATTTTTCTTATTCTTTTTCTTCTTTTCATCTTGGTTACTAGAATAGAGACTTTCACTAAGTAAGGAGGAAGAAAGGGATGAAGAAACATCAGGTGAAGAAGGAAAAGGGTCAACTTTAGGGTAAACTTGAAGTTGATTTTGTTCAGGTGGAGGAGAATTTGGGTGAGAAGGAGTTTGGACATTTGGAACCAAGGACGTCAAAAACAACCAAACTAGAAAAACCAATGGTAAATATGGGAAGGGAGAACTTTGTCATATAAGGAGCACCAATATTTCAAAAGGAAGGAAAAGGACCAAGATTTTGGTCAAAGAGGTTTTCTTGACTCGTAGACTCTGGAACTATTATTGTTAGTCTCAACCTAAAATCTACTAAGGAGTTGTCCCATAGCAATTGTGTTGTTCCATGGTCAATTAATTGATTTTAGAAATTAAAGACACAAAATAAAGAAAAGATGGGTAACTAGGAAAAAAGGATTACCATCTCAACGTGAAATGAAAAATAACACCTTGGTAAACTAAGGTTTTACATACATGTGGTAAATCTCCATGAATTTTGTATTCAATGTATCACAGTGTACAAGGTAGTCGAATTAGTTACTTATGGTGAGGATAGAAACCTAGTGTGGACTTCCTAAATATACCCTAATATATGTCAAAATGCAATCCATGTTAGTGTTTTATAATGCGTAACCATACAATGAGATTGTCCCAATATACTTTTGATGTTTGGAGCGACATACAATAGACCCGAAGCTAGAGAGAGAATGATATGATACACTTACATACATGGAATGATATATCACCCCCAAAATGCAATGCTAGCCAAAAATGACAACTCCTATGTTTTTATGTGCTGCAACACGTCTCTAGCCTATATCTCTAGATGTTTGTGTTAATGTTTAAAATACTCCATAAGGTTGAGTCAATAAATTTTAAAGTTTATCTTGAATTATGTTTCGATTTCACGGCTCAAAACTCGATGTCACCTAAACAAACCTATGATGCAAGTAATATGACAAAAATAACTCCTTTCACTTTCCTTTTAACAATGAAATGGCTAACTAAGTAGAGTAATAAGAAATCAATCAACAATGCAACAAGCAAGTGATGCAACAATCAAACTCCTCAACTTCACTATTCCAATCAAAATCAAAGCCCTATATGCAATGCAAATGATTATTTTCTTTTATTTTATTTTCTTTTAATGTTTAAATGTAATTAAAACTAAGATACAACAAGATCATTGATAAGATAAATCACACATGATATTATTGTAATATAAATTTATTGAATTCAATCAATAATCAATCTTAATGTGTACATATGACCTAATTGATAAGAAGAAGAGAAAACAAAGAAATTCTTACCAAAGGTGAATAAAAAAAAATGAATACATTAAGATGGCTTTTAAGAGACATAGGAAAACTCATAAAACTCAAGAAAACATCCTGAACCAAAGAAGATCAAAGAGTAACGGAAGAAATGCCAATTTTTACATCCTACAAGATAATTGCAGGAGCATAAGGGAAACCAGTGCACTGCAGCACAAGTCCAACATATGAGAAGTTGTGTTACAGTGCAATCACTACAAGTGCATCATAGGAGAAGGTAGGTTATAGTATAGGTACAACTAAGGTACACATGCATTGAAGTTCTTTATCATAGAACAAGGAATTTCTGGGGTATTTTTGGTCAAAATATTACACAATAAATGCAAACAAGCTCAACAAGGTGTTTTCCTAAGGTCAATCAATGTCTCATCGAGATAATTAAAGTCATTTTAATAGGTTTGAAGGTGGTAATGTTAAGAAAACGACTGAGGAGAGAATCATTTGCTAGCAGAGTAGCCAATTTTTTTATGCGGAATTTACTGTTATGGATAAAGGTGAATTCTCTAGACCTAGACGTCTGGTATATGACAAGAAAATATAAATAACTTCAAATATTTCCTTAGAGAAGTTAGACTATTGGAAAGAAGCCTAGATCGTATCTGTAGCAATCCTTCCTTTCCTCCTTGCTTGTAAGCTCCAATTGTAGCTCCAAACACTATAATTAGAACCTACACACATGATTAAAACAAGCAAAGAAACCATGATCTATGTAGCATAATATAATATCTCTATTTAATGAGTAATAAAAGCATTGAAATATATGAGTGCAAACATAACAAAAAAAATAGACGAAAAAATGGTTCTCTTTGTATTAACAAAAATATGAGAGAGTACAACCATAAATAGAATTCTAACTTTGTAGATTTCTCATCAAGTTGACTTGTCCTTCCTTGTCACAAAGCACACTTCAACACCAACCCTAATCCAAGAAAGTGATGCCTCCTTAGGTTCAAACTAGAAACATGAGGGTACTATAAATCTCCAAAAGCCAACCCAAAACTTATGGGAGGCAGTAAATTTATAGGAGATGTGTGGTAGTTTAGGAATTATTATCCATTTACCAATCTAGGCTTCAGATCCACTTAAGAGGGGAATATGAGCTCAAGGATAAGAGGTGAGGTCTCCAATATAGGATCATATTGGATTCAAGCTCTTATCTATGCTAAATATTTAAAATTACATTCAAAGCTTCTTGAAGAGGAATCTTTAGAGATATTTTTTACCTTTTCTAAATTTCTAGAATCAATGCACCTGCAGAATAGAGCAACCTACGTTGGTGCAAAAAGGAGAAACCAACACTAAACACAGGTGGATAAAGGGACAAGGTACACTTTGGCTAAAAAAAATATTTTGAGTTATTAATCCCGAAAACTCATACTTTTTGGAAAGGTCATGCCTCCATCATTGTGACAGGATGATTAGAACATGGTCACGAATGTTGATTTATCTCGTTTGCAGGCCTATTGACCAAATGTGAAAAAGTGGCCTATAATAAGCACATCATGTCAAAATAAGCATGAATTCCTTTTATTGTTTGAATTTCAACACATTTAAAAAAAGGGTTCATTCAATTAAAAGAAAATAAATCTATTAAAAGGTTTCATTGTGGATGCTATAATATTTAGAGTTTCATTTTAGATTATTTTTATTAAAACTAAAAAGCATTTTATTTATTTCAGCGTGATTTTATTTTTAAAAAATAGAGTGAGTAATTATGAATATTTTCCTCAACTAATTTTCCACAGATACTTCTTTTTCTTGACAAAAATTATGAATTACAATATTTATGAATGAAGACCTTCATACATGCCCAAGGTTTTTGAGATACATTGTAGAACAACTAGGTAGAGTCGACCCAAGAAACATTAGTATCCATGACCAATAACTAAAGAAACATAGTTCTTTGAAGATAAATCTTGGTGTGAGAAAATTGATGAACCTCCACATTAGCATGGTCATCCACCAAGGTTGCCAAGATTATAGGTACAGGAAGAGTCACACCACTCTAAAAATGGTACATACTCCAATAGTGAATTCAACAATGAATCATCCTCTTTAGAACATCATCATAGAACTAGAAGCACTAGAGATATATATGAGTAGGAGTATGATTTTGAATAATAAAATTTGTTTTCCTTTCTTTCATTTCAACCAACATACTTGGAAAAGGCAGTAAAAGAGAAAAATGAGGTTGATGTAATGAATCTGAAAGTTACAACCATAGAGAATAATGAAACTTGGGAAATGGTTGATCTCCCAAAATATTTAACAAGAATTGGTGCCAAGTGGGTCTACAAGACCAAAGTAAATGAAAAAGGAAAAACCAACAAACATAAGGAATGGTTTTCTACCAAAGGGTTCTCTCAACAACTTGGTGTAAAATATGGTGAAATCTTTGCTCCAGTAGCAAGGTTAGAAAGAGTCATAATTATTTTTTCGACTATAGCTCAAAATAAATGGTAAGTTTTTCAACTAGATGTAAAATATTCTTTCTTCAACTGTATATTGGAGGAAGAGGTTTATGTGGATTAGCCACTTGGTTTTGAAATTCTAGGCAAAGAACATAAAGTGTGTAAGTTGAAGAAACAATTATATGGCTTGAGACAAGTTCAACAAGCTTGGTATAGCCAAAGTGACTCTTACATCATCAAAATTGGATTCTATAGAAGCATCCATGAGCCAACTCTTTATACAAAAGCTCATGACGTTAAAATTCTTAGTGTTTGCCTTTATGTTGATGATTTTTTTATACACATAATATGATCTTAGAAGAATTTAAATTTGTCATGCAAACAAAATTTGACATGACTAATATTTCCCTAATGAAGTATTTCTTAGGAATTGAAATTCAATAATCTACCAATGACATTTATTTTTTGTCAACAAAAGTATGTCACTGACATCCTCTAAAAGTTCACAATGATCAACAACAAACCAGTTGACAATCCAATTTCTCTAGGCACTAATCTAGGAAAACAAGATGAAGGACCATCAGTTGATTCTACTTTGCATAAAACTCTAGTTTCAACTAGACCTGACATCATGTTTGTAGCTAGTTGTTTTTTCCATTTTTATGAAACCACCTAAGAATTCGCATTAGAAGGTTGCAAAAATAGTCTTAACATATGTTACAGGGATACTAAAATAAGACTTATTGTACACACATTCTAAAAATTGTTCAATTTTCAGGCTACAGAAATAGATATTATGCTAGCATCTTAGATGATTGGAAAACCACATTAGGATATACTTTTCACTTGACAATAAATATTATCTCATTGAAATCCAAGGAAAAACCCATTGTTTCAATATCTTCTACAAAGGAAAATTATATAGCCACAACTTCCATAATTTGTAAAGAAGTACAGTTGAGAAGTCTACTAAATGATATTTCAAATGTTCAAAAGGAGCCAGATCCTATTTTATTTTTATGTGATAACATATCTACCATTGCTTTACCCAAAGATCCTGTCTTTCACAAAAGGTGCAAGCATATTGTGAGATAGTTTGGCTTCATTCGAGAGATTTTTAGTAATGGAGATATATTTCTTGATTTTTGTGATTCATGAGATCAACTTGCTAACATTTTTACAAAACCATTGGGAAAATTCTTATTTGAATTTAAAACATAGCTCTTGAGCATTATAAGTGCCAATAATCCTAATAGTTGAGATGAGGATGTTGTGCTGAGAGAAATAATCTCACTGTCCCTAGTTTACCAGCTAGGTGCCATAGTCAGTTCGCAATTTAGTTTAGTTAGTTGACTTTAGTTGAGTTTTAGATGAGTCTTACTCCGATTATTTATTAATGTTGTTTCCTTGTCTCCTATGTAATCTATTTAGTTGTTATTCAATGATGAGAACATTTTTTCAATCCATTGCTAATTTTGATTTTGTTCTCTGTGTTGTTTTCCTCTACAATCATTGTCACAATTTATTCACTAGAAAATTTATGTCATCTTTCATTTCTCAGCCAAGGTGATTAACAAAGGGATGTGAAATGGTGGGGATCTATAAAAACAGAACACCTATATGGGAGATAAGAAAAATTGAATACCATTATTGATGATGAAGGTGCCTATATCTTCTTTGTTGTTGTGATCTTCAGTAAAGAGAAGATCATTGGAGTGGTCAGAAGTACCCTTATTCATTGAGAATTGTGAGAGATACAAAGATTTTATTTTTTTAGAAGGACGATGGTGGAATCAACAAATAAAATATATGTGGAAGATTTAATATGTTGTTTATTTGTGTGCTTTACCTAACTTGAAACGTAGGGAAAAAATATGTTTAGTTAGTATTTAGTAATAATAAGATATAAGTTATATAACAATCTCAAAGAAATAAACAATGTTTTACTCTAGAAAAAATCAATTGAAAAAATAGTGCACAATAGATATATTATTATCTTTTAGTTAAAAACAATCAAGCCAACAAACAATATATGTATTATTATCTTTTACTTAAAAGTAACCAAGCCATCAAACATTTTAGTCATGCCCAAGTGAGAATTCAATGCTCAACATTGACATAATTGCAACAGAGAATTCCCATGCCATTTAAATGCTTCATCACATGCAATTATTAAAACCGAATCCCACAAATACCAACTAACCAAAACCATAATTGTTAACAAAACCACAATTTCTAGCAGAACAAACTTGACACTTTCACACAATGAAGTTTATCGAATAATTCCTCATTTAAACTTGACCTGGAGATTCCCTCCGCCAAATCTTGTTGGGTGTGGAGCCTGATTATCTTCTATATTCAAAGGTATCACCACATAGGACCCCAGTTCGAAATGGGGGTGGCAACGTCGCCCATAAAATATTCGCTGCAGGGGGGGTCCAGGGGGGGCAACTGTGACCTTTGGGAGCCCCCCCCTGGCGGGGGGTTTCGGGGGCAGTGCCCCCGAAGCTAAAAACAACTGTAAAAATGCCTTGTAAAAGTATAGTAATTTCTAGTCAATCTGGGTCGTTCATTAGGCGGATGATCTGACTGTAGAACTTATGTTTAGTTTAGGGTTTTTTTTGCCCTAGAAGGCAACCCCTCTCTTTGTATGAGGGTATTGTATTTGAGGCTGTGTGATAGATGTGTACTCTGTGAGCGAGAAACAGAGAGGTGAGACTGTGAGAGAAAACAGAGGATATTACAGTGGATTTGCTGTAGGTTGTGTCTCTCCATTTTGCTGGATAATAGAAAGGAAGGACTGGCTGTTCGGGGTGGACGTAGCCCAAACTAGGTGAACCATGCATATCTGTGAATATCTTGTTTTGTGCGTTTTCTGTGTTTATATTTTTGCAATATTTTATGTGTTCCATTGCTCCGTAATATATAATTTTCTAACAACTGGTATCAGAGCCAAAGGTCTATTTGGCTGATAAACTCGCAGGAAAGAAGGGTTCCTGGTTCGAGTGGGAGAAATGGCGGAAGATGGTAAGTTTAGGGTTGAGAAATTTAACAGTAAAAACTTCTCGCTGTGGAAGATGCAGATGGAAGATTATCTGTATCAGAAATATCTATACCTACCATTGGGCGAAAAATCAAATATGCCGACGGGTATGACGGACGAAGAGTGGAACCTTCTCGATAGAAAGGCACTCGGAACAATATGGTTGTGCCTTGTTGCGTCAGTCACCTTCAACATTTCGAAGGAAACCACGACAGAGGGTTTGATTCAGACATTGTCAAAACTATATGAAAAACCCTCGGCCTCAAACAAGGTATTTCTTATGAAAAGATTATTTAATATGAAGATGTCGGAAGGTGGATCTGTTGCAGACCATTTAAATGATTTTAATATAGTTACAAGTCAGTTAAGTTCTGTAGGGGTAAACTTTGATGATGAAGTTAGAGCTTTGTTATTCTTGTGCTCATTACCAGAAAGTTGGAATGGTTTGGTAATGGCCATTAGTAACTCCGTTTCTGGATCTAGTACTTTAAAGTTTGATGATGTTGTCGGTGCTATCCTTAGCAAGGAAATGCGACGGAAAAGCTCTGGTGAGACATCGGGAAATGCTTTGAGTGCAGAGTCTAGAGGAAGAAAAATGTAAAGAGGAAAGAGCTCAGGATATCGTAGTAAATGAAGGAAAGGTAGATCCAAGTCCAGATCGGGGATAGTGTGCTGGGGATGTGGAAAGAAAGGACACCTAAAGAAAGACTGTAGATCTCGGAAGGGAAAAGAAGGAGATGCACAGCAAGAAAACAATCATGAAGCAAATGTGACAGGTGAGGTGTTACAAGATGCTTTGATTCTTTCCTTCGAAAATATTACTGATTCCTGGGTGGTAGATTCAGGGGCTTCATTCCATGCCACACCTGATAAGAAATACTTTCATGACTATGTTCAAGGAGATTTTGGACAAGTTCATCTGGGTGATGATAAACCCTGTAAAATCGTTGGAATGGGTAAGGTTCTTGTAAAACAAAAGAATGGAAACCAATGGCTATTAAAGGAAGTAAGGCATGTTCCAAATCTAAAGAAAAATCTGATTTCAATAGGGCAATTAGGCGGTGAAGGTTGTGTGACAACTTTCACAGATAAAGCTTGGAAGGTCACCAAAGGAGCCCTGGTAATAGCAAAAGGCGAAAAGGTTGGTACATTGTATTTATGCAATGGTATTTCTAACTTTGTTAATGCTTTAACTTCCAAAGGAGCAGATGCAACATTATGGCATCATAGGCTCGAACACATGAGTGAAAAGGGGATGAAGATTCTTCACTCAAGGAATTTGTTGCCAGGTTTGAAGAATGTTGATTTGGACTTCTGTGAGAATTGCATTTATGGAAAACAGAAGAGAGACAAATTTCGCAGAGTTGGGAAAGAAAAGAAGAATGAAAAATTAGAGCTTGTGCATACAGATGTATGCGGACCTGCTCAGGTATCATCTCTCGGTGGCTCTCATTATTATGTTACTTTTATTGATGATGCAACTAGAAAAACTCGAATTTATTGTATTAAGAATAAATCTGATGTATTTGATACTTTCAAGAAATGGAAAGCTTTGGTTAAGATTGAGACAGGAAAGAAATTGAAGTGTCTTAGATCAGATAATGCAGGTGAATATTGCAGCAAAGAGTTTGATAGGTACTATTCAAAGCATGGAGTTCACAGAGAGAAGACAGTTCCAAGAACACCACAAGAAAATGGTGTGTCAGAAAGGATGAACAGAACAATCATGGAGCGTGCAAGGTGCATGAGATTGCATGCAGGATTGCCTTTACAGTTTTGGGAAGATGCTGTAGATACTGCTGTTTATCTAATAAACAGAGTGCCTTCAAGTTCCTTGGATGGTGGTGTTCTAGAGGAAGAATGGATAGGTAAAAAGGTAAACTACTCTATTTTAAAGCCTTTTGGTTGTGAGGCATTTGTCCATATTGATAAAGAAAATAGAACAAAGCTTGAGGCAAAGTCAAAGAAATGTACCTTTATTGGATATGGTGTTAATGATTTTGGTTATCGCTTATATGATTATGAAAATCACAAAATCATTAGGAGCAGAGATGTAATATTCAATGAAAAGGTCTTGTATAAGAATCAGTTGCAGGAAAAGAAACAGGAAAATGAAAACAAGGAATACGTAGTTCTTGATGAAATCACTGAAAAAGTAAAGGTGCCTAAAAATAATAATAATCAACAACCACAACAACAACAACAACAGGCACCCCAAACACCTGAAAGTGGTGTTAGAAGATCTACCAGGATAAGTATACCCCCTGAACGATACTCTCCTTCATTATATTATTTATTGTTGACTGATTCCGGTGAACCCGAATGTTATGAAGAAGTAATGCATGTTGAAAGCAGGAAGAAGTGGGAGGTAGCCATGGAAGAAGAGATGGATTCCTTAATGCATAACCAGACTTTGGATTTAGTCAGGTTTCTTGTAGGAAAAACTACATTGAAGAATAAATGGGTTTACAGGCTGAAGGAAGAAGATGGAGGAAAACAGAGGTATAAAGCTAGACTTGTGGTGAAGGGGTTTGCACAGAAGAAAGGTATTGATTTTGATGAAATATTTTCTCCGGTTGTTAAAATGACTTCAATCAAAACTATTTTAAGTGTTGTAGCAGCTGAAGCTTTGCATCTTGAGCAGTTAGATGTAAAGACAACCCTTCTCCATGGGGATTTGGAGGAAGAGATATATGCAGCAGCCATAAGGATATGAGGTGAAAGGGAAGGAGAAACTAGTGTGCAGGTTGAAGAAGAGCTTGTATGGCTTAAAACAGGCTCCAAGGCAGTGGTATCTAAAATCTGACAAGTCTATGTCTGAACAAGGTTATATTAGATGTCACTCTGATCATTGTGCTTATTTGAAAAATCAAAATGATGGCGGCTATATTATATTGTTATTGTATGTAGATGACATGCTTGTTGCAGGATCTAACATGAAGGAAATAAATGTGCTCAAAAGAAAATTGGCAAATTCATTTGCAATGAATGATTTGGGAGCTGTAAAACAAATCCTTGGTATGAGAATAACTAGAGACAGGAAAAATCGTAAATTAACATTGTCTCAGAATGAGTACATACAAAAGGTGTTGAAAAGATTTAACATGCACAATGCAAAACTAGTTAGTACACCTTTTGCTAGCCATTTCAAACTTAGCAAGGAAATGTGCCCAAAGACCGAAGAAGACATGGATTATATGTCTAAAGTTCCATATGCATTAGCAGTTGGAAGCTTAATGTATGCAATGGTCTGCACAAGGCCTGATATTGCACATGCAGTGGCAGTTGTAAGCAGGTACATTAACAATCCAAGAAAGGAACATTGGATGGTAGTGAAATGGATTCTCAGATATTTGGAAGGTACCACAAATCAAGCATTATGCTTTGGTGGTTCAAACATCTCCCTACAAGGATATGTTGATGCAGATATGGCAGGTGACAAAGATAACAGGAGGAGCACTACAAGATATGTATTTATTGTTGGAGGAACAACTGTCAATTGGGTTTCAAAAATCCAAAGTGTTGTTTCACTTTCAACAACAGAAGTAGAGTATGTTGCTGCTACAAAGGCTAGTAAAGAAATGATTTGGTTACAAAGGTTTATGGGTGAATTGGGTAAGGAGCATGATATGGGCACATTATACAGTGATAGCCAAAGTTCCATTAATCTTGCAAAGAACTCAACATTTCATTCCAGGACTAAACACATACAGCTCAAGTACCATTTCATACGATCAGTGTTGGAAGATAGAGAGTTGAAGCTGGAAAAGATACACACTAGCCAGAATCCTGCAGATATGCTAACAAAAGTTGTAACGAGGGAGAAACTGAGAATATGCTCAGTTTCAATTGGTCTTCAAGGATGACGATGAAGATGAGAAACAACCAGGTGCAGAGGAGTCATTGTCCAGCAAATGGAGCAGCGGTGGAGTTGCTACAATCAGTCTCCAAGTGGGAGATTGTTGGGTGTGGAGCCTGATTATCTTCTATATTCAAAGGTATCGCCACATAGGACCCCAGTTCGAAATGGGGGCAGCAACGCTGCCCGTAAAATATTCGTTGCAGGGGGGGTCCAGGGGGGGCGGCTGCGACCTTTGGGAGCCCCCCCCCTGGCGGGGGGTTTCGGGGCAGTGCCCCCGAAGTTAAAAACAACAGTAAAATTGCCTTGTAAAAGTATAGTAATTTCTAGTCAATCTGGGCCGTTAATTAGGCGGATGATTTGACGGTAGAACTTATGTTTAGTTTAGGGTTTTTTGCCCTAGAAGGCAACCCCTCTCTTTGTATGAGGGTATTGTATTTGAGGCTGTGTGATAGATGTGTATTCTGTGAGCGAGAAATAGAGAGGTGAGACCGTGAGAGAAAATAGAGGATATTACAGCAGATTTGCTGTAGGTTGTGTCTCTTCATTTTGCTGGATAATAGAAAGGAACGACTAGCTGTTCGGGGTGGACGTAGCCCAAATTGGGTGAACCACGCATATCTGTGTCTCTCTTGTTTTTTCCGTTTTCTGTGTTTATATTTCTGCAATATTTTATGTGCTCCATTGCTTCGTAATATATAATTTTCTAACAAATCTAGTGGAACCTGCTAAGTGAGGTAGCATCATTCAGTCCCTTGCCTTACACCCTCAATGTTTATGACCAATGTATCCAGTAAGTCCACATGTTATCCAAGGATCCCATATGATCCTCCATATCACCACATGATATGATATATACCTAGGTCTTACAGTGGTATCCCCATTTAGATGTAAAATATTTAACCATATATATATGTTTGTTGTTTCTATCATAGGACTTACCCCATCATCCCCTCATTTTTCCATTGTAGAAACAATGTTGAAGGCTACTCTCCATGTGGCCCCAACTCAAACACACACCTTCATATACGTCAAGAGTGTCTATATTTTAACACCCTTAGATAAAATTCCCCTCACCCAAAATAATGTCTTCAAGTTGTTTGGGTTCATAGTGTAAACAATTGCCATAAACATACAGAGAGCCATGTTAATATTTTTCTCATCCCTAGGGTCTTTGCTTTTGGGCTATGTAGACATGAACACACCTTGTTGTGTATCAATCAAGATTCTAATCACAATGTTCTCGACTAATAAATAAAAATCCTTCCCTAGAGACACAACAAAACAACATCAACTCTTTCAGAACCCTGTGAGTATGTGGGAAAAAATGAATCAAAGTAATTCAATGCCAGCAGACTGTTTACATGTGAATGGGCATATGAAAGACATGGTAAGGCATGCATACACATAGTAAATTACAGGTAAAATATGAATTCAAAACTAGGTATATGGGGGAGCATGTGAGGATATGGAGAATGTAGGATTCTTCGATATCATGGGGAATTCTTAGATACCCTGGTTGTAACTTTGAGGGGATAGGGCTTGAAAGTCAATTGTGTTGCCTCACATGGCACATTTGGCTTAAGGGGAACCCAAAGTCATGTTTAAAGAGGAATTGTTATGTAAAGGTGACTTATTGAAGGAGATAAAGTAGTTTTTAACACTTTATATTGGTGGCTTTTGGGAAAAAATGATATTACATGTGATGTAGCATTGAAAAGGTTGGGGATTCTCCATTGTAATATGTCAAAATTGAGATGTGAAGGCTCATTGACTACATGGATGATGTTACTAGACTTGGCTACATTTAAATCAAGAATAATAAAAAGTTTAGTGTTAGGTGGAAATTAAGAAATATGGAATATGAAATTTAGGAATGAACCATACACCTCATAGATGAGACAAGTTTCACCTGGAGGATGCCAAGAAATGCTACTAAATATTCATTAATTAAACAAGCAATATTACAAATAATTATGTGATAACATTTCTGTTAGGGAGATCAAACAAACTCCTAGAAAATATGATCTTACACCTAAATAAAAACACAATCTAAACTAGTCACAATCACTTTCTCCATTATTTCCAGGCCTCCTCCTTAATAGAGAAAGGATTAGTTTCCACACCTAGTATCTTCCTAAACAATAAAAATTTAATCTTCCAAGAGGCTTAGTGGAAATATAAGAATATTTTTCACAAGTATTTCAATATCCAATATTAATTTCCTTAATCTGTATATTTTGTCTAATAAATTGTAATTTTGCATCAACATGCTTTGTTCTTACACGACAAACTGGATTATTTTCCAACATTATGGAGCTTTGGTTGTCACATTTATTCATTGTATCCCTCTTTGCTTCTTCTCCAGCATCTTGAAGAACTCTCCTCAACCAAACCACTTCACAAGTTGTTACACAAAAAACTTTATACTCTGCCTCTATGGATGACAAAGAGACAATAGGTTGCTTCTTTCTACTCAATGAAACAATCCCAGATCTAATGGTATAATTATAACCTGTAGTAGATCTCCTATCATCTGAATTGCCATCCCAATCTAAGTGTGAGTAAACTGTTAGTTCAACACCAAATGAATCAATATACTTAGGCAAAAATCAATTATTCCTTTAAGAAACTTGAGCGCTCCATTCACTACATTCCAGTGGATTTTATATATCTCACCATAAACTAACTTAACATAGTAATAGAGTATGCTAAGTTAGATTTGGTTGTATTAATATAATTCTAGATTCACACTAGTTGTATATACACTGTACCATCTACCTCCTTTGAGCCATCAACAAAATGAAGTTTCATGTTTTGTTGCATTGGAACAATAGAAAATTTACACTGATCCATTTCAAACTTCATAAGTAATTCTCTAACATACTTACATTGAGAGACAAATGTCTGACCATAATGTCTCCAAACTTCAAGACCTAAAAAGTGATGTAACTCACCAACGTATTTCATCTCAAATACTTGTGACATATGCACCTTAATTCCATCAATTAATTGAATTAAATTCTGTGTAATAAGTAAATCATCAACATACAAATAAGTTAGTACAACCTTCCCCTTTGAATCAAATTTGGTATACATATTTGGATCACTTTGACTCCTCATAAAACCCTGTTGAAGAAAAAAGGAATCTATATTTTCATACCACAAACTAGGTTCCTGATTCAACCCATACAAAGCATTATTTAATTTGCAAACTAAATGTTTCTACCCATTTTCACAAACCCTTCAGGTTGTGTTAAATACACCTCCTCCTTTAAATTTCTATTGAGAAAACAAGTTCTTACATCCAATTGATGAAGATTCCAATGGTACTTTGTATCTAATACAATTAAAAGTCTAATAGTATTTATTTTAGCTATACGAACAAATGTTTCTCCATAATAAATGCCTTGTTTTTGTTAGTACCCTTTTTCCACCAATCTAGCTTTGTATTTATCTATACTTCCATTTGATTTAAATTTTAGTTTGTACATTGATTTACATCCTATAGGCTCTTTATCTTTTGTTAATTCAATCAATTCCTAGGTTTTTCTTTTAATTGTAGAGTCATATTCTTCCTTCATTGTTATTCTCCACTCTTCAAGTTCATTAGATTCATTAAAACTCATAGGTTCTATGACATTTAAAAAGATACTCATCATGGCATAATCATTATACCTTTTAAGTAGGCGAACTAATGAGTAGATCTCTTTGGAACTTCGTTGTCTCCATCTCTATTCTTTGAAGGTCCTTCTCTACCTCTTGGTGAATTCTGACTAATGGTTGTATCCATATCACTGGAGCCTTCTATTTCATGCTTCCACTTCATCTTTATTATCTTCATATTCAGGAAGTATGTCCCACCTTTCATATTTCTTTTCCTTGTTTCCTTCACCTACCTACTCATGGAAAATTACATCTCTACTCACAAATACTTTTTTATTAAATGGATCAAACATTTTATATGCTTTAAATTCTGAATAGTATACAACAAAGATGCATTTGATAGATTTAGCATCAAGTTTCTTTCTGTTCTTGTTTGGAACATGTGTAAAGGCCTTACACACAAATACCCTAAAATGATTAGTTGTTGGTTTAAAACCGAACAATGATTTGAATGAAGTATTGAGATCAAGATACCTTGTTGGACTTATTTTCTTTAAATAAACAACAATTCTAATGGTCTTTGCTCAAAAATCATTTGAGATATTCTTACATTTAATCATACTCCAAGAACACTCCACCGATGTTAAGTTTTTTCTTTGTGCAACATCGTCCTACTGTGGAGTATAGAATATTGTAGATTGATGCATTATTCCATGATCCATGCATTAATTAATGAAGTTCCCCAATCTATACTCTCCTCCTTGATCTGAACGAAAAAATATTATGAACTTCCATGTCTCCCTCTCTACCATGTTTTTGAATTATTTTAAATATTCAAAAACATCACTCTTTCTCCTTATGAAGTACACCCAGGTATACCTTGTGTAATCATGAATATACAACAAAAAATAATAAATACCTTCTAAATATTTGTTCTACATGATTCAAAAAACACCACAATGCACAATTTCTAATATGTCTCTTCTTCTCTTATTAGAATTAGAGGGGAATTGTTCTCTATGCATTTTTCCTAAAGCACAGCCCTCACAAGAAATATATTCATTCTTTAACATAGGGAGTCCTTCAACCATTCTTTGTTTCTGCAATAATAACAAGTTATGGAAATTGATATGACCATACCTCTCATGCCAAAGACTTTCAGTTGACACTATTGTAGAAGTCAATGCTTGATGATTCTTGTTTGTGACATTAATTTTTTAGAAGCCTCCAATCTATGACTCCTCAAGAGATTAGTTTGTAGTGATCTAACAAGTCCTTTACTATGCAGTGTGTTTTAAATAATTCAACCTTGATATTTCTTATCTGTGACTGTGGACACAATGATCAAAAGTTTCTTAATATTGGGCACATACATAACATCGTGAATACGTCTGACATTGCCATTTGGTAGAGTCATTGAAATATATACATATCCCTTGAACTGATGTGCATGATTATCTCCAAGATAAATATTTCCACCATTTTTTCTTTCCTTGAATTTCTCACACTAATACTTATTGCATGTCATGCGGATTAAAGCTCCATATTCCACAAACCATGCATTGACATCATCTGTTTTAGTGGATAGTGTAACATTAGACAGAAGCAACTTAAGATTATTGAGATGAGAGTTCAGGGCTTCTCTTGCAAAGTGTCCTAAAAGTATTCTATGTTTATGTCTCTCTTTGTCACTTTTCTCCTTGTAACAATCTCTAGCAAGATTCCCACTTCCACCACCATAAAAATATTTTATTTGAGAATCATTTCTAGTAGGTGACATACTATGATTTGGCTTTGGATATGACCTTCTTTGAAGTGGACTTCCAACCTTAATTCCATCTTGTTGTTTTCCTTTGAATAATTTCTTCTACAACACAAGTGCTATGTTTGGATTTTGAGGCTTCAAATTTCTGCACCTTTCTTCTTCTTGCATGAGTATACCTATCAATTCCTCAAAATTAGGAGCTTTCTCCCTTCCTACAAGACCTATAATAAAAATCTGATAGTCCTTTGACATTCCATTTAAAGTTATTGTCACAAGACAAGTATTAGGTACTCATTCTCCTATGTCTTCCAGCTTACCTTTCAAATCTTTTATTCTTGAAACAAAGGCACTCATTGATTTTTTTTTCCATTTTAATATAAAGGAGATTACTTTTCAGGAAGAGGACACGATTTATGTTTTTGGTGTCACACAAGTGCTTAAGTGTAGTCTAGGTTAAATTAGAAATATTACAATCACAAATATGAGGAATTGTGTTATCTTTCATGGACATTCTTAATAGAACCTTTGCTTTATTCTCCTAGTTCTCCAAATCTTCAATCGATACAGCTATGGTGCCTCCAACAAAACTTGGTTTTATTTCTTCTCATTTTGTGATTGTCTAAACGCCATATCCTTCAATCAGAGTCTACAACTTGAATTTTTAATTAACATTATTGCATCTGTCCAATTTATTGGCCTCTTGAGCTAGGTCTTTGTAAGAGCATTAATGATCTTGAAAAAAATCCTAATTTCCAAGAACACCTTGCTTCTTACTCCACACTTCAGGAGCACCACCAGTAGATCAAAAACTACCTTGTAACAAGTTGTCACGATCAAAAAATACTTGGCTCCAACACTGGCCATGATGGGGCTCCATGCTCCGTTCAAATTAAATCTAGAGAGAGGCTCATTAACTTCTGACAAAAATAAATGAAGCTTAAATAATATTTAAATTTGACACAAATGAATTTGCACAATCTTACCCTAAAGACAATGTACACTTTTCCTTAATAGAAGATGTGCAAATCCTCTCATTTTTGCTTAATAAAAGTTGCACAATCTTCTCACTTTTCCTTAAGAGAAGCTCCGCAAATCTGTTGACTTTTCCTTAAGAAAATTTGTGTAATCCTTTATAATTTTCCAATGTAAAGTTGATTGAGGGTGCACAGGCTCACTCCATTATCCAATGTGGCTCTTGTGCACCTAAAATGGTGTAACTTGGCTCACTCTTGCTGTAGCTTTTCCTTTGACACTATGAAGATGGATTCACTCCTTACAACGTTCACACTGGAGGCAATAGAGCACAGATTCACTCTAGTATCCAACATGGCTCTTGTTCGCCTAAAAGGTCGCAACTTGGCTCACTCTTGCTACAACTTTTCCTTTGACGGAATGAGGGTTGCTTCACCCCTGACAATGTACACACTAGAGGCAATAGATCTGTGAGGCACAATAGCACAAATTGATGAATTTCTTAATGCAAAGGTATGGCAGGTATTGGATCTTCAAGCATGCTAACAAATCTTTACACTAACACTCACTAACACATGAGTTTCTACACTCATCACAAACTTACTCACCCCACGAGTCTCAACCACCAAATGCTCTGATACCAAATTAATAAATGTGGAAGACAAAATTTAGGAATGAATCACACAGCGCAGGTGAGATGAGATACACCTGAAGGCTACCAAGTAGCACTATGTAGCACTATTGCGTATTTATTAATTAATCAAACAAGATTACACATATTTATATGATTATATTTTTGTTAGTGAGATCAAACAAACTCTTAGAAAATAGGATTTAGCATCTAAATAAAAACACAATCTAAACCACTCACAACCTCTTTCTCCATTATGTCCAAGTATGGAAATTCCCTTATATATGTTCTTAAAATATTGTTTACATGTGTGAAATTGTATCATTATTTCTAGGCTATTATTTTTTAATACTATCAAGTGCTTTATGGTAAGAACACCACTGTGTTTTATGGTATGAACACTAGTGGGCTAGGTGACGACATGAAATACAACAAGGAGAGAGGGGTGTTAGAGGGGTGTGATAGAAAATAATGAGGATTTGAGGTTGTCTTATGAAAAGGAGAGAAGGAATGGTGTTCTCATGTTCGTGATTGGTGTGAATAAAAGCATGCTCTATAGTCATGATTTCAAATGATCTGATTTTGTGTTTGATTTAAAACTTGGTGATGGGGTGAATATACATTTGGACTATTTGATCACGAACTTAGAAAAGTTGTAGGAAACAACACATTAAATTACTTACACAAAGGGTAATGATGTGTTGAAGGGCATGAAAGAAGGCATCTAAGCAGTAGTTTATCTAAAACTAAAACTAGAAAATGGTCCTCATTGAGTTTGACATAGATCCCTAAACAATTAGAATGAGACTACTAGTGGGATGGGTCCATTATTCCCAATTGGTGTTCAGGAAGTTGCATTCATTGTGACTACCATTGATATCTAAATAATTAGATTGAAACTACCACTAGGATTGGTCAACTGATTCAAGTTTGATGTTGAGAAGGTTCCGCTCATTTTTCTTCAATTACGTTAGGACAAGTATTGAAATAGGAAATTAGATTGTAGATCCTTGAATTTTATGGTTCGACCTACATTTGTTAGCCGTGTTTGTAAAATAGATGCATATATCCACTAGAAAATAGGAGTCAGAGAAACAGGTTATCTCCATTTTAAGTTTGTTTGGGAAAAAGCCAACTTCTCAATGACACTGGAAAGAGGCGATTCAACATCGTCTGAAAAAGAGGTGAAAGAGTTGGAATAACAACTAGGAGTGGATTGAAAAAGATCTCAACTTGATGTAGAAAAAATCACTTATGGTGGAGGTTAGAACCTCTAACAAATCTAATGTACACACCAAAATATGTAGGTGAAGCACACAAGCCTGAAAAACCAAATCCGTTAGCCATAGGGATTAGGATAGGAGAAGGGTCCTCTATTGAGACCATTAATTGAAAGAGGGAGATATTTTATGTAGTTGTCGATCCGAAGAGAATCAGAATGATTGTCCATAACTATGAGGGTGGAAGGGTATGCATGATAAGGAATCCAACACCATTATCGATAGAATTTGGTGGTTGTAGAGCCAAATAGAACGAGATTTGTTAAGAATCGTAGGATCCAATACTAAATGATATAGTTCATTATTAAACAATAAAGAAAAAATGAATTTAGAAATGGACATTAAGACTAATGGAAGAATCCAAATTTTTTTTTTTTTTTTATAAAATTGAAAAAAATCTAGATAAATTTATTTGACAAAATCAACTTTAATTAAGAATTAAAAAAAATCCAATTAAGTTAACAAAATCTTACAACTCCACTTTAATTAACTAAAAAACAACTTACAAAATGTTCGTAACAAGTAGAACCTATAGCAAACGATCATGCATTTATTTTTGGCCTTGTCTAATGAGTCCACAATTTTCGGCCGAGAACAAATTTTGAGCTGGAATTTGGTGCATTTTTTTTCAGAAGATAGGAATGTGGAATTAAAAAAAAAAATTAATGACGGAAATAGAATTAGCACTTTCAACAAATCATGGTACCCAAAATATTGAAGCTTATAACTATAACATAGATTTTTAAAAATCTGTACTAATTTTTCTCAAAATAATTTAAAAATTTTATGGTTTTTCCAAAAATATTGTAGCCAGACTAATCTTTTATTTATTTATCTATATTTTTTTATTGCATCTCAAAATGCATTTTACAATCCAGCATGGGAAATGTGTAATTTTATCTATTGGGCTAAAATTTCACTAATTTGGTCGAAAATAAAAATAAATAAATAAAATCTAAATAATATTTGATTAAATAATATTTGATTAAATAATAACTCAGATAACAATATAAATAAACCATTAATAATTCATTGTGAGAGCAAAATTATTTCGAGATAATCGTTCTGAGTCGTTATCAGAACAAAATTCGTGTGATATTCATCACACTCGCGCATTGGTGTTGGTCTCCACTTACAAGTATTCATCACATTCGATAGATTGGTGTTGTTGTCCACTTACACGTAAGTTGTATCAAAAGAATTTATCGATTCATGTTTTTTTTAGTGTCCATTTTGTTTTTAGTGGAATTCATTTCACCAGTGTTGTTTGATGACTACCTTAATATCTTGGCACCAATCTAATTATTGTGAATTATAAAGTTTAGCTCAGAAATTTAGGTCAGAATTATAAAGTTTAGCTCAGAAATTTGTGTGAATCATAATTTCCGAATTCAAAGGTGACAAAATAATATTCATCGAAATTGTTCAACATTGTCACCTAAAGAATACCATTCGTATCGTTCTTCCACAGATCAATCAATATGCCAGTTTCAATAAGGTACAACAATATTAGGTTTACTTATATTTTTAATTAAAAAAAATTATAAAAAATTGCCCAGAACGTGAAACTCATTTCCGGGTTATTCAACAAAACTTAAATTTCTCCTCGTACACGTACATGTTTTAAGAAGTTATTCAATATGCTCGGTCCATCTTTGTTTGTTATTTTAGAGTGTAGTGGTTAATTGATTTTTAATGGTTTTCAACCTTTGGCCCTAGCGTTGGGACAATATTAAATAAATGTGAATTAACTGTAGAAAATTACATGCGTGGTCAGAGATGTCCAAAATATACCTGACTTAAAATGGGATAGAATTCCATATTATTTTGAACAGATTGTTGAAAACACAAACTTTAATTATAATATTTTTTTTCCAAAAATAATTCAAAGTCCGAAAATATATTCACACTTTTGAAGTTATTAGTCCCTGCCTTCCGCACTGCAGGGACTCTAGCTATAGCTAGAGAGTTGATCAACCATCAATCCCTATTTTGACCCAAAAAAAAATCACAGCGCCAAAATTTATCCAAACTTTTTATTTGCAATTTAGGTTCACCAATTTTTATCCAAAATCACTATTTGGATCAAAAAAAATTAGCTCCACCAAAATTTCTCCAAACTTTTTAACTTATTATTTTGCAATTTAGGTTCACCAAAATTTTGATTTCAACCTCTTTTGGAACCTTCACTTATCCTTAGGTTACCTTTCACTTATTCTGAGGCTACCTTTGGTGTTCAACTAACTTTTAACCAAAGTTTCAAAAAAAATCATGAAAACGTTTTTAACTTTTTACCCAAAGTTGGAACAATTCGATGTCCAACCATTCAATGGCATGGTTTTTACATTTAATGTAAAGTTTTGAAACTAAGTTAAAATTGCGCTCACACTCCTCCCATAGCCAGCGCTTGTCCACACGTTGGCATCTCTCCTCCACATGTCCTGCTGCTTTCACACCGATTAAGTGTACATATTATATAAATAGAACTTCTATAAACGTTTGATCTTCTTTCTTGGATGGTTTACCTCCCTGTTTACTTTCTTCGGTAGTGCACACCATACAAGCCCGGTGAGGAATGGCTTGCCAAACTACCTCCGTACACCTTCACCGCATCACTTGCTTCACTGGTCTGGAAAGGGTTCCTTGTATGGTATGAAAATTTTAAGAATGTTCTCATATTTGATTTGGGTAGAAAGAATTTGGATGTCATTCTTCTTAAAACTAACAAGTACGTAAAGGAGATCAAGGCAGAGCAAAGACATGCATATGGGAAGTGAATAATTTTACAATAGGTTGGTTCAACATTTTTCTATAGGAATTTCAAAGGAAATACAAAGTCAGCATATCTCCAAATGCAATAACACTCAGGAGGCTTCGTCGTGCATGCAAGCGAGCCAATAAAATTTTGTCCTCCACTACAAAGGCCATCGTTCAAGTCTCGTGTCTTCATAAAACCCAAGAGCTTCATTAAAAAATCAGTGATGCATATAAATTATAACAAAATGACTCATAAATCAATGATACATATAAACTATAACAAAATGATGCATATATTTGTGCGGATTGCAGGGTGGTTTTCATATATGTTTGTCTGTGCTTGCTATTTTAGAGAGATTTAGACCTGATCCAACGATAATTTCCGAGTCGTTTAATTGTATAAGAATAATATAGCTATGGTGCTACTAATTAGTTTTCGAACATATTGTATAATAGTTACACAAATTTATGGACTTGTTTTGTTTTTCCATAGTTCAAGAATCTTAGCATATTGCTTCTTTTTTCTAACGATCTAACTAAGCTCGATCACCTCCTTCACCGCCTCTTCCCCAGCAGTATTATATTTCTTCTTTCCGCCTGCAAAATCAATTAAATCAACAAATGAATTCAGGCAGAAATAGTATAATTGTGCACATATTTAATTTTATTCTATGCCGGAAGCTAATTCTATTTCTTCTTTCCACGTGCAAAATCAATCAAATCAAAAAATGAATTCAGGCAGGAATAGGAATAGGGTAATTGTGCACATATTTAATTTTATTATATGGTTAAAGCTAATAGAATATTAATTCAATTACAGATAGCATTCAATTGCAGAGTGTAGTTTTCTCATCCCAAATTTACGTTCAGATATTACCCCTTAAATTGAGGTGACTAAATCACAATTTTTGTTGGTACAACATCTAACAAATTATCAACCTTCTGTACCTGGGCTTTCAAGCAACATACATAGTTTGCATGGTCGAAATGCTAGTTATTTTATTCAAGGGTTCACAAATGTAGACCAACTCTAGTTATTTTATTCAAGGGTTCACAAGTGTAGACCAACTCTAGTAAAGAGTGGATAGGAGAGTCTTCGGGTAGATAGACAATGACAAATCTGTTTGTTAAGTTAATTGTTCCATTTTCTTAAACAGGACAATTTTGCTGCCATGCATGTCGTAGCGTAGTAAGTGTTTCTTCCTAGAAAAGGGATAAAGACGAGGCCAGAGTATAGAAAAACAAGAAGAACAGGAAGAACAAAGAAAAGTAAATCCCTACACTTACACAGATAATACGGGTAATAGGAACAGCTAAGGAAACGTCTGGTATGTGTAATAGAAGCATCTAAGGAACTGCAGATTTATGATAGAAAAGAGAAAGAAAAAAGGTAAACTGAAAGCTTGCAAATTCACATAACGAACTTTAATAACGAACTTTACTCATATACAGAAAAATAATTTGAGTGGTAGTTAGATGTAATCAACGAGCTCATTTGATGGTGAACATGTTACATGTAACAAAAAGCTATGTTGGTGCAACCACCTGGAGCACACTTGAGATCCCCACAAATGCTAACCAACTACCTGCTTGGTGGTGGAAAGACTAGCTAGCCATTGCTATAGCTACACTCCTTTTAACTCTTTCAAATTTCGTGTGTTGTTGTTACCACGGAATCCTAATCGCGAATAGACCAGCATACTTTCAGGCAAGTCTACTGCTCGATACAATGACCATTCGAGGCATTTTTCCTAAGTATATGGCTTCAAGGTGAACTTGAATTCAAGAATTCAAGTTTCTTGGTTCAGTGGAGATTCAAGACATTTTTCCTGCGAGGTGAATAGAAGAATTCAGGTTTCTTGGTTCACTGCGGTAGGCAATGGAAAAAATGTTTATCTAAAAGCTTTGCACGTTTTAAGAAGGTAATACCCACCCTAGTTCGAGTTGCATACATAAGCACAGTGGCCAAAGATATTTAAGCACCCCTTGTGCATAGTGCATGTTGGGCATGGAGTTATGGCAAAGAGGGACAAGTGGTAAATTTAGTGTGGACCCACACTGGCAGACAAGTGGTAAGTTCGTGTGGACCCATAGGGGTAGACAAGTGGAAAAATCATGGCAACACAGAGTTAGATCAAGGTGATTTCTGTTTAATTCAATTGTCAAAAAAATTTGTATGTGAAAATGGCTGCATGTAGACAAGTGGTAAATTAGTGTGGACCCACAAGGGTAGACAAGTGGTAAATTCATGTGGACCCATAGGGGTAGGCAAGTGGAAAAATCATGGCATCACACAGTGGGTGATTTCTACTTAATTGAAATGTCAAAAATTCTAGTATGTGAATATCTCTGCATGTATTACAGTTGTGCAATGAATTTTAACTGTTATAGCATTGGGAAATTTACAGAACCTACTGCACAACAAAGGGATAGTTCATTGAACTGCCTCACCTCAGGCTCCATTTTGGTTGTTTCTCGGATGTCCAACCTTACCTCCAATGTGGTTGTTGAAACGATCAATCCTCATTTTCTAAGCTCAAGGAGAGATGCTTATACCAAATTAAAGTAGAGTGATCACTAGGGGAAGTATTATGTCGACGAGGCAAGTAGGAATGCCTACTATTCATTTAAGGGTTGTTTCGTTCTCATCATAATGTAGTGTATTTAAATCTCTCTCGTAATGAGCTGGGTGAATTCTATCCATTTAACGACTTAATTGTAAATAAGCAAGCTGCTATAAACCAAACTCTCTGATCCACCCAATACTGTTACACCATCTATGAGTTGTATCGCCTTCCCTCCAACAATGGATTCTACAAATATTTGTGCCCAATATTTCATGATAGAACACAATTATATCACTATCTAAAGGTTTATTAAGCTATTAAAAAATTTCATACCGGCTAGCTTGCAACCCTTGTTAGTCTGAGTGCGATTTCGTTTACTGCAGGTTTTAGTATAGCTTTATTTTAAAAAATAGGTATATTTTAATATAATTTTATTTTAAAATATATGAACATTGAATTTTGAATTTTGAAAATATTTAAAATTCTGATAAACTTCTCTTCTCACAATCAGATAGAAATGTAGGATAATATATGATTTTAATTATTATTTTCAATTTTAATAAAATTTATTTTTATTTAAAAATTGCTTAACTTCCACTAACTTACTTATTATTAATACTTTCTTTGTTCTTTGTACTTATTATCCAAAGTAGTACCCATTATTGATCCTATAAATACAGTTCGAGATTAATTTATTTTCCCATTAAAAAGTGTAGATTTAGTTTTTTGATTACTTAAATATATATGGTTAACTTATGTGTTTTTTTTTCTTCTTCTACAAAAATTTAACATCATGAGTACTAGTAATGGAGAAATGAATAATAACAACTTGAAGAAATAAGAAGTATATACACACTAAGAAGACAAGGAGTAAATAATATGGAAGAACTAATTGATATCCAAATAGAGAAGAAAAAGATAGAAAAAAATGGGCGACAAATATTGAGAAGGAAAGAAATGACTTAGGATGAAAGAGAAGAACAACAAAGGAAGGTTCGTGAAAGAAAAATATTGTAACATCAAATGCAGAATGAGGGTGAAAGGAAAGAAGAATGAAGGAAGGATCAAGAAAGAAAAAGGTTGGAAGGACAAAAGAAGAATGTGCATGATAGGGAAGAAGAATGAAGAAAGAATCGTGAAAGAAAAGCGTTGAAACGACAAATGAAAAATCTTGTTGAGAGGATTAGATTGTCAGATCTAGGAGCAGAGTCAGACTCACACTCCCCAGATCCAATACATCTACCTACCTTTCCTGTGCATAGATCTGTATTTTTTTTTTTTTGACTTGAGTTTTTATGGTTTGAATTTTTATCATTGTACATATGGTTTGGGTGTTTTCTTGTTGTCATGCAGCTACAAATATGAAGAAGAAAATTGTGTAGTGTCGAAATCTAGGCTCTAGAGGGTAATATCTGGATCTCTAGGTCATCAACATCATTTTTCCAGGGATTCTATCTAGATTTTTCAGTCTATGGGTTTTTAAATTTTTAAATCTAGAAATAATTTAAATTTTCAGGTGTTTCAATGGTAAATTTCTCTTCAGTTCTTTGGTTAACTGTTTGCTGCCTGGGTTTTCAATTTCTTTGCCACAGAAAAAATTTCAATTTTTTTTTAGGCTCACAGCCTTTTGCTGCTTCCACCTTTCTCCATGAATCTCTTAGCTCCCTGCTACATTTTGAGTCGCTGCCTGCAACCTTGGAATCCCAATCCAAATCTCTCGTTGTTCCTGTTTCCTTCCCTAGCCCGTAGCTATAGCTCCCTCAAACACAACTTTCTTTTGCTGTGTTATTCCTCAAATCCCCCTATTCCCTTTGAGTTCTGTATATTTCTCACTGCCCGATATCTGCCTCACTCCTGCATTCCTTCTTCCCTCCGCGCATTCTTCTCACTGCTTTGCCCTTACCTTTCGTATCTCCTCAAATCCATAGCCACAAGTGGTCGTCCCTATTCCATATCTCCATCACGCTGCCCTTCTGCACTTTTTCCTTGCTCTGTCCAGCTCCTTGTCCTCCCTCAACACTCCGATCGAACCCTTTCTGTCGTTGGAGCTGGAGATGCATGCAACAAAAAACATTCTATTTCTATGTGTGGGTTTATGTTTCGTTAAGGTTTCGATTCCAATTTTCATTTCTCTTGAACTTTTTTTTTTTTTTGATTTTTTGTTTTGGCTTTCATTTCTTTTAATTTTTTGATTTGGTTATATTTAGTTTCACGTTTTTCAGTTTTTACTATTTTGATTTGAAAATATAAAAAACTCCAAAACATTTAGAAAATCATAAAAAAAATTAAAAGCCTATTTATTTATTTTCATAAAAAAAAAAAATCAGAAAATTAGAAAATCTCTTAAATTTAAAAAATAAAAATAAAAACTAAAACATTTTAAAATTATAAAAAAATCCAAATTCTGGTGACTAAAGAATTAAATTAAACGAGGATTTGCGCTTTGACATAAAAAAATTAATGTTTCCTATGGCCCATTAAAATTTCAATTTATGAATCCTTTTGATTTACTTTGTCATATTAAAAATTTAATTTCTTCATTTACCACATCAAAATTAATTTCCTAAGGAACAATTGAATTGATTACATAAATTTCCTTGGTGTCATTCTGTGGTAATGATTTTCTATTGTCACGTGCAATAGATTTTTAAAATCATATTCGATGAAGTTAATTGTTTTAGGTCTGAATTCCTAGCGAAAATCACTTTAAATCTGGAATCTCTTGCATGATACATTTTTGGGCATTTACATTGATCATTGATGATTTTCACTATTCGTCACATATTGGAAAATTGTTCTAGATAACTTGTTTTTTTACTTGATCTATGGTTCATTGAACATAAATGCACTGGTCTATAATCATTTGTATCTTGTGGTGATGTCTTAGTTACATTAACGTTTAATCTATTCATTTGAGTTAATCAACACTCATTTACATTCATCAAGTTGTCCATCATTAAAATATTCTAGAGCCCATGTTCCACAGGCTACCCTCATCCATTCACCTTAGGGACTACCCCCCTTAACTTGCCTAGGAGAGAAACTAAAGGAAGTGAACAAGGATTAGAGTGAAAATCCTTACTCTGAGCGTTGTCGCAGTGCCTAGACACTTTGTGCGACAACTAATATCACAAGCGAGTCTAATTTTGTAGTTAATGTATTCAAGAGGTGACTAATACCAATATAGGGGATATAGAATAATTTTTCCTCAATTTGTCAAAGATGTTGCCAAGAGATTACCTTGACATATTAAATACTTGGATTTAATGGTAGTAGTGCAGAAAAAAGGTCAACAAAGATCAAACTATTATTTCATTGTTAGAAGGAAAAATGTAATAGATGAATTATTATAAAAGATTCAAAATGATCCATATTATGAAGGTGTAGAAATTGATATGAATGTTGTGGAAGAGTTGCAAGAAAAAAAAACAAATGTGTTGCATATGATTAATTCTATTATACTACCAGATATGGACAATGACATGGAATTTGCAATGTTGGAAGGAGCTCCACGTCATTAAGATTCTTTAGAATATTGTGACACAAC
This sequence comes from Pinus tabuliformis, assembly GCA_031772625.1. Classification (NCBI taxonomy): domain Eukaryota; kingdom Viridiplantae; phylum Streptophyta; class Pinopsida; order Pinales; family Pinaceae; genus Pinus; species Pinus tabuliformis. Next base: position 199,041,555 of record CM062804.1, on the reverse strand, counting down.
ATCCTTTATTGCAAGGAATCCAAATGCATCCACGTAAATTGAACTTATTTATGCATGGAAAAATAGTCCTAATGGAGAAGTAAACTAATCAGATGGTGAAACTACAAATGTCATTAATTGGCCAACAATTGGTTCATCTCCCATGAATGAGTATAATAATGGAGGGTTATTTGATAGGGCATTTCTAACATTGTTCCTTAGAGGATAAGTTGATTGGTTACAATCACAACTATGAAATATGCATCTTCATGACTATGAGAAACATCTCCTCAGGTTTTGTGATAACATGTTTGGGAGACATACTCGATTTAGATTATTTTTACTTAATATTATCATGAGACATTGTGCTCAAGTGTCTTCTGCATTTTTTGTTAAAAAAATATGACAGGACTACCTACAATATTTGATGAGTTAAGGTAGCATTTACAAAATCTTCCCAATTCTAAAATTACAGATAGATTGATGAGATTTGGACATGTTCTAAGAGGTACACATGGATATTGGACCAAATGTCGTGCAAAATTATGTGACTTGGTTCAATAAATTAATACTCCTACAATATTTTTCACAGTAAGGGTAGGAGATATGCAATGGTCAGATTTGCCTCTATTGATGCCCGACACCTCACTTGCAGACCAAAAGGAGGCAAAGAAATGGAGATTCAATAATGTGATTCATAATCTTAACATTCTAGTAAGTTATGTGCACTTGAAACATACATTATTTCGAGATGAAATATTTTCAAAATTTCATCTGCTACATATTTTTGGTGTCATTATGAATGGAAACATTGTGGAAATCCACATGCACATTGGTTTCTTTGGCTAAAAGATTCTCCCAATAGGGAAAAATTGAATTAGAATGACCCCACTCAAGCTAGACATGCAAAATAATACTTTGATAAATATGGCCATGCATTCAATCCATGCAACAAAATTCAAATAAAGATCCATATTCAACGAAATGATGATGATCATACTTCCTTAAAGAACATTGAAAAGATATTTCATTTTGATACAATGCTCAAATATGAATAACTTCTTAATTGTGTTGAGCGCCGCATATTGTGCAATAGAAGTCATGCCTTCAAGAAAAGGGTGGAAAGTTTGTGTGTAGATATAAGGCACCATGGGAGCTATGAAAAGTGGTAAGAATTTATGTTCATGAGACTTGAGAAGAATTATATGAACCTAGAGAAAATGATGATAGATTAAATACACATAATCATGAAACATTAATAATGTGGAGTGTAAATATGGATTGGAAACATATTATTTCTACGCATTTTTTGATTAACTAGATAGCGAAATATGAAGCAAAAGCATAAAAAGGTTCAGAGAGGTTCCATGATATGTTGATGTGTATTTCTTATATTAAAAATCCAAATGAACCAGCAACATGTGAATATAGAACATTGTTGTATGAGACTATTTCTGACAGGAATATAGGAGAACAAAAAACATGCCATATGCTTTGGGAGATTCCAATTTTTGAATGTAGTCATAGATTCATTGTTATAAATGTTGGGACAAAGGTTTTCAAGCAAGTAAAATTTGATGCATATGATGAGCATAATGAAAATTCTCTTATTGATGCATATATGAATAGGCTTGTGAGTATGGAACCTTTCACTGACAGTAACTACTACATCCTGGTCATATGAAAAACACCGCCATGAAGATAAATGGTTACCATGAAATAATGCAACCATTGTACGAGTCTTTCCTATGTTTCCTTTCATTCCCCCTTGCAACAATGATAGGTTTGTGGAGTTTTGTTGTTCTAAGTTGGTATTGTACAAGCCATTTTGTCATTTTCATACAGATATTGGAGGTAGATATGATGACATCATACAAAATTGGGAAATAATTTTCTATAATACTTGGAATATTGATCGTAATCCAATACATTAAAAGGATACAACTCAATGTCCAGATTAGGATGGATATTTTTTACATTTACATAATCATTCTAAGGAACATGAGTGGGAGATTATTTCAGGTTTGTATAAGAATAAGTTTATGCATGCTAGTGAATATGACATGATAAGATTTAGGGATCATCATGTTATAACAAATTGGAGATCTATATTTGTTGATGAAGAGACATCAAGATGTGCAATGAACTTCATATCTAATAAGAAAAATGTGAATGCAATTGTTACTTCTAAACCTTTTAAAAAATATTCATTTGAAAGTTTAGGAGAAAAGTAAAAACTAACTTTCAAATATAATTTTGGAACATTACAAAGGAGATGACAACAAAGAATCTTTGTATATGATTATCCATGGGACATCAGGTACTCGAAAGTCTCATGTGATTATTGTTATTAAACAAGCACTTGAAATGGACTCTCTTCCTCATAAGAACCCAGTGCTTCTTTTGGCCCCTACCCTTGTCGTAGCATTCAACATATCTGCATCAACAATACACTAATCTCTTCATATACATGTAAGGAACTTCACTAATTTAAAAGGGTCAATTTTTCTTACCTTACAAGAGGAGATGAAACATTTTAAGTACATCCTTATTGGCGAGATGTGTTTTATTGGGAGAAATTTGTTGACACATATTGATGTTTGGCTTCATCAAGATTTTCTTCATAATAAACAAAATTGTTTTTGGAGGAATATAAATTATATTAGTTGGATATTTGGGTAAACTAACTCCTGTTATGGATAAAACTTCGTATGCATATGAATCCCGTGCAATGGAATTATGGAATTTATTCACAACTATTGTAACTCTTGATACAATATTCAGGAAAGATGTTTTCATCATCTATTAGTGAACATTAGATATGCAATTCCAACAATAGAAGACTGGAAATTACTAATGACACATATATATTCCAATTTAGATGCTTCAATAAAAGAGTAGTTTAATAAGGCTATACATTTGCTTACAAAAAATAATGATGTTCACAATCACAATAAGCATTGATTAATGTCCCTAAATCACCATGTTACGTGTAGTTTTGCTAAAAGATCAGATAGAAAAAAAGCCATTGAAGCAGTTGAGGAAAATTTGGATAATGAGCTCATTCTTACTATTGGAGGTAGATTTATGCTTACTTCAAATTTATGTACTAATGTAGGACTTGTCAATGGTTCCCTTAGATTAGTTCAAGATATTTTGTATAATCCTAGAATATCACCTCTCAATCCTCCAAAATATGTTTTAGTAAAATCTGATGATTATGTTAGAGTTCCATGGGATGAACTATCCCCTTATACTATTCCTATTATACCTATGTGAAGAGGTCATAATAGAAAATTTTCATTCAAACTTGCTTGGGGATTAACAATTCATAAGTCCCATAGATTGACACAAGAGAAGGAAACTATTAATGTTGGAAGGATATAGAAACGAGGTCTTACTTTTACTACAATATCTCAAGCTAAATATTTGGATGACCTTTGATTTCAAGCTTCTTTTCCATACGATCGATACAAGAAGATGGAAAAGTGTGGCAGTGTGTCTATGGAAAAAGTAGAAGAAGAGAGATTAAAATTAAATACTAAGTGATTTATGTATTTTTCTATATTTTCTTCATATCACATCTAAATGAAATGATCAATGTATTTTTTTTTAAATACATTAGTAATTATTTCATTTTTTTACCACTAAAAATTGTTACATTGATAATATTTGTTACTATTTGTATTTCTAGTCATGTAAATTTCAATGTATGATGTACAAGTCAAAAATAATTATGATAATCTAAAAATGTGACATTGTTGCCCCCAATTGGAACTAGTCTAGATTAGTCTAACTCCGAATCTATCATGCGTTGAGAGGGATAAAATCCCTCGAGGTGCAAACCTTTCCTCAAATTCTACACTCCAAAAAGAAGGTGTTCACTTTGAGGGATTTGATCCCTCTCAGCATATGATATATACGAAGTTAGATGGATCTAGGTTGGTCATATAAAGTGGCCCACCAATGGACATGCCAACACCTCTTCGATATCAGTGACGATAGATCATTATTCCATGAATAATAAATTTCTATATTTAATCAAGAACGGAACTTTCCTTTTAATTTTTTCTTTTAATAAATAAAAAAAAAATCATAAAAAAAAATAATTTTAAAATTTCATTATGTTATAAAAACACTGTTTACCCCCACCTTCAAACTACCACACATGTAAAAAATGAAAACATCAAATCAGATTTTATTGCATAGTACCTTTAAATAAACAAAAATATGTGTACAAAATAAATGAAGCACAATTCCATCAAGGATACCTATAGTAAGTAGGAAGTGGAACAATAGTGCCATCTTAATGGTTAAACATTTTAGAGGTTTTGTCTAAAATTTGGTGAAGTTTTTTTTGGCCTTGTTTTGTGTTATTTAAATTAGTGTTTTACTATTGTGTATATTATTTAAATTAGTGTTTTTTAATTGTATATATGGATTTCTAAAAACAAATTGGGTACTTGGATTGTGTAGAGTTCACATCCCAAACTTATAATTCCAATGTGTTCTTATTGAATCCTAAACAAATTAAACCTGAAAATCTACCCAAAAATCCCTAAAAATATAACATATCCTACACTAACCAGTATGGTTCAAGATTATGTTTTTGATATACATTCCTCTGATCAAAATTATTGAGCAATTTTGTCCCATATTGGGAGGTTATGCATCAACGACCAAGTATGACAAATTGGGCAAGATTGGTTTTCACCAAGTGAGATGTCATGGGATTCCGAGAAGGTTCAAGCAGTAGGGGGATACTAGCCTTCCCTCTGGTTGAAAATGTCCAACCCTAGCCATCAGGTCCCCGATATGGAAGATGGGCGATATGAAAAGCCAAGATTGAACCACCCTACACTCATTGAAATATTGTGTAATAAACAACACCACATTTATCATAATTGTTTGACCAAATCATATTTGGTTGGGTAGAACCCACCTATTCGTCTTACAATTTATAACATTCTTGGCTTTTTGTAACTGACAAAACATGAGATTGTGAGAAGGAAGGAATAGAATGGGAGAATAGAAAATAAAACTCAGGAAGAATAGATGGACAAGAGACACACAAATATCTTGTGAGAAAATAATTTTGTGCAATAATTAAGATAAATTTTCCATCGCAAAGGTTTTTCCTCAAAACACTGTTGAGATATTAATCTCACTATTTGCTAGGTGTCATGATATTTGTTTCATTTTCTGCTAAGTGTCATAATAAGTTTTGATTATGTTGAGTTTAGTTGAGTTTAGACAAGTTTAGTTGGAACTTCTCTAGCCATTTATTGTTGCTTTTTTCCTTGTCTCCTATGTAGTTATATTTAACTGATTTTGAATGATAAGAAGAGTTTCTCATCCCATTCTAGTTTTGAATTCATTCTCTATCTATTTCCAGCTCTATATTATTCATCATGGTATCAGAGCACTAGGTTTCATAAGACTTCATGAAGGGTAGACTTTGAAAACTATATTACGAACACAATAGAGGTTGAGATAGGATCACAAGGACTTAAGATATAATTCATGAAGTAGTTGTTGCAAGTGAGCCAATTTAAAAATAAATAATATATATACATATATATATATATATATATATATATATATATATATATATATATATACATATATATACATATATATATATATATATATATATATATATTATATATATATATATATATATATATATATATATATACATATATATATATATATATACATACATGCATACATACATACATATATACATATATATATATATATATATATATATATATATATATATATATATATATATGTATGTATGTATGTATGTATATATATATTTAAGTGACCATCGCACTTGATCCCTCAGCTTAAGTGTGATGATAGTGGAGAACACTAAAACTAATAGGAAGACAAATTGAATTAAGAATGAAACTTGTAACACTTAGGTGAGGAGCACCTGAGGCTGCCACAATGTTCCATTCATTGATTAAGGCAATCACACATGCACAAATATAATGGTTACAATCTATTCGAGAGATCATAATAATCTCCTAAAAATTAGTAACTAAATCTAATCTTAGAACATAATAAAAACAATAAAAACAACCTTTCTCCATTATTTCTATGTTCCCACCTTAATGGAGAAAGGATTAATCTCCACACCTAAGATCTCCCTAAACAATTCAAATTTCATCTTCCCAAGGGGATTTGTGAAAATATCAACAACATTTTCACAAGTATTTAAATATTCAAGAAAAATTTCTTTAGACTATATATTTTCTCTAATAAAATGAAACTCGACATCAAAATGGTTTATCCTTGAATGAAATATTGGATTATTTTCCAATTTGATCAAACTCTAGTTGTGACATTTTATAACTATAGCCTTCTATTGCTCTTGTCCAATATTTTAAAGAATTCACGTCAACCTAAAAACTTCACAAGTTGCTACACACAAATATTTTTACTATGAATCTTTAGATGACGAAGATACATTAGGATACTTCTTGTTTCTCCATGAAACAATCCCGGATCCAATATTGAATGCATAACCTATGGTAGATATTCTATCATCATATTATCGACCCAATCTGACTCTAAGTAACCTTTCATCTCAACATCAAATGAATCTATATACATAAGACCAAAATCAATTGCTCCCTTAAGATACCTGAGGACTCCTTTTTCTTCTTTCCAATGGATTTCTAGAGGTGTCACCATAATTTGACTTAACACACTAACAAAGTATGCTATGTTAGGCATGGTTGTAGTAAGATAATTCAAACTCCCACCAATTTTTTATACAATATACTATCTACCTCCTCTGAGTTGTCATCAAAATGCAATTTACCATTTTGTTCAATTGAAAAAAACTACCTTTGCACTGATCCATATGAAAACTTTTAAGCACTTATCTGACATACTTACCCTGAGTAAGAAAAGTGTGGCCAACATCTCTCCACACTTCAAGACCTAGGCATCGATGCAATGAACCAAGATCTTTCATCTCAAATACTTGTGACATTTGTTCCTTAATTCCATCAATCAGATTGATTGAATTTACTATAATAATTATGTCATCAAGATACAAAGAAATCAATACTACATGCCCATTTGCATCAAACTTGGTATCCAAATTTGGATTGTTTTGGCTCCTAATGAAATCTTGCTAAAGAAAGAGGGAATCCATCTTCTCATACCATGACGTAGGTTTCTGTTTCAACCCATACAAGGCTTTCTTTAATGTGAAAACTTTGTGTTCCTACCCCTTTTTCTCAAACCCTTCATGTTGTGTCAAATACACCTCCTTCTTTAAATCACCATTTAGAAAAGAAGATTTTACATATAGTTGGTGTAAATTCCAACGATACTTTATAGCTAATGCAATTAACAATTTAATACTATTTAATTTAGCTACAGGTGCAAATATTTATGCATAATCAATTCCCTCCATTTGTGAGTACCCTTTTTCCACCAATCTAGCTTTATGTTTATCTATACTACCATCTGCTTTAAATTTTGGTTTGCACAATGATTTACATCTAATGGGCTCTTTATCTTTAGGCAGTCGACTCAATTTCCAAGTTTTGTTTTGAATTATAGATTCATATTATTCTTCCATATATTTTCTCCACTCTTCATATTCATTAGCTTCATTAAAACACATGGGTTCTATGACATTCAAGACAGTACTCATCAGTGAATAGTTTGTATACCTTTTAGGTAGGTGAATCTGTCGAGTAGATCTCCTTCATGCTTAACTATTTTCACTTATGTTCTTTCAAAGAACTTCTCCATATCTGATTGTGCTCAAACTCTTGGTGATGTCAATATTGATGGATTCTTCCTCAGGCTTTTGCTACTCATTGTATTCTTCTTTTGCTTCTTTATTGTCATCAACTTCAAGAAGAATGTGCCACTATTCATAACTATTGTCCTTATTTCATTCATCTATCTCTTCATGGAAAATTACATCACTACTCACAAATACTCTATGAGTATATTTATCAAACATTTTATATGATTTAAATTTTGAACAATATCCTATAAAAATACATTTTAAACCTTTAGCATTGAATTTCTTTCTATTCTCCTTTAGAATATGTGCAAAGGCCTTACGCCCAAATATCCTCAAATGATGAACTACTGGTTCGAATTGGGTATTAAAATAAAGATACCTTATTGGAATTATATTCTTTAAATCAACAATAGTGGTAATTTCTTCTGCACAAGAAGAATTTGAGAGTCTCTTCCCTTTGATCATACTCCATGCACACTCCACCAATGTCCTATTTTTCCTTTTTGCAACACCGTTCTTCTATGGAGTGTAGGGAATTGTGAACTTTTGCACTATTCGATGACCCTTCCAGTACTTGATGAAATTCCCCAATATGTATTCTCCCCCTTGATCTTAACAGAGGATCTTTATAAACTTTCCCATCTACTTTTGTGCCATGTTTTTTAATTATTTGAAATAATGAAAAACATCACTCATTTTTTTGAGTAAGTACACCCAAGTGTACCTTGTTCAATCATGAATAAACAATAGAAAATAACATGCACCTCCTAGGGATCCAGTCTACATGGGTCCACAAACATCAAAATGCACAATTTCTAATACATATCTTCTTCTCCAATCAGAATTAGAGGGGAATTTATGTTTGTGAATCTTTCCTAATGCAAAAACTTCACAAGAATCTTATTCATTTTTAACATAAGGAGTCATTCAACCATACTTATTTTCTACAGCAACAATAAATCATGATAATTGATGTGACCATACCTCTGATGCCAAAGAATTTCTATTGACATACTTGTAGAAGTCAATGTTTGATGAATTTTACTCATGACATCAAGCTTGCACATGCCTCCAACAAATCCAATAGGTTTGCAGTGATCCAACAAATCGTTCACTATGCAATGTGTTTTGAAGAATTCAATCTTCAAACATTGATCTGTAATTGTAGACATATAGATAAAAAATTTCTTGATCACAGGAACATACATAACATTATGAATGCGCCTAACGTTTCCTTTTGGTAAGGTCACTGGAATATATCCATATCCCATGATGTGATGTGAACAATCATTACCAAGGTAGATACTACTGCCATTGCTTATTTAATTGAATTTTTCATAGCTATCCTTATTTCACTTCATATGGATTGAAGCTCCAGAGTCCACAAACCAATTGTTAACATCATTTGTTTCAGCGGACAACGTAGCATTAGACATAAAAAAATTAAGATTTTCAAGATCAGAATTGAGGCCTTCTCCTGGAAAATGACCTGAATGTATTTTGTGTTTATTATTCTTGACTTCATCACTTTTATTCTTATAACAATTTTTGGCTAGATTCCCACTTCTACCACAGTAGAAACATTTCATTCGAGAGTCATTTTTAATAAATGACATATCTTTATTTGATTTCGGAAATGGAATTTTCTAAGATGAGCTTCCACATTTACTTTCTCCTCATTATTTCCCATTAAAGGATTTATTCATATCCAAAGCTCCAAATCTAGATTCTGAGGCTTCAAATACTTATGCCTCTCTTCTTCCTACAATAGTGTACTTGCCAATTCCTCAAAGTTTGGTACTTTCTCCCTTGCTGCAATACCTATAATAAACATTTGATACTACTCTAACATTTCATTCAAATTGATTGTCAGAAGATCAATAGAAGGAATTGATTATCCTATATCTCCCAACTTATCTTTCAAGTGTTTAATTCTTGAAATAAAGGAACTAACATATTCATTCTCTTCCATTCTAATATACAAGATCTTACTCTTCGAAAACAAGACTCGATTTCTATTCTTAGTTTCATATAACTCCTTCAATGCAATACAAGTCTCCTTGGAGGTCTAACAATCATGAACATAAGGAATTACATGATCTAATACCTTTGCTTTGATCTCCCACTTCTCCCAATCCTCAATCGATGCAGTTCTCGAGCTTGCAACGGGTTTTCTCGCTCTCCCTTTGTGATGGCCCAAGCATGATAACCTTCCAAAAATGTTTGCAACATGAATTTCCAATTGACGTAGTTTGTGCCATCCTCTTTATTATCTTTTTTTAGGTATGTCTCTTCCAGGGGATTGCCCATTACCAAATATCTCTGAGGATCACCTTCAACAACTTCAAATAGGTCTCAATTAACCACTCAAATATGTTGCTCTCCCTTTTAAAAAAAGAACCTTTGCATATATATGGGTTCTTCTAAAAAAATATCATATGAATATGGGTGAATCAATATTCATATGGGCGAATCAATAAACAAACATGAATATAAATATGGGCTCAACTAAGGAATTTGAAAGCAATACCATTTAAAATAAGTCACATGATCCTCTTATGTAAAAACCTTTAAAAACCAACTCACGTCCTCCCTTTTGCTGATGCATTTGACTAGCACCAACATACACTTCGTTGGAGGAGGGGGGCATTGCAATTCAATATGTTGGGATGCGGTAACTTTACAGCTTCCAACACACCTCTCGCATTGGAGCAAGATGAATTTATCTAACAAAAAAAAGCATTGTGGGCTCCTCCTTTTTTGTTGGCTCCTCTGCTCGATGTGAACTATACAAATGCATTGAGGGCACCTCCTTTTTCACTAGTTTGATTGGGGTGCCTCTCAATTCTCACCCAAAATCGACTGAACAACATTCAAATATCAGCCAAGCATCTCCATCGTTACATCATTCAACCCTCCATGCTTCCACTGCAAGCTGGATGATGTTGGGCTCACGTCACCACCAATATTAAATCTTTGTTGCTATAAAAGAAATGCTCAATGTTACCACAACAGAAACTCCACAGGGTCTAACTCTTTGCACAACTTCAACAATAAATTTTCTCTTTTTCACAGAAGGAGCAATCTTAAGGATTGGACAACAAATATGCACCAATGGGCAAGTCGTGAAGAGTTTTTCTCCAATAGATTCATAGTAATGATATCACAATTCAAGCAATGATCCACTATAAAATAAACATCACAATTTCATAAGAGTATGCCAATACAAAAAAAGAGTGATTCTCATCATGTATGGTCAACATTCAGTAATAATCTGGACATAGTCGTAGCCCTTAGTAGCTACACCATGATCTCTCATCTATCTCTTCAATTTCTTATCCTGGATCTATTATATATCTCCTCAGGTCCATATATTATTGAAGTTAGAATAACAAATCAGGCCCTTTACCATTTGCTCTGATACAAACTAAAAATAATAGGAGGACAAATTGAATTCAGAATGAAACTCATAGCACTCATGTTGGCATGGAATCCCCCCTAAGGCATGTTTTGCGGCTTAAAGCCCAACTTTTGACCAAGTCCATTGTAAAGACTCCACGATTTGTGGGCACGGAGCGCGAAGTCATAATAGAGTCACAGGGTTGTCTGCCCTTGTTTTTGTAATGTAAGGTCATTTTAAAAGATCCACCCATGGTTCGTGGACCATGGGATTATATAAATAGAGCGAGGCTCTAAGTGTAGAGGATAGATAATCTAATAGAAGCATGATGAGTCTAAGGAATTGATTGAGTCGAAGTGTAATTTGTGTCTTTGGGTCGTAGATTAGGAGAAGGCTTTGCAGCTAAGTGCACAGAGACCTAGTAGTCCACAGCTGAGTGTGCAGGACAGCTCGAGTCTATAACTATGGAAGGAATTAAATAAAGAGAAGTGTTATCATATTTCTATGTGTCATTTCCTATTTTATTAATTATTGGGTATAAATTACAAGTTTACTGTTTATTTGATGCGCGAACTCATATGAATGTGATGTATAAGTAAATATAACATAAGGAATATAATTACGCGAAGATAACTAACTGGTGTAAGAAGATAAGTAAGATCTCGAGGGTGACTTAGGGGAGTAGTGCAGAGCATTGCTCCAACAATGCAGAAGACACATAGCCCTGGTTAGGGCTACGCGAAGGAAAATATATCAGGGCATGAAGGCCAGGGAAGTGCATGAAGGAACTAACAGTTGGATCAAATCAACCCCACAGACATCTCAAGGGTGCGGAAACCTTGTTCTAGCACCCCCCATACTACTTCGGGTGAGAATTCAGTCTACGCTCTGTGCACTTTTTCCGAATGGGCCAGTAGTATAGGGATTTGTTTGGCTAATTAAATCTAAACCTAGGTTAGGCCCAAAGAAGCCAACAAATGGTTCCATTGTTAGGATGGGGATCTGCATAGAGATGTCTCACGTCGTATCACCGGAATCTGACTAAGAAAGGAATTGAGGATTGGTTGGATAGGAAGATTCATGAGTTCACGGCATAGGAGAATAGGAATCTGTGACTAGCAAAAGAAGAGTGGTTAGACTGCTACTTAAACATAGAGATCCATGAAAGTTTCTTCGTATATTTCCCTAGTTACCTGTATCAGTGGATCACGAAGCTAGCAGATAGCCAAGGAAGGTGAAAGCTCGATAGACCTATTGTGTGGACTCTAGAATTGGTGCGTATATTGGAAGCATCAGAGGATAAGATTGTGCGCGTTGTTGATCACTGCCTCGATCAAATTATAGGAGGATTCATCACTGAATTCATGGTAGATACTTCAATCAACTACAGTGAGGCAAAGCGACACTTCCTCAATGGACTGTGAAGTAAGTACATTAAGTCTTTGAACACTTGGATTAAAATGATAATATGTGAAAAGTGGATTATGCGAAGAAATAGATGTTTGGGGCTACGCGAAGTGGGAGAATTTATAGAAGCAAAGGTAGTACAAAACTTGAAACTGGCCCCTTGATTTCACCTCCACGAGGGGACAAGGAATAGCTCAGGAAGGTCTCACCAAGAAATGTGATCAATTTGATAAGGCAGAGGATTCCATGCAGAGCATCCGCACCCACACCACTACCAGTTTCACCGTCTTCACTTCCATCTTCACCTATACCACTCCTGCAACCACCATGAGTGAATATGGCAAGCGCGATAAAGTTGCCATTGTTTAAGGGAGGAGGAAATGAAGATCCAGACCAATTTGATTTCATGATAAAAGTTGTATGGGAAGTGCAGGGAGTTACAGATGACAATATAAAGAGAGCAACATTGGTTAGCGCTTTATAGGATCGCGCGCTAACTTGGTACATCAAGCATTCTAATGACAATCTGAATGCAAGGATCACAAACATTCAAATTGTGCTGAACAGGGAATTCAACAAACCGAAGTCAGAGGCACAGTTAATTATTGGGTTCAAGGAGATAATGATGCTACCAGGCAAGACTCCTTGGGAGTTGAATTAGAGGTTGAAGTGCACAATTCATGAAGCTAACATGACATTGATGGATGGACAACACCGCGAATGGTTTTTAGCATCGTTAACGCCACATCTAAGGAACGCACTGTCACAACGGAGGCTAAAAAATCAAGTTGAGGCCTTGGAGATCGTGACGAGACTGCACAAGATGTTGATATAGGATCCCAACCTAGGAGTTCAACAGATTCAGGCATAGTTGAAAAGATTGTGCCTGGAGATGCAGAGTCCAAAACAAGACAGGATAGCTTGTGCAGAAGTGTGCAACGCGGTATGGTGCATAAAGTGCAAGGGAAAAGGACATGACAAGGGCCATTACCCTGTGTTCATGAATTACCTCACAGGAGGACGCCCAATACCATTGAGACCGGAGGCACAGGTAGGGCCTAGAGCAGCACTTGCGTTATGGTGTACGATTTGTCAAATAGGAGGAAAACATGCTACAGATAACTGTCATCTGTTGCAAAAGTACACGTAGTATTCAAAATAGTTGTTCTATGATTTCTATAGGTTAATGGGACATGATGAGTGCACATGTAGAAGTTATGAGCTAATGATGGATAAGACTCCTACCTACAGATTTCAGGCCGAAACGTGGCCCCTTAACCATAATGCAAGGATGGCGCAGACGAGGCCAAGGTGGAGGAGGACTTGGAAGAGGTCACGAATAGCTGATATGTTGCAATTGCAGAGTGCCAAGACAATATGCCCATGATTTTACGAATTTGACATGTCCATAATGCCTATATTGTACATTGTTTGATCATGAGACGGAGGATTTTCCTACACTGATAGAAAGGTTGTGCGACAATGAAGTGCTCCAACCTCCCCCGAATCAAAGCCTGCAAATGATGAGATCTGAGCCATGCGAGGGGACCTGAACGTGAATACTGTGCTTTGAAGTGGAATTACAATAGGGGATGATAAAGGCAAGTAGCCTGGAGATAATACCTGGTTTCACAAGGCTCCAACGAAAGAACCAAAGTTTGATTTGGAGCGCGCTAAGGAAACCTTCATGGAAGCCAGGAAGAGCTTCGCTGAGGCCTCCACTTCAGGAAGCAAAGATAGACTGGAGCTGGACATGGACCCATCAATGCTCACGACGTTCTTTGAAACATGCATGAAGCTGTTGCATGACAACAAGGTTGTAAAGGTGCTGCATGAACTCATGCGACGAGGACGGGAAGGGAGATGAGATTGACTGCGCAGATTGGGGAATATGAGATGGACCAAGTAATTCTGGACATAGGATCGGACGCGGACGCTCTGCTGAAGCAGACACGGGAGTGCATGGGAAGACCTACGCTGCAATGGTCCCCTATCCAGCTATGAATGGTGCACCGGCAAGAGATCCTGCCTATGGGAATATTGCAGGGGATCACAATTGATATTGAAGGAGTGAGCTCACTTGCAAATTTTTAAGTGATAGAGATTGTTGATGATGGCAGTCCCTACCCCGTGCTATTAGGAATAGATTGGGCCACTGACATGAATAGGGTGATAAATCTAAAGAAGTGCAAGATGATTTTTGAGAAAAATTCTCTACGCGTAGTTGTACCTTTGGACCCTACAGAAGGATCGCGCTACACAAAGCCAGTGCACGACTATGAAAGCGACGATGACTTGGACTGCATCTACAAGATAATCACGCGAGAGCAAGACTAGGTAAATCAAACCATGGATGGATGAACCTCATTGGAGCACGAAAGCTCCTACACCTTGAATTCTGACGAGGAGATAGAACAATAGAAAAAACGGTTACACGAGGTAACCACACTGAACTATAACATGATGATGAGATTGTTGTGCTACGTATCAATGGAGGTAAGGTATATTCCTAAGTATGATGGGTTAAATGAGGTAGATGAATCCTTGAACAGTTTTGAAAGAGAGGTACCAGACCAATAATGTTTCGAAGCTTTGAAATGGGTACTGCACGCTACGCCTACAAGGTGGTGAGGTATGCACCAAGGAAGCTTCAGGGACTGGCGTGATTGCAGGAGGATGATACGCATGTGGTTTGGGAAGCTTTAGATGAGACAAAAAGACAAGTATGATGGATGGGATGATCCACACACGCACCTCACCAAGTGGAAAAAGGTCTATGGGGAAGAGCCACAACCTGAGCGGGTTCACCTGCTCTGTCATACCCTCAATATTATACCCATGAACTGTTATATAGAGATGGAGCTCCACCATAGGACTAGGGATTGCGATATCTTGTAGAAAGGGAACCTGTTAACCTTTACATTTGAGGATCATTGGTGGGATACTTTTGATAACACACTGCAAGCCGTAAAAGCACCTATCTTTAAAATACCCTGGGAGCCAATAGAATTTATTCTGCCTGAATGGGCGACTAAGATAAGCTGTGCGCTGGAGTGTTATAACATCAAAACTGAAGAAGATGATGACGATCTGTGGAATGTTAACATTCCATAAAATGGAGGCTATCGTGAGGTTCAAGGGCCATTGATTGAATACCTAACATAAATACACTGGTAAAAACAAAGCAGGTGAACATTGGTACGGAATCCCAACCTAAGTACGCAATGCTTGATGACTATTGGGATGACACAACGGTGGATAAAGTCGCTGAGTTACTCTGCGAGTACTAGGACTTGTTCCCCACCAACATCACAGACTTAAAAGGAATCATCGAAGATTTAGGAATGATGTAGATCACATTAAAGGCTGAAACGAAGCCAGTTATGTAGAGGCCTTACTGCTTGAATCCGAAGTATAAGGAGAAGTTCCGCATAGAACTAGACAAGATTCTCGCAATTGGAATCATTATGCCGGTGGAGGAATCTGATTGGGTAAACCCTGTGATAGTACAGGAAAAGAAGCAAAACAATGAGATAATAATATGCATGGACCTCATAAAATTGAATGATGCATGTGTGCATGACCCATTCCCAACTCCGTTCACAGATGAAGTATTGGAAAATGTTACAGGGCAAGAAGCTTATGCTTTCACTGGCGGATTCTCAGGGAACCACCAGATCAAAATCGCACTGGAAGATAGGATTAAGATGACCTTCGCAACTGAATCGGGCTACTTTCAATACACCATTATGCCCTTTGGGTTAAAGAATGCGCCAACCATCTTTTCGCGCATAGTTGTTGTAGCATTCAAAGAATATATCCACAAGTTCCTGGAGGTTTATCTGGACGGTTGGACTGTATTTGTATTAGTTAAGCACCATGTAGTGAGCTTATGCTTGATGTTGGATACCTGTCGATAACACCAAATCTCTTTGAACCTCAAGAAGTGCACATTTTGCGAACATGTTGGGACATGTGGTTTGCAAACAGGGGTTGATGGTAGACCTGGTGAAGATTATAGTGATTCTAAATTTGGAAGCGCCGCAAAGTGTCAAACAGTTGTGCGCTACCCTAGGATATATAGGGTATTATAGGAAGTTCATTAAAAGCTATGCCCAGATCACCGAACTGATGCAGATGTTGTTGAAAAAGGATGTCATGTTCCATTGGAATGATGATTGCATGAAGAGCCTGGATGTACTAAAAGAGAAATTGGCCTCTGCACAAATCCTGGTCTTCATAAAATGGGATATGGAGTTTCATGTCCATGTTGACATGTCATATATAGCATTGGGAGTGGTACTAACACAGGAAGGTGGAGAGGGCTTGGATCACCCTATCGTGTTCGCAAGTCATAGGCTGTCTAAAGCAAAAAAGAACTATTCCACAACTGAATGCAAGGGATTGGCTATGGTCTACATGCTCCAGAAATATGGGAACTATTTGCTAGGGGGACACATCAAGATGTATATAGACCATTCCACGCTAAAATACTTGGTCAATAGGCCTGTGTTGGGGGGGCGAATATGCAGGTGGCTCTTATTGTTCCAAGAATATGATTTTGAGGTCGTTGTGAAGCCTAGACGCCTAAACGTGGGACTAGATCACTTGTCGCACATTGAGACATGAGAGGAACCTACTATTTTGGAGGAAGGATTACTAGATGTACAACTCTTTTCTATGCGCATAGCGAATGGAAACTTTGAAGATATAATCTAGTTATTGATGACAGAAACTGCAACAAAAGAATATTCCATCCAGCAGAAGAATGAAGTGATGGTGCGCGCAATTTTTTTTTTGTCATCGTAGGGCACCTATATAAGATGGGCAATTATGAGATACTACAATGGTATGTACCTCAATTCGAGCGAAGTCAGATCCTCACAGAACTGCATGGGGGGTGCTGTAGGAGGACACTATGCAGGGTGAGCGACAACGCAGGGCTGTGGTGGCGAACACTTCATTAGGATTCAAAAGCACACTGTAAGGCATGTGATATATGTCAAAGAACAGGTAAACCATCACGAAGGGACGAGATGCCTTTGAATCTGCAAATGACGTTGCAGCCCTTCGAAAAGTGTGTAATCAACTATGTAGGACCTATCAAACCTCACAGAAAGATGGGTGCGAGATACATTATCACTATGATAGAGCACTTGACTTGCTGGGTAGAAACACAGTTGTTCAAAGATTTCAAGGCCGCCACGGTTGCAAAGTTTCTGTTCGAACACGTATTAACTCGATTTGGATGTCCAAATATCTTGATGAGTGATTGCGGTACACATTTGCTAAACAAAACAATCAGCACACTAACAAAAGAGTTTCAGGTGTATCATCAGAAAAGCACACTATATCACCCACATGCCAATGGGATAGTAGAAGCATTCAAAAAAATACTGGAGACTACAATGACCAAAGTCTGCAACACGTAGCAGAGTGATTGGGACTTGTGCGTTCTTGCAGTATTATGGGCTTATATGAAAAGTTGCAAGAAACTGATGGGATAGACACCTTTCCGATTGGTCTATGGTGTGGAAGATGTCATGCTAATGGAGTATATTGTCCCTAGTTTGCACATCCCAGTGCTCACAGGTATGACGGACCATGGAGCCCTGGAAGAAAGGCTCGTGCAGTTAGAAGAACTGGAAGAGGAACGGTTCTTGGCTGGCTTCCATCAGAAGGTACAAAAGCAGTGCGAAAAGGCCTGGCACGATCGCCACATTAAGTTGCACACCTTCAAGGCAAATTATTTAGTGTTACTATATGACAGTAAGTTTGATAAATTCCTGGGAAAGTTCAGAATGCATTGGATGGGACCGTATGTTGTTAAGGAGGTCATAGATGGAGGCATGGTATAGTTGGTAAAGCTAAATGGAGAACCTTTCCTAGGTAAAGTGAATGAAAGTCAATTGAAGCCACACACGGGTGGCCCGACTATCTTACTAATCGGTAGAAGCACAGTCTTCGCACTCCAAGTAGCCGAAAGAAGGTGCAGGACTATAAATAAATGCAGGGGAGGTGGGAACAGGTCTAGGGAAGCAGTTCTGACAATGCGGTCTCGAAACAGCGAGTATAAGAGATTCAGCAGGCAACCACTCAGTGCGTTGCCGACCTTGTAGTGGTTCGAGCAAAGTTGGAGGGAGTCCATGCGAAGATCTCTGCACCGATAGAGTGACTCGATGGTGAGTCACAATGTTTGTATTGGGGGCCTGTTGGGCGTGGAATTCCCCCCAAGGCATGTTTTGGGGCTTAAAGCCCAAGCTTTGACCATGTCCATTGTAAAGAATCTGGGATTTGTGGGCATGGAACGCGAAGTCATAATAGAGTCACAGGGTTGTCTGCCCTTGTTTTTGTAATGTAAGGTCGGTTTGAAAGATCCACCCATGGTCTGCAAACCATGGGATTATATAAATAGAGAGAGGCTTTAAGTGTAGAAGAAAGTTAATCTAATAGAAGCATGATGAGTCTAAGGAATTGATTGAGTCAAAGTGTAAGTTGTGTCTTTGGATGGTAGACTAGGAGAAGGCTTTGCAGCTGAGTGCGCAGAGGCCTAGTAGTCTACAGCTGAGTGCGCGGACCCCTGTAGCTGAGTGCATAGGGCAGGTCGAGTCTATAACCGTGGGAAGAATTAAATAAAGAGAAGTGTAATCATATTTTTTTTTTATCTTTTCCTATTTTATGAATTATTTGGTATAAATTGCAAGTTTACTATTTATTTGTTGCGCAAACTCATATGAATGTGTTGTATAAATAAATATAAGATAAGGCGTCCAATTACATGAAGATAGCTAAGTGGTGTATGAAGAAAAGTAATATCTCGGGGGTGACTTAGCGGAGTAGTGTAGAGTGCTTCTCCAATAGCGTGGAAGCCCCACAACCATGGTTAAGGCTACGCAAAGGTGAATATATCAGGGCACGAAGGCTAGGGAAGTATGCGAAGTAACTTGCACGAAGGAACTAACAGTTGGACCAAATCAACCCCTCAGACATCTCAAGGGTGCAGAAACCTGGTTCCAGCAACCAACCTTATACTACCTCGGCTAAGACCACAATCCACTCTCCGAAAACTGTTACCGAAAGGGTCAGTAGTATAGGGATTTTTTTGGTTAATCAACATTGAACCTGGGTCAGGCCCCAACTAGCCAACAGCTCAGGTGAGGAGCACCTGACACTATCACAATGTTGCATTCATTGATTAAGTCAATCACACATAGAAAAATATAATGGTTAATATCTATTTGGGAGATCACAACAATCTGCTAAAAAATAGTAACTAAATCTAATATTAGAACATAATTGAAACAATCAAAATAATCAAGACAACCTTTCTCCATTATCAACAAAACAACGAGATTGTAAGAAATCAAGAACAGGATGGCAGAATACAACATAAAACTCAGGAATGATAGATGGAAAAGAGACACACACAAATATCTTGTGAGAAAACAATTTTGTGCCATAAAAAGAAACATGTTCGATTGCAGAGGTTTTTCTTAAAAACGTCATTGATATATTAATCCCACTATGTGCAAGGTTTCATGACATTTATTTCATTTTTTGCTAGGTGTCATAATTAGTTTGATTCACTTGATTTTATTTGAGTTTAGTTGGAACTTCTCTAGTCATTTTTTGTTGCTTGTATCCTTGTCTCCTATGTAGTTTTATTTAACTGATTTTGAATGATAAGAAGAGCTACTCACCCCATTCTAGTTTTGAGTTCACTCTCTATATATTTCCACCTCTGCATTCATGGTATTAGAGTACCAGGTTGCATAAGACTCTAAGGACAATTTAATTTGAAAATTATTCTTTAACAAAATAGAGGACAAGATAAGAGCTCGAGGACCGAAAATCGAAGTTGTGAAAAATTTGTTGCAAGCAATCTAGTTTATATATGTGTGTGTGTGTGTGAGAGAGAGAGAGAGAGAGACCATCACACTTTATCTCTCTACTTAAGTTCGATGATAGTGGAGAACTTATGAAACTGTCAAATTCCACAATTAGTTGCACCATCTTCTTGTCGTGAAGTGTGATGAAAGTGGAGAGCTTATGAAACTATGAAATTCAGCCATTCCTTGCCCCATCTCAGTGTAGCAAAGTGAAATGACATGATAGTCATATCAAATGCATCCTCCAAGTTATTGTTTCACACAAAGCTTGAAATCATGAAGCGAAGCACGTGGTCAACTTTCAATTGGAGCAAGGGGTCAACATCAAATATGGAGTGGAAATTCGAACTAGTTATAAGAATTACGGTATCATCGTAACATCATAGTTTGAAAAATTAAATTCCAATTATAATTTGGTAGCACCAATTTTAATTTGGAAGCAATAATTATTTTAGAAAGGCTCATCAAAGAATCAAATCTAAAGTTCCTTTTGAAAAGGGGGTTATTTGAAAAGAACAAAAAGGGGTCCTTTTGTTTAAAAGCCAAGTTCCATTATAATTTTCTTTTTTAAAAGGGATTCATTTAAGTTTTTTTTGGAAGATAATTTTGTATAAAATAGAGTCAAGGGTTTCATTTAAAAAAAATGGGACTTTACTATGTTGTATTTAAACAAAAGGGAGGTGCATTTTTTTTAAACAAGTTATTTTTTTTAAAATCTTGAAAGCGAGATTCAAAAAAAAGGGTTGAACATAAGAAATTGAAAAAAATGGTTTCCTCCAACTCTTTTCCACAAACACCGACTTTTCTTGGAAAAAATTATGAATTCTAGTCTTTACGAATGAAGACATTTCTAAAATCCCAAGAGTGTTGGGAAACCCTGCAAAATGTTTATGTAAAGTTGACCCAAGAAGCATTAGCAACCATGAAAAATAATCAAGGGAATGTCATTGCAGAACTAATAAAGAAAGAGCACATAGAAAAATGTTGGATACAAAATTTTTTTGATGACTCTAACTTGAATAAGATAATCGATATATCAACAAAAAAAAATCTTGGGATATTTTGAAAGTTGTGTATCAAGGTAATGACACAATGAAGAATGTTAAATTACAGACATTGAGAACTTTGTTCGAAACCATGAAAATGACTAAAACAATGAAAGTGGACTAGTTCATGAATAGATTCATGGGCATACTCAATAATATCAAAATCATTGGTGGAACCATTATAGATAACAAGATTATTGAAAATTTCCTTCAAAGTCTTCCCAAGAGATATGACATGATTGTAATAGCCATTCTAGAATTTAAATATTTTACAACTTTCGTAGTAGATCAATTGACTGGATCACTTCTATAACATGAAACAAGACTTAATGTGGCAAAATATTGCATGGAACAAACTTTCAAATCACACTCTCTCTTGGAAAATACATAGGAAGAGGATATAGAGGCGGAAAGAAGAGATGCAAAGGCAGAATAGAACATCACCATGTAGCAGAGCTGTCGCGACCTACACAAGACCAAACATAGAGAAGAAAACATGAAGTAAATCTAATGTCCAATGTTATTACTATAATAAATTTAGGCATTATGAACATGAATTCAAAAATAAACAGTCAGATCAACAAAGAGGAAAAGTCCATCTCTCCAACAATGAAGGAGAATCCTCTAAAATAATATTTCTTCTTTTCCATCTTTCTAAGGAGAGCCAAAATTCCACTCTATTGTTGTTGGATGGTGGTTGCATCAATCATATGAAAAGTGAAAGAACTACTTTCTTGCATCGATGCTTCAATAAAATCTAAAATTACTCTTGTAGACCATTCCCACGTTAAAGCTGAAGCGAATTGTAGTGTCCCTATTCTTACCAAACAAAATCAAAAAAATAATATAAGTAATGTTTATTATGTTCCACATCTGAAGCATAATATCTTTAGTGTAGGTCAATTGATGGAAGATAGTTATGATGCAATATTCCAATGGAACACATGTTATATCTATAACAAATCTCCCAATACAAGACTCATAAAAATGGTTGAAAAAGGAGGGATAGGATGTTTCCACTCACTCTTAGAAGTAGGATTCTTTCACATTATTTTGTCCACGATGTATCAAGAATACATGAGTCTAAGCTATGCCATTCTAGATATGGGAATATTCCATTCAAGAGTCTAAGTCTACCTCAAAAACATTTAATGGTCATTTTTTTACGTGTTATGAATGAAACAAATTGTAACTGTGAAAATTGTATTCTAGCAAAGCACAAAAGATATAGCTTTGCGACATCTTCTAATAGCACAAAAGAGCCTTTTGAGCTAGTCCATATAGATATATATGGCCTAATTCAAACATTGTATATTGGTGGAAGTGTTTTTTTTTTACATTCATTGATGATTATAGAGGGAAGATATGGGTTTATTTTCTCAAAAATAAATCAGATACTTTCGCCATATTCAAATAATTCAAAGCAGAATGAGAAAAGCAGAGTGGAAATCCTTTCAAAGTAATTTAGTTCAACTGAGGACAAGAATAAAACCAATCCCTTCAAAGCTTTTTGTCAACAACAAGGAATCATCATGCAAAACAAAAAAAATAATAAACAACATAGTGGAGTATTATAAAGGAAAAATGAGACAATCATGAATATGTCTAGATGTATGTTGTGTGAGAAGTAGTTGTCTAATGACTATTGGGCTGAGAAGTTCCGACAATAATATATATTTTCAGTAAATCTCCAACAACCAGTCTCCAAGATGTAGTATCTCAAGAAGCGTGGGATGGTAAGAAGGTTAATGTATCACACTTCAGAATTTTTTGTAGCATTTTCACATGTTCCTAAGGAGCTATGAAAAAATCTTGATGATAAGAGTGAAATATGTATTTTCATAAGATATAGTGAACAGTCAAATGCCTATAGAATTTACAATCCTGTTACGAAGAAGTTTGTTTTAAGTATAGATGTTACATTTTTTGAAAATAAATCTTGGTCTGATCATATTGACAAAAAATTAAGTCAACTTGTTTATCCAACACAGTTGCCAAGATTGCAGGTTCAGGAAGAACCATACCACTCTGAAAATGGTACGTCTTCTAGCATTTAATCCAACATTGAATCAAAATAATCAAAAGATAATCAGAAAACAAGAAGCATCAGAGAATTTTTTGGCAGGAGAAAGAGTTTGATCAACATAATATGTTTGTCTTTCTTTCATCTCAACCAACCCATTTTGAAGAAGCAATTAAAGAAAACAAATTACTTGATGAAATGACTCAAGGAATTACTGCCATAGAGAAGAACCAAACATGAGAATTAGTTGATCTCCCAAGAGACAAAACCAAAATTGGTGTAAAATGAGTATATAAGACCAAGCTGAATGAAAAAGGAGAGATTGAGAAACATAAGACAAGGATGGTTTCCAAAATATTCTCACAACAGTTTGGTGTCAACTATGGTGAGACCTTTGGTCCATTAGAAAGGTTAGACATTGTGAGAACAATTTTGTCCACAATAGCTGAACACAAATGGAATGTCTGTCAACTTGATGTAAAATTTGTTTTATTAAAAAGTATATTGTAGGAATAAGTCTTTGTGGAGTAGACTCCTATTTCTGAAGTTCCATGACAGGAGAATAAGGTGTACAAGTTGAAGAAAGAGGTGTATGGATTGAAACAAGCTCCCCAATCTTGGTACGGTCTCATCGACAACTATCTCATTGAAAGTGGTTTTTTCATAAGAAACCATGAGCCAACGTTGTATACCAAAACACATTACAGTAAAATTCTCATGGTATGTCTTTATGTTGATGATCTTCATTATACAGGTATTATGATGTTGGAAGACTTCAAAGTAGCAATGTAAACATAGTTTGATATCACTGATCTAGGAATCATGAAATACTTCTTAGACATTGAAATTAAACAATCTGGTAATGAAATTTTTGTTGGTCAACAAAAATATGCCACAACCATGCTCCAAAAGTTTAAAATGACCAATTTCAGATGAGTTGATGCACCAATTGCTCAAGGCACCATGTTGAGCAAACAAGACGTAGCACCACTAGTTCATTCCACATTGTATAAAAGTATGGTTAGTAGTTTTTTGTATATCATTGCAACTAGACCTAATATCATGTTTTCAACTAGTTCTATCTCCAGGTTTATGAAATTATCGAAGACTTCTCATTGCAAAGTTGCAAAACTGATCTTAAGATATCTTTTAGGGACCCTAGTCTATGGTTTTATCTAGACACATTATGAATATATGTCACTTTTAGGTTATACAAACAACGATTATGCAGGCAGTTTAGATGATTGCAAAAGCACCTCAAGGTATGTTTTTCACCTTGGAACCAATCATATCTCATGGGCTTCTGAGAAACAACCAATCATAAAAATATCTTGAGAAGAGGCAAAATATGTAGTTGCCACTTCAATGACTTTTCAAGCAGTGTCTCTCACAAGACTATTGGAAGATCTTTCAAATGTTTAGAAGGAGCCAACTCCTATTTACTGTGATATCGCTTCTGAAATTTCTTTATAAAAAAATATTGTCTTTCACAAGAAAATAAAACACATTGACACACGTTTTCATTTCATCCATGAGCATTGCTGGAAATGTTAATCCCAACCACCATGTAAACATCTTAACAACAACCATACTTGTCAAAAGTGCTTTTGCAGGTTGCATCTCTGTTTGAAGATGGAAGGGCTGAAACCAAAATAGAATACGGCACGAACCATTCCTCGACACATAAAAGAATTTAAGGCATTGAATGTATTTTGGTAATTATATATGGGCAATCATTCATTTCACGATTATTGCCCATAGTGCACACACACATGCGCAATTTCCACACTCAACAACAACATGGTATTAATTATTTTTCTATTTCATGTATTAATGTAAAATTGTGTGTTGAGATAAATATGTATGTAAAAA
The DNA here is from genome assembly GCA_031772625.1 of Pinus tabuliformis. Classification (NCBI taxonomy): domain Eukaryota; kingdom Viridiplantae; phylum Streptophyta; class Pinopsida; order Pinales; family Pinaceae; genus Pinus; species Pinus tabuliformis. The sequence goes on along the minus strand of CM062804.1, from coordinate 199,016,153 downwards.
TCATTTTTCAAGTAAGAGAGAAAGAGAGCAAGTGTCTCTGAGGAGAAAATTTTGGTGGGCACATAAAAACAACAGTTAGTGTGTTTTACTGTGTATTATTCCGCTTGAAGTGAAAATCTCTGTAAACCTTGTTTTTACTTGGTGAATGAGCTGCGGTCTCATGTGAATGTATTTTCATGTTTTAGAATTCAATCCTAATTTACTGTTGTGTTGCTCTAAACATACTCTGTTGTAGTTCATTTTTTTGCCGCGAGTGAATAGTGCATTTTTAGGTCTCTGTGTAGCTGTCCGAAATCTATCTCCGTGACTCTGCGAAACTGAGTTGCGTGAAAGTAGATTTGCAAAATAATTTTACTTTTCCTCTCCCCATAAATTCTGTTTAATTTTTCTAACATGATATCAAAGTGGGTTAAACGCTGTTAGTGTAAAAACAAGTGTTTTTACCAGCAGTTAAAATAGTTTTGAGGGCAGAATTTCAGAGCATATTTATTAGCAGGTAGAAAGCTTTTTTTTCACTCAGAAATGACAACATCAAGCACAAGTTTGACTAATCTTTAGCTGCCTTGGTTTAATGGAAAAAATTATGATTATTGGGTTATTACAATGAAGGCCTTGTTTTCGTCTCAAGACATTTGGGATTTGGTGGAGAATGGTTTTCAAGAACTAGCAGATGCAGTAGCATACAATGCCTTATCTTAACCAGAAAGAGATTTGTTAAGGGACAACAGGAAGAAGGATCCAAAATCCCTATTATATATATTCCAAGCAGTTCATGAAAGTATTTTCCCAAGGGTTACAACAACAACGAAGTCCAAGCAAGCATGGGACACCCTTTAGGCAACCTACCAAGGCATGGCAAAAGTCAAGACAACAAAGCTGCAAATGTCGAGAAGAGTTTTCAAACACTTTGTATGAAAGAGTTTGAGAATGTAGAATCATTTTTTACACATGTAAGTGGGCTGGTTGCTCAAATCAGGACTCATGGTGAGATACTTGAGGAAAGAAGAATAGTTAAGAAAGTTTTGAGAAGTTTGCCAGCAAGGTTTGATGCCATTGTTGTGGCCATAGAAGAGACAAATGATCTCTCACAGTTCTGAGTGGATGAGCTTAATGCATCACTAATTTCTCATGAACATAGACTGAATAGAGCAACAAGCTCCTCATTGGGGCATGCCTTCAAGACAAAAGTATCATTTGGTCAAGGTCGAGGCAGAGGAAGATGATATGCTAGAGGAAGAGGAAGAAACCCACACAGAGGTGGAAGAAGCAACCTTTCAAGCTCAAATGGAAGAGGAAGCAATGAAAATCCAAGTCAACGCCCAAGCAAAAATCAAGCACAAGGTCAAAGGTATGATAAATTTCAAGTTCAATGTCATTACTATAAGAAGTATGGTCATTACACAAATGAATGTAGAAAGAAGCAATATGACATTAGTAACAAACCAAGTGTAAATTTCACAAAAGAAAATCAGAACCATGATAGCATGTTTTTAGCTTGTAATGTAGCACAAGAAAAACATAGTGATATATGGTATCTAGATTTAGGGTGTAGCAAACACATGTTAGGAAACATAGAAATGTTTTCCAATCTAGTTGAAAGTGTGAAATCTAAAGTGACATTAGGGACTGATAGCAAAGTCTCTGTCATGGGAAAAGGTAGAGTTAATATCCTAACAAAGATGGGGAAGAAGAAGTACATCTCAGATGTTTACTTTGTTCCCGGTCTTAAGCATAAACTCATAAGCATTGGACAACTCATGCAAAAGGGATAAAATGTCTTCTTCAAAAATGATGTGTGCACAATTTTGGATAGGCCTCCAAGCAGACAGCTCACTGCAAAGGTTCAGATGACAAACAATACAATGTGTCCCCTAGAATTAAAATCATATTTGCAAAAAGGAGGTGCAGAAGCACAACTCTCAATGAACTCACAAGAGAATGGAAGAAAATAGGCAACTGTCACACAAGTAAACTTTCAAACAGAGGAAAATATGAAAACTGGTTATGGCATTTGATATTTGGTCATCTCAACTTCGGAGGTTTGAATTTGCTGCATAGGAAAGGCATGGTGAATGGTTTTCCACACATAGAAAAACCGGACAGCCTATGTGAAGGATGTATCTTAGGCAAGCAACATAGAGAGACATTTCCAGCAGGAAAGTCAGTAAGGGCAAAGGAACCTTTGGAGATTGTCCACTCATATTTATGTGGACCAATGCAGACACCATCAATTGGTGGCAGCCACTATGTATTGACCTTCATAGATTACTATAGAAGGAAGACATGGGTCTATCTTCTAAAACAAAAAAGTGAAGTGTTTGAGCACTTTTTCCTATACAAAACTCTTGTTGAGAAGCAAAGTGGACACTACATCAAAGTCCTCAGGACTGACAGAGGTGGAGAATGCATCTCAAATTATTTCCTTCATTTTTGTAGCAAGCATGGAATTCACAAGCAATTTACAACAAGGTATACACCTCAACAAAATGGTGTGGTAGAAAGGAAGAATAGGACCATTATGGAAATGACAAGGAGTATGTTGAAGGCAAAGCATTTTCCAAATGATTTTTGGGCTAAAGCTGTCACTTGTGCAACATATATCTTGAATAGATGTCAAACCAAAAGCATCCAAAACCTGGTTCCTGAAGAGGCATGGAGTGGAAGAATACATAGTGTCACTCACATGAGAGTTTTTGGATGTGTGGCGTATGCACATGTCCCGGATGAGTTGAGGAACAGGTTGGACAGTAAGGCGGAGAAATCTATATTTGTTGGATACAGTGATGAATGCAAAGGCTTACAAACTCTACAATCCATTAACCAAGAAGGTCATAATCAGCAGAGATGTGCCGTTCATAGAAGAGGAAGCATGGGATGGAAGTTTAGAGAAGACAGTCGATGTCAAAGCATGCATACCACATGAGGACAAAGAGGAATTAATAGTAGAAAGTAATTCCTCAACAATGACTCTCTCTACACCTATTCAAGTGCAACAAAGCAAGCAATAAACAACACCATTAACAAATAATAGGAGAGTTTCGCGTAGCCAACCAAGTGCTTCTCCAAGCACACCACAAAGTGTGACACCAAGTGACATATCAAGCCCATCTTCAGCAAGCACAAGGAAATCGAAATTCAGAAATTTAAATGAAATTTATGAGAAAGAAGAAGTTGATAGCAACACTGGTCTGAATGCCTTATTTTCCTTGTTTCATCATGTTGATGACCCAATCCATTTTGAAGATGCAATCAAAGAAGAAAAATGGGTTGTGACAATGGAGGAAGAGATAGAAGCAATAGAAAGTAATGACACATGGAAGTTAGTGAGCCTTCCGAAAGGAAAACGTGTCATTGGAGTGAAGTGGGTCTATAAGACCAAAAGAAACATTGAGGGAAATATTGAAAGGCACAAAGAAAGGCTAGTTGTCAAAGGATACAAGAAGCAACATGGAAGAGATTACATGGAGACGTTCGCGCCAGTCGCGAGGATGGAGATAGTGCACGTAGTTGTGGCGATTTTCATGCAACATAAATTTTAAGTGTATCAAATGGACGTAAAATCAACATTCTTGAATGGAGTGCTAAAAGAGGAAGTGTATGTTATGCAATTGCGTGGTTATGAGGTTGAAGGCCAGGAAGACAAAGTGTATTGGCTGAGGAAAGTTCTCTATGAGTTGAAGCAAGCACCGTGCACATGGTATAGTAGGATAGATGCCTACTTGTTGGACAATGGTTTTGACAAATGCAATGGCGAACCCACTTTGTACATCAAAGAGAGCGAAGGTAAGATTCTCATTGTCCTCTTATATGTAGATGATTTGATTTGTACACGCAATGATGATTTCCTCATCGCTGATTTCAAACAAGTCATGAAGAGTGAATATGAAATGATTGAATTGTGATTGTTAAGATATTTTTTGGGCATAGAAGTGAAGCAAACAAAAAATGACATTTTTATCTCTCAAGCAAAGTATGTGGCAGACATTTTGGAGAGGTTTAAAATGTAGAACAATAAGTCTGCACCAACTCCAACTGTCATAGGGTTGAAGTTGAGCAAAGAAGATTGCAACAGTAATGTCAATCCAGCATTATACAAAAGCATGATAGGCAGCTTGATGTATTTGACCTCCAATAGGCCAGATATAATGTATGCAGTAAGTTTAGTGTCATGGTTCATGGAGACACCCAAGGAGACACATTGGCAAGAAACAAAAAGGATTCTAAGGTATGTCAATGGGACAAAACAATAAAGAATTTTGTACACAACAACAAGTGATTTTAGGCCAATTGGTTATAGTGACAGTGATTGGGCAGGAAGTGTCCATGTCAGAAAGAGCACGTTAGGATATGTCTTCTGTTTAGGTTCCAGAGTCATTTCATGGGCTTCCAAGAAGCATCAAATAGTGTCACTGTCAACAATAGAAGCTGAATATGTCGCAGCAACAGTAGCAGCGTGTTAGACAGTTTCGATGCAAAGAATGTTGAGGGATCTTCATCATGACCAAGACAGAACGACAACTATTTTCTGTGACAACACCTCATCAATTGCATTGTCAGAGAATTCTGTCTTTCACAAGAGGACCAAGCATATTGATGCTAAATATCATTTTATTGGAGAGTTGATTAACAATGATGAAATTGTGTTGTTGCGGGTCACAGGATCAATTTGTTGATATCTTCACAAAGCCATTGGCACGTGAAAGTTTTGTTTATCTCAGAAACTATTTGGGAATTGTCAATGGCGACAATTGTGATTAAAGGGGAGCGTTGGAAATATTAATCCCAACCACGGTGTTAAACACCCTCAAAACAACCATACTTGTGAAAACTATTTTTGTAGGTTGCGTCTCTGTTTGAAGATGGGAGGACTGAAGCCAGAACAGAGTACCACGCGAATCATTCCTCAACACATCAAATAATTTAAGGCATTTAATGTATTTTGGTAATTCTATATGGGAAAGCATTCATTCCACAATTATTGCCCATACTCCACAGACACCTGAGCAATTTCCGCACTCAACAACAACAACATATCAACAACAACAACATATTAATTATTTTTCTCTGTCATGTATTAATGTCAAATTGTGTGTTGAGATAAATATGTATGTAAAAATCATTTTGCAAGTAAGAGAGAAAGAGAGCGAGTGTCTCTGAGGAGAAAATAGTGGAGCAAATTTTGGTGGGCACCTAAAAACAACAATTAATGTGTTTTACTGTTTGTTATTCCGGGGGAAGTGAAAATCTTTGTAAACCTTGTTTTTACTTGGTGAATGAGGGAGAGTTGTGAATTTGTTTTCATGTTTTAGAATTCAATCCTAAGTTATTATTGTGTTGCTCCAAACTTACTCTGTTCTACTTTTTTTTTTGTGGGGTGAATGAGCCCCGGTCTCATGTGAATGTATTTTCATGTTTTAGAATTCAATCCTAAATTATTATTATGTTTCTCCAAACTTACTCTATTCTACTTAATTTTTTTTAGCGTGACATTGTGTTTTTAAGTTGAGTCTAGCTCGTAGACTCAGGGAAATTGAGCTGGGTGAAAGTAGCTTCGCGAAATAATTTTACTTTTCCTCTCCGTGTAAATTTTGTTTAATTTTTCTAACAAGCTTGTGAATGATGGAGACCATACTACTTTCTTTTCTTGGTTTTAGCTATCAACTTAGATATTTTCACAAAGCCATTGGACAAAAATGCCTCTGAATTTCAGAGAGAGAGATTAGGAAGTGTAAGTGCCCCTACTTGTAATAGTTGAGATTATGATGTGTTGTTGAGATATTAATCTAACTGTTTGCTAGGTGTCATGATATTTATTTCATTGTATGTTAGGTGTCATATGACTTTGCTTCTCTTAAGTTTAATTGAGTTCAGCTGAAACTTCTGGAATCATTTATTGTTGGTTGTTTCCTCCTCTAGTATATAGGTTTATTTAATGATTGTTAATGAAAAGAAGAGTTGTTCCTTCCATTAGAATTTTGAGTTCATTCTACGGCTATTTCTGCCTCAGCATTCTTTTTCAAACGCATATCTTCTCAGTAAAATCGGAGAATAATTCGGGACTGTAAATTAACGAAATGTTCCATTTGCAATGCACAGATTTTATTGAATTGACTTCCATTCGGGACTCGGATGCGTGATGAGGAGTTTCCCACGGAAGCGGTGATTGGAAGTCACCAACTTCCATTTACAAGTAACAGCATATTCTTAGATGATCATGTGTTGCTAAAGTTTTGAGATGTGGACATTAATACCGGTCCCTATCAAAAAATTCCAGCAGACGTGCTTAGCGCAAAGGTTATCGAAGGGACAAACGGCATTAGGTTTCGGTAGTCCCACGAACTTCACTCCTTGCTTTGTGGTTTGAGAGCGTCACAAAACTCTGGTAACGACAAAAGGTAGGAAATGCAGAGACGGATATATAACAATATTGTGCGAGACGCTTGCCCTTTTACTGTTGGAGATTATTTAGCGGAGTGGTACAAAAATTTTGCCACACACAATGTATGCATGGTAAGCTTTCCTAGGTATGCATCCTAAATCCTTTTTAACTTAAAATATGTGGAAGTTGACAAATTGCCTTTATTTCTATCGGAATAAATTCTTGAATAATGTCGCTTAAAAGAAGTCCGCTCTATGTCTGGACTCGAAAATTGATATGTGAAGCGATACCCCGCGGACATTGTCTTTTCCCTTCCATTTGTGAAGGGGTGCCCTGCTAAAGTTGATAAAATTATTGAACAACATGAGCAATGTATGGCCACATGTCAAATCATTGAATTCCATTATTGAAGATTTCTTGTGGATAAGATTGTAGATATTGGTCTTTGACCAGTATTGAATCATCTTTGTCGTTAAGTGCAACATGTTGTCACCTAGTATCGAAATCGCTTCAGGCGGTGACCCTGAAAGCAATAATTTATGGTGGGCAGTGATCAGCGATTAACTGCAACAAAAATGGAGGAAGGATAATTTCTATCCAGAATATGGGCTTTCTTTAGCTTTATTCCGTCGGCCGATTCGAGTGACTATTGCCATATAATAAAGGGGAGGGAATGTAAAACCCTGCGTCTCGGGTTTGGTATTTCCTCATTGTTCAATTCTGAGATTTTGATTGCATTCTCCGCTTTCTTAAGCAGCCACGCTGCCGTCATTTAGAGACTGGGTATGTTTGCATAAACATGTAAAGCGTGATCCCGAGCCAAGAATGACTTGCCAACATGGAGGGACCAAATGATAGTTAAACCGACAATTATCTGAATGTTATGTGCGATACATTAATTAAATGTTGAGAAACGTTTGTTGGCGGGTCTTTCTTGGCTCGGTATCCCGCTCTGCATGCATTTCAGAAGGTAGCGCAACCAATACGTTATCAGCCTACTGTGTAGGTATGAAGAAGATCTATTTTGTATAGCATACATATGGATTCCTCTTCAACGTTAAAATCAATGAATTTGGTCTTTCAACATTGAGGTCATCTATTCGTTTACTTTCCACGCAACTTATTTTCTTTTGGGTACTTTTTTACTTTCCACGCAACTTATTTTCTTTTGGGTATTTTTTAATTAGTTGTTTATTTTTTGAAAAATTTCCACTGGATTTTTAGTATTCAATTTTTCTAAAATCTCGAGGGAAATCATTGAAATCACAATTTTAATGAGTAACTCTTGCACATTAAAAGTGTACTAGGAGTTTTTCATGATGCTGAATTTATATATATTGTAAAAAAACTAGTTTAAATAACACAAATCAAGATTTTACTACAACCTTTCCGGCCGGCACCAAAACTCCAAAAAATCCAGAAAAACAACTTCATTTCTTAAGGTGACAAAGGTTGAAATACTTTTATTTGTTGTCATGGTAGAATTCACGTGCTTCGCTTATCCTCTTTGAGTATGCAAATCTGATGTATTTGTCTCAGAGTTTAAGAGAAGTTTTTGACTGGGCTCAATGTAGCTATTTATAATTTTATATTTTCTTCAATATAATAAGAAAATTTAACATAAATCAGTGGTGGATTTAGTAATAAAGACAATTACTAGTTTCTATTTATGTAAGTTGATTTACCATTATTCAGACTAATCTATACCACCTAAAGTTCATTAAATATTAGTTTTTAATTGACAATTTTTCTTTCCAGCCAAAAAATTCTGGATCTTGAAGCATTAACTTTTTTAAGGTGGAAAAATCTATCAAACTCAGAAAATCAAACCAACAGTGAGGACAGCCATCTCTGGTTGCTATCCTCAATTCTGGGCAGATACATCATTGTTATCAAGGAAAACCATGCCACCTGGAATAACCCCTCAGGTGGTCCCCAAGGCAGCAGGCTCTCACTCATGCCAGATGCCTCTGGGTCATGGGCCGTTACCGTATTTCCTTACTAGCTGCTCTTAGCCAAGCAGAAGCATTAGCCTATTTCCTTACTGGAGAAAAGAAAATTCATACATACTAATAAAATTATTTACATATATTGTTGGTAAAGTTGTTCCTATTTGTTTATCCTTTTGTCCACCGTAACATTTCTAATTGGGTTATCACTATTTCTTATGGAACTCTTCCTCCATGTTCATGATCGTCGAACAGGAAACTTCAATCTAAGGAAACATCGCGTGCCAACATTTTAGATATTCTTTTTTTTTTAACATTTTAATTTCATATCTACGTTGATTTTCAGTTTCAATGTATATTTATTAATGTTTTAAGAGAACGTTAACTATTCACCGTTTTGTTTGGTTTTAATTAAATACTAAGTTATTGCCTCAGTAAATGGTACTCTGCTTTCACTTGCATGTTTTAATTATTTTGCTAGATCTCGTCAACATTGTGAGTTAAAATGATCGGAGTGGGCAATAGTTAAATTTACAAGTATTTCAGGTTTAAAATTCCTTATTTTTTGGAAAATTAACAATGTTGTTTTGAAAATTGTGTGTTAAAATGATTAGTGCAGTCACTAGAGTTAGAGTTACAGTAACCTTAAAATTTGAGAAGTATTTCAAATTTGAAATTAGTGCCTTACCCAAAACATTAACAGTGTTGTTTCTTTACCCAAAACATTAACAGTATTGTTTTTAATGCGACGGGGTGTTTCAAATTTGAAATTCCTACTTGCGAAACATTAACAATATTTTTTTGAGTGCGTGGATGGTTCGTAGCTGCCAGGCAAGAGCGAATAAATGTAAATGTTTTTCTTTGAAGAAAATATAATTTAGTATTACTCGTCCTGAATTTCAAGGAAAGATGATTTAATATTGATAATGGTTTCCAATTATACATTATTTCTCTTCAGTTGTACCGTTGGTTTAGGTTATTTTTGGTTCTCCAGTTGATGTAGCAATTGATATTGGGAATGAACCGTGTGTGGATGAGATTGTTCCGTGATCCGAGATTCACTTCATTTTGTGTATGATTCGTTGTGCGTTAGGACGGAAGCTTGGGGTTTGAGCTCCTAGATGATAAGTTTTTCCATGTAAAAAAATAGTAGAATGATTTATTTCTTAATTAAAATTTTTAATTTTATTGGTAACAAAACTTTAGAATTTAGAAGATAAGTTTTTCTACGTTAAAAAATGGTAGAATGATTTATTTTTAATTAAAATTTTTAACTTTAGTGACCACAAAACTTTATCCGTGTTGATATATTTTTCTCTTTTAGATTCTTTGTAAGTTGTTCTATTATTTTAAAAATGTTTTCAAATTATCATTTCTTTAAAATCATATTTTAAATAATAATAATAATGTGATTTTAAATAATATTAATAATGTCAAAGTATTTATGCTTTGGTTGAATAGGAAATTGAGATTGTTGACTTTTTATGTTTATGAAATATATATCAATTGAATTTATTCTCCATCGTTATATAAAAAAATGTGTGTAAGATAAAACATTTATATTAACACTAGCATAGATTGAGCTTAACTTGAGATCTATCAAGTGTCGATAGGGATGAAATCTTTCAAGGTGCAAACCTCATTTTTTAGTGTAAAACTTAATCGAGAGGTTTGATCCCACTTTGTGCTTGATAGATCGAGAGTTAAGATGGATCAAGGCTAGAATAAGTATGAATACTATTAAAATTTAATATTTATCTATCTCTCCCTCCATCTGTGTATCTCTATCTTCTTCCCTCTCTCCCCCCTCTATCTGTATCTCTATTTTTCTCTATCTCTCCCTCTTCGTCTCTCTATCTCCACCCCAAACGTACGCATTCTCTCCACATGCATCTTTCTCTCTCTACCTTGCTCTCCTCCCCCCACCTCTCTCTCTCTCTCTCTCTCTCTCTCTCTCTCTTCGGACTCTTCTTCCTCCATCACTCTCTCTCTATTTCAACTGTTCTTTCTCGCTCACTCTCTCCTCCTCTCTCTCTTCCCTCGTGCTCTCCTTTCTCCCTCAAACTCTCCATCTCTCCCGTGTCACTCCCTTCCTCCACCCTCTCTCCACCCCCCTCCTCTCTATGTCTTTCTTCATCGCTCCCTCTCTCTCCCCGTCCATGTCTATCTCTCTCTGTCCATATCTATATATCTACTCTTCATCTCTCTCTTCCCTCTTGGTCTATGTTTTCCCTTACTCAACCATTCTCTCTCTCTTTCCACCTACCCTCTCCATCTCTCCATTGTCACTCTCTCTCTCACTCCCCACTCTTTTCTCTCTCTATCTTTCTTCTTTCCTCTTGTTCTCTACCTCTTCATCTCCATCTCTCTCTCCCTTCCTCGTTTCTTTCCTCTCTTTATATTTATATTAACACTACAAAATATCAATATCTATCTATCTCTCCCTCCCTCTCTATCTCTTTCTTGTTCCCTCTCTCCCCCCTCCATCTATATCTCTATCTTCCTTTCTCTCTTCTTCTTTGTCTCTCTATGTCACACCCAAAACATACACATTCTTTCTCCACATCTATCATTTTCTCTATCCATCACTCTTCCCCTTTTCTCTCTCTTCCCCCTCTCCTTGTCTCTCTCTCTCTCCTCCGACTCTTCTTTCTCGCATACTCTCTTCTTCTTTCTCTCTTCCCTCCTACTCTGCTTTCTCCCTCACTCTCTCTGCATCTCTCCCTTGTTACTCCTTCTCTCCCTCTCCACCCCTCTTTTTATTCTTGCTCCCTCTCTCCTCCTCCAACCCCATCTTTCTTACCCTCCCTTTCTTCCTCTTTTTATATTAATATTAATATTAATATAAATAAAAATATTATTAATATAATATAATATTATTGACATTAGATTATAATTAATATTTAATATAAAGATAAATATTAATACTCTTAATATAATATATATTTAATATTAATATCAATAGATTAAAATAGATCTCTTTTTTTTTTTCTATAAAACATATCTCTTTTTTTTGCTATATAACCTATGTTGTTTAATAGAGAAATCCAAAGAAATTATAATATTTAAATGATATTATGCGCGAAAGTTAAAATGACATTAAAAGAACAAAGAGATAAGGAAATCAAACGTAAGGACTATAACTATGAAATTCAACTTAGCTAGTTCTAAGACGTCATACCGATGCCTGCTTCAGGTTCAAAATGTTTAAAATGCGATCAAAGTTGTTGTGCAAGTTGTAAAAATTAAAATAAAGATGAGGTTAATATTTTATTTAGGATGGATGATCATGAATGCACCACGCTGATTTCAGATTTAATATAACTAATTTTAAATATAATTAACAAGCGTACTTGTTTTCCATTGAGATGTTTCTATTTACTTCTTTGTGATAGGGACCCGCTACCAAGACTTGTGTATCAGTAAATCCGTACAATCTGAGCACTTGTAATGGCTAGCTTGTGTCAATGTTCTAATAGCAATTTGAGTGAAATTTTAAATAATTTAATTCTACAGATTAGGCGTTTTGAATTATATCAAATAAATTAGGTTTGCAAATGAATTTTTTGTATTTTTATCATTATATTATTTTCATTTTTAATTAAATTGATATCTATATTTGTATTGAGTAAATATTTATTTTATTGAACATGTGTTAATTTTATATTGAGTTAGGATATATTTATATATCTGTCATATTAGATTGTAGAATGAGCATCCCTATAAGAACTTTGCTACTTAAATATAAGTACTCTATTAGATAAATTTAAGTTTGTAATCTTTTAAATTAGCTAATTAAATATCGATATTCTATTATATGAGTTTAAATTTGTAATTTTTAAAATTATTATCTTGAATATTAAAAAACAATATTACATTTAACAAATTAACATCAAATATTTAGAATTATTTTTCCTTATTAATTTTTTAAAACAAATATTCTAACTTATTAATCCATGCCTCACCATAAACTATACATTCGTCTCATGGTCAAAGTGTGTTCAATCTATATTATTCTCTTGATTCTTTTGCAATTTTAATCAAAATTTTGAGAAAATGTTGAATATTTTTATTTTCCTATAAATTCAAAAATAATTTTCTTATTTTTATAAATATTATTTTTAATTTTAAAAAGTTGAAGCGAGCCTTGGTGAAACATTATTCCCTTGGCGGAGGATGATTTATTTTGGTATTTCTCAATGTCTCACAAATGATTTTAAATTAAAAAAAAAAGACTAATTTTGTGAGTGACCATTCTGTGGATAAAATTCTCCAAGCAGATACTTTATGTAAGCGGGGGGATGGGGTGTTTCGTCAGTTAGTGATCCGACGCTAACATCAATACATGTACAGCTAGTGTATTCATATTTTATTATTTCATTTTAAGCTCTTTTCCATTTAAAACTTTCAGAAATTTAATTGTGCCGGAGGATAGTAGCATATAGTTGTGAATATGTGTGGAATGAAGGATGTGCAGAGGACGAGGTATGTGATAGAGAACTAGGGTGCATAATAAAATTTCTTCCGTACACAAGGAATTAATTTTATACTCTTTTCCATTTAAATGTTTTATAGATTTACCTATGTAGGAGAGTAGTTGCCTAGAGTTATGAATTTGTGCATAATAAAGTTTGTGCTAAGGATGGGGTATGTGCAAGAAAATGGAGGTGTAGAGGAAAATTTATTCCATAGGCCAGAAAATAATTTAACTAAGAACACAAACTTTAATTCATAATGTGATGGACATAATTAGAAAGAATAGTTTATAAACTAGAAATAATGAATCTTGGTATTTAAGGTTTCCTAGTACTATCTGCATTTTTTATTCCACATTTGTGAATTAAGTTCTTATTATTATTATTAAATATTAAGTTAAGTGTATTTTTAGTACCTACCTCGTTATTGTTATTATTAGTCCCTGCCTATTGTGGGACTATAACATTTTCTTTGATGTCAAAGTGCATTGAATCTATATTATTTTGATAATATTTTGCAATTTTAACCAGTTTTTTTTAGAAAGAGTTGAATATTTCTATTTTAAATGCATATGAGAAAGTAGTTTTGCATGGAATAATGAGAGTGTGAAGTGGGAAACAAAAAATATGATATGAAATGTTGTGGTCTTCTATATATATTTAACATCAACAAGTTTATTTTGTACATCCATTCTCACTTCTTAGATTTTTGAATTAAATACTAATTATCGAATATTAAATCAAGTTTTTTTTCATTAAATCTGAGGAAGATGTGTTTTGTAGGAAAACGACTGTGCAGAGCAAAGATATAAAACATGGATATATTGTGTGACTGCCTTACATATTTTTCACCTTGGTACATTAGTATTATTAAAAGAATAGTAATGCAGTTATGTAAGTTCTGTAATCATCAAGAAAATGGTCGGGTGTTTTTCCAGTTTGATATCTAATACTGTTAATAAAATAAGTGTTTCTACTGCATTTATCTCTTATCATTTCATTTAAGCTATTTTTTCTTTAAAACATTTGCAGATTTAACTATGGAAGAGAACAATTGTATAGAGATATCAATATGAATCTGTGTGGAAGGTGGGATGTCTTGAGGATGGTGTATGTGTGGGAGGAAAAGGTGTAGAGGGAACTTTATTCCGTAGACATGAAATTAATTTAACTTGGGAACGTAAAATTTAACTTGTAAAGTAACAAACGCTGGTGATAAGGATGGTCAACTTGAAAATAGAAAGAGAATTTTATAAACTAGAAATAATGAATCTTGGTATTGAAAGTTTTCAAATATTATGTGCATTTGTGATTTTACATTTGTGGATTAAATACTTATTATTTTTATGCAATATCGAATTAAATTTATTTTTTATGCGTGTAAACAAGTAGTTTTGTGCGAGAGAACGTGTGCAGAGAAATGAATGAAAAAAATTATTTGTAGTGTAACGGAAACTTTCATTTGCAATGTTGTAGTCTTTCAAAAAAAAAATTTATCAGCGAATGCCTTTTTCACATTTATGTTAACTTCTTAAATTTATTAGTTAAATACTAATTATCCAATATTTAACTTTGAATATTTTTAATACATGTGAAGAAAAGGTGTTGTGGGAGAGAATGGGTGTGTGGGGCATGGACAAGAAATGTTGATACATTGTGCAAAAGATATTTCTAAGAAATATAAACCAAAGAAAAACTTTTCAGAAAAATATCAAAATATATTTGGGAGGGGAATAAATACAAACTACAAGCTTAGAGGATTTTGATATACTAGGGCAACTGTATTGTGAGATTGTATTGCAATAACATCAGCTCAAGATACAACACTAGAATATATTGCTTGAATTCTTTATTTTTCCTTTCCCATTACCTTGTCATCATGCAAGCTCGCATTGGTAGAAGAGTTTTTTTCAACTGTACTATTACTGGTCGAATCTATGAGAATGGATCTAGTAGATATCTATAAGAGTTAAATTGTTGTCCTCAGCATACACATTGCCATTTCAGAGGAAGTTCATTGTGCGGAGTTCTTCCACAATCCACGCAATGAACTTCCTCTTGAAAAGGTAACAATCTTACTTTTTTCATTGGATCCAAGATGTCTCAATCAATTCGTCTATTGTTAGTTTTGTTTAGTAGAGATAATTTTTTAATCATATTCAACGATCAAATGGTTTCTCATTTAATTGTTAAATCCCATCTCAATCTCAAAGTGTCATGGAGTTTCAGAATTGTGATGCATTAATTACAATATGTTATGGGATATTTGTTTTTTAAAACATGGATGCCTAGGTGTCCCCAAATGTAATATGTTCACACTATAGTTATACTTAGAAATTAGGATTCTCTTTGTGGTGATTGGCCAGTGAATTTAATAATAATATTTTAGTGCAGAAGCATTTCACACTCAAGAACTTGAAATTTTGATTTAATAGGTTTACATTAAATTTATACTTGGCTAGTGAGATTTTATGTATTTATATAATTATAATAGCTATATAATTGACGTGTATCAACACCAAATGTTGAACCATTCGACAATTCGAACGGTGTTTCCCAATTCTAATTTTCATATACTAATTTGGATATTAAAATGATGCAACTAATGTGTGGAAGTGAGTTCATTTTGTGGGAGTGTAGAGCTTCTCACTCTACACACATCGCACAATTAATTGTATTGCACTATGAAGAATCCACAACGACCATATTATGGGAAAAATAATTTATTTTAAAATTGCAACGACATAAAACATGTTAATTATTATTATTGTATTTTACTTATTCTACGTTTACCCTTGTCATTAATTTTTAATTGCATATTTTTATGCTGTAGCTTATGAGTCATATTATTAGTGGCATGTTGTGAGGGACTTTGGTAGATTATTATTATTATTAAACCAATAGTAAAAAAATTGTGTGAGATTTGGCATCATTGGGCATAGAGATGAGCGGCTTCTTCAATTAGTTCTCTCACATTGACAATCAGAGAGGAATTTCTAGTGAATTTATGTCTTTTTATTTTATTTAAAGTTCTTTTTCATTTATAACTTTTACACATTTACTTGTGTAGGAGAACAATTGTAAAGAGCTATGTATATGTGAGGAACAAAGGATTTGTGAAGGATGGGGCATGTACTGGAGAACGAAGATGTTGATTTTTTTTACTCTGTAAACACGAAATTAATTCAACTAGGTACAAAAAATTTAATTCATAATCTAATAGGCAATCGTTATGGGAATGGTTAATTTGAGACTAGGAAATAGTGGTTTATAAACTAGAAATAATGAATCTATGTATTTAAGGTTTCTAGATACTATGTGCATTTGTGATTTCAAATAATAATTATTATAATGAAATATTATATTAAGTGTCCTTTTAATATGTGTGAACAAGTAATGTTGTGCGCGAGAGCAGATGTGCGGAATAAGGATAGGAAACATTGATACATTGTGTGGCTCTCTTGTTTTATCTACATGTCGATACATTGAGTGAGGACACGAAAACAAATGTAGTCAGTGAATTGAATGTTGAAAGTACTAATATTTACCTAAAATGGTGTTTTTTATTAATCAATGGACAAAAATTGTGATGATAAAAAATCTGGATGGTCACTTTGTCCTCAATATAAATATTTCAAATGCAAAATAGTAGCAGGTGGTGATTTCTAGAGAAACAAGTCAACAAACATTCGAAATCGTTATTAAAGATAGGAGATAGTTTATTTACAATGATACAAGTAATTCATTTTATAATATCTGTATGAACTTTAACTGATCGATTACGTATTTCAAATAGTGAAATGTGTAACTTTGTCCTCTACTGAATATTTCTCAATACTAAGTGCATTTGTGATTTCACTTTTGTGGATTAAATTCTTATTATTATTATGAAATATTAAATAAAGTTTTTTTTAATGTATGTGAACAATTGGTGTTGTGCGGGAGAATGGGTGTGTAGAGCAAAGAATAGAAACTTTAATTTGTAGTGTAATTGAAACTGTCATCTGTAATGTTGTGGTCTACCACATAAATTTCCAGTGAGAAAATTTATTCCACACACCCATTCTAACTTCTTACGTTTGTGAATTAAACAATAATTATCAAATATTCAATTAAGTTTATTTTTAATGTGTGTGAGGAAGAGGTGTTTTCTAGGAGAATGGGTGTGTGGAGCAAAGGTAGAAAATGTTGATACATTGTGTGGCCCCCTCACTTCATATGCATTTTAGTACTTGGTACAATATATCAACTATATAAATTAGTATTATTAAACTAATAGTAATAAATTGCGTAAGTTCTGGTGTCATTGTGTAGAGTAATAGAATAATACTGATACAATGTGAATGATATGCAATGAGATAAGGTGTGCACTTTCATAGTTGGTGAATTGAATTATGAGAAGGACTAATATTTAACGGTAGCGATGCTTTTTGTTAAGGAGAGGAAATACATTGGGATGATAAAAAAATATAGATGACATATTTATCCCTGATACGAATATTTTGTGATGTGTTTTATATGCAAAATAGTAATAGGTGTTGACATTTAGGCAATTGAGTCAGCAAGAGTTTGAAATCGCTAATGGAGTAATGAAATAATTTATTTGTAGCAATACAAGTAGGTGGTCTTGTCATATCGATAGGAACTTTCACTAATCGATTATGTATTTCTAATAGCAGAGTGTGTAGCATTTGATCTTTTCATAATGTATTTAAAAACTAGGAGTATTGTTAGATCTTCTACTTCCTTACATAAATTGTTATATCTAAAACTCAGATCACATAAAATCATATCCATGGCTTTCAATAATTTCTTAATGGCATCTCTAATTATCGTATGAAAAGTATAAAATATGGAACAAAAGGTCATCAAAAGACAATATTAATGAGATATCGGTGTTTACGAAGTGGAGTGTAATTACAAAGCCATAAGCCTCTCCGGGAGAGACATAGTGTGATATGTCTTGCTATATTTTGACAGTGTTGGAACCTCCAACATGTCAGGGGATCTCCCTGGTAAGAAGTCTCAGCTATACGTCAAATCATTTGGAGTAGGAGTCCCAGTAGTGGATAGTACGACATCACCTTGATTGCAGTTGCGTGCAAAGGAAAGTAAGATGTCCTTGTTGGTGGCAAGGGTTTGACCTTGCAACAAGTCAAGGAAGGTGCATGAAAGGCTCTAACACATGGAACCAGGGATAGGTGCGCACCTTAGAAACCATAGCACACAGCTTGAAAGGGAACACACGAGTAGAAAGACGTCATGAGATGGAAAACAGGATAGCTAACGATCCAAAGTGATGGATTATATCAACACCATTCTTTGATAGGATTCATACAAACACATATAGAATAGTCCATACATACATGCGTAAATAATGTCTCCATACATGATTAAGGTAACCAAGATATGCAAACTACAATAACAACATATGCATGAAACGTGTTGGCTCTATTATATTAAAAGAGTGAAAGATCCAATCATACATACAACCAAGACTTCCACTAGCCCGATAGCGGAACATTACAGTCAGTGTTGGCTACTCCTCCAAAGAGATGTGCTAGCTCTACAATATGGAGAAGCCAAGCCTCATTACAATACACTCCAAATTTTCTCTAACTTACACCTATAGGAAGCTTGGCTCCCAAATGCCTATACAATGAGTTATGAGGTTCTATAAATAGAAAAGGGTGGGATGGCCCTTGACATTCCCATTTGTGACTCTTCATCTACCCTCATGACTCTTCAAATATTACATGATTGTTACATTCTACTATCGACACTAGGTCTTTCACTTTTACAACATGTTTACATTACAATATGCCCATGTACCCATCTGAGACAAAAATAGGATTGAGTAAGCCATGCAAGATATCACTAATACTCAGACAGTTGTGGGAAGACTAACTCTTTGACATCCTCATGAGGATTGACGTTGGCGAACATATGCAAAGCTCGGTAGTCCATTATGGTATCTATGTGCTCTATGGCGACATCCTTTTAGAAGTCAACTCTTTCCTCCATTTCATCTGGGTACATTGATTTGGCACTTCTATCAAACTCATCAGATAAAATGCAGATCATAGTCTTGAGAGCAATTGGACTAGCAACATACTCATGCATAGCGTGTGCACTCATCTGCAACTCTGCACTGGTGGTTATGCACATCAACTAGTCAAAATAAATGTCCAGCTCCAGTCGAGCTTGGTTCTCTGACTTCACCTTGGTGAGTGTGCCAATGGATGGGATTGCATGCATGCACACAATGAAAACCAAGCTCCTGAACACCCATGCAGGTGAAGCCTGTAAATTGGTGATGAACCATAGGAATTCCTCATAGTTCTAGATTTGACTCTGGATGCATGCCTTCAACTCTATTGCCTTTGGATTCATCATCTTTTGCAAGTGTAACGGGGCTCCTTTGTACCTCATTGTCCATGTTTTCATGTGATCGACAACAGTGTGTAGATATTACCAGGTGCATGCTCTCCTAGAACAACGCTACTACTAACCGTTGATATGGACAACTGACTTATGCACAGTGATGAACTTGGAGTAAAACATCCACATCACTGTCTCGAGAGATGATAATTCATATAGTATCATTGTCCTCAACTCTTCTATGGCAGATGCTATAACCTTCTCTCCTTCCTGCTTCACTACTTGTAACACCTTAGCCATGCGCTCATTCTCAGCTATCAAGAATCTAATGCTTGAGTTGGTGGCTTCGACATATGATTTGGTAACATCGGCCAATACAGTTGGATGCTTGCGCACATTGAAAACACTCAATATCTCTTCAGACTACACAGGAGATACATAGACATCTGGAGGAGGCATGCTATGCGACTACACAACTCTATGTTGTGACTCATCAAAATATAGGTTGCGCATCTACTCTTCCAGATTGTCTTCAAGGATTTCTGTGTCTCCTTGATCATTTGGGACTTTCTCTACATCTAGATCTGGTGAATTCTATGGGGTTACCCCTTAGTTCTAAGGAATGACGTGAATATCCTGATATGCCTCTAGCTTAACCATATCTGTGTCCATCCACTCTAGCATCTATTCAATCTCTAGAGCCAAGTCCTACTCCCATGACTGCTCACCCTGTCTTCTTTGTGCTAGCTACTTGGATGAGTCCATAACCTATATTGGTGCAGTTGTGTCAATATGGGCATGTTGCGCCTCCCATTGTTCCTGTTCCAGCTGCGCTTCCTTCTCTTGTCTGTGCATCTCTTGTTCTTCCTTGAGTTGTCGCTTCAACTCTTGAAACTCCTTTTTTGTTTCCTCCATCTTATATTTCTCTCTTTGCCTTTGTGTGATCCTTTTGTCATGTTTTCACCTCTTACGCTCAATTTCCAAGGATACTTTCAACACAAGTGTATCTGCTTTAAACTTGCATATTTTCTCTGCCTTTGTGCTACCAACAACATTCCTATTACATTTTTCACATGCACATATGCTACCCTCTGTTGTTGCTGATGATGGTGCTCTCTTAGATGTTGTTCCCTTCTACTTTTCTAATGACTCTAAAAATATGTTTACCGGTTCATTGAGCCTTGAAAAGTGATAACAGTATCTCCATGGGTCTTCCTCAGGCCAATGACATGCCTGTAGATCCAAAAATGTTGCGCTCTCACACAGTGGTCCTTGATTGAGCAATGCAGGTCATATGGATTGAAACTTCTGGTTTCAAAGGTGAATCTCTTGAATCCTTTTATCTCTGCCTCAGCATGCTTGAGATTCTAGATCTCATACAACCCGATCCACAAAGTAAGAGTGGGACAAGGTGCCTTCTTCCTCCTATGCAGTCTCACTAACAACCTTGTCGAGATGTGAAATGACGCTTCTTGCATGATGAGCTTATCCATGGAAAACTTCAGTCAAACATGCATAGGCTTCTCTGCGTTGTACATCCAGATGAAGGTGCCAAGGGGTGAGGCATACCAATCTACTATGTTAATCAATGCCTCCATTCCTACCTATGACATGCAAGGTGGATCCTACTCAAATATGATCTTGTACACTAGAGTGACGAAGTGGTCTCAATCTGTATTAAGCGAACAACTTACAATAAGTGTGTACAAAGGTTTCTCAAGGTGTCCATGCCCAACCCAAGCTTCGGAACTGCTGACGGGCACAGACTACATCAAGTATGTAAGCAGAGATGAATAGCTTCACTTGCTGACCCTTGGGCGAATTCCACACTTTTGTTAATTGTTCCTTCAACCTGAGAACCAACATGTTGGACCATTTGAAAGGTATTCCTAAGCTCTTCAGTTGAGCGAACACAATGACCCAACTTTTAGGGAATGGTTCTCTACTCTCTATGCCTTTTAAGAAGCATGTGAATATGACTAATAGTTGATATGCCTTCTACAGTATTTTTGTCTTGTAAACTTGGCTAGGTGTTGTCGTCAACTTGGATGGCTTTTTCACCCAGCTCTTCAAGATGTCTCTTGAGTTTGTACTGCTGTTGGGTATGGAGAAGGGTGTATCCATCCTGATCATCGCTTTTGGAAAGTGATACATCTGTTGAAAGTTCTTTTCCATGAAGGTAGAAACTTATGTTCCACTAACACTGGTCAACACCATTGTCTTTAGGTTAACATGTTAGACAATCTAGTGTATCATGTACACGTGTGGGAATACCAAATACCTACATGCAATCCGATACAAGCCAGACTTGTGTATGTTGACATAGACCATGCAGCCTTCCAGATTTTCCTCAAATGTGCCTCAGAGGGTGTCATTGATGTCCTACCATTTCTTCTTGATATCATTGTCTATGAACAACTTAGTGTCTTAATAGATAGGCAATCTCATAAACACTTGCTCAACTGCATCTCTCGTTACACTCTCGATGTTGTTCTTTGACCTTGCTCTCTTGGATGCCATTGTACATGTACTATTGAGAGACAGACGAACACCTACGATACCTGGAGATATAACAACACTCATGGCAAGAAATCTGTTAGTTGAAAACCAAATGCAACTTGAGGACTAAAATGCAACACACTTGGGTGACTAACTAGAAATATTCTGCAATTTTCAGTGGGACGGTGGGAGACTGACTACCAAAACTGTACAAGGCATAGTCTAGAGTGTCAGTGGGATGATAGACTACTGAAACTGCACAATGCACATTCCACCTTGCCTGCTAAGGGCTGAAACTGCATAAAACGTAGTTTCAGTCACCAATGAGTACAACCAAAAAATTTCATTTGTGCAATTTCTACAACCACAAAGGCACTGCCTCTTAGGATTGCATAGAGAAATCCTACAGACCAGTTATGGGCTAGCTTTGCATAATTTTTGGGAGGAAGGGAGAGCCTCCACTCTCAGAAATGTGCATTGTAAGTCAGGCAACGCAATGTTTGGGTCAAGGCAGCCTAGACCCGCCGACGGGGGAATGAAAGCATGAAAAGGTTGAATGCATGGCGAAGATGAGTGCAAACTAGAGTGAATGATCATGCATGTAAACAGTGAGGGAAAGATTTAGGAAACGAAAAAACAAGAATGTGTGTGAAGTGATTCGCTGCAACGGTGATCGTTAGTGCATAAACAATTTCATGAATGCGACAACAGTGAGATGGAATGAAAAAATTCAAACAATGCTTCTACAAGCTAGCATGCATTAAAATGACAGCAAGAGTTCATTGAAACCAAGCAAATAACACTCATAGAAACCGAAATACAAAAAGTGAAAGAAAAGCAGAAAAAAACATGAAAAAGGGACTTACCTAGAGAAAGCTGAGATGAATGTGCCAAATGATCCTAGATGTGATGTGGGATGTTAGAGCTCCAATATTGATGTGGGGAATGAGTTTAGGAAACGTCTAATAAATAAGTTTGATAAGATCAAGGCTTATGATGCGGATGCCAGAAATCTGGGAAAAAGCGACACTTGGCGGGAGGTTTCTAAAATGACTTTTGCATGTAACCTCCAGCTACTAAAAATGGATCCCTACAATCTAGGGATGTTTTTTCTTTTTTTCTTTTTTCTTTCATTTTTGGGAAAATCAACCCATGCATGCAAATCAATATTTCTTAGTCTTGGACGGAGTTGGTTAATCTGGGAGCACATTTAATAGTTTGCAAGCTTGGGAATGACTTTTGCGTAGTTTTTGGGTTGAGCAAGTCTCGTTGTTCATCCCACATTAAGTAATTTCTGGACTGAAGCCCTGGCTATCAGTCATAATTGCCAATTTTTAAGATGAAGCCCAGTGTTGGGCTACATTGTGTAATTTCCAGAGGGAAGGTTGCCTCATTATCCTATGCATTTCTCAAGAGCAGCAGGAAACCCAGATGGATTGTGGAATTTACAGAGGGAAGGTTGGTTCCCCTCCAGAATTGCACAATTTTCCACGTTAACATCACAACGAGAAACTAACGAAGTTCCGCGATGTCATCCTGCGGGTGGGAGGCAGACAAGCTGTCACACACAAGCTAGTAAGCCATTGAAACTCAACTGAAGAATTTTTACTTGTCATTGAAATAAAGGATGGTTGGTAGGGAGGCTCGAAAATGAAGCTAAGGAAAAAATTTGGCAGGTGGTTGTAGTTGCTACAGTACTTCGCGACACAATGGTAAAACTTCAACTCTCTAAATGGACCCTGTTTCATGAAAAGAAAGTCTAACTCCTCTGGAAGTATTGTTCGGTTCTCTGATCATCTTGGCTTGCATATTAGCTAGAGTGAAATATGTAGCACCTGCCATGACCTTGGTCAGTCAAAACAGATTCCAAGCCAAGTCAACACAATTATTTTAATTGTGGATGAGGGGTATATCGTTACACAAGCAATATGATAGTCATAGTTTAACTTTCATTTCTGGTGTTGTTGTGCTGCAAGCAGGCCTGGACAGTGCCCTGGTGGAGTCACAAATGAGCACAAGCATCACTCTGCTGTGAGTGAGCCTGGTCAGAACCCCAACAAAGTTACTTGCATCACCTCTCTACACAAGAAAGCTTTCTCCTCTTTCAATTTATTCATTTTAAGAAAAAAATTAACATTTTCATTTTTTTCAATTTTTGATTTGTTCAAGAACTATGCATAAGCACTTATTTATTTCAGAGGTGGAAGACGGATCCTGACTTATTAAGAGGAAAAGAGGTTTCTCCTTCAGAGAATTATTTTGTAGATACCTCTGACATACTTGTTAAGGTTTTCCCCCTCACCTTACTCTACTTGACTGAGCTGACAAGGGTTAACCCAAAACAACTGACTAGAGTAGGTGGTACTAGTTAGCACACAAGAATTGTGTCTTCACCAAGGTTCACTTCGAACAGAACTTATTTTCCATTGGTGTGTCATTGACTGAAGACAACCTATAACCAAGTATTGATAGTTGTACAAGTCCTCTTGTACTTTACCTTTCTTGTTTCAAGAGGGGCACATGGTTTCATGTGAAACTAACCTACGAACGTAAACAAGAAAACAAAATAGAACAAAAAAGAAAAGAGAAAAAGTAAATTTGAAAGAAAAGGAAGTAATAAAAGAAAGCATGAAAGCAAACAAATAAACCAAGCAATAAAGAAAACATGCATGCAAGAAACTGAGACAAAAGCAAATAGTACTCCTAATCCTAAGCTAACGATGCATGGGTCTGATCACATGAAGTGACATTTCCAATGCAGCCACCAACGCATTGGTTGACCCATGCTAGTGAAGGCATGGTTCACAAACAACACAATTAAGTGAACCAACAAACATGAAAGATATAACAATGAAGACAAACAAACTCTGAGTTTAAATGCATCGACAGAAAAGAAAAAGGTGAAAGTGCATGACATCCACTCTGTGGACATACCATGGTGTTGTGATACAGTGCATGTAGATGTTAAGAATATGGACTCTCTTGACTGTGACATGCAAGAAAACAAGAGAAACATAGACAACTTGTGTCATGCAATTTTGATTTTTGTGTAATATTCCCTCCAATGCATGAGTGATGGGATCATGTGATTCGAGTGGAGGAAGCGAAATATGTGTGTTAGATTGATCTTCAATGCATACAGATAAGTGATGAGGAGCCTTGGGTGTTTCAATAATTTCCTGAATAGAAGCAAAACTAACCTTAGGATAGCGAGGGACTTAAATAACCATCAACTCGGGCTAAAGTGCCTTGACAACCTAGGGAGTTTCAACTTCATCAATAGATAGATCATCATAAACACTTGGATTTGAAAGATCAACAACGATAGAATCAACATTGTGATCAAATATGGGAGTAAATAGATCACGCCAACAACAATTAGAAAAATCAATGAGTTCATCGGCATCCTCATGATCATATAAATTGAACAAAGGGGTAGATGAGAAGAAATAATGTTCACCCTCTGTGTTTATGGAAAAAGCAGGTGCAAAATCAAGTCAATTTTCAATGAAGAATTTTTCCTCTCCACAATCGAATGATGGACTGACATCAAGTGTGTTCTGTGAATGATCAGAAGTAGATGCATCCATGGATGGATTTACACAACGAAAATCAAAGATAGTAGAATCACCAAAGAGGTCAGGAAAAAGCAGAGGAGGTGTGGACTAAAGGAGATCCTCATTCAGGACAAGTTGATGTTCAGTTCCTAGTCATACTCATCATAAATGCCTGCGTAGGTTGGTTGTGCAACATCAACTCCGTCGATAGCTTGATCCTCGTTCAAACAGGTGTAGAGTCCAGAATGGAAGAACACAAGACAGTGCAATTCCGAGGATCAGAACAATGCAAGAGATGGAGGTTGAGGTAATAAATGCATGTGACAACCCATTGGCTTACCAGTCAAATCTATGCAGAAATTAAGAGTGGTGATGATGGGAGGATGTGACATTTGAACAGATGTGTGTGGATGCTCTCCCAGATCACTCTATGAGGGTGGAGCTATTTGATGAGAGGAAGGTAGACAATCACTTGTGGGAGCAACTGAATCCGCTTGTGATTGCAAAACTCCATCACCGAAGTATGCTGAGTGGGGTTTGAACTTCAACTTCATTTTGGGATAGAATGATTTGTGAAGGAAATATTCAAATATATCCCAAAGATATTGGAATTTCATCTGGTTTTTTGAAGCTTCAAATTGAATTACATAGAAGCGCTACCAAAAATCCATAGGTGATTCATGCGGTGCCTTTCGTTGTTCTAACAACTTTTTGCGAAGAGGTTCAGGATCAAAATGATGGAAAGTAGATTCGATTAGATGACTAAACTACTTAAATGAGTGCATGAAATTGTGAGGCAAGCTACAGCACCATCGTTGTGGGGATTCATGATGTATGGTTACGAGCAACATGCTGACCTCAACTTCATGAAACTCATATGCATCCTCCAAGAATGCGAGGAAGTCATGTAAGTGCTCAAGCTTTGCCACTTCACCTTAACTATTGTATGTGAATTCTGATAAGATATCATAAAACTCCTTCATGTTGTTAAAGGTTTGTGTATTAGAGATACATTGTGGAGGGTGGACTCTAACGATATCCATGACGAATGTACGAAGGTTTGAGACAAGATTTGAAGACTGATCTTGTCATCTAGCCCTTCTTCTAGCGCCAGAAATGTTGACGGTGCTAGACCCACCAACATGTCAGGGGATATCCCCAGTAAGAATTCACAACTAGACCTCAGACCATTCAGAGTAGGTGTCCCAGCAGTGGGTAGTATGGTATAGCCTTGACTATGGTTGTGTGCAAAGGTAAGTGAGATGTCCTTGTTGGTAGCAAGGGTGTGACCTTGCAGCATGTCAAGGAAGGTGCATGAAAGGCTCTAACACATGGAATGGGAGATGAGTGCACCCCTTACAAACCTGTGATAGCACGTAGATTAAAAGGGAACACACAAGCAGAAAGACATCACGAGATGGAGATCAGGATAGCTGACGATCCCAAGTGATGGATTATACCAGCAACATGCTTCGATAAGATTCATACAAACACATAAGGAATAGTCCATACATACATGTGTAAATAACAGATACATATATCATTAAAGTAACTAGGATAATTGAACTGCAATAAAAACATATGCATGAAATGTATTGGCTATGTTATATTAAAAGGGTGAGAGATTCAATCATACATACCACCAAAAATTCCACTAGCCTAATAGTGGAACATTACAGTCAGTGCCTCTTGCTCCTCCAAAGATATGTGCTAGCTCAGCACTGTGGAGAAGCCAAGGCTCGTTACAATACACTCCAAGCTTTCTCTAAGTTACACCTATACGAAGGTTGGCTCCCACAAGCCTGTACAATGAGTTATGAGGTTCTATAAATAGAAAAGGTGGGGTGTCCCTTTCCATTCCCCTTTGTGACTCTTCACCTACCCTCATGACTCTTCAACTAATACATGATTGTTACATTCTACTATCGACACTTGGTCTTTCACTTTTACAACATGTTTACATTATAATCTGCACATCTACCCATGTGAGACAAAAACAGGCTTGAGTAAGCCATATAATACATCAATAAAACATAGATAGATGTGGGAAGACTAACTCTTTGACATCATCGTGATGATTGACTGTGGAAAGCTAATGTGAAGCTTAGTAATATATTATGGTGTCGGCATGCTCTTTGGTGACATCCTTCTCAAAGCAAACTCTTGCCTTCATTGCATCGGGGTACACTAATTTGGAACCTCTGTCCAACTCATCAGATAACATGCACATCATAGTCATGAGTATATCTGGACCAACAACATAATGAGTCTGTGCTCATCTGCAACTCTGCGTTGGTGGCTACATGCATCAACTGATCAATGTACGTGTCCAGATCTAGTCAAGCTAGGTTCTTTGAATTCGCCTTGGTGAGTGTCCCAATGGATGGGTTTGCATGCGTGCACACAATGACATCCAAGATCCTGAAATCCCGTGCAAGTGAAGCCTACAAACTAGTGAGGAACTACGGGAGTTTCTCATAGTTCTGGATCTTACTCTGGATGCATGCCTTCAATTTTTCCGCCTTTGTCTTCATCATTAGTGTGCAGATATGACAAGTTGCGTTCTCTCATAGAACAATGATGCTGCTAACTATTGATATGGACAACTGACTTATGCACAACGACAAATTTGGAGTGCACTTTTGCATGACTAACTAGGGAGATGATACTTCATCTAGTATCGCTCTCCTCAACTATGTTATGGTAGATTCTCTAACCTACTCTCCTCCCTTCTTCACTGCTTGTAACACCTTAGCCATGCGCTCATTCTCAACTATCAAGAATATAACACTCATGTTTGTCCCTTTGACATATGCTTTGGTAGCATTGACCAATGCAGTTGGATGCTTGCACACATAAAAAATGATCAATCTCTCTTCAAAATTGCGCAAGAGATACATGGACATCTGGAGTAGGCACTTTGCGTGACTGTACAACTTTGTGTTGTGACTCATCAAAATATATGTTGTGCATCTCCTCTTTTTGATTGTCTTCAAGGATTTATCTGTCTCCTTGATTTCTTCAAACTTGTTACACTTCCAAATTTGGTGAGGTCAGTGGGATGACCTCTTGCTTATGAGCAATGAGGTCAATATCGTGATCTGACTCAGGCATCACCACATCCATGTCCA
Source organism: Pinus tabuliformis (assembly GCA_031772625.1). Lineage (NCBI taxonomy): Eukaryota > Viridiplantae > Streptophyta > Pinopsida > Pinales > Pinaceae > Pinus > Pinus tabuliformis. The sequence continues at coordinate 198,987,782 of CM062804.1, read as the reverse complement.
TCTTCTCTAGCATATGTTCAATCTCTTGAGCCAAGTCATGCTCATTTGACTTCTCAGCCTGTCTTCTTTCTACAAGCTACTTAGATGACTCTACAACCTATATTGCTGCAGTTTCATCAATATGTGCAAGTTGTGCCTCCCACATTTCCTATTCATGTTGTGCTTCCTTCTCTGTTTTGTGTAGCTCTTGTTCTTCCTTGAGTTATCGCTTCAACTCCTGCAACTCCTTTTCTATTTCCTCCATCTTGTATTTCTCTCTTTCCTTTTGCATGATCCTTTTGTCATGTTTTCACCTCTTAGCATCAATTTCAAAAGATGCTTTTAACACAAGTGTATTTGTTTTAAACTTGTAGCTTTTCTCTGCCTTTGTGATATCAACAACATTCCTCTTGCCTTTTTCAAATGTAGGTCTTCTACCCTCTATTGTTGCTGATGATTCTTCTCTCTTAGATGTTGTTTCCTTCTACTTTGCTAACCACTCTAAAACTATGATGGCTGGTTCATTGAGCCTTTGAGAAGTGATAGCAGTATCTTCATGGGTCTTGCTTAGGCCAATGGCACGACCCTTGGATCCAAGGATGTTGCACTCTCACACAACGGTCCTTCAATAATCAATGCGGGTCATACGAATTGAAACTTATAGTGTTGAAGGTGAATCTCTTGAATTATTCCATCTCGGCCTCAGCATGCTTGCGACTCCAGACCTCATACAACCCGATCTGCAAAGGAATAATGGGCCAAGGTGCCTTATTCTCCCTGTGCAGTGTCATTGACCACCCAATTGAGATGTGATATGACACTTCTTGCATGATGAGCTTATCAATGGAAAACTTCGATAAAACGTGCCGAACATTCTCTGCACTGTACATCCGGATGAGGATTCCAAGGTGTGAGGCATAACAATTTTCTATGTTGATCAATGTCTCCATCACTGCCTGTGAAATGCAAGATGGATCCTGCTCAAAGATCATCTTATACACCGGAGTGACGAAGTGGTCTGATAACTGTATGAAAAATCAACGGAAGATGCATTCAAAGAAAAATTTAGAATAAGTGTGCACAAAGGTTTCTAAAGGTGTCCATGCCTAACCCAAGCCCGAGAACTACTGACGAGCACAAACTGCATAAAGTATGTAATCAGACATGAATAGATTCGCTTTCTGACACTTGGGTGGATGTCAGACTTCTGTTACCTTTTCCTTCAACCTAGGAGCCAACATGTCAGACTAGTTGGAAGGTTTTCCTTTGCTCGCTTGTTGATCCAACACAATCACCCAACTCTTTGGAAGGTTTTTGTGCTCTCCTGGCTGTATAAGCAGCATGCGAAGATGGCCAAGAGTTTATATGTCTTCCACAGTATCTTTGTCTTGTAAACCTGGTTGGGTGTTCTCATGATCTTGGATGTTTCTTTCATGTAGTTCTTCAAGGTGTCTCTTGAGTTTACACTACTGTTGGGTCTGGAGAAGGGTGTATCCATTATGATCACCGGCTGCGACAAGTGAAACATCTCCCAAAAGTCCTTCACCATGAAGGTAACAATTGTGTTCCACTGACACTGGTCAACACCATTGTGTTTGGATCAGTATGTGAGACAATCCAGTGGTTCACTTTTGCACATGGGAATGTATGATACCTGCATGCAATCTGGTAAAAGCCGAGCTTGTGTATGTTGACACAGACCCTGCGATCTCCCAGATTTTCCTCAAATGTTCCTGAGAAGGTCTCATTGATGTCCTACCATTTCATCTTGATATCCTTGTCTATTAAAAAATTTGTGTCTTCATAGATAGGCAAGCTCATAGAGACATTGCTCAACTGCGTCTCCAGTTGCATTCTCGACGATTTCCTCTGACCATGCTCTCTTGGAGGCCATTCTACTTATACTGCTGAGAGATGAATGAACACCTATGATACTTGGAGACATAGAAACACTCATGGAAAGAAATCTGACAGTTGAAAACCAAAATCAACTTTAGGACTGAAATGAAACACACCTGGGTGCCTCACTAGAAAGATTGTGCAATTTTCCTGGGAGGATGGGAGACTGACTTCCAGAACTATGTAATGAATAGTTTGAACTGTCAGCGGGTTGAATGACTACTGAAAATGTGCAATGCAAAGTCCATATTGGGATGCTGATGTTATGTAACCAGATCATAAAATAGAAGAAAAGATAGATCAATGACTTCAAAATCAGCCTCTTTGAGGGAGCAACCTGCTTTACATTACACAAATGAACAATTCTTGGATGATACAAATTAAAAAAACTCCTTTCTATATATAGGAGTTTAAGCGGTCACAATATAATCAAAGCTGACATAACAATAATAATATAATGGCACAACAATAACAATAGTGGGCTTCTACGGGACATAATAATAATAATATGGGGACAATAGGGGCACAACA